>FWPY01000001.1:9609513-10209513 GCA_900174645.1 Sonneratia alba | reverse complement strand
TTGATTAGCTCGGTCTCAGCACGTGAGTACCTGTCGTGTCACATGTCAATAACTCTTCCGGATCTGATACAACAAGTTGAAGCTATACCACACGCTGGTGATCGTGTTGCATGTAATAGCGAAGCTATCTGGGAGCGGACAGTAGTTACAGGGACAGTACGGGCCAAACATCACACCCGATACCAGACAGACATCCAGTTTATCTTAGATTGTGTTTTTTCTGCAATCTACCAAAGTATCTAAATTGTAATGTCACGTAATGCAGGTCAGAAAGATTGCAAATACTAACCGAAGGCAACCTGAAATGAATTCCACATCACTGCATGGACTAGCTCAGCTGCAGAATCGGCCATTTTTAACAGAGATCATATCGTCATTCCCCTCCTCCAACTCCACCTTAGTAACATGGACCCACAAAATGGAAAGGTTGCCAATGACGACCCAGACAGGAAACATTGTCAGAAGGGTGTGTTTTCACAAGTGTCACTCTTCCTCTCCCCTGTGGCAATACAAAACAAAATGGGCAGTTGATCGTCTCTATGGAGCAGTCTTATAGCCTACACCCATAAACGAAAAACCTATGGAAACAAATGGAGGTTGGTTTGGTGCATGTTGTGTTATGTTACACGATCATCAATCAATTTGTGGGTCAACATAACCCCGCAAACTGTGACTAACGAATCCACTTATCTTCCATTTCAGTTTTCCTATTTCTTCAAAGGAAGCGTCAAATTTCTCGCAAATATGGTTGAAGATATAGATGACATGAAATGCTTGACATGTCATATACATTTATACACAAGATTTAAAACCAAAATTGTATTTTAAGGGTCCACCACCATCAGATTGGTCTCAAGATCCTCTCACATTTTGTCTCTTTTTCGCCATCATTTCTTCTGCCATATGAGTTTCAGTTTACCAGCTATTTCTTCCTTGACTAATTTCTCCAGCATTTACGCAAAATTATTGGCAGACATAATATTCCATTAACATTCTCTTTTGCATTAATAAAGTAAAAAAAGGCATGGCTCCCATAATAAAGCTACCTCTCTGTGTAGAATATCTGTCTCCTGGTTCAGTCCTAAATGATTCTGGGAATATACATTAATGCTCAAAATGTGCTGCATATCAAGATGCCTAGTACAGGAGAGTGTCATAATCTAACAATTTCCCCGATTGAGTATGAGACAGACATCACCTCCGCAGAGTGAACTTTGAATTCAGGTTCTAGTAGTTCAGCTCTGCTTTGATTTGGGATCACTTCTCCAAGAAAGCCCGCTTCCAGAAAGTAGCCTTGACAGAAAGCCCTTCTGATTCCCAACATTACTTTCATCGCTCTTTGATTGGTTCAATGTGCTTATGACAGACCAGTGGGTCTCAAAATCGGGTTCATAACCAATCTGCTGCATAGCCTGCACAAGCTCTGATGCCTTCCTCAGGTTATTTTCAGAACGATAACTGTTGATTACACAATTATACATCTCTCTAGTTGGAGTTTCACAGGACAAAGAAACAGACTTCAGGAGCCTCTCTGCCTCCAGAGTCTGCCCAGCCTCACAGCATTTTTGGACCATCAAGGCTATTGTTTTAATGCTTGGGGTTAGACCGTGAAGCAGCATTTCAGTGTGAATATCCATTGCACAATTCAGATTCTTATCAGCACAAAGACCAAGTATCAGAGAATCATAGCAAGAAGCATTAGGGTAACTCCCCTTCTTTAGCATTAAGTTGAGGAGATCAAGAGCCTTCTCAACCCTTCCTTGTCTACATAATTGCTTGATCAGACCATCATAAACAACCCCAGTGGGGATTAAACAATTGTCCAACATCCTGTCCACGAAAACTTCTGCTTCATGAATCCTTCCACCGCAAACAAGACCATTAACCATCATGCTATGCACAGTCGAACTGTGAACCCATTCCCCCAATTCCATTTCTCGGCACAAATCTACAATCTTTCCCAACTCTGAGACACCACCTAAGCATGTTACAATGCTCCTCAAGCTACGATTACTTGGTCTATGGTCCTCAGACATCATTGCAGATAGATAATGCAATGAACTTAGAGGATCCTTGCAACTAGAAAATCCATAAACAAGGAAGTTATATGTGATCTCATCAGGCAGAAAATTCTTCTCTTTCATTTCAGCCAAAATACTGTGAACAATCCAGCTCTTCCCAGCCAAGAAAATATAGAAAATCAGGATGTTGTAGATAACAAGACTGTCAGAGGTGCTCTGTCCAAGCATAAAATCCTTGAGTCTTAAGGCAAAATTTACTCTACCTTGCATGCACATTAACCGCACGATCATCCTAAAACTAGAGACTGCAATGCTCAGGTTTCTCCTAATCATGTGAGCGAGCAACTCCTCAACTTTATTCAAGTCATTCAATTGGCATAGTCCTAGGAAGATTGTATCATAAGCTCTGGCACCTGGACAAATTCCCTTATTGAAGAGATCCCAAAATAGACTAGACACTTCTCGAAAATGCCCAACTTCAGAATAGCCTTCAAGTAAAGCAAGATGTACAGGAAGAGACCTTGAAGGATGCTCCTTCAACAGATTACCACCAAGAGAAACAGCTTCACCAAACCTCTCGGCTTTGCACAACGAAGGAATTAACATTAGCAGCACATCAGGATCCACAACTAGCTTGTCCATTTGTGTACTATCGTATACTCGGAGGGCTTCAAAGTGATTGTTTTCTGAGCAAAATCCACTTATGAGGTGACCTTTTGCTCTACCATCCAAGTACTGACCCCAGAGTTCCATTTCCTTTGCCAGTCTATCTGCCATGGTTGTAAAACCAGAAGAACAAAGCTGCTTGAAGAATACATCACATACTTGCGAGATGGGATGGAACATCAACAATCTCTCAAAAAGCTCCAGTACTTCAAGCAGTAAATTTCTTCCACAGAGACGTTCCAGAAGAAGTTTGAAATCATCCAGTCCTGGGACCCATTTATTCTTCTTTCCAAGATGCCAGAGCTTGTGGAACTCCCTCAAATCCTCCTCCTTGCATAAGCTTGCAAGAAAAGCAGTATATGTCTCATTCTTAACTGTCATATTCCTATCGAGCATTCGTCCCAAAATAGCCATTCCTTTTCTTCCCAATCTTTTCTTACAGAAGAACTGAGCGAGTGAGTTGAGGGTTACTTCATCCAGCCTATCAAAAGAAGTGGGCATCATCTCTATAAGCCGACTGGTCTCTTTAACTGAAGAACGGGACAGACAGAGCTCCTTCACTAGAGCCGACAGGACAGGCAATGACATGTCCTGTCCCCAGAGAAACATCTCATGGACTAAAGACAAATCCAATTCGGGATTCCCACAGGCACATTCCCTCATTATAAGTGCATCAAAATCTGGAACAATAGACTCTTGAAGAACTGCATTAACTTTGCTATCAAAATCAACCAAGCCAGTCTCCAAATAAAGCCCATTACCAAGGCTATCAAAGAACTCTGCCCGTGAAAATCCTGCATGGCTGTCCCTCTTGAGGTGCACAGTTTGTGGACTGAACCCCAAGATCCCTAATGCTTTTGAAAGCGGATCTTCCAATGAAGAGAGTTGGATTAGATGGAGTTTTTGCATCTCATCAATGAAATTTCTCACTAGATCAAAATTTCTCGCTTTACAATACCCAGCTAAAAGAATTTTGTAAGTAGTAAAGTTTAGTAAAACTCCTTTTTCAACCATTTCATCAAGAATTGCATGGACATGACTCCACATGCCTTCATTAAACATCCCACAGATTAAAGCATTGTAGAAAAATATATTTGTCTTCAACCCCCTCGACAAGTTCTCAGAAAGATACAGCAAAGCACTTCGTAAGTTCCCTTCTTGACAGCTCCAACAGATTAGGACCCCAAAGGTTGCTTCATCAGGCTTGAATCCTAGATCTTCCAGTTCTAGCCTAAACAGGTCTCCCCTCACAGAGCCAAAGTCCTGACAGATGGTATTTATGACCCAATTTCCTGACAGATTATCGGGCACACACCTCAATCCTCTATACAAACTCAGCAGATCCTCAAAATCCTTTTTCTCACAGTACCCAACTGTGATATCGTTAAGAGCTAAACTGCAAGGCTTCCATCCCAAACCTGAGAGGGCAACCTTCTTGACGAGATTCCTTACTTCCTGAATTCTGTTGCTTCCACACAATAATCTAACCACATTATCAATATCCCTCCGAGCTTCACCACCCAGCTCAACAGTACTTCTTTCCACCATGTCCCAACAAACTGAAAAGGCCAACTGGGTTTTCCTCCTTCGGACCAAAAGGTCAATAATAGCATGGTAACAGGATGGAAGTGGCGTTAAACCTAGTCGACGAATGCGATCATAAACAGCAACAGCACTCTCTAGCTCTCCAAAACCAGCATATTCCTCGATCAAGTTGCTCAGAATTTCAGGATTATCTAGTACAAGTCCCTGACTTTCCACATTACATAGCAAGGATTCAACATGGCTGAGCAGACCAGCTCTTGTGAGCAACAGAGCCATGACTTCATAAGCCAAAGGTAGATGTTTGAAGCCCTCAACATGCTGCACGGCCCAGTTGAAGATTCTCCATAAAGGCTCGACCTTTGCAGCTCGAAGTCCCTCATTTTCACAATCAGCCTGAAAATCCACAAGAATTCGAAGGACATCCTGAGGTTTCAGCTTGGAAACCCGAAGAAAGCAACGAGCGGTGCCAGGAATCACATCAAGAACCTCGAAGAGAAGGCCCTGAAGGGAAGAATCAGCGGAAACCTTTGCTTTCCCTCCCTCAGAAATATGCGGGTACCAAGCAAAAACCGACCTTGCAATCCCAGAGGAGCTGGCACTGGAAGAAATCAAGTGGGTCGTTCTCGGCCCCTCTGCTGAAGATAATGGTTGAAATGGAGACGGCGAAGGGCATGTGACTGGAATGGCGGGCAAGTAGGAGACGAACGAACGTACCTCTGTGATGCGGATCCTGCGGGAGTGGGAAATGGCAGCAATTGAGTACATGCAGCGGGCAAGATCAAGAAGAAAAGAATTACATGTTCCTGCTTCCTCAACTTCTGCTAGTGTGAGGTAAACCTATTTCTGATGGACCCAAGTTCGAGGCAATATGTCCGAGGAACAGTGCGACACATAAACGCAAGTTAGAGGACTAACAAATAAATTTAAGATTGTCATCACCCAGAAATGGAAAGACCTCCCATAGAAACTGAAATCTTAGAGCACCTTCTAGCCAAATTACTGTGCAACACCTCCGCAGCCCACACCCAAGTGACGCCTCGAGGATGAGGTAATCGAGCTCTGCAAGCCCCGCTTGCATCGTTATATTATTTGATGGTGGCTACTGTAAGGTTCATCTCATCATACTGATCTCAATATGAAGCTATAAATATGTCTGGGTTAATAATGTCCACGACTAAACCAAAATAAAAATTAATCAATCAACCATACATAAAAAATGTGGATATGTTCTTGACCCGAGAACAACCTGTGATTCTACTCTGGAATGCCCAGTCTGTTACCCAACTCTTGGTTATCATAATCGAACAAGCTTCTTTTTTCGGCCTTTTTCTGGGCTTACGGTGACAAAAGCAGAGATTATACAATTCCCAGCCTGAGTATGACATCAGCTCAACTTTCTGGAGTTCCTGCAGCTTCAATAACGTGGTGGCCTCATCAAGCAGCTGCAGTTTATCCAAGTTCTGGCTTTTCTGCAGCTGCTTCTGCATGCACAAGTGCCATCGACGTGGCTCCCTGTTGCATTCCCAGGTCGGACTAAACCGCCTCAGAATTTCCTGCATATTATTTGTCTGGCCTCTTCTACATTTACACAAGCTAGGAAAATATGAGTTTGCAGATTCTGCAGAACCAGATCAGATGGGCTTTCGAATCTAATCTAAAGACCAGGCGGTGCTTCACTGCATGTGACGTCTTCTTACTATCCGTAGCCTTCATCTTCTCCCAGGTAGTTAACAAGCATCTTAAGGCTTATGCTTTCCAATTCAAGATTTTGCACCACTCCGCCTGCCATGTTCCTGAGAAATCTTTCATGTTCTTCCTCTATGGGGTCTCAGGAAATCTGTGTCAGACTCTTTTGGATAATATTACGATGTAATGCAAGTTGAAGATTACATGGTGTCATATCCATCAGCGTATACCATTTAAACACGGGATGTCATGAATCTTTTGTGATACGATACTTTATTCACCAGCCAATTGTCTCATTTCCCCGAATGAGAACTGCCCCCAAGATTCCAGATTTCTGATCATGATGTGTGTAAGATCCACATCTCACAAAACTTGTTCGTACGAAAATAGTCCCATCCGTGCAGTCACAGAACTGTCTGCTTTTACAACTCAAGGCAGCTGTCACGGTTATAAATTGTTACACCCAATTTCTATGGAGGTTTCTCGTCTAGACTTTGACATTCATGTTACGAAATTACAAGATCCGTATGATCAAGAGTTACTCCATATAATCAAATCCAGATAAAAGGAGAGAATTAAATGAGCTGGGTCTCCCTGCCTTAACTCTTTTCGGAGATAAGGACTCCATATGTTTGCTGTTGAGCAGACCGCAGCATGCGAGTGGGTGCATAGCCTTCGGATCAGATCCACCCATCCCTCGAATGGTCACTTTCATCGCTCCCCATTCATAATGAACCGACCCGACATCAAGATACAGAAAGGAATGGTAAAAAGATCGATTGCAGATACCATGCAATGAGGCCCTCACAGAGAGAAGATTGCGATCAAACCAGGGACCACCTACTGAATTTTTTTTCATGACTTGACCATCTGATTGTGTACCCTGAATTGGTCAATTGGTTTATATGTTCATGTTTTACTTCGAGTTTCAAAGCAGCTCACTGCGCCATGGCTGATAGCATTCAAAATTTTGAATCTGAGGTCGTAGATTGGATCAGATTTCTTAATCAGGGCCAACCAGGATTGCCCACGAGGATGAAATAAATGAGGAGAAGTGGCCTCCCGGATGGCTTGATAAAGGCCGGTGGGAAGAACAAAATACATGTGCTGATATCCCATCTGCTCCCAATCTAAAGACAGGCATCATTAAAATTGGGGCAGCTTCTACCACTGATGGCTCAACGACCTCGGGACGCACATGAAAAATCAACATCCCTCGTATTTCTCAGTCGATTTTATGAAAACGGTACGTGGTTATAGGGTTTTACTGGAAGTTTGACACCATGACACAAAACGGAATTTATTGTCGGTTCATGTCTCTGATAATTTTTTTATATAAAACTTACCGTGGCTTCAAGGTGAATCCACGCTTTGCTGAGACAGCCATGCCAATATTACCCCCCCTAACATAGTACATTCACGAGTACATTTGGTAGAAAATGTTACATTCAAAATCCATAAGACAGTCCCTCCCTGAGAGCTCAGGGTCAAATTTAATTTTAATTGGGACACGACGAATAAGGGGAAAGGCACCATTACTTGCAACCCGTGCCACTGCCACGAAACTCTGAGGCATGCGCTTGCTGGAATTGGTGACTGCACATCATCCTCTCCATCGGATCGTACTAAGTCGAACTTGGACAGAAGCTCTTCTTCAGAACCCTCTAATCTAGCCCAATAAGCATGCAACTTACAGCAATTAGTCTCTCCCAAAAACATCACGTTTTTCATTTCGTCGGGTGCTAAGTATGTGATTGTCACAACGTCCAAATATTATATCTGCTATCTGTCACTCCCCCCCAACAAAATTAATTGTTACAACACCTAAAACAGTTGGATTATGGGCCCAAAAACTCCATTAAGCTCGTCGGATAGTGAGATACTTGAGTATAGTCTCTCACGGCACATATCGAGTAATAAGTATCACTCATACACTGTTAATTTGTATAATTTAATCATGAATAGATTTAAATTTTTAGTTTACTGTGTTCTGTATATTCCCACTTAAATTAATGTCTGACTTATTATTAATTCTATCGTACATGAATAATGCTTGCACAACATTCAATCTTAGTCTTTCTACCTCTATATATTGAATCCTTCCATCAGCTCCTCTTCTTCATTTTACCAGATCCTCATATATACAACTCCGTGCCCGAAGGTTTTCAGCAGCGGTCACCGTCACCCTGAGGTCTCAGTAGCTTCGTTTTCTCCTTTCCTCCTGCAGGCAGATGGGGGACGCAGGGAGAAAGAACATGAGTCTTACCGGGCTCGTACTATTCGGGTTCTTCTTGGCAGCTTTGCATGTCGTCGACGGGTATGGATTCTATGGAGGTTGGACCAGTGCTCATGCCACCTTCTATGGAGGCAGCGATGCTTCCGGCACCATGGGTAAGTACAATGTTACTACATAAGATATCATGTGTGTGTATATATATAGAGACACACACACAGAGAGAGAGAGAGAGAGAGATGAAAAACTACGTCTGCTGAAACCTTTTCCCCATCCGATTATGTTTGTAGTATACATTTCGAATCTTTGAGCAGGATACTCGCTCACTGTGTAAGTTCCGGTTTGCTTGTTTGATCTCTGACGTCGTTAAATTAATGGCTGGTTGTTACGTAACAACAGGTGGGGCTTGTGGGTATGGAAACCTGTACAGCCAAGGGTATGGGACTAACACGGCGGCGCTGAGCACTGCGCTATTTGACAATGGCTTGAGCTGTGGTGCCTGCTTCGAGCTCAAGTGCGTCAGCGACCCACAGTGGTGCCTCCCTGGCTCCATCGTCGTCACCGCCACCAACTTCTGCCCGCCAGGCGGGTGGTGCGACCAGCCCCACTTCGATCTCTCTCAGCCTGTCTTCCAACACATTGCACAGTATCGAGCCGGCGTTGTCCCCGTCATCTATCGAAGGTACAATATAGACCGAGAAATAGAAACGATAATATACCAATAAACATATAAGTCCGTGCTATTCTCTTTCAAGTTGAGCAACAAAGCAAACTAACATGGATTCAATTGAGACGGCGTAATGACTCTTTTTTTCTCAATAAAATTCAAGTTTTCAGCGATATCGATCCAATTTTGTTGATGTCGATCTTATGGATGCATGGGTTGGAATTTGTCCGGCAGAGTGAGGTGCAGGAGAAGTGGAGGAATCAGGTTCACCATCAACGGCCACTCATACTTCAACCTCGTCCTCATCACTAACGTCGGCGGCGCAGGAGACATTCACGCCGTCTCCATCAAGGGCTCGAGGACAGCGTGGCAGCCCATGTCCCGAAACTGGGGCCAGAACTGGCAGAGCAACTCCTACCTCAACGGACAGAGCCTCTCCTTCGTCATCACTGCCAGCGACGGCCGCAGCGTGGTGTCTTACAACGCAGCCCCAGCCGGATGGTCCTTTGGCCAGACGTACACCGGCAGACAATTCCGATATTAATTACAAAATTCCCCTTCCAAGTCACCTTAATTACTAATAAGCTATAACTAAGTCAAAACCTGCCCAACTACACCCATCATTAAATAATCATATACCTCCCCCAGAAAAATGTATATGTCTCTGCTATAGCTCTGCCAGCTGAGGCTCGAGTAATATCAATATATATATATATATATGTATTTAAAAAAGGGCAGATTCAGAATAAATTTTAAAAATGAAATCGACCGGTCGGACGCTCTACCGGGAACATCGATTTTTAGCCAGTTACGAGGGTGTGTAGTGGGAGAGAAGAGGAGAAAGGAGAATTAAGCGTTTGGGTACAATTGGAATTTTATGTCACTTCCAATGGCTGTTTTGGATACGTGATCGAAGAGGTTTGTACACTAATCATTAATTAATTGCACCATTAATAATACGTGTGTATGCATGGTCTTTTTTATGTATCAGCTGCGCTCTTCAATATGTACGGTGCAATGTTGGATTTATGGTTTGTGTAATAAATTCTTACGAAATGATCGTGCAGCTAATTTCCTAATCAATATCATCAACTAATTTAATTGAAGTGCATACAAAGATAAACATCATGTATTATTTGTCCTTTCCTCGGTTCAAATCAGTTGAGAATGAGGACTCGGTGCAGTGGTACTGCTCTCGACCTAACAACAAAATATTGTAACTTCAATCTTCGTCATGAGACTTGCCGCACCTCTTTGTTTCCCTAATTCTCCTATAAGCTAGTATGTCTCGCATGTAATAGGTGAAAAAATGTTCGAATTAGTGAAATTCATTAATATTGGATTTATCGATAAATGATAAGCACATCAACTTTGAACACCCAACTTCCCTTTGTCGCTGGGGAATTTAAGCACCGACACTGGAAAGACAAGACCAGATCCACGAAATTAGTCGGCCAATTTCTCTCTCTATTTTTTTTCCACAAATTCAAATGTTCATGTAAATTTGGGATATATCTTGCATTCTATGTTAAGATTTTAAGATCATTTATATATTTTCTAATATTCAAAATTTTTTTAATATAGCATCAAGTGAATTAGTAGATTATTAATGCATGGGATATTATCGGTATAAAATATATATATATATATATGTATTCAAATTTTGTTGGATAAAAGTAAAATTTAAAATTAGAACAGGAAAAGGTTAGATTTTTCGTCTTCCGCCAGCTATTGAAACTCGACAGGACGACGAAATCCAGAACAGTGCTCTGCCGTACCTGAACGCACATGATGCTGGGGTCCTCGGCCGAGACAGGCTCGTCCCTCTCGGACCCACGATTTCATTTCATGAGGATCTAGGTTAGCGAGTGTGAAGTTATACGTATACATCATATATAAGCAAACGTTGCCATTATAATGGTGTGGGCACACTCCATTGACGAAGGCGTACAGTTAGCTCGGGGGTTCATAAATAAACGCCGCGTTTTGGATCCATCCCCGCATATGGAGTACAGTTTCGGCGAGGCAATGTCAAGAGGAAGATACGTGATGGTGCAATATCGTCGAGAGTGACGTGCAATGGGTGCGTGACAGAGCTAGGGAAAGCCTTAGCTTCATGAACGACTGTGATGGGGTGGATGGAGAGGAGGGCGTGTATAATCTAAAAACACAGTAACAACATCTAATTGGCTTGTCACCATTGCTGGCTATCTAGGGTTTCTTTGTCTCCAGGGTGAGCATGAAATGAGCCCCCCATCCTGATGGTACATTGTACACACAGTTGTCATGGCTGAACTTTGAGCTGTGATATTAATGGGAGTCGTCCTTTACACATCATAATGCGTTTACTTCGACATGTGATTTCAATGGACATCAAATTGGATGGCATGTTGATGAGGTCTAACTATCACTTGGTGCTGGTTCTACTGAGGAAGGTAACAAAAATCGTGATTCAAAAGGATACATCTTTCATAACATAGGTGAAAAGTGGTGACAAGGAGAGAGATCTTTAGGCCGGAACTGAACTTCTTCGCAAGATCTTTCTTCTGATGCAGGATCTTCGTCGATATATGTATAGCTTGAAGGACTAGCATACGACTTGGGAAATCACTCGGAACCTACTTAGCCATGGCCTGCCTATTCCAGCTTTCTCATAGCCCAGATTTGATGATCGATCCCATTTTAATTAATTAACCTTCGCTGAGATGTCCGCCAAACTCATATAGATTGTGTCTCATTCCACGAGAAACGAGGATCAACGTAACAATCGACCAAAAAACGACAGAACGAGCCAGAGAAAATCGCAGAACTGCAAATGGTATCGTGCGGGAAGAGGACAGCAAGTGCAGCCGACAGAAGAATTGAAGCAAATGGGACCGACCAATCCATCATTTCTCTCCCGATTCTGGAAGATGGGTCGCAGCTCGCCGATTACCAAATCCGCATCAGATATCACGGAGAAGACGGGGAAAGATCATTCGTAGGAGCAGCTCTTTCTGTTCTTCGAGATCCGTTCATGAAAGCCTTCAATGAGGCCGCCATGTCGGATCAAATAGAAAAATGGAGCCCACGGGCCACGACAAGGTCGTTCTGTAAAATTAAAATCCATAATGATCTGCATGCACAATCGTTGGAGTCCATGCCTCTCCAAAGGAGCTTATCGGCCCATTCATTCATCTCCAGCCCAATCTCAGTGATGAGAGACCTCCAAACCCTGCTACGTTCCAGCTGAAATCAATCATGAACAGTATCAGCTTGACCAACGGCCGATAATGGTGACTCGTGAATGATCAACTGAAAGTTTTGCCTTTCGTCCCCTCATAATGATACTTCTTTTCCTTTTCTCTGATAGCTTTTTTGGGGTGAACCTTTTCAGTGCTATTGCTTTACTGAGCACACGATTTCATGTCCAAAGTGCATGAAAAATTGAGTGGCTTAGAAGGGAGCTCAGGGTGGGAAGGAAAGTGTTTCCCTTTTTAAGGTGGAAATGATCTTCAAGGCCTTTCCCTTGCCACATGCACAAGGTCATCTGCCATTTCTGCATTACTAAAGATAAAGCAAGGTGGGAGTGTTTCGATTTCAATTGCTATTTTTGAATCTTGACCAGCTAGCTGGCGAAGATATCGTAGCCACAATAAAGCCCTAAACAAGGTCCCCTTTCTCTCCCTGCACATGCCTGGCTTTTTTTCGACGAGTGAAAAATATCTGCAACAAATGTTTTCTTTTTTTCTCTATCATATGACACGACATTACTCTTCTTATCAGATCTGAGAAATTCCACATGAATCCGAGACTCCTCCTGGACCCGGGCATGTCCCGATACGGAGGTTGTGATTTGTTGGTGCCTGCTCTACAACTGACTTGATTTTGAAAATAATTGACATGTCAGCCTCTTCGTGAAAATTGTTAGGGAAAAAATGACGGGGGATGATGATGAAAAGGGCCCATTGCCCAAGTCGCCGTAAAAGCTCTTCATTCTCGTGTCTTTGGCACACATAAGCACCTAAACTTTCCTGCAATGTTTCCGCGCGCCCCCCCAGAAAATTATACATCTACCCATAAGACAAAGAAATTGGTTGCCATCCTCTGTCCATACCAACAGAGAGAGCATCTCTGTTGCTCCGTCAACTCTTTTGCTCTCTTGATGATCCATCAATCCACCGAACGCCTTCATCTGCTGATCTGATGTGTACACGTACCAAGGCAAACTCAGTTCGGTTGCTCATGGTTGAACAGACCACGATCGTACTCAGAAAGCTTAAGGAAGGTAGAAGACGTTAAAAGCGAGAGAGAGAGAGAGAGAGAGAGAGAGAGAGGAGAGGAGAAGTAGATAAAATGAAGACAGCAAAAAGAAACTTCACGATCAGCACCACAAAAAAACTTTTGCCCCTCTGTGGAAAGGGAAGCTCTTCTTGGCCTTTTGCGATAAGAATTCGAGTCTATCTTCAAAGGGGTCCCCGCGATATCTTTTCCGTATCAGCTCTTTCCTCCTCGTTGAAGGTCCCGCATTTATTTTCAGTCCCTCTAATCCACTATGCTTGATGCTTACCGCCCTGCTTTTTTAAAGTCCTCCATGACCTATGAATGACCTTAAAAGGCCAATCTTTATTCATAATATGCACCGTGTGAGTTTCCCTTTTTGAGTCAACGTACCTCAGTTGAATACATGTTTATGGTTTGTTTGGAAACAACATGAGAGACCCTGGAAGATTCAAGCAGGTTGAAGTAAGAAAATTCGTTGCGCCCATGAAAAGAGAATAGAACCCGTCAGAGAAGGGCTTAATTTGATAAAGTTGTCAATAGTATCTTATGCAAAATATGTACATTCAACTCACCAAACTAATATACTAGATTGCAAAAAAAGACAGCTGCTGCTATTTCCTCTTCTAACAACTACTAGTAAGACATGGGGGGACAATTATCAGTTTCACCACATCCGCAGAACCATGCAGGTAGTCTTCTCTGAAGAGGAAGGTTGGAGATTCCTAAGATAGATGCTGCTTGATCTGCATTATTCATTCGCTAGTGATTGAGGTTGAAGCTGCCAAAACAATTGTCACTCGGTTCCTGAGCAGTTTTTGCGATTATGAGCTCTCATGGAAGTTGACAGATCGAGACAATGCTGCAGGATTGGCTTGTAAGACTGGAGAAGCTTCAGAACTGCGGTTCCTCTCTTCATCCTCGGGCTGAAAGGCCTTGAAGAGCCCTCCCCCGCTGACAGGCTGAGCCTTATCATTCTTAATCCCAAGAGTTGCCCATATAGAGCTCTTAGCAGCTTCTCCCAGATCATCGATCCTCAAAGTCTTTGGGATCCAAAGGCATTTTTCAGCACTCGCCTCTTTCACTGGCCCACCATCTTGTCCTCCTCCTCCACTTTGTTCTAGTGTATTCTCCTCGTCCCTCGAATGCTTGCCAAGGGTTGGAGAATTGGGGCTGGAGCCTGTGCAAGTGGTAACCGGAGAGGATGGACCTGGCACCCAAGGGACACTCCAAGCTCCAGCAACATTGCAACCCCAGTAGGCAGCTGCTGCAGGGAAGAAAGGTACAGCAAATCCTGGCGGGAAGTATGGGGTTGGTGGGGGAAGTGTAGGTCCCCACTGCGACGGGTTCCATGGATATGGCCAAGGAGCCCCCGGATAGACGTGCGCCTGAGGGGTGAATCCTGGAACCGATCCATTTTTCCCCTCAGAATCCTTGGGGTTTGGGCCCAGGGCTGGAGACTCGTCTAGTGACTTGAACCGGTCCTCACCATATGGGCCTGGCATCCTTACACCATCAGGCTTTGGAAAGCCGTTTCTAGGGCTCCCTTGCACGGTCTTGTCCGCGAGGTTCAAAACTGAGGCCATTGACTCGCACAAAGGTGTGTCCGATGAGCCGAAAGCGAGAAAGGTTCCACTGGGCTTTACAGGGTGGACGACCCCATTCGGGATGTCGATCCGAACATTCTTGAGGGTTTCAGAAACAGTAATGTGGCGGTGGTAGTGAGAGGCAGAGCTCTTGTTCTTACGACGGCCCGCCCCCACCGGAACATTCCTCATTGTCCCGCCAGCTGTCCAGTACCTCTGACAGTGCTTGCAGAAATGCCGGGGCTGATTTACATTGTAGTTGTTGTAGTAGCAAAACTTTGTGTCCATGCTGTGGCAGCGGGGACAAGGTAGGATCTTGTCAGGTTTCTTGAGGGCCTTCTCTTGGGTGTTACTTGTCTCACTCTTTTCATCGTCAGACTTTGAAGCCTTTTGAGTGGCACTTCCATCGTCCACCGAAGTGGTCTTATTGTTCTCACTTATCCCAGAAGTCGCATCCGGGTCGTTGGAATCTTCCCCAGTCGGACGTTGGACTTCACCTTGCTGTTTACACGTAGCTGTGTTTCCCTTTGATGTTTCCTGAGCCAAACATGTTTTAAGTTCATATCAATAATCAGAAATGAGATGACTATTGGACAAGGTAGGTTATATCTGTAATCAAGTGAAAATTCCGCATTTATTCTGTTTTTGGTCTATGATATGCGATGGAGTACATACACATCTAGCATATCTGATCTGTGATGAAAAATGCAAAAAATAATAGGTTATTTTGTCGTGTTATTAAAACACACATCCTGAATTTGGAGACAACAGAACGCATGTTGAGGATGATAGAACTGGTTTACTGTATTGTCATGATGAAATTGTTATTAGTTCAAAGTCAAGTTAGGTCGAGCTGTCTCCTTCCAAAGTTTTTATTTACATAAACAGAAGAAAGCAGTGGAAATGCTCCTCTACCAAGAAACTGCCGTGAGAGAACAATCGGCAGAACAGAATCCACAACAAAGAGTCCAACACAAAAATTTGATGGAATTAGGAATTTGGAAGCTCAATCCGAAAAACACAGATTGGTATCCGAAACGTGGTACCTAAGACTCTCCAAAAAAAGAAAAGAAAAGAAGCCGTGATTAAATAATTTGAGTTTAAAGCTAACAATTGTGAGACTGTGAAACGACAGACTTGGAGCTTGCGAGTTCGAGGTAGTCTCGTATTCATTTGACCATAAAGATGAGAGATGGATTTCTTCTAATCCCCGGAAAAGTGCAACCCGAGCCAACAGAAAAAGATCCTCGCTTTCAAGATTTAGCATACACACACACAAGACCCCTCTCGAACAAATAAGGGTCGCCAGATGAAGTCAGAATCTCAAACTAAGGACGACCCATCTCAATTGAACGCGTATATGAATCCGGTTCAATCTCCATATCCAAAATTATCGAGTAATTTATCCATACCTTATTATCTTGCCCCACGTCTTCATCCGCCCTTATAGTGTCCTCAGGTGAAGGACCAGTCCCGTGATTTTGATTGCGGTCAATGACAGCTGCTTCGGGAGGGATTTCAGGCAACGGAATCGTCTTCCCGAAGAGTTTGATCGCCGGGTCTTTTGGCTCCCCCGACATTCTTGCTGCCCTCTGTTTTTCCGTTTTTTTCCTCACTCTTGTTCGTTATTTTTTCTCCCTTTTTTCTTCAGCAAGAAACGGAAAAAATGGGAACTTTTTCCATGGACATGGGTAGAGAGAGAGAGAGAGAGAGAGAGAGGAGGGAGGAGGAAGAGAGGAAGGGAGTGATCTGACACGTTGTGTCTGAGTTGAGAGACTCGGCGATTGAGGCTTTTTTGATCCGTTTGATCAAGCGAGTGTGCCACGTCAGCTTCAGGGGGACGATTCTCAGCCACAAGCTCTTTGTGGCCTCTAAAGGTCTCTTTTTCTTCCCCCCTTGTTTTTTACATCACCTCCTTTCGCGTCTCTTGGATTCCAGTCCGCTTTATCCCTTTTAAGCGTACCCATCTCGTTTAAGTTGGATTAATGAAGAATATGAGTCGGTTGGTGCCGAATTATATTTAAAATACTAATTAATCCTATTATTTCTTAAATATATCATGAAAGTTTTCAAAAATATATTGTCATTTGTCAAAATAATTTTTTTCGATTATGTATAAATCTCGTGAACTCATAATAGAATGAAAAAAAATATAAAAAAATAAATAAATATAAAAATTTTCACGATAAAAATTAGATTTATAATGTGTACGAGAAATTTTAAATATTTGAGAAGCTAAAGGCAAGAAAAAGAAAAGAAAAACCCCAATATCTGCATGCACATGTGTACACATCGATTAGGAGAAATTTGCCGCTTGTTCAGCCGGACAAGAATACTGGCACATGCATTCATAAGTCTGTAAGTTTCCACTTGGTTCACAAATAATAGCTTGTGAATCACGTGTTAATAATTTTGTTTATTTATAAAAAAAATTATGAATCAAGAAAGAGTAATTTAAGGTGGAGGCCGGCCCCCACTAATCATTTTTTTTGGGGAAGGGAAATACTAATACATCACTAGTAGGAGAAAAAAAGTATATATTATAATAAAATATAAATTATCACTTTTAAAAATGAAATACGACAAAGAAATATAGGATAATATATAAAATATATTATTTCATTTCATATTATTTCAGTGTATCAAATATATATATATCCATATAAATATAAACGAGTGTTGGGACTTTGAGTTTAAAGCGACCAACGATGTTGTGCCAAGTTTCTAAAGCAAAACTTGCCCTGGCCTGCCCTGCCCTGTCGTGCCCTGATTGTTATGGCAATTCTCCTTGATTTCCACGTCGTCGTACCTTGTGGGTTGGGGTCCCAACTGACACCCAGATTTCAAAACACCCTGCCACGTCACACGCACTTCCCATCCGATTGGGTCCCACCTTTTAAAAGTAAAAGCGTAAAGCCTCCTGACATTTGCCAACTTTTTTTTTTAAGGTGTGTCGGTCAAAATTGGTTAATTTATTAAATAATATATATTATATATTAATTTATCAATAAATTACTACTCTCGCTATGTATTTACCAACCTCCCACATGGACTAAGTTTCTCCTCCATACCTGAAGGTTTTTTTATTAAATAATTTGTTAAGTTATATTCTTTAACATAGATATAAAATTAAACCGATCTTAAAATTTATCATACATGCTATATTATCATTATAAAATAAGATTAAATGGGTTATATATTAGTAGTGGATATTAAAATATTATAACTCATTATGATATGCTAGTAAATATATAAGTTGTAAAGTGGTAAATCCTTGACAAAGCATGTGTCTATCAAATCGTAGGCTTCAGATCCACTTTAATTAGATGGGATGAGCCTAACACGATTCTTCCTAGAGCCCTCCTGAGGGCGTCCCGTGGTGAGATCTTCGAGCACAGGTGCAGTGGAGGTCAATAAAGACTGACAATATTTATAAAAAAAAAAGACTAATAACGCATTATTCTTGGGGTTCGCACGTGTCAAGTGGGTTACACGCGCGGAGCACACCGTCTCAGGAACAAAGCTCAAAATCGAATGGGTGGGCGCAAAAGCTGAGAATTTTTTTTATTGTTTGTACCGTGCAGTATTTTTGAGTCAGTCAAAAAGTATCTTGAAATTAGTTAACAGTTAGGCCGAGATTTTTAGTAAAATTCTCGTTAATTTTTTAAACCTAAAATTCGATTTTTAGATCATTTATTTGAAGTTCAATTGTGCATAAGTTGAGAATCAACTACTTTTTTTTTGGTTCAATGAGGCAATTGTATTACTTCACTAATAGTAGAGGATACAAAAGGCATAGCAGGCCGCTACATCTCCATTTCCCTGATAAAGAGAGTTGTGGGAAGGGAAGAGATGTCAATCAAACCGGAATGTGAATAACAACGAGCCCAACTTGCAATGTTATGGGCAACAAAGTTTTCTCCTCTCCATACATAATTAAGTTGTCATGAGTCAAAACTACTTAAAATGCTCAAAAGTAGATCTATTTGAACTGCTGGTTGGGGCAAAGAATTGAAGGACTTCGATTGGATGGAGTCAACCAAGTCTCTTGCATCACATAGTAGATTAAGGCGTTTGAGACCCAATCCACGAGCTAGTTCAACAGTCTTGATCAATCCGTCCAATTTCCCTTGCTTCGAAGTAGTAGTAGCAGCAGATTCAAACAACCATGCCGCAATGAGTTTATTGAATGCATTGATGTAGCAAATTCTTAGCCATGTCTTTCCATCCTTGATTGAGGCATCAGAATAAAAATTACATGGATCTAATAAATTGCGACAGTTAGAGTTCCCATATATAGTCCCTGACCACGACTGACTGGAGGAGGAAGGAATGTTGATGCTCCTTTGGGATTTGCAATTTTTAATCCACATCTAGAATAAGACGCAACCAATCTGCTACCGAGATATTGGAGAGAGCAGACATGTTTAATGACCAAGATAACTGAGACCAAACAATGATTGTGAAATGGTAGTACAAAAACATGTGATATGTTGTTTCTTCTCATTGAAGCATAGCAGACAAGTGGTGGACTGAATTGAGAATTTCTTAGCTGTATTTCCTAAGAATCAACTACTAGTGGCCGAGGTTTGTTGCCATGTTCGGGGGTTGGGGAAAGTATTTCCCCTGAGGACGACACGTGTCCCGGCCCAATGTTGGGGCACGCACGTCTTTTTCTATTTTTTTTTCTCTCAAAAAATCCACAGTTCTGGTGAGATATTACATTATATAATTAAATAAAATAATCCAGTTGCCCGACACGTAACCTAAGTCTCATTTTTCCTAATCGTGCCTTGCCAGAAAGATTAGGCATGAACGAGCACGAGCCGCTCGTCGCTGTCGTAATTGCGGTTAATTCGTGGGCCAGTAGTAACCCCGTATTCCCGTGTCGATCAGTAGGCGCGCGTTTAAGTCTTAATCTTGATGTCAGCTGACCATTATCCTCCCTCTCTGTCGTCTGTCTGCCTACGGATCTGTGCCGATCCAATCCCGCGTTCTCTTCTCGTTAATGAAAATTACACTGGGTGGAGCTACGGTCAACCAGTTAATCATCTTCCGATATTGAACCACCAAATCGAACAAGCCCAATCACTATGGGCCAGAGTCCATTAAAGGTCGACTTACACATGTTGGAGTCGTTTTTTTAACTTTTTATTTTTTAAATTTTAAAAACATATATATATATATACTTCTTTTATTATTTTTTACACAACAAATTCTTTACATTTTGCGCACATTATATATTTCTAATGATTGGGTGCTCTCCTCTATATGTCTTCGTGCTATGTTGAATGAATATCTTTCATAGCAAGAAAAAAAGGAAAAAAAAAGAAGAGATTTCTAATGATGAATGCTAATGTGCGCGTCCAGCTGCGTCTTACTCAATATTGCCTCATAATAATCATACGTGAAATTATACTAATTTTGTGCAACTTCTACTATTCCACTTAATTTTACTCAGGTGCAGAAATGTTAAATGGATTGTAGATACTGGTTTCAGGTCAATTTAAAATGAGTATAAAATCATTCGACCCATTAAGCATACAGGTCATAATGGTTACGAGTCACGGTTCATGAAATCCTGAATTGGTCAAGATCATGACCTAAGCCCATCGATTTATTGTTCGGACTAGTTTAAAACATGAATTGTGACTATTTCCCTTTTTTATAAACCAAACTATTTAAATTTAATATACTTTTTAATTTTTTAAATTAACTTGATAAATAATTAACAGTTAATTGCATGATTTTTGGTAGCTCATGTTATGGTTATGGTTCAATTGGCTTATTTCTTGAACTCGACCCATAATTACTCCTCAACATAATAAGAATAGTTACGTGCTAGTTTAGGGGCAGTCCATACCGATTCCTAGTCAAATCAACATGTCTAACATCTCTATATGAGAGGACATGAAATATGTATCATCTAATAAAGTAATGTATCGAATTTTTTTTAGGGTCATTAGATTCAAGACAATTGTAACTGGATGAACGGTCATGCAAAATTTATTGATGTATGCAATATAGCTAAAAAAAAAATGGGTCTTATCACATGGCTTCAAGAATATATCAATCACAATTCAGTGAATAAATTATTAAATATTAATTATTAAGGTAATTAATATATTTAATTATGATAATTAAAAGCTGAAAAAAGGACCTTTTGGAAAAAAAGAGAAAAAGTAATATAAATATATGAATTTAGCAAAAGTATGCCAATTCTTGCCGGCTTTTGAATCGAATCCACACAGCCCACGTCACGAGCGTACGCGCATTCCGTCGGTTAAGCACTCTCGGATCGCTCGTCGAAATTTAAGATTCGATCGACTGCTAGGACATTCCGGCACCGACAATTCCTTATCTTCAGGTGCACCCAAATGATGCACCTTTCCTCTTTTTCCTGAGGTCGGTCGATTCAATTTCAATCCTTTCTCTGTGGGTTTCGCTCCGATTGGGCGTTTCTTCAACGTCGGACTGTTGGGTTTTCGTCTTTGGATTCTATCTTGAAATGGTCGATCACTACCTCCCCGGCTCAATCTCCGACGACCACTTAGCAGTAATGGCGAGTACTCTGAATTCTCTCGATTCATTTCCCAAAGCAAGGGCCAACAATCATGCTCACAGAAATGGAAAACTGCCCAATTCACCCAGCTGCCCCAATTTTCCAGCCTGCCCTCACATCACGAGATCGGTCGTGATTGATATCGTGATCTTAATAGCGGTTGTTGGAGCTTTCGGGTTTCTGCTCTATCCTTACATAAAGTTCATAGTTGTCAAATTGATCTTGATGATCGGTGCAATATCGCATGCAGTGAAAGATGAGATTTGTGATGCTCCACTGATTTACGGATCCATTGGGCTGAGTGTGTTTTTTGCTGCTTTGGCTACCTGGGCTCTTGTGATGTGCACGAGCAGGAAGTGTGAGAACCCGAACTGCAGGGGCCTTAGAAAGGCAGCGGAGTTTGATATTCAGCTCGAGACTGAGGAGTGCGTGAAGAATTCTTCAGCCTTGAACGGGTCCAATAGATACCCATTTGAACTTCCAATCAACCATCACCGGGAACTGAAAGCAGGACTGAAGAAGATGGCGCCACCCAATGGGAGAGCTGTTCTTGTTTTCCGAGCGAGGTGCGGGTGCTCTGTTGGGAGACTGGAGGTCCCGGGGCCGAGGAGGATGCGGAAGATCAAGAAGTAGTAGAGATAAATGATCCTTTTAAATTCGTAGTTCATGAATAAAGTCTAGTCCCATAGAATACACAGGAATAATAATTTCATTGCAAATACAAGGCTTTTCTAGTTAGTGCTATCATGACAATAAGCTGGTTACAGCAATATGTCAGGATTAGATAATCAATCTATGTTCTATGACGAAGGGGAAAATAACATAATTTCGTTCTGTTCTTTCTTTCATCAACTTTTATGAAGTATCTTATACTACTTCTATTGATTATTATATTGAGTGATTATGATTTTTTGCCGTACATGGTACTTTGGGGGGATCGCCTAGTTGAACTTTTTCCTGTCATACAGATAATCTAATTATTACCATGGATGATGGAAGTATTGTTCAGGTGCTTCTATTTTCCCTTGACGACTGGATAGTTTGACTGCTTTATGGGGTGAAGAGGGTGAAAAGTTGAGTGGGTTTTAAATTATTGAAACCTGATTATGACCATGCCCTCATCCCTAATACTTGTGTATCCGTTGAGAATCTTCTGCGTAGGCTGAGAGCTCATGTCAGTTGAATTATGAGAGTTTTCATGCACTATGGATCAACATCATGAAAATGCCTAGGAAAGATCTGTGAATATCATTCCAATCAACTTGCAATGAGTACCAAATAGCCCTGCTTACGGATTGATGCAATGTTGTGAAGTGCTGATTTTCTCTTCATGCTTATGGTGATACCTACAGAATTATGTAACCGTTATTCTCTGACAATGTTCCATGATAATATGAATTAGCATGTATGATGTGACTAAGCAAATTCTTCTAGTGATTGCTTTTGTTCATCTATTTAGAGATGTAATACTACTGCCTGTGTACTGTGGTTGATGCTCATTCTGCTATTCTTTTAAAGATCAATCTTTTGATCTTGGAGTTCATTGCTGAATGCCTCTGTTTCATGATTCATCATCTTTCTGTTTCAGTCACAAATAGGCTACCAAGTTACTCTCAATGCTGGATTTCAAAGATTCTGGTGTCCGCTGCTTCATGAGCTCCAAGTAGTTGCTACAGTCTAAGCTACTGAGCAATGGTAATCATTTATCATCTGAGTACCTAAAAACAAACTCAAAGCTTAAGAGCAAGATCTGTTTAGCAACTATGATTTTTATCATGCTTCTTCTGTAGATGATGAAACTGTCAGTGTCAGTTAACTGACTCTTATCAGACCGACTCAATGAATATGTAAACTGCCCTCAGGAAGGGTTCATCTTTCTCCTCCCTGACATCGCATAGTTCTTGCGAAAGATTATATATATACCGAATGAAAAAGAGTAGGAACCTGGGGTGCGATGTTGTGAATCACAGGAGCTGATCTCGTGAATTTCATTAGACTTGTCTCTTGATAACAGTCGTTAAGATAGACCGGTGACAGTGCAGTGTGCTGAATGTTCAGGATGAAAACCGAGTTCCCGTCCTCACAGCAGACACCATCACAAGGCACGTGCCTTGGCACCTGAAAACCAGAGACTTGAATATCCTTCAAAAGGAAATCAGCCGCGATATCAAATGTGAGGCCTCGGGATACAGGCATCGTATAATTGGCCTCTGACAATATTTTGTTTGGTTTCGTTTCATTCCCCACTCCTTCCCACACCATTAATCGCATCTTATCAGCCAACTCCTCAACAGGTCTTTTCCGAGTGGGACAAGCTTCCGTGTGTTCTCCCGGAAGTAAGAACAAGAACAGACATCGCTCATCGTGACTCATCAGTCCCACCAGGGCCTGAAGCATCACTGTCAACTTTCTGCGTCTCAAATAAACTGCATCTTGATTAAGAGTTACCAGGATTTCGCCTAGGTGAAGAAGGGATGGAATGGGATGTAAAACAGAAAATGGCTGTCCCTTTGACTCTCGTGGTATGCGAGTTAAAACTGCCTTTGTGGGTCTCAAAGGGAACCTAAGTTTGCAGCAAACGTTCTTGATCATTAGGCTGTCCAACTTGTGATATTAGCTGGGAATTTTGGGCCCATTGTTTCATCCTATTCACTTGAGAACTGATAAAAAAAAAAAAAAAAGCACATGAAATTTCAGATCAGGAGACAAGATCCATTGTACAGGTTATTTATCCACAGAAGCTGACGATTCAGATCTACAAGACGAACTACACAGTTCATCGTCATGTATCTCTGTCTCATAATGTATGACAACTTTAAAGACAGCATTTAGGTTCAAAACAAGGACATGGCAAAGATGAAGATCCCTAAAATTGGATTCCATTCAACTGAGATTAAAACAAAACGAAAGGAAGTCAGCATAGTCATCAGGAAACTGGGAACAAAGGGCATGTGTCACCCCTTGTGACCTTCCCTTCTCGAAAAGTGATGTTGTCGATCTTCGATTGACACCATTTTAGCTGGGAAGAGGAGATTGGTGCCATTTTCATGACTCTCGCAACCAGCTTCAGGTCGACCATAGTGAATAAAATCTCCTTCCGCTGAGAATCTTCTGCAGGGTCAGTTGATCCTCCGTGCTTGATCCAGCATTTCTTTTTCCTCTGTAAATCCTTCAACACCAGCACCATCTATGGAAACAGAAAGTGTATGATAAGAATCACTCGAGGATTCAGATTTCTGACATGTTTCAGGCACATTAACACAGAAATGGAAAAGGTGTTTCAAATTCCGAAACTCGTTTGCTTTGATAATTCCCCCCTCTTATACCTTTTGGTGTCTTCTGGTAAGGTCATGTAAGAGCTGCAAATCTCTGGGGTCTTCAACAGGAGAAAAGCTCCATAGGAAGCTCTTAAACTTCCAGAAAAACTTGTCCTTTTCTGTCTCAACAAAGGTGTAGAATGCTTTTATACACTTCTCGATGGCTTCTTTGACCCTCTTCATCTCTAACACTGATGTATTTTCTCCCATCTGCTCCTCTTCCTCCTCGGAAAAGCCTTTTCAAATGAAGTAAATATAATTGAGCTCAACTAAACCAACATCATGTGCAACGAAAGAAAATGCACGAAAGCAAAAAGGAACTTGTAATGTTTCGCAGTGGTATAACATCTCCTTTCTAATAAAATCATCAACTAGTGAGATATCAGACAAAGGATACCAAGTTATCATCGCTGGTTGGTTATGCCATCAACATGATCCCGTAATTTAAAGAGTCAGTTTGATCCATAAAAAAAATACTTGCGCACAGACTGTTTCATGTTTGCTGGTTTTTTTTTTTCTGTAACTCCAGGCTTACCTGAGAGCTCGGGAACCTGCAGAAGGCTTTTGATGCAAGATCTCCCCTGTATGAACCGTAAGTACCTTTTGCCACCATGTATTTCCTCTTCAAGGAATCTATCGACAAGAACGTGAAAATTTTGTAGTTCTCCAACCAACCTCACGTATCCTGACACTGTGACTCGAGGGCTGGACGATGTTAACAGTTGATCGACCTTTTTATATTGATGATGCAAGGTCTCCCATGAGAGGCACATCTGAGCCACATAAGCTAGCTCAAAATCGCTCTCTAAGCTCTTCAGGAGCCTCTTCTTTGCGTCTTTGTCCCCCAATAATTTTACAGTTGCTGATTCATTGTTTTCATGAATCGCACCTACAAAGATGGGAGAACTGACTAGGATGTTTCGACATATAAATAAAATGCAAATAAAGAAGTAAACTTCACACTGTTTGTCGGAGTTCCGTAAGAAAGCAGGAAAAACGTACTGATTCCGCAGGTCCTTTCATAGCTGAGGACATCAAACCACTTCATCCTTTCACTGTACTTCTCGTAGAATGGATCTGAATCCTTTCTCGTATCGGGTTCTTCCTTAACTAGTTGGACGGCAATTGGACCAAAATTCTCAGTCTCTTCAACTTGCTTAGGCCATTCCAGTTCTGAGCAGTGAAAACCGGTGGCGTAAGATGCAGCCAAGTCCTCGTTCATGCCCATCTCTTCCAGACAAAGATGCTCGTGGGGTGAAGGAATGTCCTCATTCGAGTCTGTCCCTGATTCATCTTCTTCCGTTGAATAAGAGGTCTTGCCATAACGAGCAGGACTCTCAGGCCAACTCCACATATATATTGGATTTGGACTAGTCAAATCGGTGCCATCTTCTTCGGTCACAATCTCATCAGGTAATAATAATCTCGTTTCGGAAGGCAAGTTGCAGCAACAAGCAGAAGAGAGAGAACTGCTCTCATTAACGTCTGTGACAACATCCCGATTGGCCCTCAGTTCCTCTTTGTCAAAATCATCATAATCCTCTGAAGCTTCTCTGGGTTCATTTTCATCCTTCTCCTTGTAGTCTATGGTCTGTACAGGAAACACTTTCTCCTCCGAAACTGCAGTTGCTTGGCTGAAAAAGCTAAAAGAACGGAAAAATTGATAGTCATTGGAGTCATCAAAAATCCCTCCGCTATCTCTGCTGTGCAAATGATTGCCGCGGATCCTAATGAATGAAAAGCAATAGGCCGCTGCAGCCGTAACAAAACTGTAGATATGTACAACAAGAAATCTGACAGAATTGAGAAAAAAGAAGAGAATAGATGAGAGAAATTCTTTCAGAGCTTTGAGGCAGAGGAAGAATCGGCACAGGATGAGAAAAGGCGGATGGATATAGAAGCTCAGGAAAAACCACTTGACATGACCATTAGGAATGACGCATAACTCTATGATCGACCAACAGGAGGCAAAGAAAGCCATTATCTAACTATGTTGCCGCCCTTGAAGGCTACTCTCTTATCATTTGTGAAAGGCTTTAGCTTTCTGTCTCAGGTTAAGTTCAGTTCTCTTTACCTGAAACAGGAAGTTAAATATAGGCCGGCGGACAGATAACAAACGAAACAGCCGAGAAAGACATTGACTGAGAATTCGATTTTTGATTATTAAGATAATGCCCAGTTTGCTTTCCCTCGATAAGGATAGAACATGAATTAAAATATGTACGTACAAGTGGAGTAATGCAATCCCCATCCTGACTAGCTATTCACATTAATATTTTAGCAATTTATCTTTTGTTTGCCTACTTAGATCTTATCTTCTACCAAGAACATTTCATTTAAGGCAATAGGACTTGCTCAAACCTATTTATGGCTGGCCAGTTACTTTAATCGCAGCCTACAAACCTTGACAATCAAGCAATCATCGTTGACCGGTTCGGGAATAGCCTTTCAACTCTCCAGAGCGTGATGACCGATCTTACATTGCGTGCTGAATTCGAACAATGGATTTAGCCTCGTATTTGCATCACATCGGTAGCAGGAACTGGCAGCTCGAGATATCTGCACCTCTCAAAACCCAGCGAGGACAACCAGCATCGAAACTGCAAGAAAACTTAATCCAATGAACTCCATCTATACACGATGTGATAGACAGACCGAGCTGATCACACGCAGTAGAAAACCACTTCCCGTGCTTTTCTGTATACTCTGATGTTCCTCAATAGAGTACGGCTCTGATACGATATACTCGGTGAAGATAAAATGTATCAGTAAGAGGGACCGCGAATGGATAAAATTAAGGGGGGGTCCCTATATTGGAGCTCTGGTTGTCTAACCTCACAGAGAGGACAAGGTTAGGGTCCATTGCCACCTCATTTCTTAGTAACTGCCCACCTAATCCCCAGAGCAAAATGTTCCAGCCATCGCTCTCATCCCTTAAATCTTTTCCTTCGAACTGAGATCTCCGACTGTACTATATTTTTTTTTATCATATGCAGTATCAGTGATCAGGATAATGTTCCGGTCGGTCTGTTTCCAAGGAAACTGGGAAAAGGGGGACAACATAAGCCTCTGGGAATTGTGTCCGCTGGAAGTCAAGTCCCCTGGCCCTGACACCAGGAGGAGATATGAACACGAGGGCCTCCGAATCTGTTTTCCTTTCTTGATTGAATACAGCAGGAAACTCCATTGAAGCAGCGAGGAAATCTCCTGCGTGGCGTTGGCAGCGTAAGATTTGCGCCATCATGAAATTCGTTCGTTAATTGATTGGTCACCAGACATGCCTAGACTATCGTTTCTGCGGTACCGATTGGTTTCTATTTATTTAGTCAACACCTGCAGTTTAATATGAGTATTCGCCGTTCACAACTGGACAGTCAGCATCTAAATGGGTCCAATCCCCCCACCCCCACCACGAGACAAGCTTTTAGATAACACCAGCTGATTAATGTATTCGAAACAAATGAAACCTTCGTCACCCATGTACTCAATTACAGCTTGTACAGTGCCTGCACACAGAAGCAGATAAACAAGCTGTATTTTAGTCAGTCATTTCAGCAGGATGAACGACGGGGGAGGATGTTGCTCGGTTGCTTCTCCTCATTTTGCTCTTGGCTCCCAATTCTCAACCAACAAACAGAGACGTCAAAAGAATCGACGGAAGGATGTAACCCGCCTGGGTCCGCTCCCCGTGACAAGAACAGTGATAAATCATGATAAAGGGTCGACACAAGATCACATTGATTCATCTATGGTGGATATGACCTTGATTCCTTAACTAAAGGCACGAAATGATTGATCAATCGATCGGGAGAACAACGGATTACTAACAGCACCCCCACCACACTTTTCTTTTCTTTTCTTTTCTTTTTATATAAATATTCATATTTTATTATTTATCATTATACATCACCATATTATTAATATTAAAATAATAAAAAAGAACTAAAAGTATGTGCCTAATAAAAAGTCATCGACCAAATATGTCCCCCCCCAAAAAATAATTATAAAAAAAATAGAAACTAACATCACACTTTAACCCAATGAATTTCGGTTAGTCTCTTCGACTTCACGCGGTCTTCCTGAGAGGCCAGACTGGTCTCGAAGCAGATGGGGAAACTTCTACTAAGTCATCAAGGTCCCCTTTTCCTTCAATAAATTCATAGTGGCAATGGACCCACAAACCCATACACTTGTGGGTGGAGCTTTCGCGCAAAATCATGAATCACTCAAAAGAATTATATATCATATCCATTCAAACTAATTCTTACGATGGACCCAACTTATCATCAAGTTATTATTTATTTAAGAAAAGGGAAAGTGACAGAAGGCAGTATTTTTACAGCGCAGGATACATTTCAAATCCCACTCCCCGTGAGTGGGATGCTTGCAAGTACGCGCTCGTGTCCATTTCACTCTTCGTATGACACGCAACATTTGTTAATGAAAAACCATTAGTATAATAAACAAGGAAAGGACCGCTGTCTCCATCCTATGCCTGTCGGAAGGAAAGATTGTAATGGGAGCCACCATCAACAGCCAACTTCCCACTGATAATTCAAGTTGGGAAGGCTTTTTTTTTTTTCCTTCTTTTTTTCTTTGGGTGAGAAAGCAAGTTAGATTGGAAATGAACAAATCCCATTGCAGCATATGAGTTACACACCAGTGAAGCAGAGGACTCTTGAACTCTTTGTTCTGCTCTCTGGACATGAGCTGCAGTGTCTGATTACATCTGCTAAGGCACAAGACACAAAAGCAATCATTTGCACGTAAGAGAGATTCTTGTCCAAACACATCATGCGGCTTTCTCACACACTACGTAGCTCCTGGGATTGATCGTGATGCTCTTAGTGCAATTATCAGTCTTATATATGCCCACGAGTCGATCGGCCAACTCAAACATGTTGTTTCTGAGGCTGCAGATTGTTTCAAAGAGAAGGCACAACAAAATCAGGATCTATATGAGACACTGGGATCTCTAGAAGTACATGCTGCTAAAATTTTTTGAGTTGGGTGACATACCTTATGATTATGAACTGGGCGTCCTTCGTGCGGTCCTTCACATAGTGTCCCACGATGGAAACATTCTTGAAATCTGAAGAAGTACAGCAGCTTTTAGTTGAGAAATGCGGAGAGAACGGCTTGAGTATGAAGAAAATCTTTAAGGAAAAAGATTGGTTTTTATCAGGTCCAGAGAAGTACCTAAAGCAGCATCAATTTCATCCATGACATAGAGAGGGGTAGGCTTGTAATGATGAAGGGCAAACACAAGAGCTAAAGAGCTGAGAGTCTGAATACATAAAGAAAATCAACAAATTGGCAAGTGTCGAAGTTCAGGATTTAAAAGATGAAACACAGATCAGAAATCAAAAGGAGTGGTTCTCGAAAGAGGTTTATTTAGGATTTCTTCCTTAAATTTTTACGAAACAAAAATAAATTGTCAGATACTCGTTGATCATTCCTTTTTAAGTGTAGACTGCCCTTACTGTCATTTTTTTTTTCCTTTGGAGGTTGCAAGAGAACAAATGTAATTTGTTACCTTTTCGCCACCAGATAAATTAGCTATGTTCTTCCAGCTCTTCTTTGGAGGCCTGACGCTGAAAACAACACCTTCTGAGAAGGGATCTAAAGAATCAACCAGCTCAAGTTCCGCATCACCTCCTAGCGTGATCATCTGTTTAACATCCAAAAGGCATAAGATTGATAATAAGGTGACCTTCAAAAAATTGAGATCTTAAATACTACTGAGAGTAGTAGACTAGACCTGGTACATTTCTTTTAATTTCAGAGATATAGTATTGAATCCTGCCATGAACTCATCGAGTCTGCCATTGAAGCAAAGCATATTCAGTTAAGGAAGAAGTGTGAAAGAGATTAACATGGAACTTATGAAACACAAAACCATATACATGCCTTTTCTTTCTCCAGTCATCATATTGCTTCTTTACATCATCACGTCGTTGAGTAATCGTATTAAGTTCCTCCACACGTTCGTTATACAGTGCTACTTTCTTCCGGTACCTGTAGCAATGAAAGAAATCCAGCAGAGAACTTAAATAAACAACTGCCTTTCCAAAAAAATAAAATAAAATAAACACAGGCAGGCATTAGAGTAACAGGGAATGCTACTCTGAGATTGAGTCAAGATTAGGACTCATTTCTTTAAGTTGTGCTTCCAAAAGTGTGACCATCTCGAGGGCCCTTCGCAAATCACAAGCTTCAGTGAGAGATTTATTGGTTAGGGTAGCCTGAAGCTTCTCCGGATCCACTAAATCTTTATGAATCCTAGAACCACCAATAAGAAACTCTGTTAGAAATATACAGAAAAGCCACTCAACAAACCACGTTCTGCTTCTGGATGGACCAACATACTGGTCCAAGTGTTTTGTCAGAGACACTTGCAGATCATCAAGCTTTTTCTTGTAATCCTTTCCCTTCAACTCCAAACCCTTATAAGCTTTCTTCATGTCTTGTAGTTTGTACTCAGCATCAACCTAAAGAAGACAACAAACAGCTGACTTAGTTTGTGTGTATGCATATGCACACGTACATGAGAGAGAGAGAGAGAGAGAGAGGGAGAGAGAGAGTTGCATTATTGAATCAACTCAGTTACCTCTGAAGCTCGCAACTCATTGACAATCTTTTTCACCTGCTCATACTCAGATTTTGCTTTACCAAGCACCTCATGATGTTGATCAATAAGCTGGAGAAAATTATGGAAAAAAAAACACAAATCAATAACTGAATAAATAACCATCACAAGCCTGTGTTTAAACAAATAAAAGTCATAGCACTTGTATTATGAAGATTGTGTGATCATGAAATAAAGACAGATCACACCTCTTGAGTTTTCTTATAATCTTCTTGAACTTTGAATGCCTTCTCTTCTAGTTCTTTGAAGATTGATTGTAACTTCTCTTTCTCCTCCGTGATTCGTTCTCTCTCCTTTCTGGCTTCCTCTAACCCCTTGGTCAATTTCTTTATCATTTTTTGGCCAGTTTCTATCTGAACCTTGTGGCGATTGATCTCCGTTCTATCTTTAGCAATGTCCTGATGTGGAATATCAAGTCAGCATAAAGCAAGGAATTTCATATGGGTAACTAATACTTGACTGGCATACTAACAGATTGAATCCCAGCAACCCTTGACTTCTGGAGTTTCAGTTTTTCACCTCCAGCATTTTCTATTTTCTGCTGAAGCTCTGTCGCCTGAAAAGAAGAACATTTAGGAGGAAGAAAAGCTGGAATCAGAGAGGAACATAAACATAAATATCCAGGTTCTACAAGTTATCTGCTCATGAAAGACATCTAATGGCCTATTGGACAAACCATCTCTTTTAGTTGTTTGGACTCTTGAATCAAACGATCAATTTCCTTTTCTTCAGCGGCAATAACTTCCCTGAGTACTTCCAGTCTATTGAGTTCATCCTTCTTTGGTCGAGACGCCGCTTCAAGGGAACCAAGTTGCTTCTCGAGGTAACTATGCTGGGAGTGCAGACTCTCAATCTGTATGAATGAATAATTATAAGTGATGCATAACTTTAAATAAAACCAACAGACTTCTGCTTTAAAATGAATAAGTACCTCTTTCAGGCTTTTAGCCAGCTCCATCTCAAGATGGCCTAGCTTTTTTTCTGAGGTCTGGCAATTCCTTGCAGTATCTGCAACTTTTTGGCGGAGGCTGCTTAGTTTGTCTGATAAAACCAAAAGCTCATTCTCAGCATCTCCAATGGCCTCCGCTGACACACTTGCCACTCGAACAGATGTTCCCATCTTACCGCCACGTGGTTTACTTCCTCCACCACTCATGGTTCCATATTTTTCAAACAGTGCCCCATCAAGTGTTACTACACGCCTAAATTCTCTATTCCCACTGTAGGCAATCCGTGTTGCCTGCAATTTCAAAGAGATGTGCAATTAGACAACGTGACAAAGCATGAAGCATGTAGGGGAGGACTCTCCATCTGCAGCACAAGTCATACTTTATTTGCAAGAGGAGGTCAATTTCAACCATGAGATCCAATTGAATAAAGGCAATTTTATGTACTCATAATAAGCCAAAAGATTAATGCATCAGCAAAAAGGTAAAAATTAAGAAAGAACCAAGTGTGAAACAAGTCAGGCAACACCATCACTTCAATATACCTGATCTAGATTTTGGGTGACAACAGTATTCCCCAGTGCAGCAAAAAAGGCAAGTTTCATTCTTTCATCGTGGACTTTGATCAGATCAAAGAGACGAGGAACTCCCTCTGGAGGGTTTACCTTCTCCTTCAACTTAGGGAGAAGATCAATTTGCTTCTCCTGGATGATAAAATGAACAATTTTCATTTCTCAGAACCTTTGGTTAGAGAAGGCCGATCAAACAGCTCCACTAAAGATTATCTGTTTATTTCAAAAGGGTCATGTAACATGGCCATATGTATCAGGGTGAGGACAGAAGTCCAATCACTTAAAGATGATAAATTTAAACTGAAAGAGATACTGATTGAAAAACAGTAAAAGAAGGAAATGACTGTCCATTTCTTTCAAAACTGAAAGAGCTTGCTACCAATATCATGAATGTTGCAACGCCAAGATTTTCCCTCCGCAGAAGTTCTACACACGCTTGGGCTGCGCTAGTTGTTTCCACAACAATATAATCAAGTCCAGGACATGCTGTTGATATAGCAACATCATATTTAGCTGCGGGGAGTGAAACCAATTGGAAACAGTAAGACTAAGATTTTAGGAGAATAGTAACAATGTGCATGAAATAGTCGATACATCATATCTAGAAATGCACAGATTATGATAGGTACTTAGATTTAAAATTGATATAAGAAAATAATAGGGCAAAAGTAAAGCTGCCAGTATTTCAGTGGACAGGACTAACCATCAATAGCTCCTAAATCTCCCATTCGCCCAAAGATTCCCTCTATTTGATTTGACTGTTTTGCCTGTAGGATTGCTTTCAGAACTGAGCCCTGACTCCTCTCAGAATCCATAACAGACTTAAGCTCCATAACCTTTCCTCTTGCTGCTTGCTCAAGAGGCATTAATTCTTCTTGTTCTCTGATGTACTCCTGCAATGCATTTAATATTTGTCAAATGCACTTTTGGTGCAAGAATGCTCCATAGAGGATGAAATGAGTGAATGAGTTGACAATAAAAAAACATACTTGTTCCAGTTTTCGAGCTTCAGATGCTTCCTGCTTTGTGCTTCTTATATCTGCTTGAATAATTGCACTACTCTCAGTTTTCTCAGCAATCTTTCCCACAATGTCAGCCATCTGCTTCCGAGCATCTTCATAAGCAGCACGACTAGCATCATGCTGGCGAAGTAATAAACCACATCCAGTCAACTCTTTCATGTTAATAAAAAAGTGCCACTACTAATTCTCTTCAATATATTGCCAGGAGAATAAATATTCCCAGAAAATGGTGAAATCCTGAAGATCCATAACATGTTGAAAGCATGTATGAAGCTCCAATTTCTTAGACCAACCCATGATTAGAATAGCTTATTAATTCCAAGGTTCTTGTTACAAAGATTATAATCCACTTTAGAAGCTAAATCATTAATTTTTTGTTCCATTACATCCTTAGTGATGGAAGTCGCCTTTTTCACTAAAATGGTGCATTCGTAGTCATCAACTGATATATATCTGCAACACCCCATCTGAAATCCACCCCTATGCTATGCTTCAATTCAATTAGTAAGAATTCAGTGGAATCTTGTTGTTTGGGTACAAGTAAAAACAAGAATTCATTTGGGAAAAAAATATGCAGGAATTGCATCGTAACTGAAAATTGGAGAAACTTATCCCCAAAAAAAAGACAATTGGATAAAATCAAAAGGATTTACCTAAAGCCTGATTCTAACATGATCAAACATGCAATTTAAAATTATACAAAAATCTCCTATAAAATGTACACAATTTTTTTGGCAAAAAAACAGGAGTAAATCAGGTCTGTGGTTTCATGGGCCTCAGAAGAATAAACCCCCCCAACACCCCCTATCCCACAAAAAAAAAGTGGCCGGGGGGGGGGGGGGGGGTGGGGCGTGGTGGTGGTGGGGTTTGGTGTTGTTCAGGTCAATGGTAGGATATTGAAATTACCTTATCAGAAAGAAGTTTGCTTTCAGTGCATGCAACTTCAAGCTTTCCCTTGTGTTCAATCAGTTGTTTTTCCCAAGGTTCTAGCTCAGCACGTACCTTTGCAAGCTCGGAACGATATTGCTCAGTTTCAACTGTATTGAGCAGCCCATTAGAAGAATGAAGCTTCTAAAAATTTCACCAGTCAGTCTCAAGCAGGACCTTAAGATTTTATATATACATATATATGTGAGGAAGAATATCAGGGACGTTTAGAGTAAGGGAAAGTAGTCTACGTGCAATTTTTACAATATCATAAAGGTGGTCATTGTGGTGCATATCCAACAAGATTAAAGATTTCTCCTCTTTAATATTTACATCACAAGACAAATCCACATAAAATTTGTGTTGGATATAATAAAAACCTTGCATATTATTTGATTAGTTCCCTTCTATATCGGCCTTCTTCCAATCATAGAATATGTAGCCAAGATCAGCTTATTTCCTAGTAACGTCTCTAGCTTATAACACAAACACTTCATAATGCGTAATGCAGAATTGGTCAGAAAAAGAAAGAGCAGATGGATAAATTGAAGGATACAATAATAGTAGAAGTGAGTGGTTTAACGGGACTTAGCAACAAGATCTTCAAAAAATGCTTCATCTATCAATAACATACATTGAAATGAAATTATAAAAGCACCTTTAGCATTATCTTTGATTTTCTCCAGTGCTGCTTCTTCAACAGCCAATAAACTTTCCAATTTTGGTATATTCTCCTCGAGCTTGGGTATCATATTTGATGAAACCTCCCATTCCTTTTGTAACTCCTCAATCTTTGTTGAATCCTACAAAGAGCACAAGTTGAAATGCACACTCACATCTGACGCAAGTAAACAGAGTATCTCCCTACCTTTTCAACTTTCTCATCAAGTTTCTTTATCTTTTGCTTCTTGTGCTTCAAATCTTCACGGTACTTGACATCTTGCCGTTCAAATTCCTTAAATTCATCCTTACAAACTCTGAGGGCATTATCCAATTCCTGATCAAGCAAAAAGTTTCAGAAGAAAGAATGTCATTTCAATGAAGATATGCATAAGGAAGAGTTACACTGACACTCTACAAACTGCCTACCTCTTGCCTTTTAGTATACTTGTTGTGGACAGCCTCAAGCTCCTTTAATGTCTGGTTGCTTTCCCGAATTTTCTCCCTAGTACAAGAGGTCAGACCAATGTATCTGAATCTGAAACATTTTAATTTGGGTACAGATATATTCTCCAAACAGCAACTGCAACTACCTTTCACTTTTCAAATTTTCTTCAATATTGGATACTGTTTCTTGCAGTTCTGTGATTTTAACTTCAGTATCTTCACAGGCCAACTTGGTGGCCTTCTCTTGCCATTTCAGCAATGACAACTCCTTCAGCATGTATGCCTCTGCTTCATTTTTTCCATCCTAGTGCAGCACACTTATATCAATGAGCAGTTGTTACAGTGTAGATGCATTTAAAATGCATGATCTACATGTTTACCTCCAAGCCATCTTTTTCCTTCTCAGCTAACTTCACCATTTGCACCACCCCAGTCCTCTTTTCATTCAAAGACTCCAGCCTGAGAATAATAAATCCAGTGAAAATTAATTTTTTATTCGTTCTTATAATCTTCATGACTTGTATATAGATGTTTCAGTGAGACAAGTGTAGACAAGACTGCGACAGTCAGATTCTAGCCAATCATGCATCCAAGTACAGGATTACGAATAAAATTGAGAGCCAGCAGTGCTAAAATCAGAAACTCACTCCCTGTAGGATTCATCAATTTTTTCAACATATTTGTTGGTGCCAATTATGTCTTCCAAATATTCAAGAAACCCTTCATCATGTGGTCCTTGAGCCTTTGGTTTCATGAGCGAGATCTGCTCAACTTCACCCTGATAGTTACCAAGGATAAAGTTTGATGAATGAAGTAAAAGTAGATAACAATCTATTTTTCCCATGCTGGAAGTAATGGACCTGAAGAATCAAAAACCGATTGTTGTCCAAGTCTACTCCTTTGCCTTTGAGCAAGCGGGTGACCTCAGTAAAGTTACTTGAGCGGTCATTGATGTAATACTTGGAGGAGTTGTCGCGAAAGGCAACTCGTGTGATCACAAAATCACTTCCAGGTACAGCTTCGTATCCTTCATCACCCTGCAGTTGTGGAACGAAATCAATTTTCAAATGAAGAGGTTGAAATGTCTGATGTGAACCTCAAATAGAAAATTAGCAAAGTAAAGAGGCATGAGCCTTGGACTAAAAACTCTGCTATTCAGAATCAAGCTATTAATTAATACATTTTCTACAGCATGGGATGCTCCTCCAAATTCATAAATAAACAAGAGAAAGCACCATCAACCAACATTACCTGATCAACAATTTCCTGGAAGTGCACAGAAACACCAGCACTGTCGAGATTCTGGTGATTCGTTGAATTGTGGATGAGCTCTGAGACTTTATTGAGCCTCATCTGCGTGGCAACAATATGAGACACGTTACAGCTGCAACTTACTCAACAGTTTTCTCAGGGCAACATCACACTATCACTGAGTCTAAAGAAAGTCGGTGTTTTCAATTGAAGAAAGTACCTGCTTCGCTCGCTTACCAAAAACAAAGAGCATAGCATCTATCACATTGCTCTTTCCACTCCCATTTGGTCCAACGACAGCTGAAAAACTCTGTATCCACAGCCAATAATCAAAAGTGACTCCCCACCCCAGTAAGAGTTCCGGGTATGCTTTAAAGGGGCACGGGGACTATGAACTGTAAAGCCTCCATCCATTCCCACAGCTCAACATTTCCCAAGAACAACATAAATGCAAACTAAAATTTCATTTTAGTTACTAGACATTCGCACATATTCCCAAGTAAAAACGGCCAAAGAAAAAAAGGACCCTTCATAGTTATCTCTATCCATCATCCATAAGACTGTGTCGGCTCCGTCAAACATTTTTTTAAACCGGAAATGCAGGGAAATATCCGTAATCAACTGAGCATTTAAGTCTTATTTCACATGATATTTATTGAAACAGAAAGAGAGTTCGTGAGAGAGTGAGAGCGTGAGAAAGAAATGATCGTCGAAGAGCAGTGCACTGGAAAGAGTGAAAGACCCTAACCTTGTGGAAAGGGCCAACGCGCTGTTCACCTGCGTAAGACTTGAAGTTCCTCATCACCATTTCTCTGATAAACAGCCTCGGCGAGCCTTTCCCCCTACACAGCCGCGTCTGCGGTGACTCGGACTGGGCCGCCGTGGACTCGCTTCCGACCTGCATCCCTTCCTTCGAGTCAACTCACCGAAACTCGCAACTCGCTCTTGCTTCCACCAACTCAAATAAAACTCCGTCGGCTACAGATAATGCCGCTGTGGTCTCCGAAGAAGAGAACCGGCGGCAGAAGCTTCGACCTCCAATCGATGGCTGCTCAAATCCTATGAGTTGTCGTCGTGAGAAGTGGAACTCGCTCAGCAAAAATCAATTTTTTTTTCTCTTATTCAGTTTTGTTTTCTTGGAGGGAGGGGATTACTTCGGTTTTTGAGGGCGGGAAAATGAAATTTCGTCAACTGCACTTTCCTTTTGAATGCAGAGGGCCCATCAGTGGGCCTAATGGGCCCAAAGGCCCATATCTCCCGAGCCTCGGCCCATTCTCGTGGACCACCTGTACTGACTTCTCCCGGGGAAATTTTTTTTATTTAAAGGTAAAATGATTATATCTATTACAGACATGCAGAGGTTTCTAGCGGCAGCTATAAAAGTCTCGTACAGATCCACCATCATGAACATAGTAGAATGATTCAGATTAGTTGGACAAAACTCAACTGGATACGCGATTTTTACCAAAAAAAAAAAGTCTGACAAATTTCACCAAAAAGTCATATCACGCATAGAAAATCAGAAGAAAACATCGAACCAAACACACCATGTGGTGGGGTACAGTTAACACATCGAAATTTGGAATTTTAGAGTACCAAAGACATTCCACAGACTAGCAGAGCCCAGCACATTGCTCAGACTGAGTTAACCTCAGAATCTCGTTGCCAGTGGTAGCCTCCATATACAGCACCGAGTACGTAACTTGATCCTAGACCGAAGGCCAAGTACAGAGAACTGCGTAAATATCACAAGAACTCAAACAACAAACATGGGGTAGAAAGGTGAAGCTGATCAGGATTACGTGCATCGACACACGAGCGCAGTAACAAGTCCAGACACGAGGGCGGTCCCTGCATTGCATAGCATAGCACCCTGCAGGAAGAAGGGTTCCCCGACCGAGACAATCACAGTAGCTGGTTGTTCGAGTCTGAGATCCGCGTCCATCAATGACAGCGACTGACTTTATGTGGAACAGCTTCCGCTTTTTAAAATATCATACCAGTGAAAGAATCTCCCACGTCAGGATATGCTATCGAGCTGTTGGCCGTAAGACAGACTCGTCGATGGATAGGCTCTGCTCAGCCCCAGCAACATCGTACTGGCCCATGTTCAAGAAGGAATGGCCAGAATTCCGGGACATGTCATCGGAGAGACCCTCCCTTGACACAGAAGCCGCTTGCTCTATCATGATCGCATCCTGGATCTCCTTGAGGACTTCGGAGATTGAGGGTCTCATCTCGCCACGAGGCCGGACACACATCAGCGCCTTCTCCGCAATCTTCCACATTGACTGGATGTCATACTCGTTCCCCAGGTTCAGGTCAATTATGCCCTGAATGTCCCCACTCTCGATGTGTAACTTCGCCTGAAACGTTGAAGGATAAGTGACTAAATCTTTTGTCCTCCTTATCTTGAGAAATCAGTGATGATATTGAGGACTCACCCATTGGACTATGCTGCGGCAGTTCACGCCGAAGCTCTCATTGGAGATTGCTTCCCGACCGGATATCAGTTCAAGTAGTATAACACCAAAACTGTACACGTCACTCTTATCCGTTAACTGTTGCGAGAGATAGTACCTGGCAGCAATTACTGTTACATCAGTTGAGATCAACACATTATAAAAAGAAGCTTCCTGTAGCTAATCCCTAGCCCTTACAAGCCAGTATTGCCCCATGAATCAAGCTAAAAAGAAATGGAGAATTACTCTGGATCCAAATATCCGACAGTTCCACGAACAATGCTCGAGACATGGGAGACTCCGTCTACAGCAGATTTCGAGAGGCCAAAATCAGAAACTTTTGCCATCATGTTCTTGTCGAGCAGAATATTGCTGCTCTTCAGATCCCGATGTATGATTGCAGGAGTACATCCCGTGTGAAGGTATTCAATCCCTGAGCACAAGCATATTCATGTTCCAATTGCTTAAGACTAAAAATTTGAACATTGTACAAGAAGAATGCACCACTTCTGCTGATAACAACCGACCTCTTGCGGCATCTTCAGCGATCTCAAGGCGCTTGATCCAATTGATGATCCTCCCACCTGACAGTGGACTGCCTGCCCATTTATGCACGAGAAAATGTGAATAAATCCTTCATGAGATACACAAGATAGGATGATTCCGAGCGTTTGACCTACCATAGAGGTGTTCTTTAAGGGTCCCGTTATGCATGAACTCATACACAAGCATATTTCGCCCATCTTCTTGGCAATATCCAAGGAACTGTACAAGATTCCTGTGGTGTATTCTCGACAGAAGGGTCACCTGAACCAGATAAAGGATGGATTATTCTTCAGTGAACTTGAATGAAACTTTCCCCAGCTTCGCTTTCCAAATTCATAATTAGATTACCTCATTTGAGAATTCCCGCTTCCCCTGGTATGAATCATTTGTAAGGACTTTTACTGCAATTTCTCTTCCATCTTTCATCTTCCCATAGTACACAACCCCAAATCCACCGGAGCCAATCTTCTTCTCGAACTTATTGGTGGCATCTTCAATCTCAGAGAACAAGAAGCAATGGGCAGCTTCTGCAGGAGGGTCTTTGAAGGTGGATGCCTGCTGCTGAGCTTGCGTACCATGTTTAAATTCACCTAAAGAATTCACAACAGACAAAAGGAGTTCATAAACCATTGCAATGTTCATGGTGGTTCCACCAGAACTCTTCTACTGTGATAGGTCCAGAGCACCAGATTGCTCCAACTACAAGAGTATGGAATAATTATATGCATTTCAAAACTGAGGTAGAGGATTTCCTTGACAGATCAATAATTGCACCTTGGTTGGAATAGCTGGTCTTCCGTTTACAAATATAAATACACAAAGCTATTGTAACTATTAGGAGACTGGCAGCACCAACTGATGCACCGATAATGATTTTGGTCTGGCTTCCCCTTTCCTGAACACGAATATTGGGGTTTCCTGTAAAGCTGTGAAAGGTCAAGACAATGAGTTATGAACAATAGAGATCAGAATTTCAACACCGAAAGTACCAGAAGACTAATTTAATTCAAAATTGGAAGTGAAATGAGACTCTTTCCAGCCAAATCAATTACAATTGTTGGTAACAAGGGACCTATAGATATCAACACCTGTAACCAATTACGTGTCAGATATAAATCGTGATCCAGCCAAGTCTAGATTTGAAACTTTTCTAATTACAAGGGTTTTGAGAGACAGTCAAAAGTGATACTCACTTGAAAATCAAGCTTTTCCGCATTAAATCAGAGGGCACAGTCCCCGACAGCCTATTGTTCTGCAAATACCTGCAAGCATTTCAATCCTCTTGAAGTTCAAGATTTTTGTTCTGAAAGCAATAAATTTTTAAAAGAAAGTGGAAGACTTCCAAAAAAGTCAGATACATAAAGAAAGAAATAGAGAGCTTCTTTAGCTTTTCAAAACTTACAGCTCCTCCAAATTGGGCAACTTCAGTAATGACATAGGCAGCTGATCTGTCAGTTGGTTGTTCTCAAGGTGGCTGCACCAAAGAAGAATGTCAGCATGAGTTCAGGAAATAGAAAAACATATAACCAAGAGAAGCCATGAGCATTTACATGATCTTCAAGTCCGTGCATGAAGAGAAATCAGGTATTGGTCCAGTGAGCATATTCCCTTCGAGCCATCTTTTGACAGAAAAGGAAAGAAGAGTGTAACACGGAGGAAATCAATTCACAAACCAAAGAAACATGGGAGAGGTTCAGATTCAACTTACAATTCGACCAGGCCAGTCAACTTTGTAAATGCAAGAGGGATAGTTCCAGTCATATTCTTGCCGGATAATAAGCTGCCCAAGACACAATGAGGCATGACAAGCTAGCACAAATATTGATGAAATTTTCCCAACATACATAGTATTGATTTCTATCTGATCTTTCACAGCTTTTCTAAGCTATGACTTGTCCTAAGAAAAGAGATAAGGTATTACTATCTTCTGAACACCAAATCTCCAGCTTCGATCCATTTCACATTGTAAAAAATACATGTAACCTGCCTTCATTTTTTTCGATGAATCATGTCACCTGCCTCTATATTTGGTCTAGACAGCATCATGATATTTTGCAAAGTATCCATTTGAACGTGAGGTTTTACGTCCAGTTTTGGTTTAATACGTAAGCTACATATTGTGCTTTCATTTAGCTACAGATACCAGCCGTTATCCGAAATAGAAGATGGACCTTTACATTGCAGTTATTCGTGGAGCGGACTCTGAGTTGCACCGGACCCACAACCATGGAACTGGAAGGCACGGGTCCCCACCTTCTTGTGCCCAAGTAGCTGGTAAGTAGGAGGAGAGTGCACTGGCGATAACTGCAGCTGCAGCTCCACAAGGATAATCTTGAGAAACTCAAAAAGAATGTTTGGAAATAATGATAACTTGGTATTAGCATTTACAGTTATTGTAATTCCCTTGTCGCATGCCCAAGTATTAGTCTAGTCTAATATTCTGTCCTTCAATTTGTTGAAATTATCCTAATCACATTTTATGAGGAAAACCACAGTTCCTTTTTTTTTTTCTTTCTTCAAGTCCAAACACGGAAATCAACTTAGATACTGACCATCAAGAGAACCGTCAATCTTCTGCACATACTTGCTTATTTCCATGGCATTCAAGAGCGGGCCCTTGGAAGAATCGGATGTCTTTCCAAATCTAAATGCCAATACAAATGGGAGGGATAAATTGACGAATCCTGGCTCATAAAGGCGATATTTACCCTGAGCATTTTCCAGGATGTTAACAACAGCTGTGCTGATATCAGGAGCTCCACGAAGCATGAGCCTGAACTTCCTCGTCTCGTCAGGAGCCAAATCCTCTATTTCTGCGAAGTAAGAGAAGGCCCATCCAGCACCTGGAAAACCGTGCAAGTTCAGGCGGTAAGTCAATGAGCCATTTGTCCCAACCACTGCTGTCTGCATGACTTTCTGAGGAGGCCTCTCATCTCGGTTGACATCAATTGGCTGTTGAGTTGACACTTTTTTGGTTCCAACAGCAACATCCACAAGGTAATTAGCTTTCTTCAAAGAGTCAGACTCCCATATCCTATCATACGGATCATCTGGATACCTAAGCTCACAATTGACACGAGTTCATGCAAGATTGTCATTGACTGAACTCTAAAAGAAATCAAAGTTACAAAACACTAAATTATGGACTGAGGTGTGATCTGGCCATTCTACCACTAACAAAGTGCACACCACAAATCACAAGAGTCAGTGCAAGCTTTTATGAACTATTCTGAGGTATCTTGAAAATATTTTAGAAAAGGTCAGTTACTAAAAGCTAATTCATGGGTCATCTCGGAAAGTTCTCCTGGGATATTCTCCCATTTGACTCTGAAACTATTAAAAATTAAACAAGATTGAAAAAGTTGTAACCATAATAACTATACACGATATTCATCAACATTGACACTCAAGTAGAAGGATCCAGGCAGAATATTCATTCAATCCTATTCAAGAATATCTTGATCACTCATCATTTCCGCGGATCATTCCTTCACTCAGAATCACTACTCACTTTCTAACTTTTTATCTCTGTGTTATAAATGCAGCACTCTTCCTTTTATGAGAAGCTCGGCTATCACAGGAGCAAACTGTTCAGTCACTACCACAAGCACAGTACAAACTTAAACGTAGTAACTCACCTGACTGGATCGACACTATCTGCCCCAAAATTGATCCTTGCAGAGACACCAAGGTAAAACTGCTCCTCAAAGTCGGTATGGTACAAGGAGCCATTGAATTGACGCAACTCTAGGGTAGATATGAAAGGCTTGCCCGTAGTAGCATTTGATAAACACACACTAACAGTAGGATCCAAGGCCAAGAATATGAGCTCCCGCATCTCTATGGTACCAGCATCAGATATGACAATCGTGGACCAAAACGTGGGGCCAAGGGAGAGATCAAATGTGGGATAGACATTAATGTTGTTGAAATCCCCATACAAGAATGTTGCTCTTACAAGATACCTCGTCCTAGTTGTCACATTGAGGGTGTAGCAGTACTTCCGGTTATCAACGGGGAAGTGCCTCAGAGTCTTGTACTGAGTCCTTGTCTCGTTCACCACGGAAATATTGGTGGTTTCCCCGAAGGCGAACTGTTTATCGGGAACCCACTCAAGACCTAGCTCATCCGTGAAACTGTCGTCACCCCCACAGTCGATACTGACAAAACCTGATGAGCAACATTGTGTTATTCAAGTGACCTTTAAGACCTCACTCATTCAGGATACTCAAGGACTCTCTGGTGTCTCTAAAAGAGGAGTTATTTGATTTCAGAAAGCTCCCAAAAGAAAATAATTCAAAGATCAAAATGACTTTTCCTTCCTCTTTTCCTTTAGTACGGAGACATGATGAATGGTAATTCTCTGTTCAAGAGTACAAAATTTGTAACTTTCCCCGATTATTTACGGGTAGTTCTGAAGAAACATTTGCGAGGATTCCTCGTAGAGGGCAAAGAGGATATTCTTAGAGATCAACAGAGATGCGCATTGAATTAGAAGGATGCATTAAATAAAAATAAAAAACACAGCTCACAAAACACAACCACAGGATTCGCACCCGAGCTCCCTTGTCTTCTGACTATCAAATTAACAGACTTCAGACCCGAAATCTACTTAAAACTCTGTTTGAGCTCAGCGCACGAAGGCTCCGAGCTCAAAGATGAGATCTTTAGCGCTCGTATATCGGTTGTAAAACAAACATGAACAGGAAAATGAAGGAGGGAGGGAGGGAGAGAACCTGGAATTTGAGCAGAGCAAGAGCTGATGAGCAGAAGAGGAAGGAAGAAGGAGTAGAAGATGGGACACCGAGAGCCGAACCACTTCTCCATATGCAGAGCAGAGAGAGCAAAAGGCAGAAACTGCAGATGAGATGAGAGAAAGAGTTCAGTTTATCGGAATAAGAACGGAGGATAGAAACCAGGAGCTGCTGCTCTCTTCTTCAAAAAAGATTAAAGTTAGCAACAAAAGAAAACAAAGAAAAGAGAGGACCAGACCACCGAATGATTCCCACTTTTGTCCCCGAGGATTGATGAAAAAGGAGTCGCTTTACAGGGAGAATGACACAGGTACAGGGAGCCAGAGCTCTGAGCTGAACGGCAATGGCGGAAATGGGGTTCCGGCGAGAGGTAGCTGGCAAAAATAATTCATAAGGAGAGATTGATAAAGCTACCGAGTCACCATCAAAGACTAGCTAATGAGCTCTTTCTTTCACATTTGATAAGATCAAACCAAGATAGTTATATATTCCTGGCAAGTGTGGAGAGAGAGGAGAAGACGGGGCAGGAGAGAGGGAGAGGGAGGAGGAAGTGGGCAATGGCAGTGAGGTGTTGACCGTGTTGGAGTCTTGCGGTTGCATGTCCGGTCGGGTGTGAAGGCGCTCGCACCTGATTACACCCCGATCTCATGATGCATTATCGGGTCCCACCATCTATTTATATTTACATTTAGGATTTTTTTTCTATAAGATTGTGTCTACGAATTTTGACAAACCGCTGAAGGGGTCATTTATTACTGTACAGTAAAAACACCTAGTTGGCAATAAAAGAAAATAAAACTTTTTCCGCCTTTCAACTATGGTTAGGTGCGAGATTATAATAATTTTTAAAATTAGGTTGAATGAAAAATTAGTATATATAAGTTTATAAATTTATAAGTTAAATAAAGAATTTAATAAATTAGTTTATATATTTAATAAATAATATTAATAATAAATTTATATAATATTATAATTTATAATAAAAATTATTAATATAACTATTATATTAATTAATATTTAATATGATATATAAATAAAAGTATAATAAAATAAAGTAATTATATTATAATATATTTTTATTTTTTAAAAAAATTAAATTAATTAGTTTTTTTATCGATTTAATTAGATTCACTCAATCGACTGATTCAACCGGAACTGATATCATTTAAAGTGCAATTTGATTTTTTCTAGGAACCAAACTGGGTGAGTAGTCAGTTTCCGATCGAATCTGCTGGTCTAGTCCGGTTTTTAAAACTATGAGTAATACAGTTTCACCACCCCGCACCAACCCCAACCAAAAAAAAGTGTGAATATTAGGAGGAATAGATTCACTTCATTTTTCTAAATTTCTTGAAAAATAAATATGGAATTTAATTCCTTTAACCATAATTTTTAAAATCAGACCGAACCGAAAAGTTGTGTAGGTATGAGTTCATGGGTTGAACGAAAAGTTCAATAGATTGAACCGTATATTTAATAAATAATATAATATTACTAATAAATTTACATAATAATATAATTTGAAAATAATTTATAATAAAAATTATTAATATAATTATTATATTAAATAAAAATTTAACGTAAAACATAAATATAAATCTAGTAAAATAAAATAAGTATATTATAATAAGTTTTTATTTTTTTAATTTTAAGTCGGCCGATTTTCTCACCACTTCAATTGGGTTCACTAACTAGTTCAACCATAATTAAGCTCTTTAAAAGTGTAATTAGATCTTTTAGAGGAACCGGACTGGATAAGTGACTGGTTCTAAGTTGAACCAATCGAACCGACCGGCCCAATCCAGTTTTTAAAACCATACCTTGAACAGTTAAAAAAGGTTTTAAATTAGAGGATTTCTATCTTCAATTATGCATCGCCACTCATCACAGAATACTGGCGCTGCGTTTTTCGGTGAAGCTGTGACTGGCCATTCATTCCTAACACCATTTTTTTTTTACCGTAACAGAATCCGGTTTTCCCCCTTCATTTAGTTTTAATTTTTTTTATAAAAAAAAAGGAAGGAAGAAATTATCCATAAATTAAATCATCATCATCATCATGCATGTTCTATTTTTAATGTCACGATTAAATTACAATATTTATTTTGTAATTTTCTGATCGTTGAATATATTTTGTATTATTTATAGTTTTCGCACAAATTCACACACACGCACAAAAAACAAAAAATCTAGGCTTAAGGGAGCGAGGTTAAGGCAAAATCGTCAATTTGATTAATCCGGGCACATAATTAATGACTGTCACTCGTAGGAATGTTTTAAAACAGTAATTTGCGAGAATCGTGATTCGGTTCGGTCACGCCGTTCCCGACCAAATAACCAAAGGATTTCACCCCCCCTTCCCCCTGTCACTTTCTAATTTAGAAAACCTAAAAAAGAGAGAGAGAGAGATTATTAATTAATTAAATCGTTGAGCGTCTCAATCCCACCTAACGTAATATCGACCTACGTGCACGTGCTCCTTCCTTTCTTACTCGGAAAGGTGTCGCAGATGTACGGAAATAAATTGACCGGATTGACCCTAAGCCTTATTTATTTACCTATTTATTTATTTATTTTAGCGGTAATAATTGTGATATAATTTTATTTTCCTCTCTCTTGAAAATGTAGCCTGGTGTGCCCGAAATATCGCTGGCTTTTGCATTGCCGTACAAAGTCCCATCTGCTAGCTAAGAGAGAAGCTCGTAGAGTAGACAAAACATGTGGCCAGTAACATATTAAACCGTTTCATACGGCAAACGTCAACTTACCACTAGTAATGGTGGACGCGTTGACTGGACTTAGATTGGTCTTTGATATTTCCTTGGAGCGAACCCTAGGGTTTGCTTGGAAAGAAGCAAAAGAACGCACTCTAGCAAAGGCAGTCAAACACTTTTGACTTTTGAGTCCTTGACGGGTAACTATCGTCCCCCCTCCTCCTCTTTTTTTTTTTGATTTATTATGAATTTATTCGAATATTATCGTACACTAATAATATACATGAAAGGGCCAGGCTTTTTCCTTAGTTAATATGAGATAGGGGCAGGCTCGAGACCAAGAAAAGTCAATCGGTATCAACTTGACCTCACTTGGTTCCAAAATTGCACCATTACTCAGGCCACGGATTCCCTGTCTTACGTACCCATGTGGGTCATTCAATGTCGGCGGGGGGTCGGGCTCATGTGGAGCTGGCAATTTTTCTGGCCTAGTCTCGGCACAATAAGACCGGGCCTGGGCCAAGGCTTATCGGGGAAGTCCGACCCGGCCTGATAAATTTATGGACATGTCGGATAAAAAAAATTATCAGATCTTGCTAGCCTGATAACCCGAATATCAAATTTTTATGTTTTATAAAATTATTTATATTAAAAATAAAAATAATACTCTCAAACTACATTTAATATATTTTGGGTATATCAACGGGTCTAGGTGGTAGAAAGATTAAAAAAAGTGCTAATTAACTTGAATTAAGTTTCTAATAAATATTTTAAATTATTTTTAATGAATCTCACAAAAGAAACTTTTAGTGGGTCGGGTCGATGGCCCGATAAGTATTTAGGCCATATTCTTGCCTATCATTATTGGGCAATGTCTTATCGAGCCCGGCCGATTTGCCCACTTTAGGCTCATGTCTATGGTATGATCCCTTCTTGTAGAACCGGTGAGTGTAAATCCTTAGACTTAGACACGTCAATTTGAGTCAGTACGATGGTTTTAGGTTCTGTCAACATGGCCCATCATGCCGATCAGTCCCGAGCACAAATATTTCATACTTCGAACAATCCAAGCCAGTCTGAATTAAACAAAATAACTTTTACATTATATAATTAATCGATTTAATTTAAATATTATATTAATTTAAAGAAAATACTTAAACATGTATTAAAATATAATGATTTACATACAATTAATTATTTTTAAAAAAAAGTTATATATTTTTTAATGGTAAAGTCATTGGGAGCCAACACAATTTTTTTGGATTCATGGCCCGACATCTCCAGCACGTCTAAAATCCCATGTTAGACATGATGTTTTTTTGTGACATAACTTTTTTTATGAGTCTATTTAGAGTATAATTAGTGTTGTTCAAAGAGTAATTCATATCAGTTCAAAACGGGTTTGGAACCGTTTAGTTCAGTTATAATTCAATCCATTTACTTAACATACCAGTTCGATTACGGATCACGATTCAGACAAAATATCAACTGATCTAGTTAATGATTTAGTTGATTTAACCCCTTCATTTTTTATTTTTTTTAAAATTATTTTAAGTAAATATTTTTTATTTTAAAATTAATATAACAAAACCCCACAATTGATTTGTGGAATTTTGATGGTTTGGGTTGGTTATTAGCCTGTTAAGTAAGATAACGATCCATACTTATTACGGTTCAATAGGTCTACATTTATAACCTAGCCTTAAGAGCGATCTATCCTGGTTCCAAGCAGCACAGCCCGTTTAACATCTTTCACTATAAGGTGCAGTTCCATCCTGAAGTACATTATATATACATTAGATAGATATATATATGTATATATAATGTGAGATGTTGGCTTTGGTTGTCGTAAAGTCTCAGCTTTACCAAAAAAAAAAGGCAACTGATATCCTCGCCGCCTTTGTTTATTATGCTTCTACAGCCTTAACACTCTCTTTTCATTTCACCCCTTTTATTAACTTTAAAGGACGATGGAATATTGTGTTATAAGAGGGGGCCGCAAGTGGGTGTCTTTCAGGGCACTGGAATTAGGGTTTCCTTAGTGCCTAAGACTACAAGTTGGGAGGGGCCACCGCGATGTGCAGAGCCCGAGCTGGAAAGCATTGACTGCGAGAGATGGATCTAAGAGGAGCGTGGGCGGGATGCAGCCAACTCTTCCTAAACTAAGAAGAAAGAAGGGTAATAATGTCGTGTGATTTAATTTCAGTGTACAAAAATATCATCGCTGCCAAACCTAGGACAGTCCAGCATGGGCCACCGGGCTGTCTCATTACCAAAACCAGAAGAAACAGCACAGGCGAGGGGAGAGAGAGAGAGAGAGCGAGGTCGAACGGATTGCTGCCTGAGCTAATGAGATGGGCCTTTCCATGGGCCTGACAACCCAAGACCTCCACATTTCGAGCCCACCTCGAACAGCGTCTTCCATTCATTCGGCCCACTAACCATGTTGCCAACGCAGAATCCTTTCCTTTCGTACAAACCGACGGGAAAAATATATATAGAGAAAAAAAAAACCAAATCAAACCGGCCAACCGTACCAAATCGAATGAAAAGCGATGAATTTGTTTGAATTAGTTCCCCAGAAGATACGTTCTTCTTAGGAATAGGTTCAGTTAAATAGTTTATGTTATATATACACAAATATACAATTCAGTATCTCATTCAAATATCATAAATAAAAATAATTTAGATCGGAGAGGTTTCACCCTTTTTTTAAGTGGCCAATTAAGTGTCGGACGTAACAATTCCACTGGCTTGTACAAAGGGATCCTAACCTTTTTAGGATGCAATCCGAGATCAAGAGCTCAGGTAATAAGCTCACAGCTCTGAGCATTGCTGTATCATGACCGAGCCAGGCCAATGGGCTGATCTTATGGGCTTGGAGCAAACACTTCAAAAACCATCGTGATCAGTGGCCCGAGAACGATGCTTCTAGCCGACAAAGGTCACGAAGAAGCTTTCAACTGTTGTACCGCTTCCAAATAATAATAATAATAAATGCTCAACGGCTCAAAGAAGGGATGATAAGACAGATTCCACAAGTCTCAACATTTCAGCTCTCTTTCCAGTTCAAGCAACTCGATATGATTATGCTCAGGAGGTTCCAAAACTTGAATCGAGCAAAATTATAAAACGACAAGAAATGAAAATGTGTAACCAAAATCCAAGTTCTAAACACGACCCTAACGAAAGAATTACTGTGAAACACCGAGCCACTTTGAGAAGTTCTCAAACTCTGTGTAGTCACTGTCAGATATCATCGTCTGATACCAGGCCTTACCAGCTGCCCTGATGGCAGCAGCCTCCTCCTGACAACAACCAAAGCCAGCAAAGTGAGATAGATGTAATACATATAACTGGAGCGACATTTGAAAGCATTCTGTGGAGTAGTGTAGCTAAACTTCTCTAGATGATCGCATAAAGACTGGAAGTGGTCTCTTATCTTTTATCCTGGTAAAACGCAGTAAAATACCAATAGGTAAACACTGAAGATGTGAAGCCTGTGCATTATAAAAATTTCCCTGGGGCCTAATCTGCACCTCAGAGAGGCAAGAAATCCATATTCTGGGGCATGAGAAATATGAACACATTGAAAAGGCAAACTGACCAAAAATGTAGTTAATGTAACATACAATAAAAAAATGAAGTAATATGCAACTTTACCTGCATCCAAGAAGGTGATTTTGATAAACATAGCATCAGATAAATAAGCATCAATTATTAAAAGACAGTTACATACTTGAACTAGAACAAAGCAACTGAATCCCTGATTAAGAAGAAATCAAAAGAAAAAAAAAAGGATAGCTCCACCAAATAAGCAAAGTACAACAGCAGATTCAAGATGGTAAGGATATTCATCTACAGTGTGGGAGGGCGAAGCAGTCAACAAAGCACAATAGACATTCAAACAGTTACAATAACACAAACTTCAATTTTCTGCAGACATGAGCTTAAGAAGTGGCAAAACTTTAATCCAGTGACAGGTCGATTTCTACAAACCTTCCCCCCCCCCCAAACAATTGACAAAACATCAAAACCGAACTAAACTACGCTGGAAATAAAGTAAAGCTATCATCTAAGAGCAGCAATCTTGCTTGGAGAACTATCCTAATCGCCATCACAAAATTGACAAACTAAGTTAGCTGCAAGTCAGTAATGTATAACTACTGTCATTCTCAAGCTCAAGCTTTTAAGGTGCTTGAGAAACATCTAAAAGAACACAGTTGTACAGATGACTATCATACCAAAATATTGCCTGAGCGGGACATCTAATTCAATTGAATTTAAGGTGGACATTTCATCAAAATAACCAGGGCCTAATACCAAGAACAGGTACGGATTACCTTGCTGACGTCCTTTCTCTTCTTGTCGAGCTTCTCTTTCTTGGCCTTAACACGCTGCTCCTCGGCTAAGAGAGCCATCCTCCTCGCAGTCTTCGCATATGGGTTCAACCTCAGCATGGTGTTCAGGTTCTTCAACGGGTTCTTCTTCAAGGTAGCCCTCTTAACCTCCTCCTTAATGGGTCTTACCACAGACTGGACCTCATCAGAGTTGATGATCCTGGCGAGGTCTGCATTGACCATCTTGGACCTAGGCAGCCCATACCCCTTCTTCTTCTCTGACGGCTTCTCGAAGGACCCAAAGATCGAGTCCAGCTTCTCGAAAGCAGATTTCGTCCAAATGACGAACCTGCCAAGGTGGCCACCAGGAGCGAGCTTGAGGAGGTTGAGCCGTTCAACGTTCGCCACCTCAACTCCTGGAATGTTTCGGAAAGCCTTCTCAATGTTGGCTCCATCAGACCCGTACACGATGAGAGGGCCCTTGCGATTGATGTAGCGCCTGTTCCTCATCTTACCTTTCCCTGGCCTGATACCAATGCTATCCTTCGCCTTCTCGGCATCAGAGAAGGCACCAATCTGCTTCAAAACTTTGATGGCAGCTGATGTCTTCTCAATGCCCTCGGCAGAGTCGCCAATCACAAGCGGCATCTCAGGCACTGTCTCGATCTTGTGGCCACGAGCCATGACCAGAGAAGGTATAGCAGTGGCCGCGATGGCGGAAACCACCGCGTACCTCTTCTGGTTCACATTGATCCTCCTATGCCACCGGCGCCAGATCTTCGTCGGCGCGAACATCCGACCGCCTCTGCACATGTTCCCGAAGGCACCCTGCCCGGCACGGTGAGTACCGCCACCAGGAACACGGGGGATACGGGAAACAGCACGGCCGGTACCCCAGGACTCGGCCGAAGTCTGGTGGCCGGCGCGCTTGGAGACCGCATAGGGCTGGCGGCTGTTCTTCGAGATGTTGGCGTGAACGAAGTTCACTATGTCTGGACGGATCGAGGCCTTCATGACGTCTGGCAATGGCAGAGTGACGGCGGCATCGGTGGCCATGTCGCCTTCGAGGGCTTGGACGGTCACGAGCGGTCGGGCCGCGGCGGCGGCCATTTGTCTCGGTACAGGCTGTTTGTGGGGACTAAGTAGCGACCCAGAAATGGGAGGAAACGGGCTCCTTAGGGGTACGACCGTACGAGACTAATAATAGGGTTTGAGCTTATATATGAGACACTATCTCTGAATTTACACTTTCGACACTAATTGCGGCGTCTGCCAGCCGTCGTCCCAAATGACGATTAGTATGAGCCTCACATCACTAGCTAGGGAATATTGAAATTTGGGCTTCGAATAGCCCAAATTATCATCCTAATTGAGCCCAAGTAGTTTGGGCTCAATGGGCCTTCATAGACATTCCACTTATAATAGGCTGTAGGAATTCTTAATTTATAAGATATTCGTGCCTCTTTCTTTTTTTCATCTCCAATTGTAGGCTGTAGCAATTCTCCCCCACTGGTTTCTGATTTCACGGAAAACTGAAAACAGAAAAGGGAAAACTGTAAAAATGTAATTCCCATATGCCTGGAGCTGGAAATGGAAAATACCCGCCCTTCAAATTCGATCCACACTTTGTCTGCACTTGCACAGCCGCCCAATCCCAGAGCTAAAAAGAATACAGGTGATGCATGCACCCGGACCTCATAGGCCTCCCTACTGAAAGGCCTGACATTACCCGAAGTTAGTAGCCAGAATCTCATGTGCCAGGTGCGCTTATCGTTTTCGTTCGTAAGCAGAGAAATGATAAAATGCTCCCAGCTCCACCACCGCAGAAGGATTCGCACACGGTCGAGAGAGTGAGAGCGGTGGTCCTCCTCCGCAGTTCCTACTCTTCCTCCTCCTCTTTCAATTCCTCCTCCGCCATCTCACGCCAAGCTCCAGCCCTTCACCACTACAGCCACTGCAATTGCCTTACCGCTAAGCCCTCTCTACCCAGGCAACCGCCAGTTCCGCCGCCTCAACCAGTCTCCGCTTCCCGCCCCCATTACCTCTCCACCCTCCAATGGGACAACTTCCCCCATCCTCCCCTCGCCCCGGACCTAGGCTCGGCAGCAGATGTCGCCTCGGGGATCACCGAAGACGGCCGACTCGAGGAATTCTTTGCGATCGTGGACCGCGTGATCGAGTCCGGAGCGGAGGCTTCCGTTTTCCTGACGGCCTTGAATATTGACTCGGTGGAGAGAGGACTCTCTCGGGGCCTGCGGGAGTGGAAAATTTGGAGCTTCATTGAAGCGTTGAGGAGATTTGAGAAGCTCCAGATTGAGCCGATAAAGATTGTTGGTGAAAATGATGTGAGTTTGGTGGGAAGAGAGTGTCGCGGATTGCTCGAGTGCAGTGATATGAGGGGACTTGTTCAGTTGATGGAGACTCTCTCAAGTAATTAGTTGCTACATTAGTTTGAATACTCCACTTGAGTCCAGTGCAACTGTTGATATACTTACTAACCCAACGCTTGAGCGGCAGGGCTTAAACCTCGTTAATGGTTGCTACTTCTTTACTTCTTGAGCTCAGTCAGCTCCAGATGACACAGGTCATCATTGATCAGTGCCTGTGCAAATGCGGGTCTGGTAGAACAGTCGATTCAATTATACAAAGAGATGCTGTTGGCTGGTTGTGAACCAAACTCACAGTGCTTCAACACCCTTTTACATGCCTGTGTTGAGGCTTGTCAGTATGATTCAGCTTTTGGACTATTCCAAGCCTGGAAAGATAGTAAAATTAGCAGCAATTTGAGAGGAGATCATGAGAGCATTGCAGGTGAAGTGTTGGAAACAGAAGAAACCAGTGAATCTTCCTTAACTTCCCCAAAACATATTCCTCATTTGCATCACTTGAGCTTTGCTAAGAAATTCCAATTTGCACCTGCGACTATGACATATAACATTCTGATGAAGGCCGGTGGAACTGACTATCACCGAGCAAAGTTTTTGTTGGAGGAAATGAGGTCTGCTGGCCTCACCCCCAATCAAATAAGCCAGTCCATTTTGATAAGACATTTTTGGAAACTCGGGGGATGTGGAGGCAGCAGTGCTGGTAAGGTGTGATGGTCATTTGCATGCGGTCGCTGATCTTTATTTATCTATATTGCAAGTTCTTCCAACTTCTCTGTTAGAATCATGCAATTTTCAATCTTATAGGTTTGGATTGTGATCATAGTAGTGTTGTTCTAGAAGAACGACCATGGAAACAAGATGGTTATTTACCAATCTTCTTTCAGTTAAAAGTAGCTAGCACGAGACACTGCTTACATTGCAGAGATCCTTTAAATGATTGATTGAGGTTTTCACTTGAATGAAAATCTATTAGATGGTAAATATTTATCATCTGGTTAGTCTCCACCGCTAAGCTTACTAGACAGGTATCTCTGTAATACAGATCTTGATATTGATGCGTGCTGCCAACGTTGAACCTGATGTAATTGCATACACAACAGCCATCAAGGTTGGAGCTCTTCAGACTATTTAATCAGATGGCCTACCAGTTGTGGGATATCCTATCCAGTCTACTGAATCTTGTGGGACCTGATTCTGATGCACACTGCTTTGTGGTACTAGGTCTGTGTCGAAAGCGCAACTGCAAGAGTCCAACCATCATCAATGACTGCGATTTGACTTGATATGGAACTACATTCACTTCTTCAAATATCATACACGAGAGAATCTCCCGCATGTCAGGACATGCTATCGAGCAATTGGCTGTGAGAGAGACTCGTCGATCGACAGGTTGTGCTCAGCCCCAGCAATGTTGCACTGGCCCATATTCAAGGAGGACCGGCCGGAATTCTGGGACATGTCATTGGAGAGGCCCCTCCTCGACACAGAAGCTGCTCGTTCTATCAAGATCGCATCCTGGATCTCCTTGAGGACTTCAGAGATTGAGGGTCTCATGTGGCCGTGAGGCTGGACACACATCAGCGCCTTCTCCACGATCTTCCACATTGACTGGATGCCATACTCATTCCTCAGGTTCAGGTCAATTATGCCCTGAATGTCCCCCCTCTCGATGTGTAACTTCGCCTGCAACGCGGAAGGACAAGTGACTACATCTTCTGTTCTGCTCATCCTGAGAAATCAATCAAGATATCGAGGACTAACCCATCGGACTATGTCGCGGCAGTTCACGCCAAAGCTCTCATTGGAGATTGCTTCCCGACCGGATATTAGTTCGAGTAGTATAACACCAAAACTGTACACATCACTCTTGTCCGTCAACTGTTGGGAGAGATAGTACCTGGCAGCATTTACAGTTGCATCAGCTGAGATCAACACATGATAGAAAGAAGCTTTCTGTAGATAATCCCTAGCTCTTACAAACCAGTATTGCCTGATGAATCAAGTTCAAAAGAAATGGAGAATTACTCAGGATCCAAATATCCGACAGTTCCACGAACAATGCTCGTGACATGGGAGACTCCGTCTGCTGCAGATTTCGAGAGGCCAAAATCCGAAACTTTTGCCATCATGTTCTTGTCGAGCAGAATATTGCTGCTCTTCAGATCCCGATGTATGATTGCAGGAGTACATCCCGTGTGAAGGTATTCAATCCCTGAGCACAAGCACATTCATGTTCCAATTGCTCAAAGACTAAAAATTTGAACATTGTACAAGAAGAATGCACCACTTCTGCTGATAAGAACTGACCTCTTGCAGCATCTTCAGCGATCTCAAGGCGCTTGATCCAATTGATGCTCCTCCCACCTGACAGTGAACTGCCTGCGCATTTATGCACGAGAAAATGTGAATAAATCCTTCATGAGATACACAAGATAGGATAATTCCGAGCGTTTCACCCACCATAGAGGTGTTCTTTAAGGGTCCCATTATGCATGAACTCGTACACGAGCATATTTTGCCCATCTTCTTGGCAATATCCAAAGAACTGTACGAGATTCCTGTGGTGTATTCTCGACAGAAGGGTCACCTGAACCAGATAAAGGATGGATTATTCTTCAGTGGACTTGAATGAAACTCCCCCCAGCTTCGCTTTCCAAATTCATAATTAGATTTACCTCATTTGAGAATTCCCGCTTCCCCTGGCATGAATCATTTGTAAGGACTTTTACTGCAATTTCTCTTCCATCTTTCATCTTCCCATAGTACACATCCCCAAATCCACCAGAGCCAATTTTCTTCTCTAACATTTTAGTGGCATCTTCAATCTCAGAGAACAAGAAGCAATGGGCAGCTTCTGCAGGAGGGTCTTCGAAGGTGGACGCCAGCCGCTGAGCTTGCATACCATGTTTAAATTCACCTAAAGAATTAACAACAGACAAAAGGAGTTCATAAACCATTGCAATGTTCATGGTGGTTCCACCAGAACTCTTCGAGTGTGATAGCTCCAGAGCACCAGATTGCTCGAACCACAAGAGTATGGAATAATTATATGCATTTCAAAACTGAGGTAGAGGATTTCCTTGACAGATCAATAATTGCACCTTGGTTGGAATAGCTGGTCTTCCGTTTACAAATATAAATACACAAAGCTATCGTAACTGTTAGGAGACCGGCAGCACCAACTGATGCGCCCATAATGAATTTGGTCTGGCTTCCCTTTTCCTGAATACGAATATTGGGGTTTCCTGTAAAGCTGTGAAGGGTCAAAACTATGAGTCACAAACAAGAGAGATCAGAATTTCAATGCCAAAAATACCAGAAGACTAATTTAATTCAAAATTGGAAGTGTAATGAGACTCTTTCCAGCCAAATCAATCACAATTGTTGGTAACAAGGGACCTATAGATATCAACACCTGTAACCAATTACGTGTCAGATATAAATCGTGATCCAGCCAAGTCTAGATTTGAAACTTTTCTAATTACAAGGGTTTTGAGAGACAGTCGAAAGTGATCCTCACTTGAAAATCAAGCTTTTCCGCATTAAATCAGAGGGCACAGTCCCCCACAGCCTATTGTTCTGCAAATACCTGCAAGCATTTCAATCCCCTTGAAGTTCAAGATTTTTGTTCTGAAAGCAATAAATTTTTAAAAGAAAGTGGAAGACTTCCAAAAAAGTCAGATACATAAAGAAAGAAATAGAGAGCTTCTTTAGCTTTTCAAAACTTACAGCTCCTCCAAATTGGGCAACTTCAGTAACGACATAGGAAGCTGATCTGTCAGTTGGTTGTTCTCAAGGTGGCTGCACCAAAGAAGAATGTCAGCATGAGTTCAGGAAATAGAAAAACATATAACCAAGAGAAGCCATGAGCATTTACATGATCTTCAAGTCCGTGCATGAAGAGAAATCAGGTATTGGTCCAGTGAGCATATTCCCTTCGAGCCATCTTTTGACAGAAAAGGAAAAAAGAGTGTAACACAGAGGAAATCAATTCACAAACCATAGAAACATGAGAGAGGTTCAGATTCAACTTACAATTCGACCAGGCCAGTCAACTTTGTAAATGCAAGAGGGATAGTTCCAGTCATATTCTTGCCGGATAATAAACTGCCCAAGACACAATGAGGCATGACCAGCTAGCACAAATATTGATGAAATTTTCCCAACATACATAGTATTCATTCCTATCTGATCTTTCACAGCTTTTCTAAGCTATGACTTGTCCTAAGAAAAGAGATAAGGTATTACTATCTTCTGAACACCAAATCTCCAGCTTCAATCCATTTCGCATTGTAAAAAATACATGTCACCTGCCTTCATTTTTTTGGATGAATCATGTCACCTGCCTCTGTATTTGGCCTAGACAGCATCATGATATTTTGCAAAGTATCCGTTTGAACTTGAGGTTTTACATCCAGTTTTGGTTTAATACGTAAGCTACATATCGTGCTTTCATTTAGCTACAGATACCAGCCGTTATCCAAAATAGAAGATGGACCTTTACATTGCAATTATTCGTGGAGTGGACTCTGAGTTGCACCGGGCCCACGACCATGGAACTGGAAGGCACGGGTCCCCACCTTCTTGTGCCCAAGTAGCTGGTAAGTAGGAGGAGAGTGCACTGGCGATAACTGCAGCTGCAGTTCCATAAGGATAGTCTTGAGAAACTCAAAAAGAATGTTTGGAAACAATGATAACTTGGTATTAGCATTTACAGTTACTGTAATTCCTCGTCGCATGCCCAAGTATTAGTCTAGTCTAATATTCTGTCCTTCAATTTGTTGAAATTATCCTAATCACATTTTATGAGGAAAACCATAGTTCCATTTTTTTTTCTTTCTTCAAGTCCAAACACGGAAATCATCCTGGATTCAAATTATAAAAATCAAAATATAAAATATGAACTCAATAAATCAACTTAGATACTGACCATCAAGAGAACCGTCGATCTTCTGCACATACTTGCTTATTTCCATGGCGTTCAAGAGCGGGCCCTTGGAAGAATCGGATGTCTTTCCAAATCTAAATGACAATACAAATGGGAGGGATAAATTGACAAATCCTGGCTCATAAAGGCGATATTTACCCTGAGCATTTTCCAGGATGTTAACAACATCTTTGCTGATATCAGGAGCTCCAGGAAGCACGAGCCTGAACTTCCTCGTCTCGTCAGGAGCCAAATCCTCTATTTCTGCGAAGTAAGAGTAGGCCCATCCAGCACCTGGAAAACCATCCAAGTTCAGGCGATAAGTCAATGAGCCATTTGTCCCAACCACTGCTGTCTGCATGACTTTCTGAGGAGGCCTCTCATCTCGGTTGACATCAATTGGTTGTCGAGTTGACACCATTTTGGTTCCAACAGCAACATCCACAAGGTAATTAGCTTTCTTCAATGAGTCAGACTCCCATATTCTATCATACGGATCGTCTGGATACCTAAGCTCACAATTGACACAAGAGTCCATGCAAGATTGTCATTGGCTGAATTCTAAATCAAATCAAAGTTACAAAACACTAAATTATGGACTGAGGTGTGATCAGGCCATTCTACCACTAACAAAGTGCATACCACAAATCACAAGAGTCAGTGCAAGCTTTCATGAACTATTCTGAGGTATCTTGAAAATATTTTAGAAAAAAGCCAGTGACTAAAAGCTAATTCAAGGGTCATCTTGGAAAGTTCTCTTGGGATATTCTTCCATTTGACTCCGAAACTAATAAAAATTAGACAAGATTGAAAAAGTTGTAACCATAATAACTATACACGAAATTCATCAACATTGAAACTCAAGTAGAAGGATCCAAGCAGAATATCCATTCAATCCTATTCAAGAATATCTTGATCACTCATCATTTCTGGAGATCACTCCTTCACTCAGCATCGCTACTCACTTTCTAACATTTTTATCTCCATGTTATAAATGCAGCACCCTTCCTTCTATGAGAAGCTTGGCTATGACAGGAGCAAACTGTTCAGTCACTACCACAAGCACAGTACAAACTTAAACGTAGTAACTCACCTGACTGGATCTGCACTATCTGCCCCAAAATTGATCCTTGCAGAGACACCAAGGTAAAACTGCTCCTCAAAGTCGGTATAGTACATGGAGCTGTTGAATTGACGCAACTCTAGGGTAGATATGAAAGGCTTGCCCGTAGTAGCATTTGATAAACACACACTAACAGTAGGATCCAAGGCCAAGAATATGAGCTCCCGCATATCTATGGTACCAGCATCAGATATGACAATCGTGGACCAAAATGTGGGCCCGAGGGAGAGATCGAATGTGGGATAGACATTACTGTTGTCAAAATCCCCATACAAGAATGTTGCTCTTACAAGATACCTCGTCCTAGTTGTCACATTGAGGGTGTAGCAGTACTTCCGGTTATCAACGGGGAAGTGCCTCAGAGTCTTGTACTGAGTCCTTGTCTCGTTCACCACGGAAATATTGGTGGTTTCCCCGAAGGCGAACTGTTTATCGGGAACCCACTCAAGACCTAGCTCATCCGTGAAACTGTCGTCACCCCCACAGTCGATACTGACAAAACCTGATGAGCAACATTGCGTTATTCAAGTGACCTTTAAGACCTCACTCATTCAGGATACTCAAGGACTCTCTGGTGTCTCTAAAAGAGGAGTTATTTGATTTCAGAAAGCTCCCAAAAGAAAATAATTCAAAGATCAAAATGACTTTTCCTTCCTCCTTTCCTTTAGTACGGAGACATGATTAATGGTAATTCTCTGTTCAAAAGTACAAAATTTGAAACTTTCCCCGATTATTTACGGGTAGTTCTGAAGAAACATTTGCGAGGATGCCTCCTAGAGGGCCAAGAGGATATTCCTAGAGATCAACAGAGATGCGCATTGAATTAGAAGGATGCGTTAAATAAAAACAAAGATCACAACTTGCAGAAAACAACCACAGGATTCGCGCCCGAGCTCCCTAGCCTTCTGACTATCGACTTAACAGACTTCAGACCGAAAATTCACTTAAAACTCTGTTTGAGCTCAGCGCACAAAGGCTCCGAGCTCAAAGAGGAGATCTTTAGCGCTCATATATCAGCTTCAAAACAAACATGAACAGGGAAATGAAGGAAGGAGGGAAGGGGAGAGAGAGACAGAACCTGGAATTTGAGCACAGCAAGAGCTGATGAGCAGAAGAGGAAGGAAGAAGGAGTAGAAGATGGGACACCGAGAGCCGAACCCCTTCCCCATATGCAGAGCAGAGAGAGCAAAAGGCAGAAACTGCAGATGAGATGAGATGAGAGAAAGAGCTCAGTTTATCGGAATAAGAACGGAGGATAGAAACCAGGAGCTGCTCTCTTCTTCAACAAAGATTAAAGTTAGCAACTAAAGAAAAGAAAGAAAAGAGAGGACCAGACCACCGAATGATTCCCACTTTTGTCCCCGAGGATTGAAAAGGAGTCGCTTTACAGGGAGAATGACACAGGGACAAGGAAACAGAGCTCTGAGGTGAACGGTAATGGCGGAAATCGGGTTCCGGTGAGAGGTAGCAGGCAAAAATAATTCATACGGAGAGGGAGGTAGAGCTTGTGAGTCGCCATCAAAGACTAGCTAATGAGCTCTTTCTTTCACATTCGATAGGATCAAACCAAAATAGTTATATTCCTTGCAAGTGTGCAGAGAGGAGAGAGAGAGAGAGAGAGAGAGAGAGAGAGAGAGAGAGAGAGAGTTGGCAATGTCAGTGGCTGTTGAATGTCTTGGACTCTTGCGGTTGCATGTCCGGCAGGGTGTGAACGCGCTCGCACCTGATTACACCCGGTCTCATAATACGTTGGCCTTTGAAGGTATGGTTTTTAAAATCGGACCAAAAATATTAGTTAGACCGATTCAATCAAAAATAGATGATCACCCGATCTGATTTACTTAATCAATCTAAATACATTCTAAATTATATTAAATTCATATAAATAAACTGATTTTTAATTACATTGTCAAATTCAATTGAATCAACAATTAAACCGAATGAATTAAAAAATTATTTTTTAAAAAAGTCTCATTAGCTCAACATCAATTTGAAAAAGTATTCATGTTATATTCTATTTTTAGTGTCTATTTTTTTGCTAAATTTAGATATTAAAATTGATATTTCAAATTTTAAAATTTACATTTGCTATACAGTATTTTAATTTATAATCATTAATTATATTTATTATTATTTAAATATATAATTTAATGCATTCAACTCATAAATATATGAATGTACCTTTTTTTTTTTCTCTCATATTTTAACAACCATGTTTGAAGGTGTAACTGGCGACACGGCAATACCTAACACCAATTTTTTTTACTGTAACAAAAAAATGCAGCTTTTTTTGCCCTTTTTTAGTTAATTTAAAAAAAAGTAGGAAGAAATTATCCATAAATTAAATCATCACCGTCATCATGCATGTTCTAATTTTAATATTATGATTAAATTATAAATATTTTTTAAAGTTTTCCTACAATTTACACAAAAGAATAAATACATTTTAGAGTGAGTAAATATTTTGTGTGCATGGTACAACGAAATTTAGGATAACGAGCATTAAAGGTGGCAAATCATGCAAGCCCGGTCTTATCGGGCCGTGCCGACACAGCACAATAAGGGGTAGGGCACGATAAGGGTTGGTTTAAGCACGGCCCTTTATGATATCGTGCCAGGCCAGTACGGCCGATAAGACGGGGATGGCCCTGGCCTGGCCCGATAGCTTGATAATCTTGTTTGATCGTGGCTTATTTGCAATTACAAATGAGCTTATAAATGATATTTTTTTATCATACAATAATATCTGATAGTTTATTAGGTTTTTTGAAAAACATTCCTAATCGAGCTATCGTGCTGGCCCGACCCAGGGATCATCGAGCCCAGCACGCCGAATAAAATTACCAAGCCGTACCGGGCCGAATTTTGCCAAGTCTAACGAGCATATGGAATTGAAATTTTAAATTTTTAAACATTTACACTAACAATTTTTATTACGCAACTAAATATTTAGTTGAATAATAAATATTGAATAGTTAATGTGATAATATATTTCAATAAATTTTTTATAATATATTTTATTTTTATTTTTTTTATATTAGTGGTGTCCGACGCCATAATGACTTACTAATTTACCATGCAGTATATTATACAGGCTAGAACCTACTATTTAAACCCCAAATATCGATATTCAAGAGCTTCAAACCTTGAACCTAATCTACTATATGTTATCGATTTATCAGTAAACTGGCACAGTTAGTTAATTAATCCTGGGACATAATTAGTGGCTGTCGCTTCCAGGAATGTTTTAAAACAGAAATTTGCGATACTTATTGAAAAATTTCCATATAAAAAATCCCCACCAAAAAATACATTTATTAATTAATTAAATCGATGAGCGTGTCAATCTCACCGAACGTAATATCGACCTACGTGCACGTGTTCCTTTTTTATGCCTCCTCCGGAAGGGGGCGCTGATGTACGGAAATAAATTGACTAGATTAACCTTGCACTTTTTATTTATTTATTTTATACCTTAATAATTGCGATGTGATTTTATTCTCTCTCTCTCGAAAATGTAATCTGGTGTGCCCGAAATCTCCCGGATTTGTATTGCTGCACAAAGTCACAACTAGGCCTTGTAAAATCATGCCCGGCACAATATTACAGTGCTGGGCAGGGGCTTATCGTTTCGTGCCGACATGACCCAGTAATTTTATCGGACGTGTTGAATCTGACGATTTCTAGGTATGAACGGTAAGATAACTTGGTTAGGAAAATTTTAAAAAAACTAATAAACTTTTAAATACTATTAAAAAATAAAAAAACTCCTTTTATAATTTTACTCGTAGTTACAAATAAATCACGATTAAGAGATATTATCGTACTATCGAATTAGGACGGATAAAAGCCACCCTTGTATTATCGTGTCATATCGGCCTAGCCCTATATCCTAAAGGGTCATACTTGGACCAACTCTTATTGTGCCCTCCCCTTTATCGTGCCGTGACGGCACGAACAAATAAGACTGGGCTAGCACGATTTGCCACCTTCAGTCCCAACTGCTAACTTAGAGAGAAGCTTGTGCAATTTGTGGAGAAAAAAAATGCAGCCAATAAGACCATAAATCATTTCATACACATGACTTTAACTTATCAATAGTTAATAATTCACGTTCGATTTGTTATTTACTATGCCTTATGATCTCCTCTTTTCGGTTTGGCAGTTCGAGTAGACTTACATCAGTATTTGATATTTCCTCGATTAGCTACCAAAAGAAACCCTAGTATTTCCTTGGAAATTAGCAAAAGAAACATCTAGCAAAGGCAGTCAAACAATTTTGACTTTTAGTCTTTGACGGGTAATTATTGTCCTCCTCCCTCCCTCCCTTTTTTTGGGATTTATTATAAATTTATTCTAATATTATCGTACAATAAATTATTTTTTGGGAATAAGGTTCTATAATATCATCAAAATTGAATTACAAAATCCTCGATCAAACAGTAGTCGCTCTCAAGGATATTACAAGTATTGACAGGTCGAGGTTTAGTTCCGCCTATAATATTATATGTAAAATGCAGTATTGGGAAGATATTCAAAATTAGCCAAGTCATCGTCATGACAATCACGAGCCAATTTAGCAATGTAATCAACCATCCCATTCGCCTTGAGATAGATATGGCATATCAGTACCCTTTTGAAACGAGTGAAGGAAAGGATTGGCATTAGACAAAGATTATTCAATTTATAATCAGAGAATAACTCCACTATAACTCTTGCATCTAGTTCTATGATCAAGTGTTGGACTCCATTGTATTAACAAATAAAAGTAATAGTCTCAAATTACATCTAATATATTTCGCCTATATCAATGGGTTTAGATGGTAAAAAGATTTTTTTTTATAAAAAGATTGTACTAATTAACTTGAATTGGGTTTCTAAATATTATTATCAAGTAAAATTTCCCAAAAATGTTTTATGAGCTTGGTTAGGTGGCCTGATAAGTATTTGTGCCGTGTTCTTGCCATCATTACTGGACAATGTCTTATCGGGCCGGCCCAATTTGCATGCTCTAGGCTCATATATTTGATATAATCCTTTCTTGTAGAACCATCGAGTGTAAATTTTCGGGGTTACATATGTCAATTCAAGTTAGCATAATGATTTTGAGACGTGTCGGCATAGCTCACTACCTGAGTTGGCCCTAAGCGCAAGTATTTTATGTTTGAGGTGGTCCAAGTTGGTCCAAATCAAATAACAATAATTTTTATATAATATAATTATCGAATTAATTTAAAGAAAACATTCAAATAAATATTAAAAAATAATTATTTAAATATAATTAATTATTTTTTAAAAAAATTATAAAATTCTTTTTATTATAATATACTTTCAAACTAATATAATTTTTTTGAATTCATATCATACTGTCACAGCCAAATATATCTATAGGCTTGAAAATCTCCATCCATGTTGCTTTGGTTGTCGTGAAGTCTCAGCTTTACAAAAGAGGCAACTGATTTCCTTGTCCACTTAGTTAATAATGCTTCTACAGCCTTAACACTCCTTTTCCATTTCACCCCTTTTTCTTAACTTTAAAGGACGATGGAGTATTGTGTTATATAAGAAGGGGCCGCAAGTGGCTGCCCTAAATCAATAAATAAATCTAGTGGCAACTGGGTGTCTTTCAGCGCACTGGAAATTAGGGTTTCCTTAGTGCCTAAGACTGCAAGTTGAGAGGGGCCATCGCAATATGCATATCCCGAGCTGGAAAGCATTGACTGCAAGAGATGGATCTAAGAGGAGCGTGGGCGGGATGCAGCCAACTCTTCCTCTACTAAAAAAGAAGGGAAAAATGTCGTGTGATTTAATTTCAGTGTACAAAAATATCATTGCTGCCAAACCTAAGGCAGTCCAGCATGGGCCACCGGGCTCTCTCATCACCAGAACCAGAAGAAACAACACAGGCGAGAGAGAGAGAGAGAGAGAGAGAGAGAGCGAGCGAGGTCGGATTGCTGCCTGAGTTAATGAGATGGGCCTTTCCATGGGCCTAACAACCCAAGACCTCCACATTTCGAGCCCACCTCGAACAGTGTCTTCCGTTCGGCCCACTAACCGTGTTGCCAACGCAGAATCCTTCCCTCCCTTTCCTTTCCTTTCATACAAACCGACGGGAAATATATATATATATATATATATCTAGAAAAACCAAATCAAACCGGACAACCTGGAATTAGTTCCCCAAAATACTTTCTCCAATTGAATTGGTTCGGTTAATTAGTTGACATTATTTAAATATGGTATTGAGACAGTTCTATATGTTTTTATATAAAAAAATCTTGAATTTAAATATTATGAGTAAAAAATTTTATATTGGAATAAATGTTTTAGACAATTAGAGTAAAAAAAATATATCAATATTTATTTCATATTTATACACATTATCGACCAATTATGTGGATTTTTAATTCGTTTAGCTCGATAACCTTCAAGCAGGTCAAAACCGATTTGTATTGATTAAATTACGTCCATTTTAGGATAAATTATGATAAGTATTTTTACGTCATTTGGCTGTTTGCGATGATATGAATACTATTCTGACTTAATTTAATCAAGAAAAGATTTTCTGAACTCAAGCGTGACTGAATGGCCTACAGCCTACTCCATCCCTCTCGACAGCCCTCTGTCATTTGGTCCATCCGTCCAGTCATCTCACCGGCTCCGCCGTAACCGTTGGCCCCACCGAATCGTGTTACACCAAATAGAGCTTATCCGTCCAACCCTTATTGGCCGGCGTTCTAGGACTCGGCCGAAGTCTGGTGGCCGGCGCGCTTGGAGACCGCATGGGGCTCGCGGCTGTTCTTCGAGGCGTTGGCGTGAACGAAGTTCACTACGTCTGGATGGATCGAGGCCTTCATGACGTCTGGCGATGGCAAAGTGACGGCGGCATCGGTGGCCATGTCGCCTTCGAGGGCTTGGACGGTCACGAGCGATCAGGCCACGGCGTTGCCTATTTGTCTAGGTATAGGGTGTCTGAGGGGAGTGCGAAAGTAGCGACCCAGAAATGGGAGGAAGCGGGCCCTTTAGGGGTAAGAGAGTGATACTAAGGTTTTGCTGAGCTTATTATATAGGAGAGATGACTCTGAATTTATACTTTTGCCACTGATTGCGGCGTCCACCATGTCGTCCTAAAACTACAATTGAGTATGAGCATCACTAGCTAGGAATATTGAACATTGGGCTTCAAATAGCCCAAATTATCATTCTAATTGAGCCCAAAATATTTTGGGCTCAATGGGCCTTCGTAGACATTCCACTTAAAATAGGCTGTAGGAATTTTTAATTTATAAGATATTCGTGCCTCTTTCTTTTTTTCATCTCCAATTGTAGGCTGTAGCAATTCTTCCCCATTGGTTTCTGATTTCACGGAAAACTGAAAACAGAAAAGGGAAAACCGTAAAATGTAATTCCCATATATGGCTGGAGCTGGAAATGGAAAATACCCGCCCTTCAAATTCGATCCACACTTTGTTTGCACTTGCACAGGCGCCCAAACCCACCAAAAAGAATACAAGTGATACATGAACCCGGACCTCATAGGCCTCCTTACCGAAAGGGCTGACGTTACCCGAAGTTAGTAGCCAGAATCTCATGTGCCAGGCGCGCTTATCCTTTTCGTTCGTAAGCAGAGAAATGATAAAATGCTCCCAGCTCCACCACCGCAGAAGGAATCGCTCACGGTCGAGAGAATGAGAGCGGTGCTCCTCGTCCACAGCTCCTTCTCTTCCTCCTCCTCTTCCAATTCCTCCTCCGCCATCTCACCCCAAGCTCCATCCCCTCACCACTACCGCCACCGCAATTACCTTACCGCTAAGCCCTCTCTACCCAGGCAACCACCAGTTCCGCCGCCTCCGCCAGTCTCCGCTTCCCGCCCCCATTACCCCTCCACCCTCCAATGGGACAACCTCCCCCATCCTCCTCTCGCCCCCGACCTAGGCTCGGCAGCAGATGTCGCCTCCAGGATCGCCGAAGACGGCCGACTCGAGGAATTCTCTGCGATCGTGGACCGCGTGATCGAGTCCGGAGCGGAGGCTTCCGTTTTCCTGACGGCCTTGAATATTGACTCGGTGGAGAGAGGACTCTCTCGGGGCCTGCGGGAGGGGAAATTTTGGAGCTTCATTGAAGCGTTGAGGAGATTTGAGAAGCTCCAGATTGAGCCGATAAAGATTGTTGGTGAAAATGTTGTGAGTTTGGTGGGAAGAGAATGTCGCCGATTGCTGAAGTGCGGTGATATGAGGGGACTTGTTCAGGTGATGGAGACTCTCTCAGGTACTTAGTTGCTACATTAGTTTGAATACTCCACTCGGGTCCAGTACAACTGTAGATATACTTGCTGGCCTAACACTTGAGCGGCTGGGCTTAAACTTCATTTATGGTTGCTACTACTTCACTTCTTGAGCTCAACTCCAGACGACACCGTGTGGTTCTTTAGTAATTCCTGTACTCGGCTAATTGAAGCCTGAGACCCTCTCGCGTTCTTACTTCAAATTGAGCTGGACTTATTTCCCATGATACTGTGGGGAGCCACTGGCGTTATTTTTGTTGGTGTAAACTTTAATACACAATTAGCTCCTGCATTTGGTTTGAGCAGCCGGACAAGCTGCTCAAGCAGGCTGAACTAGGCTGTAATGGGTGGGAGTATGATTGGTCCATGAGCAGATTACTGAGAACAAGCAAGAGCTTCCTCATTCTGCCTTGTTCAGTGGCGGATGACTGGTCTGATTTGCAAAAGTTTGTCTGCTGTCTGGAAATAAGTTTATAGTGGCTTTGCTAGATTTGAGATCTAAGGCTCATTCTTCTGCTGGAGCATATTACCAGTTTCACTGATGGGTCTAATGGGGGCCAGGAAGTTCATGCCAAGAAGTCCATTTGCAACTAATGAGCGCAGTAATGTGCTACCATTTTGTCTCAAAATGTAATGGTCTTGGGACTCGAAAAGTACAAAAATTGACTTTTCCGAATTTGTTGGTCATATAAAATGATAATCTTGACTAATTGTTTTAAGGATAAAAAACTATTTAAAAGTGCCTTACTTGGTATTATGTCGTTATACTCTGACTCTTGGGATCTTATTCATATGGGTATATTTTCTCTTTCCAAGCTATTATCTTGACCACCTTAGATAACAGATATTTTATGGTTTAGGTTTTCAGTTTCCAATCAAGGAGCTAGTCAAGCCATCTGAAGTAATCAGAGTATGCATTGATCAACAATGCCCTGTTTTGGCCGTTAGGTTTGTCCAACCATCTACTTTGCAAACTTATTGTTGGAAGGCCTGAAGTTTATCCTAATATTACTCTTTCTGTTGTATACATAATCCAGAAATAGTGTTATAATTCTTTTAGCATTCTGTATGATTCCTTTGTCTGGAGACTTGCACAAATTCACCTGTCCAGGCTTATTCCCATAGCAATTATAAAAAATTCAACTATTAAACTTGTTGCAGGTATGCCTGCACTCTTCCACATGCACAAATTCTTTTCTGCTCTCTTATTAAAGAGTTTGGAAGGAAAGGGGACCTGGCTTCTGCTGTAAAAGCGTATGAAGCAGTGAAGCAAACAGCCATCGGCCCTAATATGTTTGTTTATCGCACAATAATTGATGCTTGTGGTCTCTGTGAAGATTTTGAAAAATCTAGGTATATTTACGAGGTAATCCACTTGCATTGCCTTGGAAAGTTGTCATATCTTTCACATCCTCATACAAAATATTGTATTCATTATATAAACAGTTTGGCTTTCTTTACTCGTCTTTTTTTGTATTTGTAGGACCTGCTCAATCAGAAGGTTACCCCAAATATATATGTTTTCAACAGTCTCATGAATGCGAATGCCCATGACTTGAACTACATTTTGCACATATACAACAATATGCAGGTAAATTATCTTGCCCTTCCACCTTAATTTCTCGTTAACCTACTGATTGTAGCAGGTTGATTACTTTGTGACTTTTTTTTGCTGAGTGTAAATAATGACCCTTGATTACATTACTAGCAAAAGAACATGGAACCAGACCTCACCCATTATTTATCCAGAAAATGAATGTTAAGGCAGACATAGCATCCTACAATATCCTTTTGAAGGCATGCTGTCTTGCTGGAAGAGTTGATTTTGCCCGAGACATATATCAGGAAGTACAAGATATGGAATCTGCAGGAGCATTAAAGCTGGATGTGTTCACTTACAGCACAATTATTAAGGTCAATCACTTTTCAGAACCATCTGATAGTGAAACTCTAGCATTTATTTTATTCTTTGCTTTCTTGACTATTAAAAATTGAACTGTCTTTGTTGACATTCTTCTCTTAAAAGTATCTTAATGCATAGGTGGCCTATAATTTTCAGGTCTTTGCAGATGCAAAGATGTGGCAAATGGCACTAAAGATTAAGGATGACATGCTATCTACTGGTGTTGCTCCAAATACAGTAACATGGTCATCATTGATCAGTGCCTGTGCAAATGCGGGTCTGGTAGAACAGTCGATTCAATTGTATGAAGAGATGCTGTTGGCTGGTTGTGAACCAAACTCACGGTGCTTCAACACCCTTTTACATGCCTGTGTTGAGGCTTGTCAGTATGATTCAGCTTTTAGACTATTCCAAGCCTGGAAGGATAGTAAAATTAGCAGCAATTTGAGAGGAGATCATGAGAGCATTGCAGAGGAAGTGTTGGAAACAGACGAAACCAGTGAATCTTCCTTAACTTCCCCAAAACATGTTCCTCCTTTGCATCATTTGAGCTTTCCTAAGAAATTCCAATTTTCACCCACGACTACAACATATAACATTCTGATGAAGGCCTGTAGAACTGACTATCACCGAGCAAAGGCTTTGATGGAGGAAATGGGGTCTGCTGGCCTCACCCCCAATCAAATAAGCTGGTCCATTTTGATAGACATTTGTGGAAACTCAGGGAATGTGGAGGCAGCAGTACGGGTAAGGTGTGATGGTCATTTGCATGTGGTCTCTGATCTTTATTTATCTATATTGCAAGTTCTTCCAACTTCTCTGTTAGAATCATGCAACTGTCAATCTTATAGGTTGGGATTGTGATCATAGTAGTGTTGTTCTAGAAGAACGATCATGGAAACAAGGTGGTTATTTACTATCTTCTTTCAGTTAAAAGTAGCTAGCATGAGACACTGCTTACATTGCAGAGATCCTTTAAATGATTGATTGAGGTTTTCACTTGAATGAAAATCTATTAGATGGTAAATATTTATCATCTGGTTAGTCTCCATCACTAAGCTTATTAGACATATCTGTTTGTAATGCAGATCTTGAAATTGATGCGTGCTGCCAATGTTGAACCTGATGTAATTGCATACACAACAGCCATCAAGGTTGGAGCTCTTCAGACTATTTAATCAGATATCCTACCATTTGTGGGATATCCTATCCAGTCTACTGAATCTTGTGGAACCTGATTTTGATGCGTAGTGCTTTGTGGTACTAGGTCTGTGTGGAAAGCACAAATTTGAGATTAGCATTCTCATTATTTGATGAGATGAAAAGGTATCAAATACAGCCAAATTTGGTACGTGTGCCTTTCCAGATTGTTTGCATTATCTGCTTATCTTGTTGGTGAGGAAGATTCAGACTTGTTATTGATTATAGCATGTTATCCGTTAAAAGTGATAAGATCTTGAGATATATAGATGAGGTTGCTCTATGAGAGAGCTAATGCGAATAATGGTTCTGAACCAAACTCGACCGGGATATACCTGCTAGAAATTCTTCTTTCATATTAGGATGAATAGATTAATTTTACAGTATCCCTTACTGATAAGAAAACATACTGTGAGTTTGTATACTGGGCAACCAATGCCACCATGAGTCTGTTCCAATTGTTAGTGTCTTAGCCAAAGGGTATAGTTGAACTGAGGTAGACTTGAGTATACCAATTTTTCCATGACACTATCTTTTTCAGGTGACCTATAACACACTCCTAAGAGCACGTAGCAAATTTGGCTCATTAGATGAAGTGCAACGGTGCCTGGCCATATATCAGGATATGCGGAAAGCTGGGTATGTCCTGCATTGAATGAAGTTTCATAAAATAGGATCTGTTTCAGTTAGCGGCTATTTTGGTTTTCATGAGTGAACATCATTTTAGCAGAAAAATTTTGCTAGTGTGTTCTGTATTAATTGAGAATACATGATGACAATATCTTGAGAACCAAATTGTTAATGATACAACATCTAATGATGAATAATTCATCATACAGGTACCGATCCAATGATTATTGTCTAAAGCAACTGATTGAGGAGTGGTGCGAAGGAGTGATACAAGGTAATAACCAAAAGATGCAAGAGTTCACTTCCTCCCAAGGAGCTGGCTTGAGTGGGTCCGGAAGTCTTCTTCTAGAAAAGGTTGCAGTGCATCTGCAGAAGAATTTAGCTGAAAGCCTCGCAGTTGACCTGCAGGGACTTACTAAGGTACAATTTAACATCCTCTTGACACTGAGGGATTGAATCACTTCTTAACTCTGATAATCTGTCTAAAGCATAAAGATTTTAACTGAGGATTCAATAATTCTACCTGTCCTATTTACTTACAGCATGGATGTTCTCTCCATGCCCTGACTATGTTGTCATTGTTCCTAAAAAATGTAACAGATTGAAGCTCGGATTGTTGTTTTAGCAGTCTTGAGGATGATCAAGGAAAACTACATTTTAGGTATGGGCAGCTTATTACCTGCACTTGCATTTAGATAGAGAGAGGAACTTGGCAAGACCTCCGTCGCTGAGTATAGAGTATTAAAACAAGGTTGATATCATATTCATAGGAGAACTTGACTGGTATTGCAGGTGATTCAGTCCAAGATGACATTTTGATCATATTAGGTGTCAGCAAACTAAATATAAATAGTAACTCTGAGGTTAAGGATGCTGTAATTAGACTACTGCAAGATGAACTGGGGCTTGAGGTTCTCCTTCTAGGACCTAAACAGGAGAAGACCACTTCTGATTCATCTATGGAGTTGGAGACCTCACTGGTAAATCCCCAGAGGCTGAAGGTCACGAAAAAATCATTACAACAGTGGTTGCAGAGAAGAGGTTTTTCCACTGGGAAATAAGTTCCTCTACAACATAGAAGTAGGAGCCTGAAACTTTTGTTCCCTTTCTTGACGCTGTATATCATTTTTCACACGCCCACTACAGAATAAGTCAATGACTTACATAAAGCTGTCGTATGTAACATCATGTAGAAAAAGGTTTCTCTTGGGGCATATCTAATAAAATCGATCTTCTCCTTTCTTTGTCTTCCTCACCTTTTAGTTTCTCAACATTGTCACGTATCCAAGCTATTATGTTTTACTCTCTACACAGGAACTTTAGGGTGATTCCAATTCAGTATAACGGGATAAAATGTTTGATTCTCAGACAACTGGGATTGAGAGCTACGTGATCATAATGTCCAATACAAACATAATATTTTATGTTGAATGAGAAATTCCTATGAGCAGATGACTCTGAAATAATCTCATTGGCTTGGAGAACAAATGCAGAGCATTCAGGATGTTTCCCGGGAAAAATAGCGTATAAAATGACTTATCTTACTCAGATTTGCTCGTCCCCGGATTGATTTGCAGCCTTAGTCAAAGCCAATCCTTCTGCTGCAGCTTCAGGGGCAAGTAAACCTCGGATAGGTACTGAAACCCGAACGTGCTCAAAGCCTGAATTTCAGCCTTCTGCTTCGTCTTCACCATCAAAGTCAGCTCCTCCACCCATCCTGGGTTTTTCTTTACGAAATCCTCCTCCAAAAGATCCTTCCCAGTCTTAACATCCTGCTCAGTCATAGGTAACCTGCATTGCTCTGGTATCTTATACTTGTCCAAATCGCTCGGCCTCACTCCCAGCCACTTGATATCAGGGGTGGTCAAGTTTGCACTGTCATACGACATATTCTTTGATCCACAACCATAAACCGATAAGATCTTTAGACCGTAAGGGTCACTATCAACTAGAGCAAGGACTGGCAACTTCAACTCCAGCTTCATCTTCCTCAAGAACAGCCTTGTAGCAACATCAGGCTGCCCTTTGGCAGTCACGATAATGCAGGGGAAGCGATTGTAGAACCTGTCCTCTGCCAATCGAATATAAGCAGCATCCTTCTCGACCAGCAGTATAAACAGTGCATCACTCTGCATATCCCCGACCCGATCAATGTTAGGAGGAATGGCCTTTCCTCCCATACCCATCTTCGTGCAATCAATCATGTCACCATTGTCGCTAAAGATGAGCCTTCCCACAACTACTCCCTTCTCGGCAGCAATAACATTGAGGCTAGAGCGGGTGCAGCCCAGCATACAGGAGACGTCATCAAGGACAGCATCAGACTGGGACTGGTCCTGGAAGAGCTTGACGTCGGTGTAGAAGAGATCTCGCTTGGTGACGTGGATGTTCTTGCTGCAGAGCTGGTGGATGAGCTGGAGGATGCGAGCTGTAATTGTGGACTTGCGGACGGAGGAGACATTGGCGAAGGGGCGGAGGGTGTTCTTATCCTTCAGAACGATGCGGTCGAGCTCCGGGACGTAGAGCTGGTTCGCGGACGAACGGGAGGGGACATCGAAGGAGAACCCATTGCCGGAGAGGATGGATTTGGCGATTTTGAGGATTAGGGACTCGATGGTGGACTGGACTGAGGTTAGGGAGAGGTCGGTCACCTCGCGGCAGGTGGCGGAGAGGGAGAGATCCGAGAGAGCTAGGGTTTTGGAGGTGGAGGCGGCGGACGAGGAGGAAGCGAGGGATTGGAGGGTTTGCAGGATGACGGGATCGGGCTTGAGTCGGTTCTTGAAGGGGAGGGCTGTGCCATCGCCGTCGTCTTCGGAGCGGCGTCGCTTCTTCTTCTCGGCCGCCATAGAGTGCTAGAAGACGTAGAGCGGGAAAATGATGGCGGGAGTCTTCCACTCCTTGCCTGGTCCGTAGGCCATCTGATCACAAGGGCAACTAATCACACTCCCCTAATCTGAAATTTTTTAAAAATTATATATTTATCTGCTTTCAACTGGAATTAATCTAATATTATTTTATTTATTCATACACATTAAATGAATATTACGCCATGATTGTGAGTCAGCCAAAAGCCAGAGCCATAAACCAAAACTGTACCGAGGAGTCCGATTATTCTGGGTCGAGAGTGGACATTGCCTTAACATGTTTATGACCAAACCAAAATTATAGCATAATGCATTCACTTTGCTCCAGACATCCATTTCACTGTGAACCGGTCCATGAGCGGGGTCAATTTCCGCAGAACCCCCGGCTCAAACCGGACGTGGGGGCCCATCCATTTTGGGCCATTGGACATGGAGCGCGGGCCTGAGTTTCCGGTGAAGCCCAGCCCAAAATCCCCCGGAACCGACATTAACCGACCACCAAGAATCACGCGTGGATGCACATACAAAACCTGGAAGCATGCGACTCTTTTTCTTCCATGTCTGTGTCACGTCTTCGAGCTGAAGTTCCACACTGCTGCTTGCTTCTGCTCTTTCCACCTTCTTGACTGATCCGCCGCTTCTTCGCCACACGAGAATGTCGGAGGTATCTGCTCCGTAGCGGAGCTTTGTCCTCACACCCTACCCTGCAGCGGCGGATTTATCGCTCGGCTGAGGTGAAGACAGGGTTGCGAATCTTAATTCTGAGGCTTTGACATCCAGTGAATTGTCGGGAAAAACTAGATAAAGGTCTCGATATTTCAATTATGTTCTGGTACTGGGAGGAACTTTTCTCTGTTGTCATTGACCCGTTCCTGTTGTCCCTGCGTCCGAAGATGATGAATCATGCTGAATTGATCGTGATAATCTTTGACTTCACGGATGAATTTTCTTTAGTAGTGTGCATTTTCAGTATTATCAAAGTTTTGACTTTCTGCTATTTGCAGAAGTTTTATAGGCCTTCTTGAAATTGGAAATTTATCGCCACCGGATGCAGTGGATATTACATCCTTTAATTTTAATTTGATTGCAAGTAGATTGGGCGGGTGTTCTTGTAGTATTAAGATTCACAAAAATGGAATCATTTTGGAATATCCACAGATCGATGATCTGACACAGAGAGGAGCTATTTCTTTCGAATGGATAAATTTTATTCCAAGTTGAAAACCATCTGCCTATTGGTGCAACTCTTATTTATGATCTGGTGTAAGTTGTGGCAGATCTTCTTTTCCGAGCAATACAAATGGGAAAGAAGAAGACAGATGAAACAGCGATGAGCACAAAGACTAAACAAGGTGCCAAAGATGCTGCTCAAGATGGACCGAGAGAGAAGCTCTTGGTCTCAGCCATGCTCGTGAGCATGGACCAGAAGCCAGATAAGCTGAAGAAGGGCTCATCATCTTTGACGGGCTCTACTGCTAGCAAAAAGAATGCAAAAGCCGTTTCGAAACCTCCATCATATACTGATGGCACAGATCTCCTTCCCTCTGATGATGAGGAAGAGGAGTATGGTTCTGATGAAGAGCAAGCACAGGCTGAATCCAATAAATGGCTTTGTTGACAGCAAAGGGCTGAGACAGAGAGTCTTGATATAATCGTCAGTGATAAGGAATTGAAGAAGAGAGAGAAGAAAGACATTGTTGCAGCTTGTGCTGTGGAGCAAGCGAGGCAGGAGGCTTTCAAAGATGATCATGATGCTTTTACTGTTGCTATTGGCAGTCGGGCTGCAATTCTTGATGGCGATGATGATGCTGATGCCAACGTGAAGGACATAACAATTGTCAACTTCTCAGTTTCAGCCAGGGGGAAGGAAATTTTGAAGAATGCATGTGAAAATATCTCACGGGAAGAGGTATGGGTTGGTATGACCTAATGGGATGGGCAAGTCTCCACTGCTAAAGCTACTTGCTTGGGGGAAAATTCCTGTTCCCAAGAATATTGATGTTCTCCTGGGGGAAGGTGGTCGGGGATGATAAATCTGCTCTTGAAGCAGTTGTCTCAGCTAATGAGGAGTTGGTAAAAATCAGAAAGGAGGTAGCATCCCTCCAGAGCTCTTCTGCTCGGGCTGATGATGAATGCAGCAATGATGTAGATAATACTGGGGAGAGACTCGCTGAGCTGTATGAGAGGCTGCAGAGGCTCAGGCATCAAAGATTCTTTCTGGATTAGGGCTCACCAAAGAGATGCAGGCTCGTCCCACCCGATCATCCTTCAGTGGTGGGTGGAGGATGAGAATATCCCTGGCCCGTGCACTTTTTGTGCGGCCCACTCTTGTTATTGGATGAACCAACAAACCACCTTGATCTCAGGGCTGTTCTTTGGTCGGAGGAGTATCTTTGCAGGTGGAAGAAGACACCTGTTGTAGTCTCCCATGATCGGGATTTTCTCAACACTGTCTGCACTGAGATAGTGCACCTGCATGACCAAAAGCTCCTCTTCTATCGGGGGAACTTTGATGATTTTGAAAGTGGTTATGAGCAGAGACGCGAGGAAATGAACAAAAAATTTGAGATTTATGATAAACAGGTCAAAGCTGCTAGAAGGTCAGGGAACCGAGACCAAAAGGAGAAGGTGAAGGAACGAGCAAAATTTGCCGCTACAAAGGAAGCAGAAAAGAATAAGTCAAAGGGCAAGTTGGATGAAGATGAGCCTCTTCCTGAGGTTCCAAGGGAGTGGAGAGATTACAGTGTCGAGTTCCACTCCCAGAACCCAGTGAGCTCACCCCACCTCTCCTGCAGCTGATAGACGTCAGCTTCAGCTATCCCAATCGCAAGGACTTCAGGCTTTCAGATGTTGATGTGGGTATTGATATGGAGACGCAGGACGCTATTGTGGGATCCTGTGGAGCTGGAAAGTCGACTGTATTGAACCTTCTGGCCGATGATTTAGTCCCAACCGAAGGTGAAGTTCAGAGAAGTCAGAAGCTCAGAATTGGGAGGTACTCCCAGCACTTTGTCGATCTTCTCACTATGGATAAAAAACCAGTTCAGTATCTTCTCAGGCCCCATCCTGCACAGGAGGGGATGAGTAAGCAGGAGGCTGTTCGGGCAAAGCTCGGGAAATTTGGGCTGCCTAGTCACAATCACCTGACACCCCATCGCAAAGCTTTCAGGAGGGCAAAAGGGTCGGGTTGTGTTTACTTCAATCTTCATGTCTAAACCTCACATAATGCTTCTGGACGAGCCAACTAACCACTTGAACATGCAGAGCATTGATGCACTGGCTGATGCCCTCGACAAGTTTACTGGCGGAGTCGTCCTAGTGAGTCATGATTCGAGGCTAATTGCTCATGTCTGTGAAGATGAGGAAAAGAGTGAGATATGGGTTGTGCAAGATGGGACTGTTAAGACCTTCGCCGGAACCTTCGAGGAGTACAAACAAGGAGGAGCTCCAGAGGGAGATCAAAGCTGGGGTCGACGACTGATCAGAATGATCTTCTTTCTGCAGCTAACCGGGCCTGCGTCTTTTTTGGTTCTCTTATAGCTGCATGACTAATGATTATATGAGATCGCAGGATATGGATGCATCCTTTAGATTTGGCGAGTGAATGTATTGGCCTTCATCTTGTTGCCCATGCAGGCATGGGAAAAATTCTCTGTTGTGGCAAAAATACAGTTATCCAAGCAGTTCAGCCGCTGCTCCATCTTCTCTGTCTTAGGTGAGAGTTTGATTCTCGTAAACATGTGGTAGATTTCCAACTGGGGTTGTTCTTCCACTCTCCCTTCTACAACTAGATGTTGCTCTGTTAGATCTTCCATAGCCGCGTATACAGAATTCCCATCTCCTCTCAGAGACATTGCCGTTCGGCCTCGGTGGATAAATGATGGGAAGGGCTTCTATAGGATCGCATGCACTGTCAAGACGATGAACAATAATTTCAAAATTTTGACTGATGGTTCTTTTTGAAGTTTCACGCCTTGCAATCTGCACTATTCTTCTTAGACCCATCGACTCTACAAGATCTAGCTCTTGGCGGAATCCGAAAGTCGATACATTGTTCACCATTCATGGAGTTTTATATCGACATCAAAATGCCGGAGACTTGACGTGAAAATCTCAAGATTCCGTCATTCCGTGAATCTCTCTCTGATCAGATGCAACACCCATTCTTGTCGATTGGATTTGATGGTTTTCACCGAGTCTGCTTTTGAGATTGGTTTCACTGCTAAGAACGTAGTCCGTAGCTTGCGAATGCCAGTGCCGTGCGTACGGCCGATGGTCGGTCCACAGCTAAAGTTCAAAATGGCCAGAACAAGAACTTTAGCTGCAACTAAATTGAGTTGCGACTTGCAGTGCTCCGACAGAGGTGCAGGTTGGGTTCATAACAGGTACGAGGAAAAGTCAAATGAATCACGTGAGAGGACGATGTTTTCGTACGTCAGACATTAATTTATTTCACTCATAACACGTGCTTTCCCTTTCCTATACGTGATGAGACAAATTCTCCATCCCATGAATTATCTATCCTTTCATTCCCCGGAAAAAAAAATGATACCATTTATTTTTTTTCACTTGTATTAAAAGAAAAATGGCTGCTTTATACCAGTTATACTAGCTACTCATTCAAGTGCAATTCCAAGATTAAGAGGAACTTAGAAGGTCTCCCCACATCTCCAATGGAATATCCCAAAGATTACGGACTGACTTCACTTGTAATCGACAAGGTATCAGAGAAAAAAATATGAATGAATCTTCGACTGTGCACAGAGCACATGAGCAATCGATACAGCTAGCACAATGGCGAGATGATGATGGCCCGAACCATGATAGGATATGTTTGGTTTGGTTTGATTTGGTTTTGATCCTTCCTTCACGACTCCAGCAAGCCCACCTCCATCATCCATCCTAAGCGGGGGTGAACCCCGCAGTGCAGCGCCCCATGTTGTGTAGGGACCAGGCCATTAAATCGGTTCTCAGTGATCTAGCCAATCATGTCTTGCCACGCTTCCATTGAGACAGACGACGTCTTTTCCATGCACACACTCCGGTCCCGTCTCCTGCGTCTGTCCTCATTCCTCGAGGGAACGTACAACCTTTCGTTCCTTGTAGCTACACAGCCAGATCATTCACTGACTCAGCCCAGTTCCCGCCTCCTGGGAACTCGGTTACCGGCTGTGAGCCCCCGGGCTTGGGCCTGAGGAAAGCCCGCCCATTCAACTGGCCCATCAGCCCCGTCCACTTCTCTTTCCCCTCCCCTCCCCCTCTCGTCGTTTTCATTTTCAGCTTTCCCCCCTGCTGCCGCGCGAGAGAGAGAAGAAATTAGGGCAAACTAGGGTTCCGGCCTTCCCAATCCGTCTCCACTCCATCTGCCGCTGTGGGAGCAAATCGAGCTCGGAAGAAAGGACCCGCTGCAGATCAGAACGTGGTTCTAGGCTCCATTGTCCTGCTGTCGACTTCGGGCGTTGAGGTGAGAATCTCGGATACCCAAAACCCTCCTTAGGTTATTGCTGATTTGGTGTCTGAGAATCGCTATGGCTGAGATCTATGTGTCATTGCTGCTGGGAGTTTGAGTTTCTATAACTGTTAAGGTTCGAGTTGTTGCCAGCTGAGAAGCGTAGTGAGTGCTGCTAGTGTGGTCGTTTCGGTTCTGCTGAAGGGTTTTCTGTTCCTCTGTGTGGCCGGGAGTAACTGCTGGTGAAGAGAAAAGGGATAACAGCAGTGAGGGATGCCGAGGAGGGACTCATCTCTTTAGATCAGTCGGTAGAACAACCCTATACCCTCTCAAAACCCTAGAAATGATCCTTAACTCACAAGAAGATATTTTCTGTGAATATGATAGGTGAGGGTAATTTACTGATGCATTTGTGTATAAGTGTGTATATTGACCTCATTGCGGGTGATATAATAGGTGCTGAGGAGAACCGGGATCAACACCTTGAGGACCCTGCTTCGTGAATTTGATCGACTAAGAGGGTTGTGAGTACATTCTTCCATTGTGGAATGATCTGTTCGTGTTTTGGTTTATGACATATATGATCGAGAATTGAGTAGCTGTGAGATAGCTATGTGATACCGGTAGTGGACATGCATTCATTCATTCATTGTGCATACTGCTTGTACTTGTGTATAACCATGGTGACCGCTAAGCCGACGGAATAGAAATGGGCCTTACTGATCTACCGCGGGTTCTCGGCGGGATATAAGCATGGAACATGAGTGACACTGGCTCTGTGACCCCATTGGAATATGTGAGTTGACTCCCCCGGGACCCTGTCATGAAAAACAAAGACCAGAGAGGAGAGGAAAGAAAAAGAGAAAGACTTGAGGATGACGGGTCCACTCTTACCGCCAGAGGTTAATAGGCGGCCCCCGCGTGCGTGCGAAGGGAAGGGGCACGGGAAGTAGAATGCTAGGAAATGATTGAGGTGCGGGGTCGCGGTACTGTTTTGGGGAGAGCTGTAGTAACGGTACCGCCATAACTCTGTCGCAGAGGTAATGCGGCCCCATGGTTATTGTTTGACATGCTTGTTACATGCATTGCATTAGATGGGTCGTGTGAAGTTGGCCAAGTTGCCAACGACCCCATATCCATAGTAGATAAATCGTATGAGTTGATACGGTCGTGTAAGGATATAGGTGAGCCACATGTTATTCCACTATGGAATTTTGTATTCACTGAGTTGCAGCTCACACTCTCTGCAAATTGTTTTTCTACAGATAGGGAGGACACTCAGCCGTGTGGAGCCGCCCAAATAGACCCGGGGATCAACTATGATAAGTTTATTTTGATAGGGTATGTATAGAAGTCCTGTATAGTGTGGTTTCATATCATGACCTGAATCTGGTGGTTGAAAAACTGTTGTTTTGGAATTGGTTGTGGATGGATGTGGATGGGTTTGGCGGGTTGAGTTGAGTTATAACAGGTTTTGCGTTTCTGGTTAGTTCTAAATACATGGGAAACTCTGCCGGATTTTCGGGTCGTGACAATTTTTGGTATCAGAGCATATGTTATGAGATTCTGTAGACTCTAAATAGCTGGTTGATCCCCACATGACTTTTAGGATAGGTTAGGAATCCCATGGCTGAGTTATTACTAACTACTTGGTGATTTATATGCCTAAGTTGCTCATGTTGATAGGATACAAATTAGATATGAGGCTCAGACGCACCCGTCGTGTGCCACGAAGGTATCAGACTGAAAATGTAGTTGGTCAGGAGACACCTCAGGCCCCAGATGAAGGGCAACATTCTCATACAATTCCTCAAGAAATTCCTAGAGAGCATGCTGAGAGAGACACCCACATCCGAGATACTCTAGATGTAGTTGCCCGCATGATGGAACAACAGATACGGCTTATGGAGCAACAAGCGATTCTGGTTCAGCAACAAATGACAGCACAAGCTCACTCTACAGAGTAGCAACACCGTGTACCCTATGAAGCTTTTAAGAAGTTGGGACCTCCATCTTTCTCAGGGACTGTGGACCCTATAGAGGCAGAGAATTGGGTTGCTGATATGGAGAAGATCTTTTCGGTGATGGATGTCACCGACACACAACAAGTTATCCTTGCCACCTTCATGCTGACAGGGGATGCTCGATACTGGTGGGAGGCCACTCAAAGACGATTTGACCCAGCCCCGACAGCTGATGTTACTTGGCCCCAGTTCACACAAGTGTTCTTCGACAAGTACTTCCCAATCTCATACCGACGGGCAAAGGAGAGGGAATTTCTGAGTCTGAAGCAAGGAGACATGTCCGTTGCTGAGTATGAGATGAGATTCACTTCCTTGTCGCGGTTTGCCTCAACCTTGGTCAATGATGAAGTCTCAAGATGCAACCGTTTCCTGGAAGGACTAAACACTGATTTGAGATCTCGACTTTCCATCCTTGAACTCTCAAGATTTTCTGAGTTGTACAACAAGGCTCTCATAGCTGAACAAGGCTTGCAGGATGAGGCTCTGGAAAGGGGACAGCACAAGAAGACCCGATATGCTTCTAGTCCGGAAGGATCTTCCAGGACATCCAAGAGGGGTGGACTTGCTTCCAGTTCGGCTAAGGGCAAGTCTGTCTATCAGTCAAGTTCAACATCAACCGACCGTTCCAGGACAGTGCCTTGCCGGGAATGTGGTCAACCACACATGGGTGAATGCCGAGCTGGATCCATGGGGTGCTTCCATTGTGGCCAAGTGGGTCACATGAAGAGAAATTGTCCCTTGCTAAGTGCGAGAGAAGTGACCTGCTACCGTTGTGGATTGAAGGGGCATGTGCAACGGCAGTGCAGGCAAGGAGACTCGTCGGTTGGGAGCATCACTAGAGGGAGTGGGATTCGAGGGAGACCCTTTGTGGGTAGAGGACGAGGACCGACCAGTGGGACCAGAAGTTTCCAAGGTCGAGGAACTGAATCGGGTGCAAGCATAGCTGGCCAGCCCAACCCTCGCGTGAGACAGACCGATGGACCTATGACACAAGGGAGAGTCTTCACTTTAACGAGACGGGATGCCAACGCCACTCCTGCTGTAGTAACAGGTACTTTAACCTTGTTTGATAGACCAGTACAAGTGCTTATAGATCCAAGGTCTACTCATTCCTTCATATCATTTACATATGCTAGACATGCTACTATGCCTCAAGGATCATTAGTTCACCCAATGTCCATAGCAATACCTACGGGGGAGAGTGTCGCAGTCTATACCATATATAGAGGGTGCCTTATACAGTTGGGAGATAGAGAGATGATAGCTGACTTGATACCCATGGGTATTCAAGATTTTGATGTGATACTGGGTATGGACTGACTTTCCTCTTATTTTGCCACAGTCGATTGCCATAGAAAGGAAGTGATATTTAGAATACCGGATGAGCCTGAGTTTAAATGGTGCGGGGACCAGAAGAGTGTTCCATTCAGTTTTATATCATACCTTAAGGCCTCCAAACTGTTGAGGAAGGGATGCAAAGGGTATATGGCCTATGTGGTAGCCACCAGGGTAGAGTCCCCAAGTGTCAATGAAGTTCCAGTGGTTTGCGAATTCCAAGATGTTTTTCCAGGAGATCTGCCCGGGTTGCCACCAGACAGGGAGATTGAGTTTACTATAGAGTTGGAACCTGGCACCGCGCCGATCTCTATTGCACCTTATCGTATGGCTTCACTAGAGCTCAGGGAATTGAAGGATCAGTTACAAGAACTCCTGGAGAAGGGATTCATCAGGCCTAGTGTATCACCTTGGGGTGCTCCAGTGCTATTTGTGAAGAAGAAAGATGGTACCTTACGATCGTGTGTGGACTATCGACAGCTGAATCGGGCCACAGTGCGCAACAAGTATCCATTACCTCGAATAAATGATTTGTTTGATCAGCTCCAGGGTGCTAGTGTGTTTTCGAAGATTGATCTTTGTTCAGGGTATCATCAGCTGAAGATAAGGGAGTCGGATGTGTTGAAGACTGCCTTCCGCACTCGGTATGGACACTATGAGTTCCTTGTCATGCCTTTTGGATTAACAAACGCCCCTGCAGTCTTTATGGATTTAATGAACCGGGTATTTCAGCCTTATCTTGAAAAGTTTGTGGTAGTCTTTATTGATGATATCCTGGTATATTCGAGGGACAGGGGCGAGCATGAACAACATTTGAGGGTAGTATTGCAGATATTGAGGGAGAAGCAACTCTATGCAAAGTTTAGCAAATGTCGGTTTTGGTTAGACCAAGTAGAATTTCTTGGACATGTGATCACAGGTGAAGGTGTGTCAGTAGACCAGTCGAAGATTGAAGCTGTTTTAAGCTGGGAACAACCAAAGAATGCAACAGAAGTGCGAAGTTTCTTGGGATTAGCAGGTTATTATCGAAGGTTCGTTGCAGAGTTTTCTCTCATTGCCGCGCCTCTAACCAAGCTGACACGAAAGAACCAGAAGTTTGAATGGACAGACACTTGTGAACAGAGCTTCCAAGAGTTGAAACACCGATTGACTACTGCCCCAGTCCTTGTCATTCCCTCCCCAAATGAAGGGTTCGTGATTTACAGTGATGCATCTCACCAGGGGTTAGGTTGCGTGTTAATGCAACAAGGCAAGGTGGTGGCGTATGCTTCTCGTCAACTCCGCACTCATGAAAGGAACTACCCTACCCATGACTTAGAGTTAGCTGCAGTGGTATTTGCCTTGAAGTTATGGAGACACTACTTGTATGGGGTGAAGTGCGAGATTTACATGGATCACAAGAGTTTGAAGTATCTATTCTCGCAGAAGGAGCTTAATCTGAGACAAAGGCGATGGTTAGAGTTGATCAAGGACTATGATTGTACGATTCATTATCACCCAGGGAAGGCGAACGTAGTAGCAGATGCTTTGAGTCAGAAGTCCTCCTCAGCTCCAGCAAGTCTTTACAGTATTCAAGACACATTGTTCAATGAGTTGAGGTCCATGAGAACCAACCTGCAGGTAACCACTACTGGATCGTTAATGGCAATGTATGAGGTGAAACCAATTCTTATGGATCAGATTCGAGATGCCCAACAAGTGGATTCGTTCTTGACAATGGTAAGACAGGAAGTGATCGAAGGGAAGAGAGCTGAGTTTGAGGTGAACAAGGATGGCATAGTGATGTTTAAGAACCGAACTTGCATTCCAGACAGTGATGAGCTCAAGAAGGAGATTCTCACAGAGGCGCATAACTCACCCTATGCAATGCATCCAGGCAGCACGAAAATGTATCACGGCTTGAAGGGAAACTACTGGTGGAATGGTATGAAGAAAGATGTAGCTGAATTTGTGGCCAAATGCCTAACTTGCCAACAGGTGAAAGCCGAACATCAACGTCCCTCAGGTTTACTACAGCCGTTGCCCATTCCTGAGTGGAAATGGGAAAAGATTACCATGGATTTCGTGTCTAGACTTCCTCGAACCCAGAAGGGATATGACTCTATTTGGGTGATAGTGGATAGGTTGACAAAGTCACCCCATTTCTTACCTGCAAGGTCCACATTTGGAGCGGAAAGGTTGGCAAAGTTGTTCATTGACGAGATCGTGAGGCTGCACGGAGTCCTGGTATCCATTGTATCAGATAGAGGTTCTTACTTCACATCCAAATATTGAGACAGTTTCATGAGGACAATGGGTGTGAGATTGAATTTTTTCGACTGCATTTCACCCAGAGACTAATGGACAATCAGAACGGACTATACAGACACTAGAGGACATGTTGAGGGCTTGCGTTATAGACTTTTCAGGTAGCTGGGATGAACACTTACCACTCATAGAGTTTGCCTACAACAATAGTTATCACTCTAGTATTGGAATGGCACCGTATGAATCACTGTATGGAAGGGCCTGTCGAACTCCGGTGTGCTAGAATGAGCTTGGGGAACGAAAATTGATTGGGCCAGAGATTGTGGATGTGACCACGGACAAGGTGAAGGTTATAAGGGAAAGATTAAAGACTGCCCAAGATCGACAGAAGAACTATGCTGACAAGCGCAGAAAGGATTTAGAATTCCAAGTAGGTGATTTTGTTTTCTTGAAGGTATCTCCTTGGAAAGGTATCATGCGATTTGGTAGGAAAGGCAAGCTCAGCCCCAGGTACATTGGACCATACGAGATCCTAGAGCGGGTTAGCAAGGTGGCATACCGATTGGCATTACCTCCGGACCTGTCTCGCATACACAATGTGTTTCATGTCTCCATGCTGCGCAAGTATGTTCACGATCCTACCCATGTCCTTACTTATCAATCAGTGGGGTTGGATGAACATTTGAAGTATGAGGAAGAACCGGTGGAAATCTTAGATCGGAAGGAACAGGTTTTAAGGACCAAACGAATACCGGTAGTGAAGGTCCGGTGGAGGTGTCAGTCAAGGGAAACAGCAACTTGGGAGCCTGAGGAAGCCATGAGGAGCAACTACCCCTACCTCTTCCCTGGCACAGGTCACTGAATTTCGGGGACGAAATTCTAAATTAGTGGGGAGAAATTGTGAGCCCACGGGCTTGGGCCTGAGGAAAGCCCGCCCATTCAGCTGGCCCATCAGCCCGTCCACTTCTCTTTCCCCTCCCCTCCCCCTCTCGTCGTTTTCATTTTCAGCTTTCCCCCCTGCTGCCGCGCGAGAGAGAGAAGAAATTAGGGCAAACTAGGGTTCCAGCCTTCCCAATCCGTCTCCACTCCATCTGCCGCTGTGGGAGCAAATCGAGCTCGGAAGAAAGGACCCGCTGCAGATCAGAACGTGGTTCTAGGCTCCATTGTCCTGCTGTCGACTTCGGGCATTGAGGTGAGAATCTCGGATACCCAAAACCCTCCTTAGGTTATTGCTGATTTGGTGTCTGAGAATCGCTATGGCTGAGATCTATGTGTCATTGCTGCTGGGAGTTTGAGTCTCTATAACTATTAAGGTTCGAGTTGTTGCCAGTTTGAGTCTCTAGTGTGGTCGTTTTGGTTCTGCTGAAGGGTTTTCTGTTCCTTTGTGTGGCCGGGAGTAACTGCTGGTGAAGAGAAAAGGGATAACAGCAGTGAGGGATGCCGAGGAGGGACTCATCTCTTTAGATCAGTCGGTAGAACAACCCTATACCCTCTCAAAACCCTAGAAATGATCCTTAACTCACAAGAAGATATTTTCTATGAATATGATAGGTGAGGGTAATTTACTGATGCATTTGTGTATAAGTGTGTATATTGACCTCATTGCGGGTGATATAATAGGTGCTGAGGAGAACCGGGATCAACACCTTGAGGACCCTACTTCGTGAATTTGATCGACTAAGAGGGTTGTGAGTACATTCTTCCATTGTGGAATGATCTGTTCGTGTTTTGGTTTATGACATATATGATCGAGAATTGAGTAGCTGTGAGATAGCTATGTGATACCGGTAGTGGACATACATTCATTCATTCATTGTGCATACTGCTTGTGCTTGTGTATAACCATGGTGACCGCTAAGCCGGCGGAATAGAAATGGGCCTTACTGATCTACCGCGGGTTCTCGGCGGGATATAAGCATGGAACATGAGTGACACTGGCTCTGTGACCCCAGTGGAATATGTGAGTTGACTCCCCCGGGACCCTGTCATGAAAAACAAAGACCAGAGAGGAGAGGAAAGAAAAAGAGAAAGACTTGAGGATGACGGGTCCACTCTTACCGCCAGAGGTTAATAAGCGGCCCCCGCGTGTGTGCGAAGGGAAGGGGCACGGGAAGTAGAATGCTAGGAAATGATTGAGGTGCGGGGTCGCAGTACTGTTTTGGGGAGAGTTGTAGTAACGGTACCGCCATAACTCTGTCGCAGAGGTAATGCAACCCCATGGTTATTGTTTGACATGCTTGTTACATGCATTGCATTAGGTGAGTCGTGTGAAGTTGGCCAAGTTGCCAACGGCCCCATGTCCATAGTAGATAAATCGTATGAGTTGATACGGTCGTGTAAGGATGTAGGTGAGCCACATGTTATTCCACTATGGAATTTTGTATTCACTGAGTTGCAACTCACACTCTCTGCAAATTGTTTTTCTACAGATAGGGAGGACACTCAGCCGTGTGGAGCCGCCCAAATAGACCCGGGGATCAACTAGGATAAGGTTATTTTGATAGGGTATGTATAGAAGTCCTGTATAGTGTGGTTTCATATCATGACCTGAATCTGGTGGTTGGAAAACTGTTGTTTTGGAATTGGTTGTGGATGGATGTGGATGGGTTTGGCGGGTTGAGCTGAGTTATAACAGGTTTTGCATTTCTGGTTAGTCCTAAATACAGGGGAAACTCTGCCGGATTTTCGGGTCGTGACACCGGCCAATTCCTGAACTCAATTGGGTCACAGTGGAGCTCATGAAATGGAATGGAGGACTAGTCCACTGTATCTCTCTCGCTCTCAGAGTCCTCCTGTGCTTTCTTCTTTCTTGGTCATCGGAGAGTCAACGGAGGTGAGGGGAAAGAGAGATAGTTAGTTGGGTTCTTCTAGATTGAGACTGCTTTCGCACAAGTCCAAAGGCAACAATGTGATTTCTGCTGATTTTTTCGGGTACGCACGGAGTCCTCACATTTCCATTGAAACCTAGGAATTATTAATGGGAAAAACGTGCGAGGCCTCTCGGTTCATTCTTGTCCTCGAGTCTATGTAAAAAGGGGTCTTAGATTCAGCTGACGTTTACTCTTCATATAGTCGATTACCATTTTTTTCTTGTTGGGGGAGGCACAAAATTCCGAATTTTCGGTTGGTTATGTCTTATATTTAACTAATAGAAAGTTAGTTGCTCTCTCTCTCTCTCTCTCTCTCTCTGTGTATAGATTGAGCAGAACCCATGAAATGAGAAGCTGTGGAAGCATATGACCTTGCAGCTCGTTGGCTGCGGCTCTTCTTGGTTAGCTCTCTTCCTCTCTGCTGTCTTGCCTCTGTAGATTCACTTATTGTTCTGTTAAAATACAGAGTGCAAGCATACTTATTTTCATTCTTCAAATTTTACCTCCATGTCATGTTAGCTTCCGTACCTTCTTGCTTGAGCCTGCCTGCGAAAATTCTTCACAGTGAAACTGGTGTACCATTCACAATGAATTTGAAAATGCTTCTGGCTGAAGTCTCGAATTCTCATGTGTAAATTATCTGAGTGGTTGTGGCTTTACCTATTGCTATGACGAGTAATATGTGAAAAGAGGGAAGAAAAGTATGTAAACCAAGTGAGCTAGTCTCGATGTTAGATTTTGAAGCATTCTTTCCTCGAATATGTTGATGTCCGTGTCTGTCTAGAAGCTTCTGAGTCAGTAGATTAATAGATACTTGAACTTGCTATGCCTGAGAAGGATATTCGTTTTAGTGATCAAATCTCCTCTTCTCATGAATATATACTGAATAGGCCAACGAAACATTAAATCCCTGAAGTCCATTGCACCGTTCTGGTTGATGCTTCAGTTCACATGCTATTGAACAACTTGCAAAGTGAAAATGCTGCTTGTTGTGTGATTGTCAGAACTTTGAGGTCTCTTGACTCTCGTAGTGTCTTCTAGGGAAATTGCGTACTTTGTGCTTAAATAGTTAGAACGCTCAAGCCTCTTCGTCATACCTGAACTTACCTATTTTTGCTGACTTAAGAGAACAGAAAGGATCTGACTTTTGCAGGTTACAGAAGTTGTCTTGGGCTGAAATATTCACGGTTAAAATTATTTCAATTCAAAGTTGATAGTTGAAGCTCTGAATGTTGAGCGGGAGCATAATAGACTGAGATAATTTGACCAATAATCTTTTTAACCCGTCAATCCAAATGGAGACTAAGGAGACAGACAAAATAGCAGTCTCAAAACCGGTTGCTTCGCGGCCTTCTTCCTCCATTATTTGGTCTTTCCCAGATCTCGCTGCAGGTGCCATTAGAGGGTCTGACCCTACTGGGGGTCCTGAACTGGGCAGCAGCCCCATTAAGCCGAAAACCATAAGGTTCAAGCCTGCAATAAATGATGCTCCACCTCCTGCTGTTTCATCCCAGGTGATGTCTCACTAATCTTTCCTGTTCATGGGAAATATTTTCTGAGACTTTGGTCTTCTGAACTTGAACGTTCTCAACCAATTCCAGGGTGATGCCCAAAGATCAGTTATAAGACCCACCATCCTGTATAAACCTCTTGCAAAGGTTGTCTCACAGACTGCATTGTCTCTCTTAGCAAACATGGTCAGTAACTGAACTTTCTGAGTGGCAGTTGGATACTCATGTTTTCTTCCTCGCTCATACAGAGATGAGAAATTGTCTTTTTGGAATATATGTCTTCCTATAGCAATTTTCTTATGGATATCAGTTAGTAGCTTCGTTCTTTTCCTCTGCAGTTCATGTTAATGGGGCTTGTAGACTCAAGTAATGAAAACAATTTTGCCTCCTGAGCAGGGACAATTTGAACCTAGTGATCGACAGGCAAACCCATCTGTGAGGGCTAATGATGACTCTATTACGCATCAAATTGGGAAGCCATGCCCTTCAAGATCCCAATTGAGCTCGAATGTTCACGAGCATTTGAGAGATCTACCTAACACAGTCAGTGGGGATTGCTTCAGCAGTCTCCCAGTGGAGGACTCACGAGATTTACCTCCCACGGCTAGTGGGGATCGGGTTTCTTATGATGGGTATAACTGGAGAAAATATGGGCAAAAGCAAGTCAAAGGGAGCGAGTACCCAAGAAGTTACTACAAGTGCACCCACTCAAACTGCCCAGTGAAGAAGAAGGTTGAAAGATCACTGGATGGGAAAATTGCAGAAATCGTGTATAAGGGTGAGCACAACCACCCAAAACCTCAGCCTCCTAAACGAGGACTGGTAACTGGGCAAGATACGAGCGACCCTTTGGTCGGCAGTCGAATTATTGAAAGGAAAGAAGGTTGTGAAGGCAAAGCTGAGGCAGCTAATGATATCAACCCCAAAGGATCACTTGTTAACGGCTGTGTTGTGGATAGGGGACTCCCTGCTGCCGGGTTGAACCTCAGTGGTCTTAGTGCAGAACAGGAGGATGGAACTACGAGGATGGGCATGGACCCAGATGAGCCAAGAAGTAAGAGAAGGTAATAGTTGATTGCGCTATTTAGTGTAACACATTAGTCAGTTTTATCTCAAAAAGATTCATGCCGGCCTCTGGAGCAGTTATGTGTCATGATCTTGCAGGAAAACCAAGAATCAACAGGATGGAGTGGAAATCAACAGTGAAAGCCCACAGGAGCCTCAAGTCTCTGTGCAGGGCTCAGTAGATCCTGAGATTCTGGATGATGGCTTTCGATGGAGGAAATACGGGCAAAAGGTTGTGAAGGGAAACCCGTATCCCAGGTCAGTCAAGCTGAGACCCAGCTTTCTGTTAAATGATTAGGACGTATCACTCACTGCACGGTCATGCGGCAGGCTGTAACTTATTAAATCAATTGGCAAGCAAATGATCGTTCAAATATTTAGCTCGGTCTGAGAGCTCTCCTCGGGACTAACTTGACGTTTGCCCCCAACTGCAGAAATTACTATAAATGCACTGGATTTGAGTGCAATGTCCGTAAGCACGTGGAGAGAGCTCTCGACTGCCCGACCTTATTTGTTACAACATACGAGGGAAAGCACAATCACGAAATGCCCCTCAGGAGCATGAACCAGCCAAGCTCCGAGTCGACTCCACGAGCCTCTACTAGTAAAGAGAGGACGACAGCCTGAGGGCCCCGGTCACAAATCTTTCTGATTTCAGCTCTCCCGTCTGAACAAGAACCGAGGTATACACATCTACGGGCATAACAAAGACAAGGTTTGCACTTTGCCCATGAGATCAGTGCTTCCAAACGGAAGGTTCTGATGGTCATTGAGAGCGGTTCCGACAGTTCCAAACGTCATTCTGTAATCCCCTGTGTTTCCCTTCTGATATATAGATCAATCTAGTATGTCTTGTAGGTGTAAGATCAACCACATCAGACATTTGATACGAACGATTCATAAACACAGGAGTTCGATGTTTATGGGGGTTTTGCGTTAAAATTGTAGGCAGACACTGGTGATCGACCTCGACAGGATTCCCCGATGTCAGCATATTACTGTAATAATGCGTGTACACAAGACTACGCATTACCTTCCCTTCCCTCCTCCTTCCCATCTCACACTGCACAATAGGTTGTTGGTTCATGCAGCAATCCGCATTTCTCCCGTTGTCATTAACCATTGCAATTGACTTTTTGAATGAACGGATACTTTCACTTCCCTCGATCGAATGTTTCAATCAGAGGAAGTCAAAAAAGTTCCGTTGGAAGTAACTCAAGGTCGTGTCGGTCAAATTTGTACGGCCCAACGGCGTAAAATCCGAGTATATATATAATATTTTATTATACTCACCGGACCGGAATCTGGTCACAGAAGCTGGGTGGAATTATATGCCGTGTCGGGTTGGTCAAAATCTTCCTTCTTTGACCGTGGCGTTTGGTGTGCTTAATTGACCGCAGTTTTATGAAAATCGGGACAATTTTATGATCTCATCCGTACGAATTTATGTCCATCATTGAAGATATTTATCGGATATAATAATTTGAAATTACGGCACATTCCATCCATAAAAAAACAATTCTTTTTTTTACATAATTTAACTTCTAATGAATCAAATATCCCTCGTAAATCTCTTGGGAGACTCGGTGGTCGTGGGTTCTTGAAGGTGAGAGGAAAAGACGAGTCTCCTTACGCGTGTGGATGAACGGTTCTTGGAAGAGGTGGTCCGACCACTCGATCCTGCTTGACGCCGGTCAATCAACGACTCATGCATATTGACAGTACGTTGATTCATCTCTACATTGCCCCGTTGATGGATATAGATTGACAGACAGTACCCGTTGATTCATCTCTACATTGACGAATTCTACTCCCTGATTGGAGAAAACAAGATCCGTGTTGCTTTACGTCCTCTGTGGATCATTCAATCTCAACCATGAATTTTCTATATTTATGGTACCAAAATTCAAGATTCCCTTCGAGGAAAGGAGGCATTTCACCGTCACCATCAACCCATATCTTTTACTCTTCCTTTTTGGGGGGAAGAAATATTTATTAATATGTGTGATCTGTGCTTGGTACGTTGGGTTAATAAATCTGGAGACCAAGTCAGAATGGATCCATCGGTTTGGTCACTAGGGTTTCTGGGTTTGGTCCCTCCCTTCCCCAGGAAATGATAAACAGCAAACAGTTCTGATTTCACATGCGGAATGGATAATCTCGGATTTGCTAGCGGTTTTATGTGTCCAAATAATGTGTGAGTCCATGGAATCGAGTTTAGGCATATGTGCACCGTCGTCTTTCCTCGCAATATTGTGATTGCTCTGTGAGGATGCCTCCGATCGACTAATGGCTGGCCAAGAACTCGAACGCCCCCACTCGAGCTAGCAATTTCTGGCTCGGGCTGATGGGGCTGTGCCGGGGACAAGGCTGAGGCAGCACATTTATAGAGCAGGGCCGGCACGGCCCGATAATTTTATGAGCGTGTCGGGCCGAAAAGTGTTGTGCCGGGCCAGCAGAACTGTTTAAATACTGATATCTTTTTATTTTTTGAAAAACCCATTTATATTAAAATAAAAAATAACACTAGTAAATTACACCTAATATACTTTTACTATATGAATACAATTTTAATGGTAGAATGAGAAAAAAATGTGTAGGTTGACTTGATAAGCGTTTTTAATAATTATTATTTTAAAAAAAATAGTAACGAATGTTTTTAGTGGGCCAGATTGGATGGTCCGATAAGTGTTCGTGTTGTGTCGTGCTTGGACCTATCATTATTGAGCCAACGTCTAATCGGCTCGGGCCAATTTGCCAGCTCTGATTTCAACCCGAATCCACTAAGTTTGAAAATCGACCGAGGTTGAATTATTTCAAGTAAGCTAGCCAATTTTTTTTTCCTTTACCAGTTATTTGGAGAATTCTTCCACACTGGATCACGGGATATTTTTGGAGGCAGAGAGATTCACGGTTGGGAAATTAGAGGGTGCTCTTGTGTGTTCATAATGCGTGGGGACTCCAGAGTCCGTCCGCCATGGAATCATCAAAGGAGCACGATAATTCGTTATCATTAGATGCTTGCGCCGCACCCCATCCCCCCCCCCCCCCAAAAAAAGAAGCATAAATGCAATTTAATAAATATATTTAATGAATATAAATTTAACAAATTAATAAAAAAAGAGAGTAAAAATTGCGCTGTCTCCCCCAATTTTATAATTATATGATCTATTCTTATTTACGTACAATTACACTTTTATGAAAATTAACAATATTATCGACAAATATCAATTGAAAATTCACTTAAATTAATATTCAAAGAAATGAAAATTCTGTTAAATTCCTCGAAATTTTTTTCCACAGGCGAACTGTGCAGCACGCGATGACCACTGCTCTCTCTCTCTCCCTCTCCTAGCTCGGTACACGCGATAACGACTCGGTCAAAAGGAAGCTAATAATTAATTGCTAAAAGAATCACAGTATAAGATAATATTTTAAATTTAAATTTTATTTAAAAAATAATTTATATTAATTTTTTTTAAAGAAATTGACCTATCGAATACTTATTATTTATGAATAATAACTTTTAAATATTAAGTAATTTAATTACAAAAAAATCTTTCAACTAGGAGAACACCCCCGCTACATTTTTTTTATTAAATGAGTTTTTGAATTAAAAACCCTAAATTTAAAAAAAAAAGTATGGTTTAAAGAATTTTATTTTGTAATAAATTAATTAAGTGCTCAAATTTGGAGTAATAGGACCGATTCGACTTATAAATATGGAGCGGTGGAAAAACATTTGGAATTCAGAGCTGACACGACACCGTTTATCTGCCCTCACTTCCACGAGTCGAGAAATCTCAGCAGGAAAAGGAGAAAGAGGGAGGCAAGGGAAAAGCTCTGCATCTGCTTTCTTCTTCTCCTCCTCTAAACACAAAGATTGGACGGTGATGATGGATTAAGCAGGACGGACCCTTTCCGTGTTTCTAACCATTGAACTATTCCTCTGTCCATCTCGTCAAAGAGTCACGGGAGAGGAGCTTCTTCTCTTCCTGTGACCTTGGGAGTATTAATCTCTCTGTGTTCTCGTTCTTTCACTGGAAGCTGCTCTCTTCGGCATGATACTGTACGCGGTCCTCAGTTAAACAACTGTGGGAGCTGAACGAGGGAAGAAGTGAGGTGGAGCAGGGAAAGTCATGTGGTGGATCCCCTGTTCTGGCTCATCCGATTCCAAGAAGAAGAAGAAGCAGCAGAAGAATCCCCGAAAGAAACAGCCTGATCATAACAAGCAAAACATATCATCCTCAGGTATGCTGCAATATAACTTCATTACCTAGTGTGTAATTCAGCTGTACTGAGATTATACATATATAATCTTTTCTAGCTTTTTTTTTGGGGGGTGGGGGGTGGGTTTTGATCAGATTTTTATGAATGGAATAGTTGTGCAGACATGGTTTCTTGTTCAGTGTCGAACCACGACTTTGCTTGCCCTGAGCTGTAACATTCAATTCAACAAGCTTGATATTAAGTGATATTGAGCTAATTTGATCGCACTACGAGAATTCAAATTGATTTCGTTGATAAATACGACAGTTGCTTATTGGAGTTGGTGCGCTGAAGGTCACCTGTTCGCACCCCCCACCCTGTGGTCAATAACATCTCTATCTGCGTTCCTTATCTTGTTCCCTGTTTTATTACCCGAGTTTCTGCTGACTTTCCAGGTAAATCGATATCGGGTTACTCCTCCCGTGGTCAGAGGACTTCTAACAGTACGTCAGGTTCCTCCTCGCATGGTCGGAGGACTTCTAACAGTGTGTCGGGTTCCTCCTCGCATGGTAAGAGGACTTCTAACAGTGTGACGGGCTCCTCCTTGAATGGTAGAGGGATTTCGAACAGTGGCGGTTCAGGCGACTCAGGTAATAATCATATTGCCGCACAGACTTTTAGATTTAGGGACATGGCGACAGCAACTCGGAATTTCAGAGCAGATTGTCTTTTGGGTGAAGGAGGTTTCGGCAGAGTATATAAAGGGCGTCTGAATAATAATCAGGTTCGACGAGTTGAATTCGCTTTTCAACTCAACTACTTACTCTGTCTCCCGTCATGGAAGTGTCTTGAAAATGAATGCCTTTTCATGCTAAGCTCATAACTCATAAGTTAGCGTGAGTTTTTGCCATCTATTCTGTGTTGCTCTCTCGAGTTTCGCTCTTCAAAAAACCTAGAGATCATCATTTTGCCCTGGAAAAGTTCAGCATTAACCACTTGTTTGTAGTAGGTAGGCATGGTTCGTCAACTGAAATGTTTGTTTAGCGTAGGTCGTAGCGATCAAGCACCTCAATCCAAACGGGCTGCAGGGGAACCGGGAATTTCTCGTGGAAGTGTTGATGCTGAGCCTACTCCAGCACCCTAACCTCGTCACTCTAATTGGCTATTGTGCTGATGGAGATCAGAGGCTTCTCGTTTATGAATATATGCCTCTAGGATCTTTAGAGGATCATTTGCATGGTATAAATACGGATTTCTACAGTTGTCTATGCACATACAAATAAAATTGGGATGGTATGGATCTCCTCACGCACGGGCATGCATTTGTTTTCAGATATCTCACGGGGCAAGGGGCAGCTGGACTGGAACACGAGGATGAAAATAGCAGCAGGGGCTGCCAAAGGGTTGGATTATTTACATGACAAAGCTAACCCTCCAGTGATATACCGAGATCTGAAGTGCTCAAACATTCTGCTCGACAAAGGATATCATCCCAAGCTGTCTGATTTCGGGTTAGCCAAGCTCGGACCTGTAGGGGACAATACTCATGTGTCCACCAGGGTTATGGGCACCTATGGGTACTGTGCTCCAGAATACGCAATGACAGGTCAACTAACTCTGAAATCGGATATTTACAGCTTCGGGGTCGTTCTTCTAGAAATTATATCAGGAAGAAAAGCAATTGACAGTTCGAAGGCAGCAGAAGAGCAGAATCTGGTGGCATGGGTAAGATATTCTTCTTGTTAAATTTTGTTTGGATTTCTCGGCAAACGATAAAAGTATTGTTTGGATGATGAAGTATCAGGAAAACATCCATAGGAGAAGACATGACTTCTCCTCGTGCATTGTTTCACTCATCTTCCGAATTATCGTCAGAATATGGTGATCATGATATTCTTTAAGGGGTTTCCGTCAGGTCGAAGCAGCTCAACTATCTTGGCTAAAAGAACTTACTAGGCTTGTTAAACTCGATCGTTCCCTCCCTACGTAGGTTTAATAAATACAAAAAGCTTGGTAGACTGCAATTTTTTGAGCAATGGCAGCAGCATTCAGATTTGGATTCTTTTGATTGTATGCTACCTTCTCATCTCACTGTAATTGCAGGCAAGACCATTGGTCAAAGACCGGAAGAAGTTCATGCAAATTGCTGACCCAATGCTCCAGGGCCAATACCCGGAGAGAGGGCTTTTCCAAGCTCTTGCAGTTGCTGCAATGTGCGTCCAAGAGCAGCCCAATTTCCGCCCTGTTATGGCCGATGTTGTCACAGCCTTAAGTTACCTTGCTTCCCAGAAATACCAGCCTGATCACTCTCAGCCGAACCAGAAGGCCCTCCCGGCCCCCTGCACTCCTCCCCGGATGAAGCAGGATGAGAACGACAAGCTGAGTGGCCGGGGGAATGCATCTGATTCAGAGAGGAGCAAGAAGTCGTGCTGAGGCCTTGCAATTTGCAAATATAGTCTTCGATTATGGGATATTATTATTTGGAGCTTCGAGAGGATTGCTGTTCTTGCACTCATAAATTTCAGCCCTGGATTTATAGTTAGGTACAGATATGGTCTTCAGATGTTGAGTGCTGTAAATAGCAAGGAAAACTTACAGACTGCATCCTTCTATTAAGGACAGATATGAATGTAACCATATGTGTAACTTCATATCACTTCATGGATCACAGGGTTCCTCGTTTTAAACCTCATTACCGTCCATGGACTGATCTATTTTATCGGATAAATGCACATTTTTATGTACTGATGGGTTCTCCAATTTGACATTAGAAAAAGTTCAAATTTTCTGCTTGGAGTGGCAATTCAACCATGCAATCCAGTGGTTCAAACATGGAGATCTATTTGGGCATGTATACCAGAGATCAAGGGTGCAAGAGATATCGAGAAACTCTCCAAATCGATTTGATTAATGTTTTGTCAGATTCCCGAAAACAAATGAAGCGATGATATTAGCAATCCAGTGGGGGGAGGCGAAAAAAAGACAATATTTATCTCAAAACAGTTCAGTATCAGCAAAGATCACTGCCTTCTTTCCCAGATCACTCGATTTCCTCTCACGGGGAGTTTTTCTTCGAAGTTCGCCAGGTCTCTTGACATCATTTTCAGCTATTAATGGTGGCAGCAACTCAACTTCTGCAGGTACCAAGTGGGTGCTTGCCGCCTTCTCATTACCCGAAGATGAGGACACCGAGCTTCCACCAAACTCGACCCGAGAGATCTGCAAATCAGCTTCATTAATGAAAAGTTAGATGGGCAGCTGCATGCTGCAATGATAGGCGAGAATATGCTCAAAAACAATAACCGAAAATACCAAGTATCTACATGGCAAACTGCGTAAGAGATCGTAGGTAAAACAATGAAAATTTTCCGCATAATACAAAAATCTGCCCATAAATTGTGAACAATTCATCATCTATCCATGCTAGAACATCGACTGATATATGAAGAAACGCGGACAGGATGTGCTAGGGTGTACCTGGAACCGTTCCTAGATTGCGACGAAAGCCGTGTCACTGAGCTCAATGACTTCCACGGTGAGAAGTAGAGTGGCTCAAATTCCATAATTGGGCCAGAGTCATCCAGACGATTGGAATACCATGGGCCTTAGCGGAGGCCCACATTCTAAAATTGGGCCTTTCCAGGTCCATCCCGGGATTCCCCGGATAAAGACGCAGACCCGCCTCTTTCATCTTCCGCGAACTTCGACGGCTGTCTGTTTGTGCGATTCCCTTCAATGGCGAAAGCTGCCATTAATCTCAACGAGAAGCTTCCTCGCGAAGAAGATGGCGTTGGAATCCCGGTGGAAGCCCTGACCCCTGGTTCCTCTGACCCTTCACCGGCCGCCGGAGCAGTGTCAGATCGCGCCTTCAATGCTTCTGCTGAACCGCCGCCCGCGCCTTCCAACAGTAGTTCGAATAAGGCGTGCAAATGCGAGGAATCGAAGAACACGGTGGCTGTGATTGCGCCGCTGGTTGTGAATGGTAGTCCTGCTCCGGTCGGCAGCATACAGAAGAAAATTCGTCGTGCCGAGCGGTTTGGGGTTCCCGTTCAGTTGTCCGAAGCAGAGAAGCGTAACTCTCGAGCTGAAAGGTATCTGTGGGTTCTTTTAGTCCGTTCTTAGTTTTGGTCAGGTTGTTAACTGTTATCTTCTTTTGGTACATTGATTTGCATCGAATAGTTACAAGCTAGAGCTAAGAAAGTAAGGTGGGGGCATGGTAGACCGGCATAAGATTAAATCTGTTACCGCTAATTCATAACACGAGAGCAAAAAGTTGATGATTAAATCTTTAAGCGACACTTGTGAAAAATAAGCTTGGTGTTAGTGGTATTCCTGGTATAGAAAGGAAAAGGACTGGTGAAAAATTTATCTTGTGTTGTGGTTTTGTCATGTACTTTAACACAAAATTAGCATCGTTGACTGCACCTAGATCTTCCTAGTGAAGCTAAGCTATTCTCAAGTACATTTGTGCAGAAGAGTGTTGTGTGGATCTTCTTCATTGTTTCATGTCTCAATCTTAACTATGTGTAGGTTTGGCACTGGTTCTGGCATGAAGAAACCCGAAAGTCTGAATACATCGGAGGAGCTGAAGCGGAAGGCTAGAGCCGAGAGGTTTTTTCCAAGTTACTAGCTTGCTGCTGCTGTGTTTGGACTTGTGGAATCCTTTTACCCAATTTGCATATATCTTTGATCAGGTTTGGGGTTTCGATGCCTGAGGTTATGAATGAGGAAGAGAAGAAGAAAGCTCGGCTGGAAAGATTTGGTTCAAATGCCAAAACTGTCTCCAATGAGGAAGAAAAGAGGAAAGCGAGGACAATAAGGTTTCACCCTCTCATCAGTCCTATTTTAGGCAAAGTGTAGTAGAAAGCCATAAAGAAGGTTTTTTTTTTTTTCATATTCATTGCTGAGTTCTTCTGTTTCTTCCTAGGTTCTCAAATGTCTCCGTTCCTGTTTCACAAGTGAATAATAAAGCAGCTGTTGCAGGCGGGACCAGCTTAAGAGCATGAAGAGCAAATGCATTCCATTCTCATTCTTCTCTTTTTATTTTCTTCTTGATAGTACGTTATCGTTCTATATTAATTTGTTTGGAAGTTTCTTTGCTTATTATCTTCTGTTGATGGACACAAATTTGACTATTGGGTGCATGCTTCTTTATTTTGCCAAGACTGACTTTTCTTTCTTGTGACGTTGCAGGTGTAGGTGTTATTCTAATTTGCAATCTTTGAAGCATGACCAACAAGCACATCCTTGTACAGAAACATTTTTGCAGCGTTTTGGACCAAATGTTGGCTTCTAGAGGACATGGACGTGTTGCTAGCTAGATGATGAGATCTCCAGTTAGTGACTAATGCCTTCTGGTGCTAACTTACCCTGAATTTTAGTGAGAAAAACAGGAAGTCTGAATTACGGCTTGGGTAATCTTTACTTTTGTCTTCCCTGAAATTTTCTTTCCATGGGAGACCTTTTCCAATATATTTCACCACTCTATCTTCAGTGTGTGACACTCAGTATGTATGGAGAGGAATAGCCTCTTATATCCAATATCGGTGTATCCTGTGCTAGTGATTTGCATCATCAATTGATTGTCTGCATCATTTTATCCTGGCTGAAGTCGTAGTATGCTTTTAAGTCTACCAAATAGAAGTAACCTTTTTACAAATTTCAATTGAACTTGGATTTAATCACTCAGAGCTTGAAATGTCCTCTTAATCATATCAGTATTTGAGATAGAGAATCTCTTGTTAGTTGATTTGGGAATTTGTTTGATTGAGGAATATCTACAGATTGTGGTGCCTGTTGACTCGTGCCATGGTTTTATTCTTGTGCTTATGTGGATACTCTTAATGTGCCTTGGGGATTGTGAGGAGTGCATTTGGCAAGTATCTTTCCGAGTTAAAAGTATAGTCATTTAGCTCCCACAGTAGGGACAGTGTGGTTTTCCTTTTTCATCACCATAGTGCATGATTAAGGTACTTTGAGCCTTTGTGGGTATCTTTTTCATGTTTTGATGCATGGCTTGATCGTTAGAATCATCATCCACTCTCAGTGGATAAAGGTAGTTGGAATGTCCTTTCTGAGAGTGGATTCATCTGAAGGTAGAGCCAGCTGTGTCAGGTTTTTCATGACATCGGATTGCTATTTTGAGATTTTATCTTACTAAGTGATTCTGGAACTTCTGATAGGGATAAGTTAGCACTTGGGTAGGCTTTTGTTACTTTCTGCAGGTCTCTCTCGGTGAATCTCATCCTCCTCATCATCATCATCATCATCAGCCCGTGCAGACACTGTAGGAGATTGTTTATGCGGACGGGACATTTGTAGAACGCATTTGTGTCTCTTGCTGATTAGTTAAATCTTCATTGGTACAAATTGAGAAGATTGTGCTTGTTCTTTGAGCGCTTGTCGTCCATTTTCTGTGGAAAATGCTCTTCGAATCGAATATTAGTAAAATGCTCAAGCATTCATATATTTGATTTACTCCTGATGCTGATTCACAGTATTTCTACGTTGTCAAAAGTCCATATCACATCACCAATCATTCCACGATAACAGACGAAGAAGCGAGAGAGACTCGCTGGAATATCATGATCTTAGGGAGTCCATCCTTGTATCGTTCCATTACCATCAAAGTTGCATTTTCTGCATTTCAATATCAATGAAAAATGCCGACCTAGGGTAAGATTCAGAGCCAATGTAAGTCTGTAGAGTCAATTCTATTGTCAGTAAAGTTTCTGCGGGTGCCTGAAGATTCTCTTCTTTTTTTCCAGTATCACTCCAAAGAAACAGCAGGAAGGCAGACACAGCGGTCCCCCGGAGGTGACAATTTGATGACACTCGGCCTGGGGCATCACTGTCAATGGTCTCCCGGGAAGGATACGAAAGGGCTCTCATCCACGTAATTCCCAGGCGGGTCGTAGATGCACATGCTGTACATGCCGCCGTTGAGGCAGGTGACCATCGCACAGCCGATCCTGGTGCTGTCGACCCACACTACCTGGGTGTAGTGCCCGCACATCTGCCCGGCCACGCATACGTTGTTCGTCTTATCGTAGTACTGGTTCTCGCTGACCCAGGATCCCACCACCTGCGCCGGCGTCCACGCATCCTTCTCTCCCCAGAATATGTTCTCCCCATATGGCCCGTACGAGTGGAGCATCCTGCAGTCCACCGCGCGCTTGGACGCAAAGCGGCGCGCGTATCGAGCCAGGGCACTGTCCCATTTAAGAGGCGGCTCATTTACGCTGGCTCTGACCTTGTTGTGGGCTGCAAGAAACTCACGCCCCCTCGACACCGGGACCCCCAGCCTGGGACGACTCCGACGTCCGGGCACCGCCCGCGTGTTCGCGCTTGAGTTGCGCCCCGGTATTGTGAGCAGGGAACTGCTTATCCCCTTCCGGGCGTCGTTATAATGTTGCCTCTGCTGAGAGACACCCAAACCGGTCGCACTGTTGCCATGGGAAGCATCGGCCCCTGCATCCTGGCGGCCCCCGTTAATGCCTTGAGAAACACCGGCAACTGCCTTGTTGATGCCTCGCGAGGTGGCTCCGTCGATTCCCTGCGCATGGACAGGGACCTCGAACATGCAGAAAGAGGCCGCGAGACAGATGAAAACGGAAGCTTCGACGGCGGAAACTCTTGGCACGGGGAGTACCATTGTTGCATGTGTTGTTTCAGCGTGCCATGCTCTCTCATTATACGCACGAGGAAGCAGAGATGAAGGCTTGTCTGTTGTTCCATCGATTCTATTTTTAGTCAGAGCTGTGCTAACCCTTCCTCCCTGCTCAACCTACCCCAAAACTATCAACCCCAATAATAGATAAAAGAGGGAAGAGTTTGTTAGTACGATGAATTGATAATGACCAGACTCAAGAGGCTGTTCTTCCCCCGCAAGTCTCCTCGTCTCAGTTACTGTTACTAGCTTGTAAGCTCCTCTCAACCTTTGGCTCAAGCTTATTCGTGTACACATGTTTCGTTGCCCCACCGATTATCAATTTCAACTTGAAAATAGTATTACTATATTAAAATTTTTATTATATATATTTTTGTCATATTCCCCTTTCCATGTTTTTGTTTTGCAATCGTAACTCGGAGGGGAAATGAAGGATGACGCGAAATTGGTTTGGGTTTTCCATTCTCGACCTCCCAATTATTCTGTTTTCGACTGTGTTGCAAAGGCGTGAGCAAGTTTTGCTTGTTACCATTATCCCATACGACAGCGTTTAATCAGGTCGCTCGGAGTACTGCCGGTGTTTGTGACCCAAGCGGGACCAGCAGTCCAACTCACTGGAGGTGCATGGTTAACAGGGAGTACCATAAAAAAGACATGAACAAGTTACTGTCTGACGTGGCAGTACGCGCCAGTGCGTTGAATACGACGTCGTGGGAACCCAAGAACCGGTCAGCTCGGCTGAGCTCCGCTCAATCCCTGTCTCTGCACCCGCCTCTCACGCGACGGAGCATCTAATTCGCCATTGAAGCCCATTCGATGAGCTTGGAGGCCAAGAGAGCCGCGCGGTGCGTGCTCCCTTCGATCCTCAAAGCCTAACAACTGCTGTTCGCTCCCTTAGTTCTTAATTTTTCCGGCTTCGGTTTGCGAGGAACCCTGCCGTGCAACCGATCATTCCCAGGATCGTCCCTCTCGATTCGGCGGAGGATGGTATCTCGATTCTCATCCACTTCTCTGTGTTTCTGGATCCTCCTGGGCTGCTTTCCAGGTACAGTATCCGTTCTCTTGAGAACAGGGAAGCGATCGAGCTATTTTTAGCAATTTGCCTTTCCATTCATTCCATTTTCCAGAATGTCGTTTCCATGTTTCTGTAGTAACGCAAAGTCCGATCTATTCAACATATGCAGCTAAATGCCCGTGGAGATAGTTCAATTATTTGTTGGATTGTTTGATTTTGGGGTGAAACGTATCACTAGCTGCCCCATGATGGTCTTTGATTCGTCGATAGGGTTCGAAATACTCCAAAAAAAAGTTTCTGCAAACTATTAGGAGAATTGAACCGATTGAATTGCTCCTGAAAATCTTATATATGCTGTTATATTGGGAGCATTTAATTTTGGCAGTTCTGCTGTGTGCAGGGCAGCTGTTACCAGCAGTGGTGACACTCGATTCTGTTTCAATCTTTAAGACTCACGAGTGGTTTAAACTGAAACCAACAGTTTACTTTCAGTGTAAAGGGGAGAACAAGACAGTGTTGCCTGATGTGAAGGAAGCCTATGTCATTTACTCATTTAAGGGTCAAGAATCTTGGCAGGTCTGTATGGTTTCCTCATGGAAATTAACTTTTTCTTTGTCTTGTTTAGCCAATCAAAGGAACTTGGATTGAACAGAATTTTTTCCCAGGTCATAAGATGGTTATATGACCTACGTCAATCTTTGAAATGAATATGGGCGGACAGTCATTTCATTTAAGTGCTTTCGAATTTTGGTTTGCACCCCCAAGTTCTTGGAACTTAAAGAAAAAATCTTATCTTGCATATTTGGTGCAATGACAAAACATACCTATCAATGCTGCTCCTTGACCTAAACATTATTTGTATTTTGATGCAATATGACTTAGATGTAGATATTTTAATTTATGATATGATGACTAAATTTCAGCAGCAATAACCAGATAGCACAATGAAGTTTCGTTCTGTGTAGCAAGTGGATTTTCTGTTCAACAAATTTCTTGATTTGGCATGTATTGGACTAGGATCTTCTAAAAGGTTAATAGATGTGGCAATTCCTCTTTTCAGTGAAAATACTGCACACCAGTTTATGGTGCTTAGTCAGAGCAGCTAATGCTCAGACCATTGTCTCCATATTTGCAGCCTCTTACAAACTTTTCAGGTGAAAAATGCAAGCGATGTGGGTTTTATGAGCAGGACACTGTAAAATCAGACGATGTATTCGAAGAGTGGGAGTTGTGTCCCTCAGATTTTTCTAAATCTGATGGAAGATATACTTGGATCAATGATAAGGAATTCAATGCTACTTTTATATGTCCAGAGTGTGTACATCTCTCTGCAGGTAAGTTTATTATATGTGCCTTCATTTTCATGTGCTATCTCCTCTAACTTCTATGTGAAATATCATTTTCAATTAGTCCTCTTGATGTTATATCATGATACAAGTCGCTTTCTATTGGTCCATCTATGAACGTAAAGGTCATTGTAGATGCTATCTTTTTTTTAAAGTCATTTTTAAGTATTAGGAGTTCAGTCTTTTTAGGAGAAAGCTTCCGTAAGCCTCCAAATTTTGTTGTTTAATACTTTAGACATGGATTATACCTTGAATGACTTGACCACATGGAATTGCTGACGCTTTGCAACTGTTTTCGCACTTCTAGCCTTTGTTCTCTCTCTCTCTCTCTCTCTCTCTCTCTCTCTCTCTCTCTCTCTCTCTCTGTGTCTGCATGTGTATGGTCACAGTAACATGGATATATTGTGTATATACTGGCATATGTTTTCCTGTTTCCTATGCCTTATACTAATATTTGGTTTCCTTGTCCCATGCTCCTAGACTTAAGATGTCCAAATGTTTCAGTCGAATATTTTAGATTAACAAGATTATCAGTCTATAAACAGACTATTGTTACTGTTTGTAGATTCAAGTTCTGCTCCTACTACTCAGAGGGAAAAGAAGGGGATGCATGTTGGTTTTGTCATTGTAATAAGTGTCCTTGTATTGACTGTTTTCATCATTGGCTTGATTGCTGCTTATAAGTACTGGCTAAAGAAGAAGAGGGAGCAAGAGCAGGCTCGTTTCTTGAAGCTATTTGAAGATGGTGATGATATTGAGGATGAACTTGGACTGGGTAATGTATTATGATCAGTCAAAAGATCCACTACGTTCTTTAAGCTATCAGTGGAGGATGAAATTTTCCTGTGTATATTACAGCTGAAAGTGATAATATGGAAGCCATATTTTTTGTGCTATGGGGAACTCTTGTTCAATTTCTTTACATAGAGGGAGCAATGCTACACTGGTACATTTTTTCAATGATATTGGCGGAAATATGGAAATAAACAGAAAATCAATCAGAAGAAATCATCCTTTTGCCTGGCACAATCGTAAATTACCCTTTTTTTTTAATTGTAGCATTTTGGGCACTTATTGATACATATGACGGCATTGAAATAGCAGAAACCTGAGATGAGGAAAATCCAGAAACAGCTAACTTGTCCAAAGAGGACATGTGGATGCTGCAGCCTTCAGCTTAGCAAGTGTCTCATGCCATACGTGAACGAGCTTATTCTGCTTGCAGAAAGGGTAGCTTCCTGGTTCTGTCTGAAACTCTTTTTTGCTAATAGCTAATCACCACTTAGCTTACACAAATTCATGATACAATCTTGGCTCTTCCCTTGACATGCATGGCCAGTTACCAAAGATGCTTTTGCAGTACCCAAGCTCGTTTATAGAGGCTCTTGATTCTCACTCGCTACTATAGTATTGGGCGTGTTTCTCGCACTGGTTTTCCAACCAAGACCAGTATCCTGATAAAGGTTTATAGGCACAGGGAATGTGGGCTTCCTCTTCCTTGTAAAAGCTCTCCCTCTGTTGGTCCTCAGTCTGATGTATGCCTTCCTCTGTTTCCCATGAATCGCCATTTTGCTCATTGTGGTGTGCAACATGGTTTCCTATTGAGAAGAACCTTTCTTGCCAGTTATGCATAAAATCTGCTCGAGTTGGCCAGTTCTCATGGCCATTGTAAGGTGGATCTTCTCCCTCATGATACTCCAATTGCATATTGCTGCCTAGATACCTGCTCAAGCAATCACTTTTTTCTTCCCCATATGCTGATGACATGATACCATCAGAAACCAGGTCTTGTTCCCGGGGAGACAGGTCTAGATTGAGTATGGAGGACAGCATGTGCTGAAGTACAGAAGAATATCTCTATATCCACTATCAATGCCCATATTCCCATTCTCTGCATATGGAAGGGGAGGAACGTAACTGAACTGAGGATCATATAGGGCAAGGGTCAAAGAGGCCATGCTGCTTGCACAGGTTACTTTGAGATGCTGCAGAATCCTCTGTAGCAAATTTATAGAGCTATGCTCTTTTTTTCTTCTCTAGATCAAGAAGAGCTGAAATGCAAGAATATTTATATTCACCAGGACCTCTCCACCTCCAAGAGAAAAAAAAGGAAGGGAAGATGTGGACATATACTTTGGTGGGCATCTGATGCTTGGTTTCAGAACAAAGTGGCTTCTTCCACTAGCTGGATAAAGGTCAGCGTCTTTTACTCTTACTTTTGGAGTCATTTTGGAATGATCTTTTTCCACGGCTTGTCAGATTTATAGTAGATTTTACCAGCTCAAGATCTAATATTAAATGAATCTCCCAGAGGTTTACAATGAATCTAGAATTTAATCGCTACTTCTTCATTCAAGGACTAGAGATAACGTTAGTCTGCCCTATTAAGCTTCTACTACTCTGCCTATTGCAACAATAGGAAGATTGAATTCATCTAGCATTTGCATGGGAGCATTACGAATTTAGTGAGTCCTTGAGTCAATTTCATGTTTGTGAGAAATCAGAAAAGTTGGGAGATGGTCCAAAGATGGCAGTGTTCTGAGTCACTCAGCCTAACCGACCAGAACCTGATTCCTCACTTGCTCCCTGGATGGTCTTGATCCTAACCTAACCCCTATCTTATCTCTGTAGCGGAAAGCAATCTTCCTGCTACGATGCAAGTAAACATTCTCCTGCTTTCAGGAAAAAAAGAGCTGTACAGTCAGTAGTATATCACGGGACTGATACATATGTTGCAGGCCACAGCAACTGGGGAATGGAAGTATCTGTAGTATAGGGGAGTGAAAGATATCAAAAGTGGGGACAGAAAAGAATTTGTTTAACTTGAAGCCAGGAAGTTTTGAGCTGACCATCGGGATGGATTAGAAGAACCAAATAAAACCTGACCTATACCACGAGGTAGGCCTATAGTGTATTTATTTATTCGTATCATCGTCAAGTTGATAACTTTGGGCAGTGGGTTGTCGTGTTATCAAATGCCCAATATGTGAGCGCTATTTTTCACTTCACACGAGATGAACCGGGCTGTTATAGTGCATCAAGAGCCATTAGGGCCAAAACTTGAGTAACCCCCCACCCCAGTTGATGGTTTCTCCATAGATAGACAGCTAGTCTGCTTCTAGTAGTGGCTTACAATGGAACCGGAACGAGGTAGGTAGTGATGGGACTAGCACTAGCAGTGGCAGTCATCCTGGCAAATTTTTCGCTCTATGAGCTAACATAATGTCCTTCCGATGATCATAGCTCAGCTCCCCATCCAGTCCAAATCTTGAGCCCAACCTGCTAGTATTATCGGCCTTAACGCCGGTGTAAGTGACTTAACATTCCTCAGAGCAAATAAAGGAGAGACATCCTTCGAAGGAAGAAGGATACATTCTTTAGCATGTAGAGCGGAATCATGGCGTGACACGGGACATCATTGGAAATAAGTCCAAGACATCTTTTTATCAACTTTTGCACTTGCTTGCATTTAGGAATTCAATAGAATCGTAACTGCAATAATAAAACTGTTCTAATTATAAATTTTTTACATTCACATTCACAAATTCAAACCATTCATTGACAATTCTTATTTTTAATGTTTTTGATCACCTTGTCTATCTGAGCCACTCAGGCGCATTCACCTAACAACCGCACACCCATGCCAAAAAGTTAACAACACTGTCATTGCTAATTATTGCATGCCTAATCATTCCATCCATTATCCCCCTCCAACCTCTGTCCATCACCTGTTTTCCATTCCAGACTAGCTCTGTTGCCCCAGCCCGATTCCTTGCTGTAAAATTATACCGTGCACTTAAAAGTGCTAAGTCACACGATGCAGCATCGAGAATGGGTATTCTCGATATCATCCTAGTCTCGTGCCTCTTCTTTTTTTTTTTTTTTTTTGGGTTACCCAGAGGAGCAATGGTAGTTAATGCATCCGATATCGTATCCCTGGAGAAATGGCGTTTGATCATGACAGTTCTCCCTGGACTGCTTTCCCTTTATCTTAACCTTTCCTTGCAATCTAAGCCTTTTAGGCACACTCACTGTCCTATTGTTTGACGATTATGTGCTCGTACTCATCACAGTCCCCATCAAAAGCCCAGAGAGACCGGGCCCCATCATCTCCACCCCCCCTCTCCCATGATAGGAAAAAGAAAGAAAGAAAGAAAGAAACAGAGACATATAACCCAGTCCCCCACATAGAACAAACATTTCATCTCACACCTTCCAAACGGAGTCCAGAGGCGAGAGGTCAGGAGGGATTGACACGGAAGGAGGATGAGCTCAGCCTGCATATCGAACTGTGTCAGAGATACGCGTGCCCCGTTACGGGCCACTTACGTGAACCTGTACAAGTGGCCGGAATCGGATGCGGAGTTCATGAGGTCCATGAGCTTCTCCAGCGAGCGCTCGGGAGGAGGCTCGGATGCATCCCAGCGGCCTGCCGTCACCGCTCCCCGGGTCGTCGACAGCATCTCGTGCAGGCAGATGTACCTGAGGAGCTACCCATTCTCGAGGGAGGAGGACGACGAGGCAGCCGGTCGGGGGCCAATGTGCTTCGGCGGCGGGAGGCGAGGAGGAAGGAGAGGCAGAGGCAGAGGCAGAGGCGGGGGCGGGAGGGAGAGGGATCGGAGGAAGGAGCGGCAGAACCGTACGAGGAGGCCATGCCAGGTACTGAGGAAGGTAAAGGACATGTCTCTGGGTGCCCTGTTCAGGATCTTCCACAGGCTGCTCTCTTGCTCTGCCTCTGTTGACGTTGTGGACTAGGGGGTGAAGTCAACTCTCTTGACTTTCTCACGCGAGTCTTGTGCTTGGGTTTCTTCTTCTTCTTCTTCTTCTTCTTCTTCTTTTCACCTTGAAAGTTTTATTTGTTGTGTCGGATATGGAATTATTAATCATCTAGTGTCTTATAACAAATCTCCAATGTCTTCTTGTGCTCTTAATTGCAATCAGTAGAGTGTGTGTATAATGTAACATGATATGTCTCTCCGACTTCCTGGGACGTCGACGTTGGTCGGGCTGAGTTAATGTGCTTTCTGCAGTACTAGGAGTCCATTCTGGTCATACTCCCACCCGGACCCGCCGCGTCTCTTTATTTGTGTATGCTATTAATAAGATGCTGGATTTGGACCGACAGTGAAGTCTGGATATGCGGATTCAGTCAATTATCGAGTGTGAACTGGCTAATTAAGAGGACCTGCTCGGCTGCATTGATCACCTTGTGACTTCCCTAATGCGACCTTCCCTGGTGTCCAAAGCCGAACCTAAACCGATACCTGACTTGGGTCCTGAAACCGAGCCAAGAAGAACCGATTATCCCTTGATTATCTCTTCTCTCAATGCAGTGATTTAGCTATTGAACCCAATGCGACTTCCCCGATGTTCTCCTAATCTCCTTCGCATGATCAGCTTCACAGCAGGATCAAGGAAAAGATGCCGATGATAACTTCTTCGACGGGCACTACAACTAATCTAAGTTCCGTGGATGGTCGATGTGCATTACAGCTATAATCTAAGTTCCCTGGATGGTAATGGATAATAAAACTCTTCGGGGGGGTATATTTTCTCTATTCAAAAGATTTGGGATAACCTTATAATCCACATTTTAGCAAAATTGGATAAATCAGAGGTACAGACCAACTTATCAGGTGAGGAAGTGCCATATCACAGAAAACTGTGAGTTGTATCGATGACAACGAAGAAACAAAATCAAGTGGGTCGAGAGTGTAAGCAGACAGCAGTGGCAGCAGCAGCAGACCAAATGCCCGACAAATTCGGTAGGGGATCTGCTTACCAGTCGGTGTTTGCTCCAATTTAGAGATCAAACTCTTCATCCCTAAGGGCCATTTCGGCTTCCTTCTCCTCCTCCTCGTCGAGGATGAAATACTCATTCCTCTCCACGGGCCTGAACATGTAGAACATCACGATGTAAAAGGCCAAGCTTGCGGTCTCCTCAGCGGCGTTGCTCACCCACTGGTACTTGTAGGCTGCAATCGTCCTCAGAGCGAAGACCACGATCCTCGTGAAGTACAAGTACCCAATAACCACGATGTAGAACTGCCTGAACAGCTGCAGCTTCGCGAGGTTCCTCGCCGCCTTCCCGTCGGTCTTGCAGGTCTCCTTCAGAGATCGGATCGACCAGACGATGGGGAAGATGATTGCGCAGCAGCAGATGATGTCAACAAAGAGGAAGACCTGGTTCCACGTCACCCAGTCCTTGATGAAAGGGCCGGTCTCCCCAATCACTATGGAGGCGATGTTGGCGAGCACCTGGAGTGGGAGCACGATCATGAGGACCTTCTTCTCCTTCTCTTGAAGGAAGGGCTTCAGGAAGGACCAGCCCGTTCCGATGAGCACGATGACGGTGAAGAGGAGCACCACCCGGATGAACTGGAAGATGTAGAAGAGGACGTCCCATCCGTGCGGAGTGCCGGTGACCTTAACGTAGTGCTTGTCCTCGGCACCAAAGATGAGGTTGAGGACCTTCATGAGGAGGAGACCGGCCATCAAGAGGTGGATCCGGTGAACAGACCGGCGATTCCGGAGGCAAATGTAGATCCACAACCCGAGGAAGGCGAAGTAGGCGAGGGAAAAGAGGAAGAAGAGGGAAGGGAGCTGAGTCTGCCCTGCGGAGAGGTAGTCCTTAGATCCGTCGCGTTCGAGGTTATAGAGCTCCGTGCGGACGTTCATGGAGACGCGGCTCTCAGGGTTGCAGTTGGCGAAGAAGAGGGAGTACTCATTGGGGGATGTTACGGGGTAGGACTGGTTGAACGAGGCATGAGGGGGTGGAGAGAGGTCCCGGAACGTGAACAGATGGATGATGAAGCTGGAGTCAAGAACGCAGAACTGCGCATTCTGCTGCATCTCGACCAGGATCTGGAGGAGAGATTCCTCCGACAGGAGAAAGAAACCGAGGCGGGAGGGGTCCGGCGACGCGAGGGCGGAGGCGACAGAGACGGCTGAGATCGAGACGGTGACGTGGCCGCTGTGTGTGAACCCGAACTTCTCGAACAGGATCATCGGCCGCGCGTCGGCGGAGATGGTCAGGGTTTTGATCTCCGCCGAGGAGAGGGCGAACGCCGACAGGAGAGCCAGGAGGAAGGGGAAGGTTGACCTCGACATACTGAGCTGGTGCCTGCCGCGCGGTGGACGGTGACAGTGCCGGTGCCGGAGCCGGAGGAGTGGGGAGAGGAAGGTGGATCTCTGATGGTGGCGACTGTGATGGAACGCGGTCAATGGTGGTGAGGGCAATTAACGAGTGAAGGTGGCGTAGGAAACCAAGAAACGGAGAGGTTCGGGGGAGACGAGATCTCAGATCAGATCTGATCTCTCTCTCCATCAAGACGAGCTGCCGACGGCCTGTCGTTGACGGGCTTCCCGCCGGCCGATCCCAATTGTGCCCAAATAAAATTATTTGGGCTGAAATAGCAGGCCTTTGGGCCCACTTACACTCATGGGCCCGAGGCCCATCTCAGGAGACACTTTTGTCAAATTGCCGAATCCTCACCAACCGCCTAAATGCACCAATTTCATGAGCACGGACTTGAGGACGGCGGTTTGCAATCACGTCAACGATAGCTCCATGTCCCGTCCATTATTATTATAGCATCACTTGAAAGGGGAAAAAAGGGAGAAGTCAAAAAAAAAATTCAGAATATATATATATATATAAAGAAAGATCACTTGATTGGATATACGAATGCAATCGTCTTCACTGTCCCCTGGGGGGTGGTTCGATTTGAATTTTCGAGAGGAACGAAGATATTGGGAGTTGAAAAGAGGTCGCTTGAAGGACAAGAAATATTTTCAACGTGCGAAAAATGTTGTTCATGACCCTGCAGACACACACACACACACAGACATATATATATATATACATGTTTATATGTATGTTCCATCAGATCCACCCTGACTTATAACATCAGAACTCAAGTTACGATCGACAACAAGCTAAAAAATCAATGCATCTTTCCGGAACCAAGTCACGGACGGTAACGGCGCGTAAGGTATATGTTGCTGTCTTTGAAGCGTTAGTTGACGATGGAATCGATGGGTTACGACCCGAACTCTCTTGGTGGATCGGGCGGTTCGGATCCCTGAAGAGGGTAATTAGTTGAATCGGAGAACCATTTTCAGTCAAATGTTGCGGTGCGGGTAGACAGGACAAGCGGCTGTTAATTGCAGCCGCTGCCTAACCGTGAAGAGAAAGAACTTGCCGTAATTGCCAAATTATTGTCGCTTCCCTCGATGGAACTCTCATTCTCAAAAATTCAAAACATGAGCGCTGACTTCAATTTTTTAAATATATTCAGTGCGTGAATCGATTTAAATATAAGTTAGATAATTGTGTATTAAATAATACCTATAAAAAAATAAGGAAGAATGTTCATTTTTAAGAAAGATTAATGTATGATGTAATGACATTTAAATGTGCCCTTTTCTTGAGTAAATGATCAAACTGCACTATAGTGGACCGACTTGTAGCTAGCCCCTGGCATTGTATGAGACTGTGGGTTATGGCATTCAGCCCAATTGCATTCGGTGCGTGTCGTCTAGTCTTATGTCCCTGATGTGCACGAAGCATGTGTCAAAAGCGCGACTAATTCCACTTCCAGAAGGTATAGAATTAATCCTACGAGTATAATCGATCTGCCCGAGTTTATCAGCTCGAACCTTTTGATTGGGATATCTTGAGAGCTCGATAAGGGATGTGGGAATTTGATTCTTCTCGTGCATCCAAACATTATTGAGATGAAAATTTTCTAATCATTGCGCGAGGAGGAGGAGGAGCAGAAGAACACAAGGATGCACGGAAGTCAAAATACTAGAGCTAAGGTGACCGTAAATGGCCCCGGCTAGATGGAGATGGAAGCCGTGACGACGACAAACTGTTGCCATCACTGGACGCGAGAAATAGTTCGGATATGCGGCGCGTGATGCCTTCTGGTTCGTACTTGACAACTGAGAGCAGTGTCCTGTTCCTCTCGAGTTCAGCCCTGTGGGTGTCGTAGAGCGCTCGGTATGCTGGCAAGATCTTCTGCTCGATCGACATATTTATCCTCTCTCGAAGCTCCTGATCGGGAACGAGGCTCGAGCTCTGCCTTCGGCACGTGCCCTCGAAGCTGGCATTGAATCTCGTGAAGGTCTCCTCCGGCGAAGTCGCCGTGGAGCTCTTTTCTGGAAGCGCCAGCTGGTCGAAGACGTTCCCCCACCCGACCCGCTCGTAGCTAGCCGCGAACTGGTTTATCTTTTCTTCGTGCTTCACGATCCACTCGTCCCCAAGTAAGTACTGCAGGTTTGAGGCTCGCACCCTCGAGACGACATGCTGCAGATTGTTTGCGAGGAAGAGGTATGAGAAGGATACGTCCTTGTAGCTCTTCGCCTTGCCGTCGAGCTTGCAGAGGAGGACTAGGATCAGCCAGGCAACACGGACGGAGATTGCCGGCACGGAAGTGTTGTCCCTGTCCAGGATGTCGAAGTACGATTCTGGCAGCGGTAGCCTCGCCGGAGATTTTGGCTGCTCGTAGACGAAGATGTCGCCGAGGATGTTGCTGTAATCGGCAAGGAGGCAGAGATAGTTCATGACGTCGATGGTAAGAGGATGGACAGCGCTGCCTGGGACAACTGACTTGGATGAGTCCTTCAGGATCGTCGTCTCGAAATCAGCCAGTGAAGCTCGCACAGACTCGCCGAGCTGGACCAGCGAGCTCAGTGCGAGAGACCGGACGGCGGAGGTCGAGCCGAGCGAGAAGACTGCCTCAATCTCGGGCCAACTCTCGGAGACGGCAGTGTACATGTCAAGGAGGCGGAACATCTTCTCCGGTGACTTCTTGCTGCTCCTTGAGACAAGCTCCGGGAACCCGAACAAGAGGGCTGCTCCATCCTTGGTAATCTCCCCAAAGCAGGACTCGCGGATGGCGTCCGATGCCGCGAAGACGTGGTCGCAGAGGATGCGCTCCCCGTAGAACAATGTCCTCATGGACACCTTCATTGCATCCAACCAGCTCTTGATCTCCGTTTCGACGGCCTCCCACTTCATCTTCTGGACCTGCGACGGGGTGAGCTTCTGCACCCCGAGACGGTAGATCCCTTCATCGATGATGGACTTCCGAATGATCTTGTACATCCCGATGCACTCCTTCGCGTATCCTGAGGAGATCATGCAGTCCGCGATGGACCTCAGGTCAGACATTGCTATCGAATACACCTCCTCGATTTCGGAGCCAGAACCGCTTGCCGCACGAGCATCACGATCATCATCCCCGTCATCGTCATAATCATCGGACGTGCTTGATCTCGTGGTGACGGAGGTCCGCGAGGATCGGGTGGAGACCGACTCCGGGTCGAGGTGGGCTCGGTTCAGCGACAGTATCTGGTAGAGCTCCTTCTGGAGCCGCTTCATTGCTATCTGCATCAGCCAGTGCCCGTGAACCAGCTTCTCGGAGGTGGAGTTCTCAGACACAAGCGAGTGCATCGCCTGCTGCAGGTCATTCACGCACTTCACAAACCGGAGCGCCTCCTGCTTCTCCTCGTAGAAGAGGGAGGTGACCCGGGCGTAGGTGGAAGTGTCGGGGTTCCATTTCATGATAATCGGTTCGGCCGCTTCGATGGCTCTCTCCGTTACCAGCTCCGATGCCGAGAAGCTCCGGGTGGGAGCCGGGACCGAGGCCCTCGAAGAAGGGAAGGCGGAGGACGAGGATTTGAAGTGGAAGCAGAGGCTCCTCATCCCTTTCTTCGGCATCGGGTCTCTGGAAGTACGCGTAATCTGTGATGGATCAGATCGGAGGCTTTTGAACTCTGGACTGCTCTCCTCTCTCCGGTGGGGGTTGAAGAGATGGAGGCATAAAGGTTGTTTCACATTTATATGTAGCAGTGGGCGGGGGAATGAATTGGGATGGAGAAGATGCCACCGCGTCTTTTCCGTAAAAATATATTTTATAATAATAATTAAATTTATAATTTTTTTAGTAATTAAATTGATTATATTTTTATTGTACTAAATTATCTTTTTGTGACTACCAAAAGAAGTTGTATTTTACAGGTAATTTAAGGTATGTAATTTTTTTAATTATAATTTTTTGTATTTATAAAATTTAAATTTAGTATTTTAATTGAGAACATAAAAGTAATAGAATGTCTCTCATATTAGACACTAACATTTTTGAACATGTTGAAATTGAGAATATAGCTGACAGCACGCCATTCGGGAAACAACATAAGTCGCGGCTGACGCGTTCTGTGATGCCGTCCACACGGACCTTTATATATATATATATATATATAGCATTTTGTCAATACAATAAATAAATAAAAAGCACATATTCATACATGGGACACACGGAGACAAGTTGACGAAGGATTCTCGACTAGTCCGAGGCCCCATCGCATCGGCTTTAAATACGGGCGATGGCGTGAGCTTTTACTCCCTGCTTGACCGTACGAGGTGTGTCCATTGACACCCAATTTATTGTCATCCAAAAATATTGAATTCTAATTTTATGAATAAATAAATTTTAAGTGGGCGGGACACGATGTTACGGGAAACGTTGTTGTATGGCAGTTGTCTTTGCAGGTAATGGGATACTGTACCCTAAGCGCGTAGCAGGGCTTCGAATGAATCTGCGGGGGGGAGGACCATAGTGTGAAGATCCCAGGAGAATCTCGCAAGCACGAGCTTTCCTATCGCTCTAGGAAGTAGACATCGGTTTTGCTGGTGTCCCTTCGGCCCCACCGGTGGAGTTTTCCCATGGGAACTGAAGGGGCCGGTTTCACTTTTCTTCTCGTGCTCAGGATGAAGCTTGTGGAATCCATCGTAACTTCCATGCGAGACAACGTACCTTCACGGGAGGGATGAATTTCGCGAGCCTCATGGACCGCAACTGTCAGTATCACTGACTTGAGAGCCCAAGGGCACCGGTTCTGGGGGGGTGGAAGACGAAAGTCGGTTCGAGGAGTCGGCAATTTGTTCTTACTTTAGCAGGGCTACGTCAGCTTGTATCTCATTGTAGATATGTAGATAGCGGCAGCTCTGGGAAACTGCTGCCGGCAGGAAAACTCCAAGCCCTGCAAGTCAGAACGGAGGAAAAGGCCGTTGTGAACTTTGGACTTTTCCAGCTTTTAACTGTTCAGAAGCATCGATAGAAGGACGGGGATGGAGAAGAAACCGTGAACACGATGAGCTATGTACAACCGATTGATTTTTTTCCCTTGTGCTGAGGATCAAATTGTTACCGTCAGCAGGGAAAGTAAACCCAAGCTGGTCATGGCCATCTGGTCCGGGTGAACATCAACAGAACCCGCTCGACAGCCCTAGCATGGGATCAGTAACGCGCTCGTGCGTATATCAAGGGTATGAAACAATAGACTAATTCGGATTATTTGATGGCAAGACTCCATGAGCATGGGCGAATAGGTGCAGTAAAATCTGTACTCATATTATTTCGTGGAATGACAGTTTCCTATCACTTAACCCACGTTCTACTTGACTTCATTACAGGCAAAGTAACCTAATATTGGCTTCTAAACTCAGAAACTTCCTCTACATAAGCTCTGCCACTAGCTCTGCTACTATATCATCTAACAATAGCCTCTCAGTCTCCCTTCCTACGAGATCAAAATCATCCCCCAGATTCAGCCACTTTGTCTCATTCATTAGAACCTTATCTAGCGTACCTCTGATTGCTTTCCTGTCTCGGCCCACCAGTGACCTGCAGAAACCATCAAGAAGCCCATCTCTGCTCAGCTTGTACCCGGGATCTGGTCTGATGGCCAGCAACCAGGGATGAGGGTTGGTGAGCTGATGATATATCTCTTTCAATCCAGAATTTAAGCGGTCAAAGAGTAGCCTCCTCTCAGGCCTCGAGGAACTTCCACTGTAGTGCCCTTTCTCGAGCTCTTCAAACATTAAGGGATCGATGGGGAACTCAAGAGAATGAAGCTTCGATACAAAGGTCTCGGGGTCATATTCAATGTATCCTGAATGGACTAAGATGTCAGTGATGTAAGAGGACTCCCAACTTCCTTCGGTGCCATGTGTTGCCTTGTCTTCTGATAAGCCAGATGGGCATTCCCCGGTATCTTCATCACTAGAGACTAGTGCAGTCCCCTCCACGTATGCTTCAGATTCGAGCTTGAGCAGCTGAAGTTGCATGCGAAGCCCTAAAGAGCACAGAGAACATGGACAATAAAAAGATAATTAGAGTTATCCCCAAAAACAAACAATAAAATGATAATTAGGCCTTGAAGCATGAAGTGTAATGACAGGAGTTAGTGGAAGAGGAAGACGCTGCTCCTCGGCCCGCAATGGATGACCGAGTGAATTGCATAGCATGTATCATTATAAATTAAGCCCAAAGTGCATTATAAATGGCAACTTTAACATGGGAAAGCATGATCAATGCTATAGCATGTTTTTAGGTAAAATTCTGGCTCCTGGAAGCAATTCAAGCATGCTGTGGATCTAAATCTTTTTGGTTTTTCCCATTACAACCTTGCAGCAACTTCAGCTTTGAATTTTTTGTGTCATGGCTCAATGCCAATGACAGAAAAATGTCTAACAAGGAGACAAAATATTGTTTGAAAAACCTCTATTTAGCCAGAAAAACTCCATTTGCCCCACAGTTTCTAAAGACAAACAGATTCACAGTCGTGCTTGGAATGTATATATTGTGGCTTCTTTAATTCTTCTTCATTTATATGATTCTCATAAAAGTTACATGCTCTTGAGATGGTTTTCATAGCACAAGGGATTACAGGGTGCTTCAACAAAAGTGGAAGAGAAGCTCTTCACTTACCATGGAGATCAGCACTGAGACTCTCAAAACACTCAGACCCAGATGAGATATCATCTGTAAAAGGAGCTTCAAGAGTTGAAATCGGACTGGGCTGATCAGCATCCTTGGAGCTTGCAGGAGACTCCAGTTCAGGTACAGGGTGATGCAAGGGATCGGGAATTCCTTTTGATGACTCATCCAGTGGTTCCTGCATGAGGAAATTACAAGTTACACTTAATTTAAAAGCGGAAACTGAGCAAGCTATTCCTTTAACTACCAGAATCGGAAGAGACCGCATGGAAAGAGCCATTCATGGTCTTATAGGTCAGACATCCAAGGAGATCATGACATCTCTAGAAATAATGGCTGTACCAATGTGTTTGTGTTTAACCTGAGTTTTCGAAGAAAACAATCGTGCAAGTCAACAGAAGAGCTCCAATTTGATAATCAATCAAATTCATGCAGATTAAAATGTATATATTCTTACTGAATTAAACAGTATGAGTAAAGTGTCCTTGTTGAGAATAATTTCAGAATGAGAGTCAGCCTAATACCATCAAAAGACAGCAAAAACTACAATACCAGTGACTCCAACACAAACTTTTGAATTGCCTGGTGACTAGTGCATCCGACAGGAAAAAAAAATGTCAATGCATTTCTTAGGTAAATAAAAATATGAAAGTATGATTAAACAAATATGTAAATCAGACCTTTGATGCTTGATCATCTTGGTCAGAGGACGAGGAATTTAAGAGTGGAGTGGATAACTGTGAGTGCAAAGCTTCTGTTGAAGAGATCTTTTTCTCATGATCCACTGTGAAATCTTCATGGTTAACACTGGCTGATGCTTCAGAAACAGGACTTCGTAATGGACCCATCTCCAGGACACCCATTTTCACTTGATTCTGCCTTAGATGATTTTCTTCTGAAGCATTACTACTCTCTCCTACTAAAAAGTGGCGATAGTGACGTTCAATCTGTCTGGGCCTCAACTTTGTAGGAGCTAAAGCATCTCTTGAATCAGCATGACTGATTATTTTCTTATTCTTCTCCCTTTTTATTGTCTCACCAGGTACTGTGTACTTACAGTTGCGAGGAGCTTCACAGCTTGTGTTAGCTCTAGGACTGCAAGAGAAGTTTGATGACGAGGGAACAGATCTTGATCTTGACAAGTTATTCACACATATGTCTTTCCAGCCATCTCTACTGCTAATACCCAACGGCTCACCCAAAGAAGCAGGCAAATTGTTACTGCCAAATCCTCTCTGACTTGTGTGGACATCTGCATTTGGACTCCTTGCATCTTCATCAGGAATGGCAAGCATATCTGCTAGAGTGCTGCCCCTACATAGCTCTCCTATCTCCTGGGACTTGTGAGTCATTTTCCACCGTCTTGAGAGTCGTCTTTTAGCCTCCATAGCCACAGAAGATTCTGTTGAGTGAGATACATCATTGCATTGGTTATTATAGTCAGAAAATTTCATTGAGGTCAATATAGTTATATCAGATTCATTCGCAGATTCATTCATAGAGATGGTGGATGAGCTGTCAGCACCACACTGCCTCATCTTCAAGGGCAAAATATTCGGTGAGCCATAACCATATTCACTTCTCATTTTTGTAGTGATTTCTTTGGCAATATCATGGGACCCTGTGGACTGAAGCTTCAAATGTGTATCACCATTCAACTTTTTCCTTCCAATTGGCTCCCTAACTTTGGATCTAAAACTAGGGAACTCTTCCAGGCTGCTATTATCTGACAGGAGAGAATGTGGTGGAGGGGATGAAGGGTTCTTGGCAAAGTGATAATCCTTCCCAAGGTTGGGCTTCAGAACAACTATCCTGGTAGGAACAATAGCAGATTCCTCTCTCCCATCCAACTTTGGTGGCGTCAATGAATCAGGGGCACTACAGTATGGCTGACTGGGATAATTGTTCTTATGCTTCACAGAAGATCTACTAGACTTTCTTTGCATTTTCTGTCTCCCTGATTGGAGTCCATGATAATGCAGTTCACGGTCACCAGCTTTTGATGATTTAGTAGATGAAATTCGGTTGCAATGGGACTGAAAAACGACGCCACCCAGATCATTCAAGTGCTTTGTGAACAAAGAATCTGGTTGCTGAAGAAACTTCACCAGGAGATCTCTGTTGGAGTCAAGCACCTCAATTGCATCATGAAATTCCTTTGAGTCATGAAGTTTATCATCAGTAGAGAGCTGCTTTGCCTCCATGAATTTTTGCCTGATGAATGCCATTTCATCTGAAGTTATATTAGACCTTGCAGTCCTATGTGGTTGAAATCTACTTTTCTCAACCTTTGATGCTTCTACAACTTCAAACACGTCTTTAAATTCTTGTTCCTCCTTGGAGCTTCTCTTCGATGATTGGCGACTGGAGAAAGGGTTGCTTCTTTCAGACTTCTCTACCTTGGCCGTAACCCAAGGTTCATCAGAGCACCGCTTTTGTGGTCTCTGACCATGCTGCACAGGTGCCGGCGCTTCAAGACCCATCAATCTTGCAATCACACTCTGTGACCGCCTTCTAGATCCAGTTTCCTGGGACATCTCCTTCTCCAGCAACTTCTTGATCGGAGTTCCAACAGGTTGTCTTGATGATCTCTGCCGCAGGTCAAACATGAGCTGTAAGAATAAAATGTGCATCAGAGTATCTGTTAGTTTAATAGAAAACCATGTAAATAGTACATACTTCAGGTTTCAAAAACAAATGATATGTCCCATATGTTATGAAAAGAAAGCATCTTAAAGGAAGTTCATATCTGCGCTGGCAGTTTAGGTTCCTGTGATACATAACGATGCATCATTTTTCATGATTTCATCGCAACTAGAGATATCATTATGAGAATGAGAGCAAGGAAACCAGCTCACCGAATCTTCGTCTGTTATGCCACTACTGCAGGAGCTAGAGTCAGAAGAAAATGTTGCAGTCTTTTGCTGTTTCCGAGTTTGCCGATTTCCTGGGAACACAAGAATTTAATAATGTCAAGCCAGCAATCTTCAGAAACATCTCCTTTGTTCACTAAAAAAAAAAACGATGGACAATACAATCACTAGACGCATGACGACAAGACCATAGTTATGGAAGACCTTGCAATTTGTCAGGGCACTCTGAACAATAGATAGAGAAACCAAGTTCACTTGAAGAAAAACAGGGGAAAAGGAAGCAATCTGGTGCAGGAAATTGAAGAATCGAGAGGAAAGAACTGGGCCGAGATGTCAAAATTCAAGGAAGAAAAGAAACAACATAGTGGAAGGATCCAGGAGCAGTTAAGCTTTTGGATGCTCTCAGCTGTCGAACAGTGCAATTATTTCACATCATGACATCAAGAACCCCCGCGGGAACAAGGTGAATCATGGAGAGACCAGGAGAGAAAAAGGTAGGTAGCTCATTTTTTGTCTCTACGGACTGCACTTGCGAAAGTAAATCTATTAGGAAGATCGTCGGAGCAACAGAACCTCCAAGCATTAACTGCAAGTGAAATCGCATAAAATCCCCTCCTCAGGTGTTTCCGGTGAATGCTTGAGCTTGATTTTTACTAACTTTAGGAAGCACTCTATCTTTGGAAGATCTTAGGGAGAAGAATGATCCTCGTCATTCTGCATTAGGTTGGACGAAAATGGAAGGCAATCGAGGTATAAAACTAGAAACATTTTTTTCTTCTTCTAATTCTTCCATGCTCGTGCAATTGAATAACAGAAAATCGCAGGGGAAACGCGAAATTACTTTCCTCGCTTAGTCAACTGAACGAGCAGAGGAAATAGCTCCCGACTGACTCAGCAGAACTGAGCTCATCAATGACGGAATCCTAGGTCGAGCGATAGCTCAGCAACGGGAATTACTTGAAATTCCGGTTGAAAAAAGGACAGTAAACAATGGAACAAGTAAATGGACCTTCATCGGAGCTCCGATTGGCGATGGAAACCTTAGACCTCTTCTGCCTGACAGCCTCCATGGTCAGTCATTTGAGAGGGAGGGAATGTGGGGGGAGAAAACCTACGGCTGCTGCTATCTTGCGCTGCAGAGCACGTAGCTTCTAAGAAAGGGAACTGCAAGAGCGGCTGTCACGGCAAAAAGCACGCCATGGACACGGCGACAAGGGAGAGAGAAGAGGCCAGAAAGGGTAAAAAGGAAGAAAAGAGAAGCATCCGAGACGAATCGAGAGCTACAGCAGACAGAGATCCGCGCCGTTCAGCTGGAACGCACAGCACAGGGAAGACGAAGGATCCCGAAGGTACCGACGCAGAAGCAGATCTCTCACGGGAAGAGAGAGGCCCTTTAGAGCTAAGGCGCTGATAACGCGGAGGGAGGGAGTTGAGGAGAGAGAGCGAAGGAGACGACGTGGGACTGTGGGAGGTGACGGTGTGGTGCTAAATTTTTGAACTTTCAAATATACCAATATACTGACAATTGGTGCCGTTTCGTACTTCCTCCGCCGTGCGATCGGCCCCCACTTACCGGCACTGGCACTGCCACCCCCAACATGGCAAATTCAATTTCGCCTCATCATCCAACTAATTTAGATTTATGGGATCAATTCAACATAAAATAAAATTACTTCAATTATAAATTTTTAAATTTTAGGACCTTATTTGAATGTATTTGCTAAAGTAAAGCGGGCAATCGTATCGCATGTGTCTGCGAGCTTTGCTGCTAGCCGAAAAGCAAAAGAGAAAAGGGAGATGGGAAAGGGGGGAGTTTTCTGATTTTTATGCTATCTTTCATTTGAATTTGAACGAGAAAAGGGGATTGGAAGACTAGGGTAGCTTCATAGGAAGCTAATGTCCAAAACCGGAATTTAAAATTAAAAAAAAAAAAGAGTTTAATGGCAGCTCTTGAGTTCCATTGAGAAATCCATTTTTCCCCAATTTCATTGGTGGTGTGTCAGTTCAGCTTTGATCTCGGGAAGAAAACAAAGAAAAATGAAGAAGAAGAAATTAAAGACCTGTGAAAATCTTTTCCTTATCAAATAAGCTTATTCAAAATGGTATGTAATTCTTTTTTTTAATTACATTAAAAAAACTTCATAAGATTATAAATGAATGTGAAATGAAATGAATAAAAAAGCACTAAAAGTTTCATAGAGAGAAGTAAATCTAAACTTGTTAATTTGGGTCAGCTCGATTCCATTATCCGGCTATGCTGGCATGACCCACCATCTCGATCGTCTCAAAATTCCCGGCTCAAGCATCCCCAAATCAAACAAAAAGTTAATTTTATTTTTTCTATTGTAAATTTTTAATACTTTCGGACTAGCATAATTTCATAGCTCGATATCTTGTGTGACCCAAAAAGAATCCGACACATGCAATCTTTTTTCACATCATACCAATTTTTAATAAGTCCAATCGAATCTATAAAATTTTAATTATCAAATCAGTATTATTATATCCAACTCCTTTTCCCATCCATTCTCTTGTGTGCATTTCCTTGCTAAGTAGTATGAATGCATGGGGGGGAATAATGATAATGCCAGATTAGGAGCGTTTATCAAGTGGTTAGTGAAAGTGATGAAGGGCCCACAGAGATTAGATGCTTGTCGTAGCCGTTGGGCGTGGGCCCCGGAGAGAGATACCTTGTTCCCAGTTTTTTTCTCCCTTTGCCGGCAAGACCGGGGAAAGTGATGGATTAAACCGATTCAATTAATGCTGAGGCGAAAAAACGTGACATCGCTTTCCAAAACATAAATGCCACATTGCCCCCCGCCCCCAACATTTTATAATAATGAATGGAATCAGTCATGTCGTCCAGTCCCCTCCCCCCATGGGTTTGGTCCATGACATAACTCTAGAGATGGATCGCAATCTCACCCTCAACATCGACAAGTCATACGCTTTTGCTATACAAATCTGCTTATGCATACATGATCTCAGGGTATGGGTCTCGTGCACCTGCCTGCCTTCATCGTGTTCAACAGATAACATTCCTGCGTTGCATCCCATGCAGATTGGGATATGGATTGTGGCCCGGATGGTTAAATGCTGTGAATGAGAACAGTAATTCACAATCCATGCTCGTACGACTTCTTAGAGGCCTCATGATTCCTCATCACGCGACTGTTTTAGGCCTATATGTGCAATTACGTGAACCTTTTTAAGTAATCGGTGCTTTCAATTGCCCATGGTTTCATATGTGGTGTAGAATTCAATGGGAGCCCCCCTTCTTTTTTTCTTTCTTTTTTTTTTTTTTTCAGTTGAGTATGGAGCTCGTGAGCTTATAGGAAAATGAGAGAATAAGATGATACAGAAAGTCTAACGATAAAAATTGAACATACAAACTCTTGATTATCAGATCGAATACGATACCACTACATCGAATCCCCTCTCTCGATACAGGCCTACTTCTGATTATGTATATGTTCACTTAATACAGTTAGTAACCATAAAAACCATAGTTTTAAAAATCGGACCGGCTGGCCGGTTCGACCTGTTCAATCTGGAACCGGTCACTCATCCGGTCCGATTCCTACAAAAGACCCAATTACATTTTCAATTAGGTCAACTATGATTGAACCGACTGGTTTTCAATCCAATCAGTAAACCTAATTGAATCGGTGAAAAAATTGATTGACTTAAAATTTAAAAAAAATATTATAATATATTTATTATATTATATTTATATTTTTACTAATATAATTATTATATTAATGATTTTTATTATAAATTATATTCAAATTATTATATTATGTAAATTTATTTGTAATATTATTTATTAAATATACAGTTCATTTCATTAAATCTTCGATCTCACCTGGTACGATTTTGAAAACTATTATGGTGGAGGTGTCAAGGTGGCTATAATGACATCGTATTTTATATGCTTATCAATTTATGTATTTTATGTTGTTGAAATTCCTCGTGGACAAAATCTAATACAATCATATCCACATTGATGGAACAAACTCTGATATGTCATAGGAGTAAATATATATGTAATTTGTTCAATTATTTTAAGATTTATGAGAGTTATTTATCAGGTTTTCAATACACTTCCAACACTAATTTCATAAATAAAACCTAATGAAATGAGAATTTGTCAGAAGCCTATGCCCGACAGAAAGGGCGGATTTTCCAAGTGGAAGATTTATCGACGCAGACCATGGGAAGACGTCTTTGTCATATGCAATGGCTAATAATGCTCTTTTAACTATTTTATTCTATTAGTAAAAAAATATAATTATTTTAATTATAAATATTTATATTTATAAAATTCAAAATAGAGGATTCACTAGAGAGAAAAAAAATTAGAGTATCTCAAACAATTTAAATAGTGGTAGTATAATAATAATAATAATTATTATTATTTTAATGTTAGGTATGAACGTGGGGATTATTTATTATGGTTATTAGTGAAAATACACCGTCGGTTTAGACTTTTTCCGTGGAGTCTAGTGTTGGACTTGAGAGAGAACGACGTCGTCCTCGTGGGAACATTCATGAGACAGGGACATGTAGACCTAGACCAGACCGACCAAAGAGACAGAGTCTTGCCCGCTACCTATGTCTAGAGAGTATCCAATTTATCAGCTAATTACTGATTCAGTATATATAAATAAATCAGTGTCAATTTCGAATTTTAAATTTATTTTAAGGGCATAAAAATATGAATTAAAAAAATTCGATTTGTTTTAACGGTCGAGGTGATTAACGGGGCTCATTATTCGGCTTAACCGGTGGATTTTTCCACAACCCGACTTGGCTGCTCTATGCTAATAGACCCCTTGACTGAGCGAGACAAAGTACAGCACCTACCTGCAGACGACATACGAATGTATATAATATACATTATATATATATATATTGAAGTCGGTGTAACTTTTTGTGGTTCAAGACCTAAAATTTCTTTACACATGACACAGACTTTGGTGCACCGGGACATTACCTTTAACGTGCGATCGTAAAACATGATATTTTACTCTCTTAGTCTTAGCCCTTATAACCGGAGAACGCACGATGAAGCTCTGACAAGTAATGGAGATATATATATATATATATATGTTGATAGGTATATGGTCACATTCAGTCTAATGACTACACCTTATCTAACTGACCACCAGGTCGGTCACCCTGGCCGCTACTCGAATATCTAACTTTCCTTAATGGGTCCAACACGGACACATGAGAATCACGTCTCCCTGTAGACTCAGCATGCATGAATTTCAACCAAATGATCCAACCTGTGGCATGTGTGCTTTGCATCACCATCATCATCACTAGCGGTATTTGATATTAATTCGGCCGAGGTTTCATCAGTCCCCACTCAGACATGGATCGCTCAGATCATCCGTGCCTTCGGATCTCCTTTTTCTACAGCCCCCCTCGTCTACTTCATCATGAGAAACATGTATATGTAGTTACATGTATGCTATGGAAGTTATGATTGAACATGCAAAAGGTGGGTAGGTAGCTGCCCAGCGACACTCCCCCCACCATTCACTTTAGTTCTGTCCACAAGCATGTCAAGAATCTATGTGAAAATCGAAATGAATTGCATGTATTGACTTTTATATCTTCAATGTCTCCGATGAATCACTTGTGTGATCTCTCTTGGCCCAGAGAAGCAATGCACGTGAGAGCATGGATTGACTGTAACGGAGCTGACGATTGACAATTCCATTGCAGGACCGCGGCTTGGTTTGTCTCTGATCTGCTGCTAATAGGCTAATAGCCCCCTTCTCCTTCTCCTTCTCCTTCTCCTTCTCCTTCTCTCCCCCATGGAAGAAAGAAAAACTAGCGAGGCAAGGCGTGGACCAGCAAGGGTTTGGTTGGTCCAGTTTTACATCCCTTTTAACCTTATGTTCGGGTGTCGATCAAATGAACTAAGATAAAACATGATCCGTCAAAATGTATACATATATCTACGCAATATGTCTCCTCAGCATGGGCTCCGATGCAGCTCTGCTTCTACGAGCAAATCAAACAGTACTCCTTTCACTTTTTAGTGAATTAATCGTACATTTAGTCGGGACCGATCAAGATGGTGAGTGATTGATGGGCAATTCTAGAGAAAAGAAAAAGGGGTAAAAAAAAGGCGAAAATTTGACTATGCAAAAGCAGGCTCTTTCTGGAGCTTTTAAATGGGCCCGAGAAATCATCATTGCTCCTCAATTGCGTGTGACCCTCTCTCCCTCTATCTCTCTCCTCTCTTTATCATCGAATTCACCTTCCATCTTTACTGACAGATCGAATTAAAGCAACCCAAGTTTCTCGAATCCTGCCTCCTTTCTTCTCCCCCTCCCCTCGTTTCTATGTAGAAATCGCAGTAGTTTTAACATATGATGGGCGTAAGCAGGTCAGAGTTGTACCTGCAAGATGATTAATGAAAGCCTACCTCTGAAAGAAAAACCAAGCGAGTAAGAGTGTCCGAGTTGAAGGTGAACTGGCTCTTTTTCTCTCTCTTTTTTCGCAGAGAGAGAGAGAGAGAGAGAGAGAGAGAGAGAGAGCAGCCACTCGTGTAATCCATCCACCAAACAGAACCGATTCTGCTCAGCGAATGTGTAGAAGACTTCGAAAGGCAGGGAGGAGGAGGAGGAGTTCTCACAATCGAGTTCTTGACGTCGGACAATAGTTAGGTATACTTGGTCAGATTGATAGAAAGATAACGACTAAGGGCCATCGAAATTTCTAAGGGGCGTATTGTCTCGAAAATCTGACTAATGAAGAAGAAGACAGGATTGATTTAGAACTCCAGATCATTGACCCATAATATGCTGCTTGGACTGTGCTAGAGAAATCTCACTCATTCACCCTACACCCTAAAAAAGGGTGAATTTTCTTTATACTCATTTAATTAAGATTTCGGTTGAAATTTTATAAATAAAAATTTTTATCCGTTATTAAGAAAAAAAAAGAGAGAGAAATTGTACTTGTCGGAAATGGGAGAGTCGGCTACCTAACTTTCCTCAAAGCCCATTGAGCATCTCTTATCTATCAATGGGCTGATTTCCCTTATACCCCATCTCTCGTTCTTCTTCACTGGGTGGGCTAAAGCAGGCAGAAAAGCTGACATTCCCCAGTAGGGACCGTGTCACCAAAAATACACACATATATATATGTATGTATGCATACACACACATTCATCCTTTCATTGTTCTTCTGACTGCTAATTTAAGGACTTCGACAGCGACCAGATACTTAAATTAGATATATTGGCACATGGTAACACGACCATCTTAAAGAGAATAAACAAGGAGCAGTAATACTTGGGTTGGATTCATTATAAAGTAAAGCGATGAAACTTATTTTTACTTAAAAAAATATAAGATAATATATTGTAGTACTTGATCATCTCATAAATTTATGATTTATTTTTTATTTAGTTAATATGTAATTATATATCTTAATTATTTAATTATCAGATTTTTCAGAGAATTAAAATTTTTTCCTTCTGTTTTTTTTGGTACAAACAATTCCGTGATTTGAAATCTAAATTGGAAATATATAATATTTTTGCGGCTTACTCGGCCTGACAATTTCCAACCCTTCATAAATAGCAGACTAGAGAACAAGGAACTGTTCACATCATGCAGAGTTGCAAACCCCGCTCACGTCTCTATTCCAACGACCGATCCAACGGTCCCTATTCGATGCTAACGCCACTATCCTTCCTCAAGAGCCCATACAAATACTAAGTACATCCCAGAGAGGAAGGGATATGGACAGTGTGATGGAGAGCCACTGCGAGCACATAAAATGTGTTATACGTTCGGGCAATGCCACCCATACGCAAAAACATAGCCAGACAGTTGTTTTGTTGTTTTTGTCGATCATGATATCACATGCGAGCTCTTCCTCTTCTCTTGATGAAGATCTATAGGCTAAGTCAAGAAAGAAACTACGTTAAGGGTACGGTCAAACGCGCACTCTCGGTTGCTCTTTTGTAGCTTTGTTACATCGTTTTTGTATCCTCTCGGGTGAGAAAATGAGAGATATATACAACATAATCACATGATAGGACCACATGTATGAACATGTAGGGAAGACCAATTATACCGGTAATAGATCATCCATTGGGTGTGCCACCGCGTAAAAGTTGGGGACTTAATTAGAACTCGACACATTGTAAAGGGAACCTTAGCTCGAGCAAACACGTGTACGACACGTGCCGTTAGCCGGTGGCCTCGATAGTTGTGGCCCCCCCATCGCGCTTGTCAACGACTCGAGAACAGTTCTGCAGGGACCGGCGAACCAAGAGAAGACCTTCTAAGTGCGACCGATCGAGGGTGTCGATCGTCGACATTGTCCCTCCTCCAGATACGACAACGTTTTACGTGTCCCCACCCACCACACAGGAGCTCCAGTTGGGGTTGTTTGTTCTCCTTCTCCACTTCTCCTCCGCTTTTTGTTTTCTTCCTGTGTCGGAGCTTGAATTCCGGAGCTCCCAATGTAGCGAAGGTAAGCTGGGGCCAGGCTGTGGAGTGAAATGGCCCATCTGCCCTCGGTCTGACACCCTTTGTGTGCATGTATACATATGTTGTAGCTGTATATACATACGTTTACGAACATCAAATTGAAAGGGAGGAGGTGCAGCAAAGGGAAAGTAGAGGACAAAGGCCCTCTTAACAGTTATTGACAGCGTTGTCTTTTTTTATTGAGAAGAACAGTAGGTAGAGAGAGAGAGAGAGAGAGAGAGAGAGAGAGAGAGAGAGAGAAGGAGGGCTGTGTCGTTCAATTGGGTCGTATCTGATCAGTTGAATTATTTTTTGGAGGAATCATAGAGTATCCTTCGGATCCTTTGCCTTGTCTCCAGTTGATGGTGATGATCATCATGAGAAGCAGAAGCGGCCCTTTCAGTGCCTTCTGATGATCCCTTCTCCTGGGCGTTGTAGGCCTCAAAGAACTCCTTGTTCTCCTTCTCCAGCTCCTTCCACACTGCACACATAATTAGAAGTATACTACAGACATGAAGTCGTATTCCTGAGCTATCAGAGGAGTCGAGCTTGCTTGTCGACCATGCGACTTCCACTGTCAATCGATCGGGTCAGCCCTGCATGTGTGTCTGCACCGGACCGATCTAAGTATGAAGGAGGTACCTGTGGATGTTATGATGGGCTGGATGTTAGCATGCCTGGAGAGGGCTTCCATGCACTCTTCTCTGCTCATGCTGAAGAGGAGGCACTCCTCTATGAGATGGTGCACCTGCATGCACGCGTGTACATCATATTACAGCTATGTAATCGCACCGCTAACACAGGAGAGATCTGGCGGTATAGTCAGTCGTGTGGATTTAAAAGACCGATCAGCTGCAAGAACAAACCAGCTTGCAGACGATCCCTTCTTAAAATACATGCACATGTAAGGGACAGGGCTGCACATATTGCATACAGGTAAAGCTGAAAGAACTGCATGCTGAGATCAATAGAGAACAGAGGGGGTTTGTGGCTGACCATGCGAATATACGAAGCAGCTGAAGAGTCGTCCGCCATGATCCCAAATAGACAACTAACGTCGATCCAAGATCTCGACTGTATGTATCAGGATCGAGAGGTTTCAGGTGAGATGCATGGAGAAAGTAGGCAGACAAGAGAGAATTGTATAGAAGAGAGCAGAAAAGGACGGGAAAATATACAAGATGGTATGAGAGAGAGAGAGAGAGAGAGCAGGAGAAGGAGGAGAGAAGGAGCCAGATGATCAGCAAAAAAAGCCCAAGAATGCATACATGAATATATCCCATAAACATATTATATAAATATAAATGTATAAATAATCAAATTTACAGTCCATAAATAATTAAAACGGGTATATGCATGATTTTATCTATTTAAACTCATGTGGGGATAAAGGAGATAATATTTTATATTCTCATTAGTGTATTAAATATATATATTAATGCAATTAGCAGGTGGGGGAGAAGAATTATAAAATAGTATACAGGGCAGGGCATGATGATAGGATGGAACAAATAATTAATAAATAAAAGGCCATGGTGGAGTTTGACTGTATTACAGGAGGGGAGGGGGTAAACTTTGGTGAAGTGGGGCCCAAAGCCCCACGTGGGTGCAGAGTGGTGATTGGCCGAGAGGAGATTAGGGGAGATTTTATAGAGCAGCCGCTGCTTTTGTCCTCTTACGTGGGACCCTAAGTCCACGTGAGAACCCGATCTTTGGGCCCCAACGTCCCACGTGGCCTTCAAGTCTCATGGGTCCGGTCCGAACTCACCGATGGGCCCGTCGGTCCACCTCGTCTCCTCACTCGACAAAATATATCACTTTTTTTTTTTTTTTACTTTACATGCGAAAAATCCCACAGTTTTTTTATTTAAAGCACAGCTTGACCTCACCCAAACCCTGCAATTATACCACAGACAAAAAACGCAGCAGAAGAAAGTCCACTGGTTGAAAATTTTAATCTAAGCCGGTAAGTTATGGCACCTTAAAATAATATTATCATGACGATAGAGTAGAAAAGGCAAATCCATCATGCGTGAAATCCGGCAATTTGTTCAGATGCCAACCTAAAATAATATCATATGGGCAATGACAAACCAATGTTATAGTAATGATGATGATACTGTTAGGCGTAAATGATAATGACAAGATCAACTCGTGATTCACGATCTTAAAACATTACACGAAATGGGGAGTCTGATTAAATCTTGGTAATTACTCTCCTCATTAATTACAGGATCATGACAATTAAGTGTTAGATGGCTTCTCCTCTTTCTTTTCCTTTCTCTTTTTGTGGGTATACACCGTCTAACACCTAAGGATTCAATGGAGCTCAACCGGTTCACGTTAAATCAAAGAGTAAAATCGGTACGGAAAAATGACAAGTTTCCCCGAGTAGCAAAATCGAATGCTGACGAAAAAAGCGAGAGAGAGAGAAGGAAAAAGGGGCCGAAAATGAATGTACATTGGGAATTCTCTATTCTCCATCCAAAGTCTTTTTGCCTTCTTTCAGTGATTACCGGTCAGGCAGTCACACCCCTCGATTTTCACTCCCTCACAACTGTAAGTAACATCACAAGAATCCTTCCCTGAACTGCAGAGAGGACGGCTCCCCTCCCCAACCAGTTACTAAAGCCGTCCCCCGGGTAGTGATTGTGTGATATTAATCTTCGGTTTATGAAGGGAGAAAAAAAAATATCAATCCTCAGTCTCATATGGGATGAAGTCAATCTTCTCAGTCTTCCCCCTGTTTCTCTCTCTCTCTCTTTCTTTTTTACCTTCCTTGTTTGGAATGAATCAATTAGATTTGGAAGCCACACCTTTGGTATTCTCTTGTAAAGAAGGGATGCCGAAGCGCTTGCCGAGCTTTGAGCCGCTCAGAGGGCTCATAGCGAAGGAGCCCTTGCAGGAGATCGATTAGATCTCCAGCAGAGTGATCCACGTGCTGCATTACCAAATTCTGCAGAAACATGCATTATAATAACCTAACAAACGAGCAGAAGACTGGGCCATGGAAGATCAAACTCTCAACAGCAAATTCAAGGGACATTACCGGAAGACGAGGCAGCTTCCAAACTGCCCTCAAACTTTCTCTCGATGCTGCACCCTCGGGCCAGTTCAACCGTGCACCCCTCTTGAAGTATTTCTCTGCACGGCGGCTGCAAAGGGAAACATCACACAAAATGGCTTTACCCATGGAGCAAAGCTTACACAAGTCCAGGAGATGGGCCAAGAAAAATCTTACTCGGCCCTTAACACCATATGCTGGGGAAGGGGTCCCAGTACCCTCTCCATCATGGCAAGATGCTCCAAATTCTCATGAGTTTGGAAAAGTGCCCCACCCTTGTACATAATACCAAAAATCAGGAATAACATCGAGAAGGTTGTAAAGCAACCAAAACAGTTAACCCTGTACAACGGAATCTTGAGTTTATTGTTAGCAGTCTATTAGCAAGTCTTAAGCATTTCTTTCCTTCCAAATTGGAAAAAGGTAAAATTGCCACACCTCATTCACAAAACTTTCTTACTCAGCAAATCCACTCGAGACACAATACTTGCCTCAAAGTGGAAAAAACAGTGCTAACTTAAATGCCATTCTACCAAACGAAAGTTACATACTGAGCAGAGTTCAACAAGTATGCAGCCTATGCTCCATATATCACAGGGATAATTCCATCCAAGACCTGCAAAAATATTCGTTTAAAGCTCCACGGAGAAGACAAATAGTTACAAAATAAATACACAGCTAAAATATCTCCAGTTCATACAACATGGACAGGATCACTAGTTACCCAAGATTACTTCTGGCGCACGGTAATGCCGAGTTGAGACCACATAACTATGATCCTGATGTTCGAATGCGGTGCTCCCAAAATCAATGAGCTTTATTGCACTTGACTTGGGTAGAATCTTGAAGTAAGAACCATCTTTTGCAGAGCGGGACAAAAACTAGAATGGGCAATATATGAATTATTTTAGAATTGCATTTGTCCCATTGCCATATTTTTCCAACATAAATTTTAACAGATGCCGTTTTGCTCCAGAAACAAATTATAGAACATAAAATGGTGGATCTGTCAATTTCAGGGGCCAACTTTCTAGCAATTATGCATCGCGCTATATTGCTTTTTAGAATGAATCCCCCACACTCTCTCATTATGAATGCAAAAGATACCAATGCTGAAGCGCATGAGTGGAAATAGCAAGTACAGGATAAACCAATAGGTGTGCCTCCTTGTTTGGAAGTATTCTATGAGAAAGTAGCAATAGATCTACACTAACAAATAATGATCAAGAAGGAACATTGCAATAAACTTAGACAGACAAGTCAATGCCTACAGAAGCCACTTGCACAATCCAAGTAATACCTTGTAGTCAGGCACTTTCACATATTCTGGGGACACAAGAAGAATATTTTCTGGCTTCAGATCAGTGTGAATGAGGCGTAAATCATGCATAACTGCATATGCAGACAAACAGATAAGTCAGGAAAAAGTAAAGTAAACGATTCCATTATTTTTACTTGTCCATAAAGTGGACCCTAGTGTTCTAGAACTAAAGCTTATGACTATCAAGTGGTATCGTATCAGTGCTCAAAGTGCTTCCTTGAAAGAATAATGTAAATAAACGGAGCGAGTAATGCCAACACACATGCTACAGACTCCAAAAGTTGTCTGCCATGCTCCCGAACAAGATCTATGGGAAAAGATCGGTAGCTGTTTTTGCGGAGAAAATCGTATAAGCTTGGCCCAAGCTTCTCAAACACCTGTTGAAACCATTTAAATCCATCCGCAAGTTTTTTAACTTACAGAAATTCAGCAACAGAGAAATAGGCATTGCCCCTCCAAATAATCAAATCACAAGTACCAATAAATACTTACAATACAAATATGATTACGATAGTCAAACCAATTCCGAATTTGCACACAACTGCAAAGAATGAAATAACTTACACCATTTACTTCTATCTTCTAAAATTAATAGTTAGAAATAACTAGAGAGATGATATTCTTACCGAGTGCCCCCAACATCATGCCTCGCTAACCGTTGCAAGACATCAATTTCAATCATAGCTGCTTCACGATATTTGTGTATTGATCTCACAATTTTGATCGCTACCATCTCTTTCTTCTCATTGTCAACACATTCCAAAACTTGCCCAAAGGTTCCTGTACATATTTAATTGAGAATGAAACAAAATATCTGCCAGTTTAGGCTTAAATTTCGTCAACCAGTATATTGCAGTATTAAATTATAACAAATACAAAGTTCTACTCGTCCTTGTCATGGGCATGCTTTTAACAAAAAAATCTACCTTCCAAAGCATTCACTCAGGCCTACCTTTATTTAACACCCACTATAAATGTGAAAAACATTTTCCATATTGGGTTCTTTGCAGTTACACCGTCAAGAAGATCGAAAGAACTCAATAAAAAGAAAACTACTGACCTTCACCCATTTTGCCGAGAATTCTGTCTGCAAAAGGGGAAAAAAACGTGGAACTGGGTTCAGAAGGCGCACTTGAATCAAGAAGATGATTTACCGCATCGACTCATCGTGCAGAGGAATTAAGAACAAAGACTGGCTCAGAAGGACGATAAAATGCAGGTTCCATATCTGATACATTCTTCTGACAATATCCTACAGCTCTACCAACAACTAAAGACACATCATCAAGGTTTCTAACTTACATCGAGGTGTTAAAGCCTCTCCAATGGCAAAAACATAGTGCCCATCTTTGTCATCAGGCCTCCAAGGTGGGGATCCATTTCGAGGCATTCCCCTGTAGAAACCAGAAGAATATGCATTGTTGGAGATGAAGCTATTCCCAAACTCCTGACCGCAATACATGGCTGGAAGAACCTGTTGCATTTACACCAAATCAGTAAAAGAGATTATGTGCTTCTTCTCCATGAATTGTTCTGATGAATTCACAACTGTTCCTGAACGTCAATAGATTTCACCAACTTGAAATCCTAAAAAGCAGATCACCATAACATTTCTTAAAAATTGCATAAATGGGGAAGCATATATAGATTAGCAAGAAATGCAGAAAATTCCAACGTCCATTGATCATCAATCCTCGGGCTGAATCATATCCATGATCAGCTCCACGAACAACAGACCAGCTTCGTACCCACCATAATTTGTATGATGGTTATCAAAATTAACAAAGCATATGTATGCAGATGCATCCCCTGTAACGAAATTAAAGCAAGCACCTTTGGAGGAGGGGGAAGAGGAGGCGGCATGTCCCAGGTCAAGCGAGGTCGTTTCCTGGGACGTTTATCCATGCTACTGTGAGGGAATTCGACTATCCTCTGAGCCTCCATTGATGGATTCTGCTGGAATAATTCTCCAATACAAGAAAGCAGCTTCAACTAAGCGAATCAGAATAAAAATAAATTCACCTAATTTGGCATCAGAATCATCGGAAATTTGGGTAGAAATCGGGTGTAAAAGTGAGAATTCCAGGGTCCATTTTGACAAAAAAAAATCGGAGAATCGAAACCCTAATTTGATAAGAACTGATCAGATCTGGAGCTGGAGAAGGAGGAAGTTAACCACGGTAAGGAATGCTAACTCTATGGGTTTCCTTTCCAACTATAGTTTGAGGGTGGGCCCAGAAGGATGAGGGATTCCCTGCGTGAGGGACCACTAACATTCAGGGTGACGCGGCCGCCTGATTCGAACAAATCCCTCACGCTAAAGCCGCGTGCGATATAATGATATGATTAATAAAAGCATTATACGTTGGGCCAGAAAATTATGGGCTTCGGGCAGATGGGCCCGCTCATTCTGGCCCATGCTCCAGTATCATATTTAGTTAGAGAGCTACATGTATATCGTACTCCATGAACTATCTGGTGCTTATTCCATGTAACATACAGCCCTTGGAAGCAGGAGTCAGCTTGATGACGCACAAGTTGTCCTTGAAAATCGTGAGTTGTTCTTTATAAGCCCACTGCACACAAGACAATCTCGGGCCAACGAGGGATCATACGGCTGCAACTGGACCTCGACCCGCAAACCAATGGCACTGGCTAAGTTTGACAGAGTTTGACGCTGGTCCATCCGAGTTAGTAGAATTGGATTGCTCCCTCCATCTGCAACTGTGTTGTCTCACCTCTGGTCATATTCCGCAGAATTGAATCGGCTTATATCGGTGCCAGCCAATGCAGTCCCTTTTGCAAGCCATTCCATGGTCAAGGAAATGGACAACTAAATGATTAATGGTCAGTGAGCTCGAGGAGGAGATTTGGACCTTCCATCCCCTTCAAGTGCTCAAGAGAAACTCCCATGATCATGTAAATCTCTTCCTTCTGCTCATGATTCCGATCCGATTGCACAAAAACATGGAGTTTGCTCTTCACTTCGATCCAACTGCAGCCTGGGACGCGCACCAGCCCTCTCACTTTCATCTCCTTCCTCACACTCGATACGCTATCCCACCTCCCTGCCGCGGAGTGAGCATTTGAGAGCAAAACATACGATGAGACATCCGTGGGATCCAAGGCCAGTATCTTTCTCGCTGCTAGCTCCCCAAGCTCGAAGTTTGAGTGGATCTGGCAGCCTCCAAGAACTGCCTTCCAAAACCCGACTCCTGGGTCGAACGGCAAGTTAGTAATAAACCTTTCTGCCTCCACGAATCGTCCACATCGGGACAACAGATCAACCATGCAAGCGAAGTGCTCAGGCTTGAGAAAGCCAGGGGGCTCCACTAATCTCCACTTGTTGAAGTACGAGTAGCCCTCATCCACTAGACCCGCATGATTGCAGGCCCACAACAGCGCGAGGCAGGTCACACTGTTAGGCTTAAACCCCGTAGACTGCATATTCTCGAAGAAGTCTATAGCCTCCTTTGCCTCCCCATTCTGGCCAAGCCCGCAGATCACGGCATTACAAGAAACGATATTCCTTTCAGTAAGCTTATCAAAAACCAAAAGACCATCTTCAACGCTCCCACATTTCGCGTAGAGGCTAATCAACGAGTTGCCAGAGAATACGTCAGGCTTTCCCAAGCACTTAATAAGGCAGGCGTGGAAGCTCCGGCCCATACCGAGGCCTGCGATATTGGCAGCTGCAGAGATTGCACAGGGGAAACTCTCTTTATTCGGGACCCAACCTTCTCGCATCATCTCTATGAAAAAATTAACGGCCTCCTCGTTACGACCCATCTGGCTGCACCCACCGATCACTGCATTCCACGAAACGATATTTTTCTCGGGCATTTCTCTGAAGACACCGACCGCATCATGGAAACTCCCTCTCTTAAGGTATCCGCAGATGAGAGTGGTGTAGGAAACCACGTTTGGGTGATTCGTGTCCTCAAAGGCTCTCCGAGCATCTTCTATAGTGTTCGACTTGGTGTAGGAATCGAGAACCACGCTGCCCACGAAGACGTGCGAGTTGAGTCCCATCTTGGTCGAGCAAGCGTGGAGTTGCCTGCTCAAGTTTAGGTCTTTCAGCACAATCGAGGAATGAATCACGGTCCCGAATGTGAACTCGTTGGGGCGGATATGTAGGAGGAGCATTCGTGAGAACAAGAGCATGACTTCTCGGTGACGGTGAGACTTTGCAAGGCGGCTGAGTAAGGCAGAGGCAGATATCACGTTCTTGTCAGGCAATTCGTCGAGCAGCTTAAAAGCGGCCCGAGATCCATCTGTTTCACAGTTATAGAGTCCATTATCTGAATCCATGAAAGCTGTGTCGGCTATGAAGGACTGAGGCTCGTATCCGTCAATGAGCTGATTACATGAAGAAGGACATGTATGCGTTCTGTTGTGGGTCCATACGGATGAGGAAAATACAGCACAGGGCGTTCTTTTGTGCACGGGCAATTTCATGCAGAGAGTCGACATAAAAATGGTCGAATGAAGTCAGCTTTTGGAATCACAGTGGGAAGAAATTCTGCAGAAAGAGGTCACACGTACAGCGTAAGTCTCCCAGAAAATTAGAAAAATTCAGGAGGCAACCCTGCCGACATCATCCGATGATCGGCTTGAACGACGGCCTCATCTCATCCGAAGTGAATGACTTCATTCAATCAATTAGAGGACGAACCATGAATCACTGCATGAGCATGTTGCATTTACATATACATAAACACGCATTGGAGGACTGCAATGGGGCTTCCAACGAGGAAGATGAGAGTTGTAGCTATGAACTTCTGTAATGTAATGGAGATCTCTCATGGGAGGGAGAGGACGGTGGTGCTAGAGCCTAGAGGGAGAAGTCAACTGCGAGTGTATGGGCTGGGCCTCATATAACGTATGATGGGCTTTCTTCTAGAGGATCCAGCCCGTTTCAAGAAAACGTCCGGTATCGGCCCCACTTCAATATGATTTAACTATATCTGGCAGAAATGAGCATGATTCGGGCACGACACGAAAAACCAGGCCTGGGCTGAGGTCTTCGGGCCTGCTGTGGTGGCCTGGACTGATATTTTTCATGTCGGCCCAAAACATGAAAATTGTGCTTAAAAAATTAAAGTTATGAGAAAATTTGATTAATTATATTTTAATATTTTCTTAAATTTAATATAAATTTTGGATCAATTATCAAATTATAACGCCTAAAAACTCACTTCAATACACAGAATTATTTAAATATAGCTTTTTAAAAAAAATTCTTGCTTGATTTAAATCGGCTAGACGCGCCCGGAGCATAAAGCATTCATGCATTGACTAGAACTTTTGAGCCAAGTGACATGTACGACCCAAAAATAAATTCGTGTCGAGCCACATGTCCCGATTCAACATCTAATGATCCAAATAATGCACATAGAAAAAAAGTTTTAATTGAGTAAAAAAAATGTGAAAGTATATTCATAGATGTATTATGATATGATTATATTTTAAATAATTATCCATACATAAATAAATAAAATATATAATAGCTACAAAAATAATTTGTTCGAGGGAAATGGAGCTGACCAAGCGTCTTACTTCTTCCTGCTGCTGTCCCTGTCATCGTCTTAGATGGCAGAACCAGAGGCTGGTCATTTACGTGTATTCAAAATGCTACCAGATTAAATATTGAGATTCCTAAGATAGTCATGTGCAAGACCAAGAATCAAAATACTTAATAATATACCAAAATTCAAACAAGGTACGTGTACAATCTTAAAGATGAGAGATTTTATTATTTACATATAATACTAAGTCATGTATATAAGTACAGTTGTTAAAATGGATAGTTTGGGTCGGTTCAAAATGACTTGATTGCAGTTTGATCTATTCGCTTAACGGATTGGTCTAGTTACAAGTCACAAGTTAGGCATATATAAATAAGCCTGTAACCATTTATAAGCAGGCCAATTCACTGTTTGATTCCGGTTTGATTCGTGAATTATTTATTTTTTAAAAAAATTATTTTAAATAAATAATTTTTATTTGTTTAAATTTAAATTGATATGACAAAATATGATAGTTGATTTATAGGTTTTTAACAGTTTCAGCCAGTTTTGGAACAATTTCGAGCCAGTTACGGTTCCATGTCAATTGAATAGGGTAACGGTCTGAGTCGGTTACAGTTCATGTGCATATATTTCAGACTTGGCTCGTACCTATCTCTCAACTTAATAAAAGTGATTACGGGTCGAATTATGGGTGGTTTGGGCTGATTTTGGGTTAATTCGGTCCATTTAATATCTCCAAATATCAAAGTAGAAAATAACTTAGAATTGGCATCTAAACTTAGCAATCAGGAGAATTGCTTGGTCCATAAAAACGAGCAAGATGGCAAAATTCCTGGTAAAAAATAATTATCGAATTAGAATTAGAATTTAAAAAAAATTATTGAGCATGGTCTTGCTATTTTTTAATTAAATTTTATTTTAGATGAATAATTGACACATTTTTCTCATTTTTGCAGCCATTAATTTCTTCTTAGCTACCTCCTCCACCTCCAGTATTAAAAATGATTTTCCTCTTCCTCCTCTCTACCTACTATACTAGGGGAGGATCGCTGATCGTTGCCGCCGTCCGTTGCCGCTGAGGGGGAAGCATAGCCGGAGGAAGCCATGGCCTTAGCTCCCACTGCCTCTCTGCCTATCTCTTCCCCTTCTCGCGCTGTTCGTCTCATCTCACTTCCCGCTCTCCGGTCCTCCTTCCTGTCTTCCTCTTCATCGTTCATTCCCCTCCCTGACCGTACAGGCATTGCTCTGAGAAACCCTAGCTCACGCATCTCAATGACCCTACAAGCTCCGAAAAAGAGCTTAAGCGCTTCTTCCTTCCTCGATCACCGAGAAAGTGGGTTCCTTCACTTTGTTAAGTACCACGGCCTCGGCAACGACTTCATCTTGGTATGAAAAGTTTTCTCCTTTACTGTCTGTCTGTTCTCTCATGAAAATGTTTAACTTCCCGATTCTCGGGTGATGCTAAAATCATAGTGATCGTGTTTGATTGTCGATTTTCCCTGATTCGGGGAGCAAGAGTTCAGCTGAAGTTAACTCAAGCAACTAATCGAATCCGTTGACACGAAGAAAGAAAACAATTTTTTTTGTAATAAATTTGAGAAATCTGAAGCAGTTGGACTTCCTTTCATCTGGTTGATGAGAAAATGAGGGAAACTTCTGGTTAATTCAATATCCGTTATGATCAGATGCATCGATTCTATTACCTCAGCACCCTTCTTGTGATTTAGATTGATTTTTCCTTTTCTTTTCCTTTTTTTTTTTTGGTTGTGGTGAAGGTGGATAACAGGGATTCTTCAGAGCCTAGGATTACTCCGGAGCAAGCAGTGAAGCTTTGTGATCGTAACTTTGGAATCGGTGCTGATGGCGTTATATTCGCAATGCCTGGAACAAATGGCACTGATTATACCATGCGAATCTTCAATTCTGATGGCAGCGAGCCTGAGGTAATCCATATTTCTTATGTTTCTCATTGTCAAATATGCGCTTCTGTTAGATCTTCCTTTTTAATCTCTTTTTGCTAATGGAGCTTCTCTTGGTAGTTGTATCTGTTGAATTTTGCCTTAAAACAGCATAATGCAGCTCGTGTGACTTTTGGAATGTTTCTCACTTACATTGTTCCTGAATTTGTCCAGATGTGTGGCAATGGAGTTCGGTGTTTTGCAAGATTTGTCTCTGAACTTGAAAATCTACAGGGCAAACAGCGGTAATGATACTTCATTGCTGAAAAATTATATGCAACCTTAATTTGACATGAGCATGTGCAGTTTTTCTGCTGTTTCCGGTTCTTATGTCCTTTTTGTGCCACTTTTGCACTTTGCAGCTTTACAGTACACACTGGTGCTGGTTTAATTGTTCCAGAGATTCAAGATGATGGGAAGGTGCACACTTGAAAATGCTTGCGTGCACTACATAATTAGAATAAGGCAGTCTTTCTTTTATAGTTGATTAAATGACCTTTTCATCTCCAGGTTACAGTTGATATGGGCGAGCCCATACTTAGAGCCTCTGATGTGCCGACTAGATTATCACCAAACAAAGGCCAGTCAGTTGTTAAAGCGGAGCTGGAAGTGGATGGGGTAAATTGGGATGTGACATGTGTTAGCATGGGGAATCCTCATTGTGTTACTTTTGCAAACAAAGAAAACCTGGTACTAGATGAGAACAGATTACAGATGTTGAATATGATGTATCCCATTATTTTTTTTCTATTTCAAGCTCAATAATTCTCTTTCCTGTGTATTTTTTGTCTCTGGAAAAAAATGAATTATACTGCTATTTCCAAGTGGCTGACTTTTGCTTAACTTTCTCGCTGGACAGGATTTACAGGTTGATAAATTGAACTTGGCTGAAATTGGTCCCAAGTTTGAGCATCATGAAATGTTTCCAGCAAGAACTAACACAGGTTCGTAATTGATTTGCACCCAGTCTTCAAAGTCTGATCAGAAATCACTATATACTAGAGCATATCTGTTTTTGATTGGGGGTGTCTCGCTGGTCTTTGTTGCTCTTTTCTCTATGCATTAACAAGGAGCTACGAAATGCTTCTCCTGCTGTTCTTCTGAAAAGTTCTTACAGTCCTTTTTTCAACTCTGAAAACTGTATTTTATACTAATCATGTCTACATTTGTGAGGGTGAATGCTACTAATTATCTATTTCGATTGCAGAGTTTGTGCAAGTCTTCTCCAGGTCGCACCTGAAAATGCGTGTCTGGGAACGTGGGGCAGGTAGATGCTTTGATTGCAGCATCTGATAATATGTTTTTTTATTCCCCAAATTATATGTTAGAATGTATCAGCTAGAACACTTACGGAAAAAGATATAGAGATAAAGGGGGAGAAGAGGCCAGGTTGGGGACATGGAATTGATCAAAGTGAGAGATAAATTTAGTGAAAGTCCTCTTGCTTGAAAACCTTGTAGGGGCAACACTTGCCTGTGGCACAGGAGCGTGTGCAGTGGTGGTTGCAGCAGTTCTGGAGGGTCGTGCTGGAAGGGTAAGTTAATCATTGAACGTTCTCTTTCCCATAATTTTTCCACGATTTTCTGCAAAATATCAATTAATCTTAAGTCTTATGCAATGAGCAAAACTTATTCCATCAACTTTTTACTGGTAAGTTCTGTTATTGCCTTTGGCTGATTTGTGATTGACTGTTATTTGATCCAAAAGAAGTTCGATTATGCAGAAAAAATTCACCCTCCTGAGATATGGATTTAGAAAAAGAAAGTGTGCATTGGAGTCTTCTCATTCTCTTTTAGCAGATCCTCCTCTCTCGGTACTTCTATATGGTGAACTGAATGACTTTTATGCATTGCAGACTTGCACAGTTGATTTACCAGGAGGGCCACTGGAGATCGAGTGGCGAGAGGCAGACAATCACGTCTACATGACTGGACCTGCTGAAGCTGTATTCTATGGATCTGTTCCCCTATAAAATGTCATTGTTGCAGCCATGTTGTTTGCTCTGTTCATCTTTTGCTTCACTATAATCGTCTAGATACGTGCCAGAGACTGGGAGCACTAGAGATGGTCAGATAATTGTGGTCTTCTCATGATTGCTGAGGTCTGTTGGAATTGATGCGATCAGGAGTTTTTCAAATCAGAACAGTCTCCGTGCTAGATTTCTGTGTACTTTTTTTGGTCAAATAAAGATGAAAAAGGATCTCCTATTGGCTTTTAATTAAATGAGTTTCAACTATTTCTCTTGTTTCTCTTGGAGCTGTAGCACTCTGGCTGTCGGCTCCTGCATCTTTGATGAGAAACTGGGTTCGGACTGCTTCTGATAATATGCATATTGGCAGTTGCATCAGGAGGCGCATGTGCCTCTCAGAGCTCCTTTTGAAGATGCCAACTAAGTGATTGTAAACTGTAATCATTCTAAGAGAGGGGCAAAGCTCATCAACTGATAAGCATGTAATCACTACTTGAGATCTTTCACCAACCCTTCTGCTTTTGATGCGATGCAGATCGCGACCCTCTTTTCTCACTGTTTTAGAAGGAAAAGAAGCTGTACTTTTAAAACCGAGAGATAGTGCTATCAACGGGTCCTTGTATCCTATGCTGCCCACTTACTTCTATTCCATTCTGATCCTTGTGCAGCTCCTATTTGTTAGGGTTGCACATAAAAAAACTAGAGAACCAGATCGAGCCACGAATTGAACTAGAAAATCGGTTCAAAATGAACCGGTTTTCATATAATAAATTTTTTTACAAGTAAAATGGTACGGTTAGTTACTAAATTTAAATTGTTTGGTTAATTGGTTTGAATTATCAAATCATGTTTTTTTAAAAAGTGTCTAAAATGTTGTAAATATAATAAAAATAAAATATAAATATATTAGAAATATTTTTAGAAAATTAAAACTAGTTAACATATGCTATTTTACTATTATATATCATATTTTCTATTATTTCATATTAAATTTCATTCAAAATAGGTCTATTAATTTTAATCGTGTTTGTTTAATTTATTTTTAATTGAGAATTTTATGATTTTGATATATATTTTTTGTTATTTTTATGTTTTATCATTTTCCTATGTTTTAATGTGGTTTTTGTATAGTTTTGATTCGGTTTATATTTACTTTATTAATTATTTTTTAAAAAATAGTTCAAATTGATTAACCGGATCATAAAATCTATTTGAAACAATTCAATTTGATGACTATGTAATTGTTATAGTCCATAGGTGTAGTATCCGAATTGAACCAAATTACTTTAACAGTTCAGTAAGGTTCAGTTCGGTTCGGAATTGAACCATGAGCAACACTACTATTTGTAAATGGGGGGAAAAAGCCATTTTTTTAAACAAAAGACTAATTCGGTCAAGGTAACGCTTGTCGCCTGTAATTAGTCTCTATGAAGTATTTGGTGGAAGCTTATTTATTGGGGTCTGGTCGAGAAGGGCGACAACTATTCCTCCTCACCTTATTTAGTACATCACACTTCTCAGGAGGTTCAATTAAATTTCGGGCCCCAGCGGGCCCACTTACTCTCATGAATCCCGTGCGGCTCGCCCCCAGGGAGGCCCACATCACGGCCTACAGATCAACCGAACCTCGGTCCCATCATCTACTCCTGTCCACGTGGACGGTTCAGATCACGGCTCCACGAACGACGATCGTGCAGGGCACCATGTCCCATCAGCTTCTCGCTCCCATCTCACTCATCGGCCAAAAACAGAGTATAAGCCTACTTCGAAGATCAGAAAACAAAAAGTCCTCCGCTCTCTTCATTAGATCTCCTCCAACCGTGATTCCCCGTCCGTGCGTTCGCCGGCGCAGCTTCTGGCAGCTTCCGTGGTGTTCCTACCCCTCCGTCATCGCCTGCTAAGCCGCGATCGCTCATGCAGCTTGAGCTATCAACTTTGCCGATGGCAGGTACACGGCAATGTCAGCTCAGATGCCGTCATGTTTTCTAGTGCAGCAGAAGTGTACGGACAGTGCTGTCGCCTCGTCCCCTCTCCCCCTCTGTCGTTAGAGAGCAGGCAGCAGTATACTGTTTGATTGTTGTGAAAATTGAGTGAGAAAGTCTGGCAGTTTCTGTAAATGTCCTCGCCAGCTAAGCCTTGCTGGTGTTTTTTGCACGCTTGGTCGAAACAAATAATCCGATGATAAAACTTTCAGATCATTGTGTTGCATGCGTAGTTTTCTGTTAATGAACTCGAAATTTTCTCAGTTTTACACAGTGATGGTGTTATCGGAACGTTTCTAACTGGCAGGTACTATTTATTTGGCAGGCAAGCTTGTGATCGGCTTCTAATTTCACCGAGGACACATGACAGTCCAAGTTTTAGCTTCACCTACTGGAACATAGTATTGATAGCGAGGGATGCTTAAAGGTCGACATTTCTCTACCGCTGGACTAATCTATCGGACTCGAAGTGCAAGGAGCGTGCTTTCAGGGGGGGTATTGCTCACCTAAAGAAATGGTATTCACTGTATTCCTATTTCTTCTTGAGAAATATGAGGGTAAACTTTTAAAATCCTGTCGGAAGTTTTATGCAGTTTCTTTGCGACTCTATGTTCCTATTCTGTTGGTGCTCGGCCCTGGAGCATTGCATGCACTATTTTCTGCTCGATTAACGATCTCAGGGTTTTCCTCTGTTCTCCTTTTTGTCTTGAAAATTTACGGTGATCTACTTGTCTGTACCATCTGGATCAATGGGATTTTTTGACTGGAGCAGAAAAGTGGGTCGTTAGCAATGTTTGACTTTTAATAAGTTGAAATAGTATGTGTGGTACATATATATATGAAGAGTTGACCACTTTGTGCATCCTGTTGGTTCACTGAATAATCCTTTTTTTTTGGGCCAAATGTTCACTGTGTAGTCAAATCTTCAACTGGATTGCTTATTATTTAGCTTTGGGTTTTAGTACAATCAATTGCTTTGCTATCACCGCTTATCATACCCAGTTGCCTGGTCCTAGTACAGTGTACATCCTGGAAGCTTTAGATCTGCATTTGCATGTCCTAGTTATAACTGTTCTTGGTATATCATGTATTTTATATATTGGAATTTTAACTCCTGGTAATTATCTTGACCACTCTTTCCAGAGTCAGGGATTTTGGAAGCCCAAAGTGGGTAGTGATGCAAATATTGATGAAATGGCTTACAACAGCACTTCCAGATTGGAAACCAAGCGCTCCCATCAGTGGTTCATGGATGGCCCTGAGACAGATCTTCCCTCAAACAAGAAACAGGCAGTAGAACTTACGAGCAACCACTCATTTTTAGAGTTATTAAACAGTAATCCATCACAATGGGGGGTTGCTTCTGGCTTCCAAACTTCCTCTGGTCATTTTTGTGAACAGTTATTTGATCTTGAGTCTTCAAGAATGACTAACTATGACGAGAGAGGTGTTCCATTAATTGGTACTGGGAAAATGGATGTGGGGAGGAAGGTTCATGAGGATCTTCTCAATGATTCTTCATTTGCTTTATCAATGTCTCATATGCCAGAAGATCCTGGATTAGGCCTCCACTATGGTGGCGCTAGAAAAGTCAAAGTCAGCCAGGTCAAGGGCCCAGAACATGTCATGCCTGTATCAATGGAAAATGGCTACAACAAAATGGAGGACCATCACTTGTTTATGCCTCATACATTTGTTAAGAGTGATGAAAATCCTATATCATTGGCTCTCCCTTCAGGCATCGGAGTAGGGGATGACAGAATTATAACGTTGGGCAAAACGAATGGGGGAGATAGCAGTGGCATATCGATTGGAAAACTTCATGGAAATGAAGACAAGAGTGCATCAATAGGACAAACATATGGAGAGGATCAAAATAACATGTCTATTAGTCTAATGATGGGGACGGAGCAGCATAGTATAATGTCTAGTGGTCAAGGCTACCAATCAGATAGTTGTACAATGTCGACGTGTCATTTGTACAACCAGGAAGGAAATAGCAGTTCTGTTTCAGTTGGTAACAGTTATAATAAGACTGAAAACTTTATGAGTCACACTATTGGTAAAGGACAGAGTACTATTATATCCTTTGGTGGCTGTGACGATGACACAAACTCCTCTGGCAGGCTCAATTATAACTACGAGATGTTGATGGGCCAAACTTCACTACAAATGCTGAATGCAGTTGGTAACATGGGGCTGGTTAAGTCAAATGATGGTGGTCAAATCATTATACCTGGAGTTGGAGATAACTCCAAGAAGAAAGAAGAGCATAATATGATCAAGAAATCTCCTTCAAACAATTTCCCTTCAAATGTCCGTAGCTTGTTATCAACTGGTATTCTGGATGGAGTTCACGTGAAGTACATTGCTTGGTCTCGGGAGGTAATTTCAGTGTTCATCTGCTTAATTATTAAATTGCAATTACTGTATGGTGATAATGCTAATTCCTTGTGTGTTAGAAGGAGCTCCGTGGCATTATAAGGGGTTGTGGATATTTATGTGGATGTCCGTCATGTAATTACAGCAAGGTGAGCAACACTTTTTATTGCAGTGTTCTGTGTAAACATTAGGGCATGTTCATTACTGAACTAAGATGTTTCTGTAGGTAATAAATGCATATGAGTTTGAACGACATGCTGGTTGCAAAACTAAACACCCGAATAACCACATATACTTTGAGAATGGGAAAACCATCTATGGGACTGTCCAAGAGCTGAGGAGCACTCCTCAACATATGTTGTTTGAGGTTATGCAAACAATAACAGGTTCGCCGATCAATCAGAAGTCTTTCAGACTTTGGAAAGGTGATGCAACTTAACATAGAAGTTTGATTATGCTAGGATGATGGATTTTGTATTCTCAGTTAAAGAAAGACGAGTCCACTGGATTGCATGTCTATGTGTGTGTGTGTGTGTGTAAGCTAGTTCTCTTGCTCATGCCATCACATTGACTGTTTATGTTTAGGAAATCTATTTTAAGCATATAATTTATTTTTAACGTTTTGTTGATGGATATCTGTGTTTTTGGCATTTTTTGATATATTGTGATAACTATAATGGCAGCTACAGCAGAAAGACATCTAATTTTGTTGGTGAGAAAAGGAAAATTGTTTTAGATGGTTGGTATTTATTTAATAGAAATTCAATTTTTGGGATATTATATTTTCATACATAAATAGGCTAATTTCATTTATAAATACCCCACTACCAAAAAACATTTTCATAAAATGATCATATACGCATATCACTAGTCATATTATCTTAGGAATCTGTACTATATCTGCCTAAATATTTAGGGAGTTTCCCATAATATCAATATATGTATTTTTATAAGAGAAGCACAATGTGGAAATGAATCACTCTGAGAAGGTCTTAGGGCTTTCATAAAATCCCAAATTAGAGATATGACATAAGGAATGGCATTTTTGAAATTGAAAGAGCTCTGAATAAGGGACATCAACAGTCTATGTTGGAAAATTTTCTTTCTTAAATTATACCCAGATATTGTAGCTTCATGTGTTATGTTGATAGATTTATATGTATTAACTCTAATTATATTTTAAAATGATATGACAATGTTTACTTTATATTATATGAAAAGATTTTTCAGTAGAAACTAAAATTTTTCCTATTACATTATATAATCTAATAAAAAAATCCAAAATATCATCTCATTTATGCACGTTTATTTTATATACTGAGAATATTCATCTTTGGGTTGTAACCTACTAAAAGAAAATATTATATATAAAATTATAAAGAAAAAGTTAGGATGCATGGCACCCTATGAAATATGAAATTAGCATTGGATTTTCAAAATCCATTGAAAAATTTTAATGAGAAATCCATTGGCAAATGATAACCAATGGAATCTTAGTTGTATTTGGAAAGGAAATCATTATTAACATATTGGGAATTTTAAGTTGGGGTCTACTGAGGAAACTGTCACTAAACTTGGAGCTAGAGTAGAGAACTTTGAATTTATGCTTGAAGAGTGGACAAAAGTATCCTACTTATAGTTGCCATTATTGATTTTTATGAGAGATCCAGTAGTGCTGAAGATCAAATTAAATTGATGATAACCATCTATATCATAAGGGGGCAGGTAGAGGTGATGATTGGGTTTACATTACTTGCTACTGAGGAATTATAAATTCCATTTGTGCACTTTCTTATAGAAAGCATGGGTTTCCGCCTAGTTTGTGCTCAAGATGAAATATCATTCTACTTCCTTTCAGAATCATATCTGGCTGCAACCCAAGAGCTGCAACGCATATATGATAGAGATGATGAGAGAGTATTATCATGACTGCTTTTGCTGTTTTCAGGTAGAGTTCATCCTTTTTCTAATGTTTGTGCATAGAAGTAATGCTTTTGGCTATGCCCTGTGTTCATGTTATACTAATGGAGCTTTTATTGAAGAGCTTGCATATCATTTTCTAATGTTAGGAGGTGGTTATCGGAGTAAGAGCTCAATTTTGGAGTTGAGATCTCTTGCTCTTTCTTTTATCATTGGACCACAGATGTAAAAGCACTCTGAAATCTGTACTTTATTCTGAGGAAAAATGAAATACGGTATGTTAACTTGCACGGGCAAAATTATTTTGCTTTGAGTTTTATATTCTAGAAATAAGACAGTCTTTCAAATGTTATTCTCTCTGATATCTTTGTAAAGTGAAACTCCGGCAGAATTAGCGTACTGAGCATCGAGAAAGAATACAAAGTAAAACAGAACTGAAACTTTGAGGTAACAAGATATATGAGCTTGCTACTGATCCTGACAAGGAGATGTGTTTATGAATTCAAATGCCAATTTGACTGTTAGTACTACAGTTAAATGAGGTGAGAATGATTCAGCTCCTCCATATTAGAAGTGGTTCATGCCAGTATTTATGTGAGATAAATGGAACACAGCAAAGTTGCAACAAGAACAACATCTGAGTTGTTGTTGCTTTGTTTAGATCTAGTACAAGTTGGACAAAATGATGCTATTCTAAGGTCAAGCTGCAAGGATTCATCCCTTTGTGTTTAACATTAACTAGTAGTGAGTAATGATCTAGAACTTATGATAGAAAAAGCATAATAATGATCTAAAACTGGCCTTCCTCATTATTTCTTGAGCTATTGAATCTTTGCCCGGAATTTCATCTCTCATCATACATTTGCTTTAAATTCCGCTTACAGAATGGTATTAGATACGCGGATCGTGCTGAGCAAGTTGTATGCGAGAGTTTGCATTGCTGTGACAGCATTTGTCTACTCAAGTAAAGGATGATGGAAGTTAAAGATCTGGCATTCTGGCTTTCACAGAATCATTTTTCTCATCTACTTTTTCATCTTTTGTTGATTCTCCCTCATCAGTGGCATGAATCGTGATAACCTCGTGATCAAATTGCTTCCCCACCCTGCCTCCAGTGTCTTTCATGTCTGCAGGTAGTGTCAATTGCTCGTCTATTGGTCTTGAAGAGGACTTGTGATCCTTGTTCTTGCCCCAAACAACTAGATAGAGGCCTGCTACTATGACTATTGCTCCAAGGACCCTTTGAAAGAGAAGCGGGACAGAGTGAGCATCACATGTATTTAGTAATCTTACTAGCCATCTATTACGATTTATGAGATGAAATCTGTTTTCTTACCTTCCCAAGAAGAGTTGCTCGGCCAAAATAAATGACCCCATCACTGCAACAATTACCATACTTAATGGACTGAAAGCTGTGACAAAGACTGGGCCCCTGTCTTTCATAATAAGTCCCTGTACGTAGTAAGTTATTCCCGAGCACACCACACCCTGCATCAATGCAAGCTATGGTCTTACCGTGCAACTCATGCAAAAATTCTTGTTTCTTAATCTTTATTGTCTAATCAGACTCTTGTATCTTTCTGTTTCAGTCTTACACTGTATGTAGCTGCCAATAGTTTGGTGTCCCAGCGTATAGCCCAGACCGAAGGTTTCCCCCTTTCCATGATAAGTGCTAGAATAGAGCCTTCAATTGTTCCCAGTAAGCATATCCAAACTGTGAGAGACAGCTCATCGGGATATGTTTCGAGTGTTACAGCCTGAAAAGCAGATTGTTTTTTTTTTTTTCCTTTTTAGTAAATGCACCAATCCAGGTTAAATGTCTAATAGGTGTTCGGTTAAAGCTTTTCTTCTGTTTTGAAAGGTGGTATTTGTGGGTCATCTAATGTTTTGAAGTCTGGACTAAAAATTGTTGAACTTTTAGTTTTTGAAAAAAAAAATTTCAAAACTAAAATGCTTTTCATATTAATAAGATGAGACTATGCATTGATTCACGAGAGGATATATGTACCTGGAGGATCATGAAGCACGACCAACTGAAGCACCCCACAGTGATCATCAGTGAACCCTTGATGGAGTCGTGGAGATTCGTCCCCCCACTCCCATGTGGATACTTTGTCCTTCCCTCTGTCCATGGCAATTTAATGAACGGCCCTTTCACCAAAGTCATGATCATGGCTCCTGAAACTGTTGCTAATGTGCCGATCACTTTGGCTTGGCTCCGGATGCTTCGAAGCTTTACCTTCTCTAGCCTATATAGATTTGGGAACTTTTTCAACGAGTTCTTGGGTATATTTACTCATTGAACTTTCTTGCTGATTAAAAGAGATCCATTCTGGTTACCTTAGGATGCAAGCCATTACGAAGGTGATGGCAGGTAGGACATTGCACATGGCAGCGGCGAATGTTGCTGTCGTGTGCTTCATCCCAAGATAATAGAGGTTTTGGTCAATAACTGGCCTGTAGATGTAATTGAAAAGGGGAAAAGAATTTTTGGTTCAAAACCCACGTCCAGAAACGAAATGCAAAATAATTTGCTTCCTTCCTTCCATAGGATAGAGTCATTACTCAAGTATGCTAAGCGCCATTAACTTGATGAAGATTGGTATAGTCATCTTTGGCCTCGTTTTCCTGTCATCAACAGATGGAAAGGTCATTTATAGTCTTGGTTAGTGTCTTTGCAAGTCTCTGTGCTCTATGTGGATAGAGTGGTGTGTATGTAAATGGTGGGGAGGGAGTGAGAGAGACCTGTCCAGGATGATCGCGAAAGGGGCCATCACGATCGTGGCAACGGCGTGACGATACACAACCAGCGCGTAATTACTCATCCCCTCGTTCAGGGCAGCCTTGCAAATGACATCCATCCCTGCAAGCCCGAACTGCAAGAAGATGACTGCGATGAAAGGCTTCATCCTCTGTAGGAATTCCTTTCTTTCCTCCATCTTCCGTTTCTCCTTGCTAGTTAATCACTACTCTCTTGCGCAGGCTGTATCGTGAGTGTTGATGAAATGGTTTGTATGCTACACATTTTGTTCTGGCATTTGCCCACTATAAATATAGGAATGCCCTCCGGAAAGTTTAAGATTCTTGCTAGAGTCTATGCAGAAATCCTGGGGCTCCACTATTGTTGCAGTTGATGTGCAAATAGCGGTGGATTCGAGGAGAGCTAACATAGTTATTGGTTATTACACGAAAATCTCAACTTGACAATCTGGGGACGGTGTCTTTTGTCCCCTTGTGGAAATTATTGACCCATCTTTAGAACAGTTCCTGAAGTTTGAGTGGCCCTTCTTCTCTATTTTATTGTTTAAGAACTTAAATTGGGTGGTCTAATTTAGAGTTGAGATCATGCTTGTTCACTGGAACGGGTTTCTTTTGTGCTTCTGTGCGTAATGGAGCTTGCGTAGGTCAAATAGTTTCTTTGATAATATCATGTTGGTTTTAGGCCGCACTTTGGTTACTATTATCGTCATTGTCATTGTTATCCACTTCTGCTGAAATATTCTATTGGTCGTCGGCATGAATGCCCGGGTTTTTGATGCAAATTTGGATGGACTGGAATGACCATCTTAGACACGGCTGCCTTAGGTGGTAGACGTACGAAAGAGACATTGGGAGGGTACGGTCGTATTCCTTAGATGATGATTCAATTTTCCTTTGCACCCCAATATGGATCCCCGTAGTTGAGGCTCGTGCTGTTTAGAGCCACCGGAAAGGCTCCATGCTGTTTGAGTCTGTGAAGAGCAGCAGTCTATCAGTATGTGAAAGAAACTTGGGTTCTCTTTTGGCGTGTGACGCAGCTCAAAAGGGGTAGGCGTTCTGTACATAGAGCTTTAGAAAACAGTTGGTATGAACAGCTGCAATGGTGTCATCATACAGAATTGTCCTACCAGACCCGCTAAGGTCAGGTCTCATGCAGCTTTGAGCTGACCAATGAAGTAGGGAAGTGCCACTCTTAGGTCCTGTGGGCAATCTCATTGGTTTGGGACATGCTCTTGGGGCCATGGCTGAGGAGGGATGGAAGAGATGTATGTATATCAAATCACGGGTTCAATTTCATGCACAAATTCGCTGGAAAATACAATGCTAAGTGGTACGTTCCCTTGCCTTTTCAGTTTCCACTATTATTGAAGAGGCAGTTTGAGGTGGTCGACATTAACATGATTTTTTCTGCCCCCTCTGATTTTCTGTTTTTTTTCTTCTTTTGTCTGGTCGATTTGAATAGTCGAAAGAGGCTATGAGCTCTGTGTGTGTGTGTGTGTTTTTTTTCCCTTGCTTTAATTGATATTAGAAGTTTTAACGATCATGATCGATCTAAACTACTAGTGTTATACCGGTTCGTTACTTTTAATACATAAGAAAATTTTAATTCACAACACTCCGTATATGAAATCTTAACACAGAGAATGGCTGCCGGAACCGCGTCAGTCAGTCCGTGTTGGTTGGAGAGTTATCCCCACTACAAGAACTGGTTTTGTTAAATACTACTACTGTGTGGAGGCACTAACTCAAGGAATGCTGAACGCACCGACCCATCACTGTCATTCGAGTCACCCTCCATCATGAACACATCCTTTTTGTACATACAATTCTTTTTTTTAATAATGATTACTTCCTCTTAATATATACAGGTGTAAAGTTAAGGTGGTCAAAGGGCCCCGGTGATGCAGAGGTGCATTACATCAACACTCCCTCGCCCCAACCCCCCCAAAGAGACTTCATTCTTAGGCATTACAAGGTTTAATTGCTGGAAGTCGAGAATGTCATGCCGGTCGAGGATAGGCCAGGCTAGCTAGTTGAACCGTGGGGGCGGGTTCAGCCCTGATGCATGAGTCAGGTCTGCCTTGGGCCATCCAAGCCAGATCCCAGCTGAACCTTGAGTCATCTGGTCCGGTTACAACTCCGGCCCTCTTAGACTTTTCTCGACCTATGTGGTTTTGAAAGCTAATTGCCTGGGAACAGAAGCATCACCATCAATGAGTCTCATCAAAACGGAGGCAGCCAATTAATTGCTGGAGGTCATAAATCATCACAAGAACCTCCAATCGTACTTCAGTCGAACCCAACGCCTGTGACTTATCCGGGTTAATAGTGGGGCGCCTCCCACTCCCACAGTGGAGAACCTGGAATCAGAATCGTGTGCCTCTCTCCATTAAATCAGATCGACTTAGACAGGTGATTCACTCACGGTCACAGTAAAACCAATTTGTTTTCATGCGCACGAATATCGTAATACTAATATGAACGGAATCGGTGATCCATCTCGACAACGCTAGCGGATTGCAAATCCCACTACAAGAATTTCGCCCTTTGTTCTCCGCCAGAATAAAGGAACGAAACTACATTATTCCCCGTCCGGCGGTGGTGGAAGTGGCAACGGGGAATACATGACCAACCCTACTTCTTCATCCCACGCTGTGCTATGTAATCCGTGTCGTACGTTAGACCATCCCGAGATTCCCCCTTCGCGGTTCGCCCGCCACCCTGCACATTGCTCACTATTGAATGCCCAATTATCTCACAATCCGAGTTCATAATAGAAGGGGTTTTTTTACTCACTAAAAGGTCGATGCAATTCGAGTAAGAATTGATTGCCTGCCTCGTGAGAGTTGTTGGTCTCTATTTCATTTTAACTTCACCATACCATAACATCGATTTTTCTTTCTTTCCTTTTGTGAATATATATATTTTTATATTTCAGCAAAAATAAAAGAAAGGAAGAAAATGTTTTTCCCTCCCCACCTTGCCTTGTTGAAAAGGGGTGAACTTTTTTAATAGCACAAAAATAACAATTCAGATTCCTGATGCTTCCCTTCCCCACCAAGAAAATAGAGATTTGCTTTCCCCCGAGTTGGAGTATGCTGTGGCAAGCAATTGCTCAGGAGGAGAGCTCTCGCTCGAGAGCCCACTATGCCTCCTTTATCCCTTGTCCTCTCTTGTGCTGCCAAAGAGTGAGTGAGTGAGTGAGTGAGTCATCGAGTGAGTGCGCCCTCTGGCTGGCTCTCATCCACCCCCCCACTATTCTTCTAGCTGTATACGTGGCTATGTTAGGCGCAGGCTGCGTGCATGCACTATTTCGCCTCGCGATTTTCCGAGCTTCTATGGATCCCGAACATCGACTTCAAGGCAATAGACAAGGATACATTAGCATTGAGTTCGGCGAGGACTTCGTGAGCATGAATCTCATAAACCCCCTAGCTCGCTCCTTGCTGTGCCTCGGAGCCCCACCAGAAGGGGTGGTTGCAATGCCTCATGTGGCCAGAGGAAAACCGTCGGCTGAATGCCTTATGAAATATCATGTAACTTGGCAGGAACATTTTCCCATTTTTCAGGGATATACTTAATTATCCATCTAATAAGATACAAGACTGTTCAATATTCTAAAACCCCATCATCGAAATGAGAACATTATCGTTATCATCATCACTTAGAAAAGATCATTATTATTTTCCAGAGCATTTATAAAAGTTGCCTTTTAAGGATGCTCCAAAACCAAACGACACTTGAATTGGAAAAATAGAATTTAATGCAGAACTGCCAAAATGCATATGCTTTTGTGTGTGTGTAATGTATATGCGCACTTACGGCAGAATTAGAATCAATGATGGTATCGTATCATCGGAGTAAATCGACCTCCAAACGAGGATTGATCTTATAAGATAGCTTATAGAATCAGTACTTTGTTGGCCACGAAGCTGGGTAGAAGAGGATATATGGTGGGTGAAAACGTAGAAGGAGAAGGAGAAGGAGAAGAGGAATTTTGTGTCCGGCAAAAGTTGCATGCCCGAAGATGGCATCCTGTCAAGTAACGTAACTTCAGGGTTTAGATGGTCCCTCACGGAATTGTAAGGGCACGAGATATAATATATATATATATATATATATGTGAGAAAGCAAAGCATTAGCATACCCACAGATTCATCCATACAATTCAGACCAGAACCGGCTCCTGTCCCACCTTAAATTTCCATGATTCACGGGCACCGAAAGCACATGCATGCTGACTCTCGGGAGCGACATGAACTCTCGTTTCGGTATCGGTATCGGTATCGGTATCGGTCTCTCACCCGGCAAGACACTAGCATTTGAAATGCTATATGCGTATACATGATGAGTCACACTCCACCCCCCCCCACTGTAGACATAAAAAAAATGTGCAAAAGCTGAGCGCGCGGCTGTGCATCATTGTACGTACTACGTGTCGAAATTAGTTTGTTGTACGATATGATAGCCATACATGGGATCCTCATCCTGAAAGGAAAATTTAACACTTCTTTTCAAATATATCTATCATGATTGTATTGAAGCATACGATCACAAATCGGTCAAGTGAAGAGAGAGCTGTCGATCCATAAGAATATTGACTACCAACACCCATCATCTTATACTTTTGGGTGGAGATGAGTCCGGTATATAACGAATTCAATATTGTATTAGAACGAATAGGTCCACATCTCGCTCGACCCGAGTACGAAAGACATTGTCCGACTTGATTGTTGCCAATCGTCTCCATATCAGTTTAAAATTTCAATTGAAAATGAGTATGATTCCTTATGAGCAGGCAACACCACACTATCCGGGTCCACATTCATATGGGTCAGTCCCACGAGTCTCTCTCTCTCTCTCTCTCTCTATATATATATATGTATATGTATGTTTATTGAATTCCCACCCCAGTCAAGGACGGGCTCGGCGGGTGGTTGCGTTTAGTGGTTATTATGGGCCTGGGCCCAATAACAATGTAAGCCTAAGCCCAGTATAAGTTATTCGAGAAAGTCATAGGATGAGTTGATGAAGGCCTTACCAAACGGCCCAACAGAAAATGTTTTTTCGCCTCGAAAATTTTGAGAATTGGAAGGTTGATCACATTACCAACCAATGATGATGAATTGGAAGGTCTGGTGGGCATGTGCAAATTTGGGATGACTGGTTGGTTTCATACGATGCATACATACATACATACGTGTAGAGTTGTTCAATTACTAGCGCAAATGGGGAGATTGGGTGCCGGCAATTAATTTGACTTGAGAGTCTCAATGGACGAGCACTGTTGGCTGCCCACTTGCTATTGTTTTCCTTTTCCAGCCACCTCCTCCTATGTGTGGCCTCCATCACTTCACATCCTCGGGCCGCAGAACCTGGGGGGCGCCTCCAACGGTCCGGTTTGGTCCGGTCCGATTGTACTCGAAAGGGGATCTGCACATACACGTTTACCAAAATCCCCGGTTCCACAAGAAATGAGAAGACATCTTATACAATGGTTATATGTGCTAACATGACATAATTATCTAATTAAAATGTTGCATAAATTTAGCTCCATACATTAATATAACATTTTTTATTTTGCACCACGTAATATCTCCGAATCAGCCGAAACACACATTAAGACTATGCTGCGGTCGGACCGAGAAATCTAGGGAATTCCCGTCGACCTTCATAAACTAGGATCCGATCAGTAAATTATCTATTTAAAGACATAGTAAATGAATCACTAATCAAATTGGTAATAGTTTTTAATCAAGGTGACAATCCACATAAATGTATACTTATGACATGGCAAGACTGAGGCGTATGATCTGTCAAGTAATAGGGGCATCGTCGGTTCAGCATTATCGATCATCAATATGTCCATCGATGGGTTGCGCGCGATTCAAAAAAATTCACGGAATATCATAAAGAAATTTCACCTACTCCCCCACTTGGTGTCAACTTCCATGAGGGCCACGTGCATGTTTATATTTATTCCATTATATCCAACGATCGTCGATCAATGTGAGGATAATTATAGATGTCCGTACATATGTATATATTCATATTAGTTCTCATTTTTTTTCCGGATGTTATATGTGGATACAACCATAGTTTTTCAAGCCGGATTGGGCCGAAAGGGAACTGATTAGCCACCCTAGTCAAATTTACTTAATTAATTCAAATACAATTTAAATTCGATCAAATCTATTTAAATAGATTGACTCTGATTTGACCGTAAAATCCAATTCAACAAGTGGATGAGTTAAAAATTATTTTAAAAGACAAAATCCTATCGATTTTGACATCCATTTTAAAAATATTAATATTATATTTTATTTTTATTAAATTTATATTTATATTTTTAGCCAAATTTATATATTGTTATAGATATTTCAAAATTTAAAATTATAAATTATAATTTAATATAATCTGATTTTAAAAATTATGTGTATAAGACGGAGAAATTGCCGTTAGTGGCGACCGGTGACGGCCGTAACGGCAAAACGAACCGAGATTCAAACTGGGAAGTGAGAGGAAGAAGACCGTTAGGAGTTAGTCGGTCCCTGTCGGCCGGTGGGCCCCGAGGCCCAACTAAATCGCCTGAGCAGAATCCGACTCATCTGCCAGCTGGCAAGCCCAGAAGAGAATATACGGATTCCACTTGGAGCACCATCTTTTTTGGAATGTAGCTGAATAGATTTTTCCCCCACTCTTTCCTGTTCCTTTCCGTTTTTGCCCTTTCTTCTTACGACTCTATTCGATGGTCTCCCTCTAAATCGCTGAAGTGAATAGTGCGGGAATCTGAACGTGCTTCCATTTGTAGCCTCTCCTTCTCCTTCCTTCTTCAAGCGCCATTTCTAGGTTTTCTCCTCGTTTCCAGCCTCTGCTTGTTTTGCTTCTCTCTCCTGAGATCTGAATGTCTTCTGACTGACGGACGACACATCGGTTTTTTTTTTTTTAGGTATCATCGGTTCTACACCTCACCTCAGGAGAACCTAACGCTGCAGGTACTACTAAGACTTCAGTTACCGATTTACATAGCATATTCGGGCTATCGCGGTAGCTTCTCTTGATTTTTCGTTCTTATATGCGTTGCATTAGAATTGTTTTTCTCGTTGCTGATCCATATCTCACGCTTCAATCCGCTTGAGCAAACGTGAGTCGCATAAAATTCGACTACAAGCATGCGTTTATGTGTGATCTGTTGTTTTAGGTCTTATCAAACAGGGAATCGGCGGAATTGATTTGATTTTTGGCTGAAATTACTCATTTCCACGGTTCTGCGGAGATATGACCATGGCTGAGTTCTTCTGCTTTATTTCTTCTTGGTTTTCATCTAGTTTCTTTTTCCCATAATCTAGGAGAACGAGATTTTCAATCAAAGCCCTGGTGATCGGTAAATGGTTGTTATAGCGTTTCTACATGGCTTTACTATACCTGGGGGACAGAAGTGCTAAGATTCTAACTAGTTCAATCAAAACCTTTCTGCCATGTCTTCTTTGTACTAATAACTTTTATCTCTTTCTTGGAATTTGAGTTCTCCTCCAGATCATCGGTAATTAGGAGAGCTAAAATACTGGTTCCAGCCGCTGTTCTTCCCCTGGAGCTGCCGTGAAAACCAAAATGCTTTTATAAGTTTTGGAATTATAGCGTCATAAATTGTTCAAATACTAATCTCTTTATGACTTTTGAGCAACTATAATGCTGATATGATCTATTTCTATTTTGAATGACTCAATTTCACAGTAGTGAATCCTTGGAAATGATTCCTGAAATCTTCTCATTCTGTAGTGATGGTTCCACCTAGCGGGACTCCGGTTAATGGCACTGAATCTCAACCTCCCTCACATGCACCGCTGAATGAGAGGATCCTTTCATCCTTGACCAGGAGGTCGGTTGCTGCACACCCTTGGCATGATCTTGAGATAGGTGCGATGTGTTTTACTTTAATTGCCTACAGCTAAGATCTTCTGTGGTTCCGGGTTTTATCTTTTTTTCTGTATGTATTGCTATGTAATTTCGAGTCTATTTTCCATCATAATATAGGACCTGGGGCTCCTGCAATTTTCAACTGTGTAAGTATCTTAAATCATTGGCTGGACTATCAGAAGTATATTGTAGTTGCTTCAGAAAATCGCTATCTTGAGGATCAAGTGCATGCACAAATGTTTCTGTTAAAAATTTTCATTTATAGCACTTGTACAGAAACCACATTGTTTTTATGAACTTGTAATGACAAGAACACTCCGGGACAATATGCCATGTCCTTGCACTGTTAACAAAAAAGATGGACATGAAGCCATGTTTTGCATATAGAAGTACTGAGTAAACCTTTTTGTTTTTGTGATTTAAAGCTAGAAATTCTTATTGAGTTCTTTTTAAAATATTTTTCTCCTGATGGGCTAACTCACTGCTATATAAGTGACCAATATAATAAAAATATAGAAACTGATATTTGATTATCAAATCAATAGAACACTGCACTTGCATTTCAGAAAAAAATATGAGTAAATAATGGTAAATTTGTGCAGGTGATTGAAATTGGTAAGGGAAGCAAGGTGAAATATGAACTTGACAAGAAAACTGGACTGATCAAGGTGAGTTGTATGAAGACAAGTTTCATGTGGATTTCTAGAGTTTTGATTGATGGTGCTCATATTTGCAGGTTGATCGTGTATTGTACTCATCAGTGGTGTATCCACACAATTATGGTTTCATTCCCCGCACTCTCTGTGAGGACAACGATCCCTTAGATGTCTTGATAATCATGCAGGTACACTGCTTGATGAGGGTCTCTGGTGAAAATCTTTTTATGTCTTGGTTGTATTCATGCTCGAGATCTGGGAAAAGCAGTCATATTTTTTCTGTTTTATTTTCTAGCACTTGTATTCTTTATTTAATAATAAATTGCTATTATGGATGAATATAAGACCAGAAGATTGTTCTAATTCAGAATGACACCATACTACGCAACAAACTCTTCAACATCCAAGCACCTGGTTTACATTTCTGACAGTCTTTATTAAGTCCTTTCGGATCCCATTTCTCAAGTTCTTAAGATGTTCAAGTCTGTGTATACACAACTCTCTTATATGCAGAAGTTCCATCTCTAACATATTAACATGATTTTTCAGGAACCAGTTCTTCCGGGATGTTTTCTTAGGGCTAAAGCCATTGGCCTCATGCCAATGATTGATCAGGTATGTACTTCCTCTTAATAGAGAGCAACTATTCTCCCTTTCCTTGCATGCTTATTAATTGTGAGTACAAACAGGGTGAGAAAGATGACAAGATACTTGCTGTTTGCGCTGATGATCCTGAATACCGACACTACAATGACATCAAGGATCTCCCACCTCACCGTTTGGCAGAGATTCGTCGCTTTTTCGAAGACTGTATCCTTGCTCAAACTTGGTAATCGTCCTTTTTTTAACAAATCAGTACTCTATGATTGACCTTTGATCCTTAGTGAGCTGATCAGATAAGAAAAATGAGAACAAGGAAGTTGCGGTGGATGAGTTCCTCCCTGCTTCTGCTGCCTTCAAAGCAGTTCAGCATTCCATGTAAGTATTCTGATCCATTTGGATAGCCAAAAACACACTTCTACCCTCCTTTGTACTGAGAGTTGTCTGAGTTTCACTAGACAAATCAACACAGCTTATGTGGAAACCCTGCAAGCCCACAAGACAGGTAAATCCAGGTGCACGGGTCATGTGGGTGGCCTAGTAGGGATAATGCTCCTATATAACTTCACAGTGACTTGAACTTAGTTCTTTTCCATTCAACCACTAGGCTACTCTTATTATGTTTGCTTCTAACTAATGTGGCGTCAAATGCCTTTGTAGTCTACCAATTTCCAAGTCAGTACAATTTCAGAATCAAGAGTTTTCTGTATGGTTTATTTCAGTCATACATCAGCCATTTAAAATATACACTTGGCTGTATGATTCTTGGCATAACTATTCTGATGCAACTGCATTCTTTGACCTCATCAGGGATCTGTACGCAACCTACATTGTGGAGGGCTTAAGGCGGTAGAGCATCTCTAGTTAGCCAAGGATCTTAAATTGCAAACAGATGTTATATATGAATGATGGTGAAAGTGTCCTATACCCTAATGAATACTCAGATATTTCTGTTCTTATGCTACTCTCAAGAGTTCATGTACTTCCATGGCGCATTTATGCTCTGTTGGTTGAATGGTGCCAGGGACGCTCATGTTTGCAATTCAAGGGAAGAAATGTTTTTCCTCTTGTAGATTGCTTTGGTGTAGTGTCATTTGTGTGTTTTTAATCCCTTTCATTTATAGAATAACGAGTCATGGTAAATCATGTTTTCCCACTGTTAACAGAGATGGATTCATGATACTGTCTATAATGGTAGCAGTTAGTAGACACCACAGTTGAATAGACAATCAGCACAAAGATGTGATATTCATCAGTACTAGAATTGCACAAAGGGCATTGTACACCTACGGAGAGTTAGGGGTAGACATTCTCTGTATTTTTCGAGGTTGGGAGTTTGAATCTCTCATGAGTTTGGCTCCAACAGTACTTTCAGAATTCACAAATCTAAACCCATACTAACTGAAAATTCTGTCGCTTTTTCACGTAAGCTTACCGGAGTTGAGGTTGATCATTAGGTTGGGAGCGTATCGGATACAACCATTCACCCAAAAATGTGTTGGATATTGTTAGGCCTGTCCAGAGCTTCTCAGCCCAAGTACCAAACTCTTTGGGCCCAATCCAACGGTAGTCCATTGACCGACAGTCTGGCACCTCAGAAAATCGTGATCCCTTTTCACCCTTCACCATTGTACGCAGCTCCTTGTACAGACTCGGACTTGAAGTGAGAGTAATAAGATGGAGGAAACCAGGAACTTCCATACAAGTCTAACCCTTGCTCCATAACCCGTCATCCAGATTAACCAAAAGATTGAAAGGTGGAGACATGCGGTTTGAGAATTAACTTTGCACGATCCAGACTTTGGTCTTCATTCAGCTCAGGAGATGGGTGCTTGAGAACAGACAGCAAAGCTAATTTCAAGTTCCTAACGGCACGAAGATCACTACAACTCAGAGAATTACAGAGAAATGATGAGTACATGCACAAGGAAGGTCAGGGGGAACAGGAAGATGAGAATTAGAGAAGAGAGCACAGAATCAGCAGAAGAAGAGTTAGGCCTTCTTTGGGGACTTGGTGGCCTTGGATGGGGACTTGGGTTCCTTTGTTGCCTTGTCGGTTTTCTTGGGAAGGAGGACTGGGTTGATGTTGGGAAGGACTCCTCCGTGGGCTATGGTCACGCCAGCTAGCAACTTCCCGAGCTCTTCATCATTCCTCACAGCCAAAAGGACGTGCCTTGGTATGATTCTATTCTTCTTGTTATCCCTTGCAGCATTACCGGCCAGCTCAAGAACCTACACCAATTAAAGACTCAACACAATAGGCCGAACAAAGATCTGTTTTTTTTTACAACAAAGTAGTAATCACTCCATTGCTGGAGTAGTAGAGATTTTGATGTTCATCGATCCAGCCAAGTAAGTGTGCTACCTTCAACCATACATATTACGCAACTATCTATAAGACCAAATCCCAAATGCAGATTGAAGCTCAGGGCTAAAATCCAAGCTCAACTCAGTTGAACACCAGGCCAAAATCTATGCTACGCTGAAATTCCCTTCAAATGGCAATGAAGTTCGTATATTTGTGCTTTCACAGCAAAGCCCTAAATTAGAACTCTGACATAGACAGCAAGCTGATCTCAAGCTCAAGTCCAGAAATGCCAAAAACCGACGCGACACGTCAACTGGCCAGGGAGAGCTGAAGCTACCTCAGCGGCGAGATACTCGAGCACGGCAGCAAGATAGACAGGAGCTCCCGTTCCGACACGCTCAGAGTAACGTCCCTTCTTGAGGTACCGACCGATACGACCGACAGGGAACTGCAGGCCGGCCTTAACGGACCGGGAAACCGGCTTCTTCTTCGGGCCGCCTCCCTTCCTGCCGCCGGCGCCCTTCTTCATCTTCCCTCCGGTTTCCATCACTTTAAAGTATCCTCTGATTATCTCCGAAAAAGTACCGGAAGACAGGCTCCGGGGGAATCTGGTTCTCTCATGGGGGTTGAAATGTGCAGTTTTTATAGAAGGGCAGGCGAAGGAATTGCAGAAGAACTTTGGATTGCCGATGGAGATGATTCGGCCGTTGGATCCTATCTATATCAACGGTTCTGTATATTGATGAGCTGGCAATCCGTGGGTTATGCCAGATAGCCAATGAAAATGAGTATAAAAAGTAAAGGATGATGTGGCCCTTTTTCCTTGTGAATATTCCCGAAATGGCACGTAACAAAAGCACATTTGGAAAAAAAAAATTTAGAGAAAGAAGGGTTTATACATTGCATCGTTCTCAATTTAATGTTAAAAATATTATAAATTTAATTTTTATTATTTAACTCATAATACATCTTCATTCTTATATTATCTTATTCTTTTATAATCTCATAGACCTCATTTATAATAAAAATGTTTATATTAATATTATTTTTAATTTAAAATTAGGATATCATATATTTATTATGTGACTTCCTACTCATTTATTTATACTTTTTAGCACTTTATGTGCATGGTTTTGAAAAAAAAACAAATACATTTTTAATATAAGAAATAAAAATATTCTCAATATATTATAAATAATTTATATTCAAATTATCAGTTAATTAATATATTATATTTTCTTGATTACAATTTCTTTATCACAAAACTTAAATTTAAAAATCTTAAATTTTTAGTGTTATTGGTATGGTATATTATTTTGTTCCATGGATATTTGACCTGAAAACTAGGAAATTGGAGGTATGATGTGTCTTTTTTGAATACATATATTCTCTGTAGGCCGATTTTATGCAGGCCCATGGGCCTCTTACCCACTCCTTCAAGCAAATTGAGCCCAATACTATGGCCCGGCCAGCTTCCCCTAGTAAAATATCTCATGGAGCAAGAAACCACGGGACGACGGAAAGTACTTGCCCTCGCGATAAGACACGTTGACGGTTTAGATCACGTCCACACCACGAACCCCATCACAGCCGTCCATCTCATCTCAAGCACTCGGTCAACGTTCCACAACCTTCTCATCTTCCTCGTCTCCTTCTTCCATTTCGCCTGTGGCCTGGTTTTATCATAAATCTATACTCTCTCTCTCTCTCTCTCTCTCTCTCTCTCTCTGTCCAACAGTGAGCTCTCGTTTTTCCTGCCATGGATCTTCCGCATAGCCGCTGAGTCACCTTGGCGGCGTCGACCTACGGTCTACTCCTATCTGCATTTCTGGAGTCCATTTCTCTATCCGCACTGTGGCTCTGCGATAATACTGAGATCTGGTTGGGATTTCGAGCGTGGGTGTGAGCCAGGGTTTCGAAGAGCATCTGATCATGCCTTCGGTTCCCGTAGAGCTGCTCCTTAGCCCTATTATGCTGTCTCTAGCTTACTTCCATGGTGGTCTGTGCTCGCATCGCCTGAAACACCTCGAGAAAGGTGATCGGCGTGGTAATCTTAGTTAACATTAGGAATTTCATCCATCTCGTTGTTTCTATTCCTTGCAGCTGTTTCAGCCTTCTACTTTCATTTCTACTTGTCATCTACGAGGCAAGCAAGTTTTCGCAGACATATTGTTTGGAAATAGCCGGATCTTGATCGGTAGTCTCATCAGTTTTGATATATTTCAAGGTATTCCTACATTGCCTGCCTTAGTTGTTATGTTTATGAAGTTCAAGAGCTACCTTCATCCCTGAACGTTGCAATCAGTCGCTCTATGATCTGTTATCTATGTATGATTCTATGGAGAAGCTGCGATTATTAAACCTAAGAATCATCTGCTCCTTGTCCCATGATGCCTATTCTCATGAGCTATGATCTATGCATAGCGGTAAAATATGTTTGTTCACATAAATGTCCAGGCAACACTTCCAAAAAAAAAAAGTGCACCGCTTATATGAAGCCGAGACCTCCGATCTAATCTGATACTTGCAATTTAAATTGGGAGAAAATGAAAGTGGTTCATCAGCTTGAGAAGTAAATACGGCCTTCTGAGTCTGTCTGATGATCTAACTTTTGTTATATGTTAATCCAAGCAGTTCGTGAATATACTCTTTCTTGGCTTAGATATGGTAAAGAATGCTTGTTTTAGGTTTGGATTCTTATGAATTTGAGGTCATTGCCCTTGTTCATGATAATAAAAGGTTATTATATCCATTCTATGCCAATGTTATTGTTCATTTATTGCCCTAGTTTATTTGAAATTTCACAATGGTATCTATTTACCTTCCCACCGTGCTTTCTAGCAGATATATTCCTGCGATGGATGAATCGTCTTCCTCTGTTGAGCCTTGTGTTGATGTACCTGACAATTTAATGGAAGAACTGGCCTGTGATCTGCATAAGTTTGTAAAGATCACCAACGATCATGAATTGGACAACACTTCTGATGGAGATCAGTTTAATGAATGTGGAGGGTCTAAAACCACATCTGAACAGAAGCTTCAGAGCAGATATGAGAGTTTCTTGTCTCCTGTGTCTTCTGATAAGGATTATGAGGAGCCTGAGTTAGCATTGCAGGAACTATTCTTGAAGGAACTTGTGAGTCTCATTTGATGATTCCTGGTGCATGTGGGATGTATTATATGCTTGCTATTTTTTTTATTCCTGTTCTGTAAGATTTCATTCTATGTTAGCGTAGGAATATTGTGATATTCTATTTATGATGGAAGTATATAGATTAATGTCTTGTGCTAGTGTATTTATTATAATTTGCCTTCACATTATTCTTTGCCTTATTTTGTTCTAATTTCTTATTTAGCAATGCCCACACGCATAATTAGCACAGTTAATCTAGTTTTCAATGCATTTCTGTTGTCTAGATGGATCACAAAAACGTGAAACTCTCTTTGAAAGTAGTGTAAGTTTCTCTGTAGCTTGTGCAGGCATTTGTTAAAAAAAAGTGCTGCGGATCCCACTTGATGTTCTGACTGGTGTTTGAGACAAAACAAAGAGAGTGTTCCCTTTTTTCTTTTTGGTCTCAATAACCACTTCAATCTTTTGTGAAGCTTAATCTTCTCACTTATCTGACTCTTTCATTTTCATTTTGGCTTGTTTTTTTCTTCCTTTATCTGTCTCAGCCTCCTTTGAAACCTGTATCTGCCATGAAAGGCAGCCGTGAAAAACGAGGGGAAACTAAGAGAGGGCTGAGGGTAACATGGGCTCCTGATGTTTATGACCCGCTTCCAACATCAGTATCTCATGCGGTTAGAAGAGGCTCAAAGCAGCAGAAGGTGTCCAGGAAAGACAAGAGAAATGGAAAGAGAGGCCACAAGGGGAAGGATTCTTCACGGGGCAGCTGGAGCAAGGACTCCTCCAATGGGGTTGGTTGTAGAGATAAGAAGAAGAAAAAGAAGCAATCCGGCCAAATCCCTGTGAGCACAAATACTTGCTATAAATTACCAGATCCTGGTAATGGGTCGCTGGAGGTCAAGCCAGATCAGGTGGAGAACTACAGTGTGGCCATCCTGGACGCATCCTGCGGGAGCAGTTTCTTGAAAACATCTTTGACTAAGTCGCATTACTCTGTCACAGAAGCACTCTGAGTGAGCAATCTCTATTCGGTACCCGGGCTGGGCTTGTGATGTGCGTGAATAATATAGTTGGCTATCGGAGTGTTGGATGACTGATGTTCCTAGAGCTATGCGATTCAGCTTGTGCTTGTTACTTGTGTCTCGGAGACTTGATCTTTAATATTCGTGACAAACGCTCGTATGTTCAAGGGTGACTGGGGAATTACCAATTACTCTTTGGATGCGTTTTGGTTTTGGCTACTCTTTTTAAGTAAATGATGTTTAAGGTAGTACTCATCATGCAATGTCTGAGGAAAAATGACAATTGAAATCCGAGCAGAACAAATCCAGGAAATAACTTTCTATTGATCTAAACCTATACTGGGAACAAATTTACAAGCTCTCGAATCGTGCAATATATATCGACAGCAGAAGACCAGTTCTCCAGATTCCTCGCAATTCTCGAGTAACAAACAGATCCTTCTTCAAGCAAGGAGCGTCATATTTTGTTCTATGCAAACCGTCCCCTCTGCCTATGGTTCATCTCCTCTTCCTTCTCGATTGCATAATATCGAGTCTTGGACAAGCCTCCAACCAAATTATTGCAGCGGACCCTGAAATATCTGGAGAACGTGACCCTCCTTGCAGCGCTGACCTCCTGTTAGACATTGCGATTGAAGCAGCAATTCTCCGAGCTTGTAAGCAGAACCTATCTAGATTGTGTGTGGGGGCGTGGCGGCGGCGCTAATAACTTCTGTTACCCAAAAAAAAAAAAAACCTATCGGAAAGACTGTAAATTTGCTTCTCACCTTACTATTCGCGTATCCCTGTATTTCAATTTCCCCCCCTATTGGTCTATGCCTGGAGGCCTGAGTCCAGTAAAAAATAGAAAAAGGAAAAAGGAAAAAAGAGCTCGATTCCCTCCCATGGCTGGTAGCCTGGAGCATATTAGTTGCCATCTTCCAGTGCCTCTGCCGCCTCTCCGACGGAAATGACGAGCATGTGAAGCTGGCCCTTCACTCTGTACGACCAAATCTGGATCACTTCGCCTGCCTTCAGGTCGTTGTCCTCGACAACTCCGGCCCAGCCACTGGTGGTCAGCACGTACGCCTCAGATGCCGTCCCGTTCCTCTTCTTCATAACCCACCTCCTCAGACTCAGCATTCGCTGCTGCAGGCTCGGGTGGCTTATCACCCGAACAGGAACACCCCTCTCGACTCCTTTCGTGGATGGAAATTCGACCGTCACTCTCTCCTCCTCCTCGAGGAACGCGAGGGACACCATCCTGTCCACGGGAATGAGGAGACGCTTGTGATGAGGATTTACATCCGTGGCCGTCAGCATCTTCTGGCACACGGGCAACAGGTTTTCCCCCCCAAGTCCCAGTTCGATCCATTCCCTCAGCTCTCGAAGCAACTCCTCGGGATGGAAGCGCCCAGGATCTTTCTTCTTTGGTTTCTTCTGCGGCGGCCTCATCGGCCTCCGGGTACTCGAAGGCCTAGGACTATCTTCTCTCCTCGCCCTCTTCCGTGGCCTCGGGCACGGGGTCCCTGACCGCTTCTTCTTTACAGTCCAACTTTCTTCGACCTCATGCCATGAATGGCATGTGGAGGGATGCCACCGTCTCGAAGAAACACCGCCACGGGGGCATCGAGGGCGGGAGGGAGAAGCAGACGAACGACAAGGAGTGGGAACTCTCTCATTCGTCTTCTGGTACTTCTCGTGCATCACCATGGCAACGTACAGCAATCCTTCAAACGCGCTCATGGTCTCCCTCCTGAATCCCCCGAGATCTCCCAAGCACAGCGACTTCTTCGTGTTGTCGGCCTCCTCGTGCGCTCCCATGCGGGAACTGCAGAGCAAAGCCATCCTCGTCCTCCTCCTCGTCCTTCCTGATGATCCTTCATTGCTTCTCACCTGCGACCCTTATATACACATTTCACTGTCCTCTTCATCCACAACCTGCGGATAGATTCTACGTATCTCGGCAAAAATCTCTGGAGAAATTCTCTGTAGATCTCATTGAGTTCTAGAATTCAGATATTCAGCAAAAACGAGTTCTCCGGTCAAAGTATGAAAATTAAACCGGAAGTTACCTTAAAACCCACTATTACAAAATAAATTAAATATAAAATATAGAATATTAAGAAATACAGAGGAGAAATAGGGACAATAATATGTCCGAAAATTTTTCATGATATGTAATTATCAGAGCCAATTCTCAATTCTGTAAATACATTACATATATATCTGCCAAAAAAGCAAATGACAACCAAGGGAATTAGGCCGAGTGATAAGTAATTCGGTGTCGATTAAGGAGTTCTCGAGTTCAATATCTCGCATACATAAATATTTTCCTTGAGAGCTCCACCCATCATGCTAAGTGTGCGATCCGGAATACGACCAAAGAATTAGTGAAGAATTAGTGAAGTATGGTTCTCCGGAAGATGCCGCCTTACTGCTAGTAAAATCTACTTGGATACCGTGGTAGGCAACCAAAAAAAAAAAAGAAAAAAGAAAAGAGCAGATGACAAGTAGACAACCTGAGACGCGCTGCTCGACGGAAGTTTGGGTCCGTTGACCGGTGCTTCCTTTTTTTTTCTTTTAATTATTGTTTTTTAATTATATTTATTTATCTTATTTTTTTAATTCCTTTCATCGGTTAATTAATTTCCAAAAATCGTAATCTGAGTGGCAATAACGTAATATAACCAACAATCTGATTCAGGATTCGGTTTTTAAAAATATTATGAAAATATATCTACGAGAATATGATAGGATCTCAATCCGATTAACAATCCTAGGATCTCTTTTGGTCGACGTGGCAACATACTATTGGCCCAGCTCAGTGGACACCCCTCTCTTATGTTGCAGTCGCTATCACGCCATGATTCCTCGGACTCGGAGCCACCGAATAAGGGTGTCATTGTACGGGAGAGATATTTTCTCCTCCATCTTCGTCGTCGATCGTGTTTCTCGGCGAAGAGATCTTCAACTCAAAGATGGTCAGTGCCTCAGATCTCAAGTTAATTTTTCTGCGCTAGGGTTTTGATCGCGCGTTCTCCACTGATAAACTGCATTTTTTCTTTACTGATGGAATGGGTGTTTTGGTCCGCCGCCAATTTGCTTTTTTCGCGTGATTTCCTGTGGAGTATGAGTTCTGCCTCGTGGCTGCTGATTTGAAAAGGTGTTGACTGACAGATCGGGTTGATCTGTGTTGATTTTGACTGATGAATTTTATCCTGATGTTACTGGACAAGCTTCGTCAGTGATTAGCGCGGTTAGATTGGAGTTATGCTGCATTTGCTGCACGCTAATACGTTTTCCACACTAAGGATCAATGAGAATCACTATTTTTTTATTGCTCCGTGTTTTGTTCTGTGGTTCTCGTTCTTCTTTGCCCGTTTCCTAGTTCTAGCGTAATGCTGTAATGGAGATGTTACTATCATCAACATGTTTTTGCACATGAGGGTCTGGTATTTTGGAGCTCTTCTACGCTGCATATATGGAAGGTGAAATTTTGCATTTTGTATTGGTTTGACATTTGAGATTTTGAGAAATGGGTGCACAGCGAGAACTTTTACATTTTACTTCTGTGATCTAATTTTGATGCCTTGTGTGGTGGTTCCTGCTCATGTTATTGATGACGAGATGAAGAGTTGTAATTTATGTCCCCTATACTTTTAAAATGATATAGTATGAAGAGGAAACTGAATTTGTCTTTCCTTTATCTCTTTGTTTCATAAAGAACTTCTGTGGCATGGAGTGAGACTCTGTGATATCAATGCCGATTCACTAAAGTTACTGAATTTTCAAATCTTGTGTTACATAGAGTTGCTGATATTCTGTGAATCATCCTATCCTCCCAATGGCCCTGCATGTTGAATTTCTTCAACTCACAAATGCCTGCATGCTCATGGTCCCCCTTCTATGGACACAGGCAAACGCCGCATCTGGTATGGCTGTCCATGATGATTGCAAGTTAAGGTTCTTGGAGCTGAAGGCTAAGAGGACATATCGCTATGTTGTGTTCAAGATTGAAGAGAAACAGAAACAAGTTATTGTGGAGAAGGTTGGAGAGCCGACACAAAGCTACGAGGATTTCACTGCGAGTCTTCCTGCTGATGAGTGTCGCTACGCTGTTTATGACTTTGACTTTGTCACTGAGGAGAACTGCCAGAAGAGTAGAATTTTCTTCATTGCATGGTCTCTTATTTGTTTTAAATATATTCCAACCCATTGTATGTGCTGCTGTTGAAGTATCCTTGTGAATAACATATTTGCATCTCCATGAAGGTCTCCCGATACATCAAGGGTGAGGAGCAAGATGATTTATGCAAGCTCCAAAGATAGATTCAAGAGAGAGCTTGATGGGATTCAGGTGGAGTTGCAGGCAACTGATCCAACTGAAATGGGTCTCGATGTTTTCCGAAGCCGAGCAAACTGAATGTGTATATGGCTATAATTAGCAGCCTTCTCCAGGTTCTGTTCTTGAGAGAAATGTTTATACTTAAGTGAAGCAGTGGGCTTGGTTAGATGTGATATCAACCTCCAAGTTTCACCGTGCGTTGCTTTCTTCATCCTGGATGACAACGGATGTGTTGAGTGTCTGAGTGGCTTCTTGCAGTCTTATGCCTACAAGCTAAGTGTTACTGTTTATGGATGTGCATAATTTCTCTATTCTATTCCAGACCTTTCTTGTATCTCCTCCCTGTTTCTTTACTTGGATTATTTTTGAGGATGATGGTATATGACTTTTGGGTTGATGATTGAGTGAGTACTGATTTACAAAAAAAAGAAGAGGAATTATTAGCCCTCTAATATTCCTTTTCTGATCTGATGGGTTTGTAATTTGTATGCCCTTCTCAAGATGATTATTAATGCATCCTTGGTATAGTGATCGGTGATCTTCCATACAGAATGGCTAGTGCAGTAGTTAACGTGGCCTAATTTAGCAGGTTAGTAGGCACATACATTTGCAGTTTTTAGATGGTCATTGTGAGCTCAGGTAATACTTCTACATGTTGCAAGCGTGTTTGGATCTACTTGTGTCTGGTATGCCAATTTTCATAACAAGAACTGATGTCCTCTTTCTTGGTTGGAAATTCTATCTTTCTGCTGCATTGAGAAGCAAACATGATCGGCTGGACAAGATCAGTATGAGAGTGAATATAGCTCATTTGATGCACGTTGTACCTGGCCAAATTTGTGCCTGGGGTATGCAGACTTAGGCAAACTTATGAAGTAGATGATGAAAATATCTTTGGGTGGTGTCTCTGACTCTGTTTTTGGTATAATTCTGCCACAAATTTGTTGTGGACAGTGTATTAAGATTGCACACTAGGGAGGAGCAAGCAATTGTTTCCTCATGGGAGATGACAGATGCAACTCGCGGTCCTAAAGAGGTGGAAGCAGCAATTTTACTGGGCAATTTGGTGCCTCTAATCCTCTGAAGTTCTATAATGGTCAAAGCCTTCATTTAGCCTTTTCAATAATTGGAAAAAAAAAAGGTGGACAATATATGAGTGAATTGTTAGTTATTTAATGTCATTTTAATTAGCTTTTTTAAAAAAATTAAATAAGTACAAAATTTTACAGTATAATTAATAAAAAAAAATTTATGACTGAATTTTATTATTATTATTATCAAATCGATAAACGCAACATTGCCATGAACGAAACGGCCCCAAATGAGACAAAGCATGCATCTTCTTCTTCCTGTCCTCCACTGCTTCTGATTCCGGCCGGCGCTATCCTGCATACCTTGACCTTGCTCATATGGATTCCGCCGCGCATCGCTAAGGCTATTATTGATAGCTGTGCCGTTCCTGCAATTGCATGGTGGGTGGCCGAGAACCCGATGGACTACGCCGTCTCTCGCGATGAAGAGGCTCCTTTGGTTGCGAATGAGCTGTCGAGTCAAGCTCCGAGGGTGCACACCCGAGATGTTCACGTGATGAGCTGCGGCTTTCTGCTTGTATTCTTATCTTATGGAGCTGCTCAGAATCTTGAGAGTAGCGTCGATACTGCGAGTTCGTGTCTAGATTTGTGTTGGAAAAAGAGTTTCCTGAAATCCTGGAATGTCTAGCGAATGGTGGAGCGTACGTGCGGCTGTCCTATGCTGATATGAGCATCAATCCATACTTGGAACGCGAAATTGAGTACGTTCCTTGGGTAGCAAATTTGTCAATTGAAGTTCTTTTCATGTTTTTTTGCTCTCCCGATCCTCTCTTGCAGACGGATAATTTGGTAACAGCTTCACTGGGAATATTGTATGTGTCATTCACAATTTTCTCTTTAGTTGCGTCTTTGGTGGTTTGAGTGCTTGGTTCTAGGGATGCTATCCTTCTTGGAACTACTGGCTACTTGCTGCTCGTTGCTGCGAACTTGAAGCCCACGTGGTACCTATTCTTTTGATGTTTCCATTTGACGAAATTTTCTGGCATGTTCGTGTCATAAACGTATAGTTTAAGAATCTTTCAGCTTTCTCTATCAGAATGACCATGAATGTGCCCTTTGTTTTTTTGTTCTTCTCTCTCTAATGAAGCAGAAGAATTGTCTGTTAATTTCTTAAGCATGCTGTACATTTTGCAACCCTACATGCCGTAAAAGATGGTCTACATATTTTGAGAAAGCAATTGTTCCAGAGACAGCCTCTTTTATAAATATGAAACTAAACTGCCTTTTAAACTGACCCTTACTCACTGATCTGTTATTGTTGTAAAATCGTATTATGACTTGGTTAATGGGGATAGTTAAACGAATCCCTTTTCCCTACATCAACTCAACAAAAAGCTTGTGGGTTGTCACCTGCAAGTACCTAATATATAATTGCATCCCTTAAGGTAACTGCATATTTGCTTGGCATGTATAAGTAAGTATTTATAGTGCTGATTGTAGTGCGATGTTTTTGGTTTTCTGCTTTCCTGGATGTAGTTACACCGTGGTTCCTGCTTCTTTATACCTTGGCTTTTCTGCTTCAGTGATATGGATCAGGCAGGTGTCGTTACTGGCCTTGGATTCCCTGTTGAACTTTTCAAATTTTCCATTTCATGCAATGTCAATTCTCCTTCTCCAACCTTGTTACAGGGTACCTATCTCACTTCCACTGCACGAAATCATGCTAAAGATTCAAACCTGCATGAAGGAACAGTTATTGGCAGCTTTAATGGAGAGTTCTGGTGATTGTTCGCCAGCAATCAGGTAACTTGTTTTAAATTAGTGTTCTTTTCTTTTATCAAAGCTTTCTTGGAAGTTCAGTTGTCTAGATATCATCCTCATGATAATCCTAATATTTTCTTTCACAACAATGCAGTTCATTGGGAACCTCATATCGCTTGCTTTATTGCAAGATGGTGGAGTACGTATCTCCCTTCTGTAGAGCTTTCTTTTGCCTTAGTAGTGCCTTTTCTTCTTCCTGCAAAGGGTACCAATATGGATGATGCATTGCTGTAAGATCTAGAAAGAATTTACTCCTGAGAGGCCTATCAATGTTTCTCAGCAACAAAGTCTATCGTGCTCGTCCTAGGCTTGAGATCATGTAATCACAAAATGCTGGATCCAGATATCATCCGTAAATATGGAAAAAAACAAAGGCTAATTAGGTGAAGATACTACTAGTTTCGGTCGCATAATTGTTCAATGATTAAGGCATGAGTGTGATATTGTGCCATTGTTTCTTGTTGACTGAAATCTTTGATTTCACATTATTGCAGAATGGGAGTACCAGTTGTACATATTTACTATTCATAGTGTTCCTTTGCAGCATGATTGTTGGAGCAACACTCCCGAGCTTTTTACGGAAAAGGGATGATAAAGAAGGAATCCCATCTCAAGATTCCTCCATTAGTTTTTGTTCTTCTTTGGTATCTCAGTCAAAGTTAGTAATTGGTCCACTCTTTGACACACGGGTGCTATTGATAATTCCCCTTTCTGCATAGTCAGGATTACAAAAAGCATTTGTGTGGTAATGCTTCAAATTCTTCAGATACACATATATCACTTTACTTCCTTTCCATATAAATCAATCTTTCAGTTTCTTTCCCTCTTTTTTATTATTATTGTTTCTTATTTTTCTTTGGTTTCATGCGTTAGGGCTGAGTTCACTAAGGATGTAGTGAAGCCAACAGTCGGTGTATCTGGTGTGTCTGGCTTCATGGCAATTTATGGGGCTTTTGATGCAATAGAACGTAAAATAATATTAATGCCTCTGGAGGACCCTTGTTTTATGCAGTTATTTTTTTGGAGATATTTTTTTTGCTTGGAATAAAAAGTTAATCATACAGACGTGAACTACAATTCAAGGATCTTCTGCTTGGAAGGGCAGTTATGAATTTATGGTGGATAATGAAAATGGACGGGTTTTTTTCAGATTTGTTCATCTTATAGGATTTCTTTGTTGACTTTACCTTCACAACAGACGGAATATAATTCTTATATCCACTGCCTTAGACTGCTTAGAAGAAGTCAAATTCCCTGGACATACATTCCCTCCCAGTCAATTGTTGACCCGGGCCATGTTTTTATAGAAAACAAATGAATAAAATGTTTGTAGAAGGGGTGCAAATGATAGTTCCATCATTGAGAGAGCTGTTGCCTAGTTATCTTGTTAGGTTTATCATATATATCGTGCAAGAATTATAGGATCTGTATTGATCAAAGTGATCTGATGTTCAATGGTGATACATCTAGTGTTCACTAGCTGCTGGCTGTCTTACCTCTGGATTAGCATCAATCACTGGGATAGTTTTTGGTGGAGCTCTTCCTCAGGGTAGTCTTTTTGTCTCGCTGCATGTGAAACACAGGTTTGTTTCAGCAGTAATCGCTTAAAAATTCTCTTGATCTATTATAATCTGTTATGTCGTGGAATTCAATTACTGATGCGAGGGTCTATTGTCGTGCAGCTATAGTGGAGTCTTTGAGTATGTATATCCACTTCTCCTTGCTTCATTATTGGGAATTTGCGATGGAGTTCTAAACATGCAGCTCAGTGCACTGCTTGCATCGCTCTTCAAGCAGAACACAGTAATGAAAAATCGCTATCACTTTTCCAATACATTTACTGCTATTGAAGAATCGCTATATCCACGGCTATCTCCTTCCATGCCTCGTTTATGGCCCTGTCCAATTTATCAGACATGTAACTTCAATCTTTTGCTGATAAATATTGCTTGTGATTTATCTAGGAAGCTGCATTTGCACCGTTAAAGGTTTGGCAGTGCCTACCAATTGCACTCGTGCTCTTCCTGAGCCCTTGCACATCTTTGCTGGTGATGCTAGTGATCATGATTGCTACTATTTGTGTCTCGATATCAGCATTCTTGTTTCTTACACTTCACGCAGAAAAAAGCTTTCTCCTGCTCCAGTTCTTGATGTATTAATGCATGGTATGGCGATTTTTCTTTGGTTGCAAAGTTTCTGCAACTTACATTTCGCGACATCATCTATGTTTTCTGGATTGTCTGTTCTCTGTCACCGACTATGTACAAGTATCAATACAAAGTCCTTGGTTAGTTTTTTAGCTGTTCAGCCCTGAGCTTGTGCTGTCCCGAATTTGCCCATTTGTTTTTATCTATTGCAGCTAAGAGATTCTACGTGGCTTTCTATCGTTTGGTGGAAGTTTAGTTACGTCCATAGGCATAAGCCAGGAGATCAAGGTGAAATCGCCTCTCCCAATGCTACCACCTTTCTTTACCTCATATGCCTACTGAATTTCGGGATGGTGTCTCCGTCTTGGTGCTGTTGAGCCGAAGTCTTGGATAACATAAGAAGGCCATGAGCCCTTTGCCAGTGCTGATTACTTCGAAGACTTCATGATCTCACTAGCGACTGTTCAGAATTCATATGCCCGCTTCTGGTAGCAGCACTAGGAACTACCGTGGGCGCAGCGAGGGCCCGACTCTGGCCATCACCCATCGCAAACGAGATTGCAGGCAACAAGACTAATGGCAACCTCGCCAGGTACAGTCAGTCCTGCCCCCCTTCTATTTTTGTTGGGGGCAAATATTTTTAATTCGAGAATTATTATTATTTTATATTATATACATGAAGATTTTAAATAATGAACATAAAATGCATGAACATCTGAACAAAACTAGAGTATAAAGGGTGAGAACTAAACCCAGTCTTATCTACAGCTAATCCAAAATAAAGTTTTAAGGCAATAGAATATAGCACTACCAAGATTTGGCAATCCTACGCATGACACCAAAAAAAAAAAAACTGTGTGTGCCGGAATTTTCAAGTCATTTGAGATATTAGGCTAGCCCGAATTGATAGATCTACAGTAGAAGTGCAAATTGTGAAGAAGTAGACCCAATCTGATCCTCAATTCTCCTTTCCATCAAACTTTTCTTGGCCGCCAAAAATGGCCCTAACTTAGAGGTTCGAACCTCCCATACGTGAAGTCTAATTTGGCGATTTCCTTGCCGCTTTCCACGTTGGACTCTTTCATGTGTACAGCAATTTGAAAAAAAAGAAGTAATTTCCGGGACTGGAAAAAGATTGGTTCATTTGACACAAACCATACTAATCTGCCCATCCAAAACCAAAAAATGAACACTGATGGCATGGAATGAATGCCCATAAATTTGGTACTCCACTGCTTTGGATGGGAATGGAAGAGAATAAATAGAATATGTCGAGATAATCTCTAAGCCCCTATGGATCAAATAATCGTGTTCCCCAAACTATGTAGTAACAGTTTCCATATACTTGCGGCAATTTAAAGCTTCCTGCGACTCACATTTCTACTTTCAGACAATTCAGAGCTTCCCAGGAATTTGGATAGAAAACAATGGAAGTATTACAAAAATGTTCTACAGAAGCCAAAGAGCAAGAAGATCAGAGTCTTGAAAATTTATATGGCACTCAACACTATCCACATGACTTACTTTTTTTCCTTGTTTGGCTGACATTTAACAACTTTATCTGCGACAAAATCTCTGGGACCAATCTGCTTGCCTGCACCCCCGCCCCCCTCTTGACAGTAGCCACAACCTGTGTCTTCAACATCTCAACAGAAGTTCACACAGGGTCAACAATGTGGACACAATGAACTATCATCACATACTTTCTCAAAGAATAAGAAGGCACATTGAATCATGTAACGAATCTATTTGATCGTGAAAAACTGAGGACCTTTTGTTCGCTTTCATCTCTTTTGCCGAATCATTGTGAGACATTAGCAAGATGTACGTTGTATCAGACCTCACCTATAGTGTCCTACCGCAGTTTTAACAATTTCAAAGAGGTGATCTAACAATTTATTCCTTCCTACTAAGAAAACAAAGATTGAAGGATGGATAAGGAAAACCTTTCCCCCCTCAGATCTCAGACAAAAGAAGCTTAAGTCCTTTACCGAAAAGGCAATCACACAAACATGTCACTTCAAATGAAAAGATCTTCATACAGGATCGGAAGTTTCCATGATAAATCAAACATTGCCACAGTAAACTAATATATTCAGCATTTCGACTAAAAATCTCAAGAGTCCCTTTCAATAGAGTGTACCTTAAAGGAAGCCTCCTCCAGTCCACGTGGCATCTGATTTCCCATTGTGACCCACAGCATTCTTGGTGGGTGCACTTTGGTAGTAGTCATCATATCCATCATCTTTGGGATCATCCCATCCTGCCCAGCCATCATTATTACCTGATCTTCCTCCTTTGTGTGACCCCTCTTTTGTAGTTCCATTATTATCCCAGTCATTCCAGGTGCTTGAGCTGTAGGAATTAGAGTTCCCCATGGAAGAAGACTGGCCAGTTGAAGGAGAATTCCATCCCTTCTGCTCTTGCCTGAACTCATGATAATATCCATTCTTCTCATTATCATTTCGTTGCCAGTCGTCATTGTTCCACCCATCCTTTGTGTATTCCTCAACCTTTTGATTTGCGAGTGCCATAACCCCTTTCATGATCCCCCACGTCTTCTGACCAATCTCAGTCGTTTTTGAAGTAACAACATTGACGGTTTCATTCACTTTGTAATCATATCCACCTTCCTTCACCTGTCAAAGGAATTAGTTTTATGCATCTAGAAGAAAATACATTCGATGTTTCCGTGCACTCGATTTCTTAGACATAAAAATCATCAGCATCATCACCCATTTAATGAGACAAAGTTAGCTGTAAACTGAGCGAATAAAAAAAATAAAGGAAAAACTGCACTCCTGCGTATCATTCTAAGCCCTCCCCTTACTTGGGAATGTTCCACAATGCTTTGAAAAGGAACTAGTAAGCCAAAATTGCCAGCCATCCAGCGGCAGATTTGCAACATGCAATGTCGAGTACTATTTAAAAGATCCAGTTCGATGGCCCAAAGCAACAAACTTGTCGAATGATTGCAAGAAATAAACATCAATACCTTAGAAGTCAGCTCTTTGGTTCCTGCCTGGACCACATTGGCCGCTGACTGAGCGGCCGAAGCTGCAACTATAGAAATTCTACCTAATCCCTACACAGATACAGAAAGGACGAAGGTAATCATCGATCAACGATTCTCACAAATGGATAAAAAAATACAGATGACAAAGCAGAACGACTGATTTATAACCTGAGAGACAACAGACAGAACATCCCCCTGCGAATAATTGTTATTCCCTCTTGGAGGCATCGGGCTAGACCCAAAACCCACGTACCTCCCACCCTGCGAGGGAGGGATCCCCTCAGGCCTCGATTCATTTTCTGCCATCTTCCTGGCAAAGAAGCTCTCTTTGCTCGCGGCCGAAGCCTCCAATTGCGAGCGGGTATAAATATCCTCAGTGGACCTCGACCTTACAGGAGGTCCACCCTTGCCCCCAGCACTTCCCGTCCTGAAATCGCTCACGGACTGATTCCTCCGCACGTCGCTCGTGGATCTAAAGCTATCGTCGTTATCCCAGCTATCCCAGCCGTCGCTGCCGCTGCTTCCGCCGGTATGAGAAAGCGGTGGCTTGTTCCTGCCAGCGCCAGCGCCGATCGGCTCCTTGACAACCGGCGGATCCCGCCAGGGACGGCCCTCAGCGAGGGCCTGGATGCGATCGCGGTAGACCTTGGCGGCGTTGGTGTTGTACTTGGTGACGATGTCTGTCTCCTTGCGGATGCCGTATTGGGAGAGGAAGGCGTTGAGCTGATCGTTGCCGCCGCGCTCCATCTTCTTGATCTGGAGCTCGGACCAGGAGTCCATGGTGACGGATCGGACGAAAGAGATGTGGACGCCGAGGCCGCGGTGCTTGCCGGAGCACTCGAGGCACATGAAGACTCCGTAGGAGACGGAGGCCCACTGCGGGTTCTTCTGCGAGCAGTCGACGCAGATCTTGTTCCCCGGCTGCGCCTGCAGATCCCGGAGACGCCGCGATGCCGCCATTTCGGATTCGATCCGGCTTCGAATCTGGTGGAAATGGATCCCCTTTCTCCTCTCCGCGTGACCGTGATCGGAGCGAGAAGCGAAGGCAAAAGGCGAAAGGCAGAATGGCGAGGGATGAAGAGAGAGAGAGAGAGAGAGAGAGAGAGAGAGATTCTAAATGGAACCGCGCTTTTCTGTTAATTGTACGAAGTGTGTACACCGACAACCGGGAGCTGACGTCGTACAGGTAACCCGTGGACAAGGGGCATTTTCGTCATTTCACTGTTCCACGGACCAAAATAAAATTTCCTTCTTTTTTCGCTTAACTAAAAAAATCTTATTATTTATTTAGTTTTAGGTTTTGATAATATCGTCTGAATGCAAGAATTCTGAAGGTTCTTTTTTATTTCACTCCACTTTAGAGTTTAAATTACTAAAATTAAAATAATATTTTGATATAATAATATTATATTTAATTTATTAATTAAAATTTTATATATTTGATTCTTATTATAATTTTTTTTAGATTTATGACAAAAAATATATATGTATGGTAAAATTTACTGGCCCCAAAAAATTGCTCGAAATCGTCGCGAATACGTTGCAATCTCTGAAAAATCTGACAAATTCCCGATCATCAACCTCTTTTTTTTCCTTTTTCTCTATTAAAAAGAGAATTTTTCTTCAAGAATATTATTAAAAAAAATAAAGAGTTCGCATCAAATGCTTGCATTTACGCCATCTGACAAGTTCAGAATGAATTGTTGCAGGGAAAGGACGCTGTCATGATCTATCCGCTTTGGCAAAGCATCGGAAGTAGTGTTCAAGGACGTCCACTTGGAAAATCCTAATGTACGAGGACGAGCTACCATAAACCGGCGTAGACAGCTCGCTCCTCGTAGATTGGGGATTGGCCCGATTGGGAGATTCTTTATAGAACATTCTCTTGCACGGTTGTTAAGAGTCTAACAAGTATACCCAGATAGGTTTAAATAAGGTCATGCACAACCGTCTTGATCATCTATCAAAATAGACAAATAAATTAGATGGGGGGGGTGCATAAAAGGTCAGCACTAGCTAGGGATCAATTTCGAGAGCCAACGTAAGTTAATAACTAACACTACTTACTAAAATTCGGTCGATGTAATCACATGTATACACATTAAAAATATGTCGTTAGTGTTGTTGGATCATTCTTCAAACCCATAGGGTGTTGATGGGGTGGGATAGGTGGCGGACTGGGGAGTAGAGGTTAAAAAGAGATAGTACAGGTTGGTTCAAAATGGTCTAAAATTATTTGGATCGGTTTGATTATAAGTTATAATTTAGGCATATATTAATCGGCATAGAACTGTTCATATGTGGGTCGGTTCACAATTTTTGGCAGTCTCAGCATGTTTTGCAACGGTTTTGGGCTGGTTCAATGATAAAACATGTAGAGCCAATTCCAGTTCAACAGGCTTATTTCTTGGATTCATCTCGTAACCACCCCTCAACTCAATAAGAGCGAATAAGAGTGATTATAGGCTGGTTTGGAGGTAATTTGGGCTAGTTATTGGTTTTGACAGGTTACTTCCGGGCCATTTAACGTCATCTATACTAGGGAGGATGGAGCTGGGAAGAGGCAGGGAGAGAGCTGATTGATGCTGCCAAACAAATATGCACGTGCGTATATAGACTATCATACACATTACAGATATTGCCCTAATCAAACAGCAACCCATTGATTCACATTATTGACGATATACATTAGTCGATTGAAGACAGAACCCTCTATTATCGCATGCATTAATGACTTACAATTAAAGTTCTATGTCCCGCGACAAGCGTAGCTAGCTAGCTACTAGTATATGTAGAGATATTTCGAGGCAACATATTTGGAGGACTCAGGGTGAGATCTCTTCGTTTACGATAGTGGCATTGACGACCATAGCGTCCTTGTCCCGTATAGCAAGAGCCTTGGACGCCTCGGCACGGACGGATCCGTTTTGTTGGACCACGAGCACAGAGGAGACAATTCCCTTGTCGAATTGAGCTAGAATGTCTCCCACGAGCCCCAACTGACCTTCATGTTCCATGTCGTGATGACCGTCAGCCAATTTTCTCTCTATGTTCGATGGAAACCGACCCTTACCCACCAAGATCAGGTCATACTCCCCACTCTGTCCTGTTGCTAGGACTTCCTCGGCTATGTTGGTCGGGTGCTTCTCTATGTAATCCTCGGAATCATGGCGCCTCCTGAACTCTGTTACTGCTACCTCGTCCAGTTCCTGTCAAAAGGTCAGTCGTTTGATTCCCAAGTTAATGATCGGAGAGTTAGGAAGAGCTCTTGATATATCACCGAACCGAGAAGAAGATAGAGTGCTCACTGTTTCATTTTCTTCCATCCATGGGGATGGGCTCAAGTGTCGCCGCTCTCTCAGTGTATTTCCTGAGAGCCACAGGGCAACGTTGTTGCTCTCAGACCTACGGTTGTCAAAGAACCTTAAGAGTGTAACCCTAACAGAAGTTTCAAGTTTTGCCATTCTTCCTCCCAACTCCAATACCTCCCGATCGTCAGCTCCCCCAAAGAACATAATGCAGACACGCTTCGGCATGACAGTAATGGATTCTTCCTCCTCCTGAATGAAGCTACTGCCGAGCCCTCGATCAACTAGGATGGCCACCGTGCATGGTGCACTTTCCAGTACCTTCAGGTTGACCTCTCTCCACCTGTGGCCAACAGTGTCCACGGCAACCGCCTCCTCATGATTTTCCCCTCTCCACAGCTTGTGGAAGGGTAGTATGATTATGGAAATCCTCTTCTCTTCGGCTACGTGGTAAATGTCTTCGTGCATCGTAGAGAGAGCCGAGATGGCTGTGGAGTGGCGAACAGTGATCTGCCCGACCTGGCTGTAAGCTTGGAATGCTGTCGCCACTTGATCATGCGTTGTGCCTCGGTAGATACTGTTGATGAATGGAACGCCATTCTTTCGTGCTCGCTGGACCATCATGATAGAGGACGAACGGTTTGTAAGCTCTATGAGGTGCATGGCGTACAGCTTGAGCGAGAAACTCGGCTTGGTCATTCTCATCAGATCGATGAGTTTGATGAGCGAAGGTGCATTTTTAGGGCCGTGTACGCAGGCTAGCACTCGAAGTTTGTCCTTCCCGCTTTCGGGGAAAGGCAAGTCCCCGGCCTGCAATCTGCGACGAGTGCCAGGAAATCCGCCATGTGTCGGTCTGTAGATGGCCATCACCGCCGGTGTCGTCATGAAGGTAGTGAAGAGTGCCATTAACACAAGTATAGCAAACATCTCGTCGTTTAAAACCTATACAACAAAACAGGGAAAGCAAAAAAGAAATACATGATAATCAGTGTTCGGCATGACCTGAGAAATTAAAAGGAAAAAAAAAACCATTCAATTGTGCGTTAGTTGAAAGTGGAATAATCACATATTCGTGATAAGGGAATATATTGTTTTGCCATTATGTATTGTCAATCCAATAGCGAAAGAGACAATTATCGATTGCTAGTTGTCTTCCATTGATTGGTCAATTCAAGAGGGAAAAAAAGGGTCGGTGCCCCACACATGAAGAGTGGACTGAGAATGGTATTTGCATAGGTTTTTTTGTGGCCATCAGTGAACCATGCCGCGCTTTCAACTTGGTGCAAACGTGCAGCTCCTCATAATTCCTAGATCGAGAAATGATCAGAATTTCTTGAATTAAACTATATGTCATTTATCTTACCTTATGGGGTCACGATTTAAAAGTACCGTGCACCCAAAAAGACCCGACTAATAATATGCTAAAGCTTCACTCCACTGTGGTCGGTGGAATATTCTATATTTATTAATTTCACCCCTAAAGATGAAAGTGAAAGGGAATTAGTAAAATCCCTACTTCTTTTTTCTTTTGATATGTCATTTAAATCCTTCAATTCTTCTGTACCTTGGAAGCCAATGTTTGTGAAATTTGCTCAATTATATTACTTTGGTATGGATAAAAAAATGAATCTTGAATTCAAACTTGATATCTCAATATTGTATCTTCTATACCCTTTTTTTCTTCTTATTATCTCATCCTAAGATTGATTGATTTCATTTATAATTTTTTAAAAAAATCGACAGGATTTTTTGTTGCAATTTTATTATAGCTAGTTCTATGGTCGATAATTATGTTAACATGATTCATCTTACCATGTAGGTATAAATTCTTGATTGCTAATCATTAGGATTAGCCTTGTTCCATTTAGGCTTCTTTTCACATTGAAATAATTATCATAAGAATTTCATATATTTATAATTTTTTATATTTAAATCATATATATTTTAAAATAACTTTTAATTTTATATGTTGTCCATGGCGATACATATAAGACGCATCTGTCCAATTCCATTAATAAATTTCTTAAGTGGACTTAACACCGTTAAATCTTGCACACATGTCCATTAAATTGACCGTATGACCAAAACTTGTAATCGACATGTATAAGCACGTGGACACATCTTGCCACATCATCGTTTCCTACTCTCGCATTACCCTTTGTCTGTCTCCTACCCCATCTCAGGCTCTCCCACGTGATCCTCTTCCCCTCACCCTTCACCCCCTCCCTCTCTGCCACGTGTCTCCCTCTCTCCCCACACACCTCCCCGGCTCCACCCGAACAGATCTTCTCCGCCCCTCCCCCATCACAGCCAGCCACCACCACTGCCCCCGCCCTCGCGCCCTTATCAGGCCCGCCGTAACTGGCTTCCCCACACCGACCCCTTCTACTTCTCCAACCCTTCCCCAATCACACCCAACCACCTCCACTCGCCACCATCACCACCCGAAGCCACTGACGGAAGCTCATCATAGTCGGGATGGGAGGACCGAAAATAGTGGGATTCTAGAGGGTAGAAAAATTGCTGAGTCCTTGAATGGGTGAGGAAGGACGGGGTGGTGGCTAAGATGTGTGAGATGGTGACCGGAATGGACAGCGGGTGGTAGTTAGGGTTAGGGTTTAATATGGTTCACGGCACAATGGAAAATTCTACTTAATAACAAGCGGTAAAAGAGTAATTGCACTCTTTGAAATTAAAAGAAAATAATATTGTAATGACATGTCGGACACAGTAAAGGACACGTGCAAAATTTAATAGTGTCAAGTTCACATACGGACAACTTATGATGGAGTTGAATGAATGAGACACATATATAAGAAATATATAATATTGAAATAATTTTTTTGAAATATTTAAAATTTAAATATAAAAATTATAAACATATATTATAATATCCATTTTCATGTCGTAAGTACAAAGAAATATATATCATTCTTAAATTTCAAATCCTTCATTATTTTTCAATAAAATCGTCACTAGTATATGATAGATCTTGTCCAGTAATACTTTTATTTTCTTTATCAGATCATGAAGCAGGCATATAGAAGTACAACTGACTGAGAATCTTATAAGCGAAGCACTCTGGATTTAATCGAAGAAATTTATGTAATAGATAAGTGAAAAAGGAAAATCGAAAGAACTCGTACCTTCTTCTCCTTGCCAATATTAAGAACAATTAGCTCCACCAACCCTTTAGTATTCATCAAGACTCCTAAGGCAAGTGATTCCCTCACAGGGATCATACAAAGCATCGCCACCATGAACGTTCCAAAAATCTTTCCAGCAGATGCCGTCGAGATCACCAGTACTAGGAGTCCCCATGCCTCGACTCCACGAATCTTGGCCACGTCTGTCTTTAACCCGCTCGAAGCAAAGTACAGTGGAAGCAACAAACCTAAAACCATAAAAAAAAAAGGTTTAAATTTTCGTGGATTAAGATTAATCTTAGCCATAGTGAGTCGACCTTGATCAGAAGTTCATCTACGTATGATGATCAGATTCTCTCTGCTATAAAGTCTTAATTAAAAGGGTAAATTAGTACCTGAAACAAAGTCCTCAATCCTCTTTATTAGTCTGGTAGCAAACTCTCCTCTCTTAGGAATCGTCAACCCGAAAACGAATGCACCGAAGATCGCATGTATTCCTATGAGATCTGTCATGAAACCGGATACCATTACACCGGCCAGTGTCAGGCATATGTACGCCTCGTCGACGAAATCATGCTCAGGAGAACACTGACGTGCAATCCAGTTCATCATCGGCCTCACAAGGAGCAACATGAAAGCAACAAACACAGCCCCGGAGGCGAGAACCCAGACGGATATCAATGGGCTTTTATGGCCTTCACTGGCCCCATTTCCTGCCACTGCCACGGCCAGAGCAAGCAAGATCCATGCAGCAACGTCATTGAATGCCGCGGCTGCCATGGCTGTTTCTCCAACGTGGGTAGTAAGCAGTTTGAGCTCGGCCAGGATACGAGCCAGGACTGGAAATGCAGTAATAGAGAGGGCCACTCCCATGAACACGAGGAACTGGCTGTAGCCAACCCGTTCCTCCCCGTGGACAATCCTCCGGAGGAGGAAGCTGACTCCAACTGCGAAGAGAAAAGGAAGAGATATCCCTGCAAGGGCTATGCCAAAAGCCTTCCTCCCACTCCTCCTAATGGAGCTCAAGTCTAGCTCAAGACCCACTAGGAAGAGGAAGAAGAGAAGGCCGATGCTTGCCACCGACTCTAGTATCGGGATGCTCCACGAAGGGAAAACCATGTGCTGGAAGTTCTTGTTGCGGCCAAGCGCTGATGGTCCCAGCAGAATCCCTCCCTAGTTAATGAGACAAATTCCAAGCACTTATAATCACGGCAATACACTCAATGTTGAATGCATAAAGGGAAGAGATGTCACATATATATCGATCTGCATGCATGCTACAGTACTACTAATATATTTGGCTTACAAAGACTAACTTGTTTTGGAGAACGGACTACACACACACACGCACACACATTACACGTAATTGTGAACAAATGTCGACATTGTGATAGGGAACTTACCATAATCTCAGCGATCACTTTGGGCTGCCGAAAGCGCTTGAGAAGGAAGGCTAGGAAGCGGCTAGTGAAGAGGACCAGGGTAGATTGGATTATGAGCAAAGGGAAGGCATAGTTCAACGGATTATCGCCCTGCCAAGCTCCATCGGATGAGGTTCTTATCGTTGTCATGTTGAGCTGCATTGTGTAACTGGCCTTCCCCCGAATTATATGCCCGAGATTGTAGTGGTTTTCACTCTCAGTGAAGAGAAACTGGAAGGGAGGTGCTGGTTATATAAGCAAGTCGATCCTGTCCAAGCCCCTCCCTTGGTGACTGTCCCCTCAATTTTTGGTGGACGAAAAAAGTAGCTTGTCTTTTAATCGGCAAAAAAAACCGACCTTTTTTTTTACACATGACATGACTTAATATGTAGAAGTATAAAGTATCCGTCCAATTCCATTTTAATCAAATTGATTCCATAAACTTCTATAATTATGAATTTTTATCAATTATAATATACGAATATGATATTCTATTTAAGAAAAAGAATTGTATAAATCAATCCATAATTATGATTATGTAAATGGGCAAAGGGTATGATTACCTCACACCATTCTCTAATAATAATAAATAGAGTAATTAATTAGCCATGGAAATAGTCTTCAATTAATGATGCCAATAAGAATCTCACGCCGGAACGAAAGAGTATTTGATAAGCTCGTAAGTGCTCCTCTCTTCCGACATGCAGCCTTTTCCTTTCTTTCAATTGGACTCAAAAGTCATCCATTATTAACCGGACAAACTGCAGCTAAGATTAACGTTGTATATCGCAGGTTTTGAATGTGTCGTCCATGAAGAAGGCCATAATTAACCTTTGGTCATATCACTTTGACATACACATCCTCAATTAGGGATATCCTAGGTGCCTCTTCATCTCTTTCCTTGCTCCCTCCTCTGTCCTCTGCAGATCATCATCGGAACAAACAGAGAAACATCTCTAGCAGCACATATGACTAGTTAGTGATCAAGTTCTGAACAAAGGAACTGTGGATGAAGATCCGAATCACGATTGAATCATATCCCCCATGTCACTTGTTATTCTAGTCCACATGTAAGGAATTTCCGTATTCTTTGATCGGATTTGGTAGCCTCCCCCAGATCAAGGGAAGAGAGTGAAGAATATCGCCGCTGTTACCAATCTTTTGGGGTCGAATCGTAATTATCTTACTCTCTCTGTTGGATATATTCTACACACACTGCCAAAAAGAAAAACTCAATATATATATATATATATTCTAATTCTTTATTAAGAATATAATTGGAATGGACAAGACATAGGGTTACATTTATGTTAATGCATTGCTTTGTTATCTCCTTTTGGGAATAGATCCTGTCACAACTTGGAATCAATTGACAGAAATTAAGGCGAAGGGAGGTGCAACGCGTCAGGCGTTGGAGCACAGAGTGCCTGTGCAGCCGTTTGAGATCAGGCCACTTTTGTGAGAGTGTGTAAAATGGAAAAAAATTCAGCCGGCTGGCCATGGATTACGACACACACCTATGTACACACACACACACACACATGTATATATGTATATATTATCATCGACGAAAAATTGGCTGTATACAGTTTATATGGGGGTTTGATCGGGAGGAGGACAAATTTCATTCCACAATTCGAAATGGTGCAAGTTGAATCATTGCATCTTAGCTAGTGCCATGCCAAGATGATAGTTATTAGTGGGTGTTCATCTTCCTCCGAGGAACTGTACCGTGTCTTATGGATATAATTCTAGTCGTTAGATAAGTATATAACTAATAGTTGTATCTGATCGATAGAGGTTTATTGATATTATTTTTAAATCAATTTTCTTGATTTGATCTCCTGGATGGAAAAATCCATGATATTGGTCCCCATGCGTTCGCATCTCCATGGCCAACGCTAGCTTACAATTACTTTCGAGAGGGCAAAAGAAATTGGTGACTAACGACGGGGGCATGGCTCAAAAGGGTGTTGAAGAGAGAGATCGAATACTTAATATTTGATTTGAGTTGGCGTTGCATAATTATTCCTACGATCGGTTTTTCCCCCCCACAATATTCGCATATATCGCGCCAATGAGCTTTTTCGAATAGGACTGATCCACGTAATTTGTTCAAAAGAGGGCAAGACTCAATGAAAAATTAGCAAAAAACAAAATTTTGTGTGTGAGTTAAGATAAATTAATTATAATAGATAAAATTAAGTGAAATATATATATATATATATATATTAGTTTAAGAGGAGTGATCTCCATCACTTGCATGCTTCATTAAATCATTCCAAGTATGAGGCGCAAGAGCATAATTTCCAACTTGGGACAAAAATGCATTATGAATTCAGTGAAAATTTCTTACCATTTTATTTTTTGTGGTTATATTGAAAGTAAATTAACCTAAAAAAATATTATAAAAGAAAGGTATAAGTAATCTCATTAGGAGATTTCAAAATACATATAACACTTTAATTATACACTGATAATAATACTATTATACCAAATCTTATTTTTTTTTACCCTTTTATTTCATATGTTATTTTTATCCATTTTGGTGAGATCAACACTTATAATCGGGAAATATATATACATAATGATGAACTTCCACAGTTGGCATTTTCTATTGGTAGAAGAAAAGATCCACTTTGAAAATGGATAGTGTTTTTTTTTTGTGGTGGTTGTATAACCGTCCATGCCTTTCGAATATATACAATAAGTAGTTTTTATTTGTTCTGTGACTGTGGTCGAAATGATACCAGCTAAGCCACTAATACACACACATATTAATATTCATATGTAATGTCAATATGATTATGTTACTGTAGACACCACTTTGCTCCCTACTCATATGAATCCCACAAGTGTTAATGCCACTTCGAGGGCACAAACTAGAAGGAAGGAGCTTCGAGATGCTTCCCATTAAAGATTCCAACAAACATTGGGACGTGTAGTGTACAGCCTCCTCTTATCACTTTCATTGACTTAGACATGTATTATACCTATCATCTTAATTTAATTTAATTTTTTAAAATTAATTACTCGATTAGTTTACTGGGTAAATTGGCTATACAAAATATTTTATTAATATAAAACCTTGATACAAATTATTTAAAATATAATTCCACGGTACGAATCTTTTTTTAAAATAAAACACTTTGATACAAATCATCGATTTTTCACTAACGCTGTAAATTATAATTAGTATGATAGTACGAGGTGGAATTGATAATAATTTTAAATTGTATAAAAAATGTAAAACTAAAAAAAAAAAGGAGACGGAGACCAAAAGGAAGCTCGCCGGTGGCCATTTCCCTCCGACAACCTCACCGGCAGCCCAAAGACTCCCGACAAGGTCGTCATCGTCGGAGGGGTCAGTGAATACCCCATAGCCAGTTTCCCTTTGTTTTTCTGCTTCTTTTTAAATTTCATCTTCTAGTCGGTGAGCTCTCCCTCTCCGATAAGCCGGAGTCCCCATCCTCTCTCTCTCGAAGATGGAAAAATGAAAAAAAAAAAAAAAGGAAAACTGGCTAGGCTTTAATGTGGAGGCGCAGTTGGGATTTTGATGTTTGGGAAGATGAAGAAGACGGTAATTTTAAATATGATAAGCTAAATATATCAAAAAGCTCACATAATTAGATTAGCGTGGTAGTTGGGTAAGATAAAACTAAGTAGAAGGTTGGTTTTTTTTTTCATCACGCAGTATCTCCAGACAAGTTGAAGTGTACCTTGAGACTAGTTTACAATCGAGTCGGAATCTCTAGAAAAATTATCGTCAACTTTCTCAACCGATATTTTATATTTGGATTACCTATTTGAGAATTTAGTAAGAAAATTACTATTCCAACCCAAATTAGTAAGTAGATGATTGGACTTCAAATCTTATCCATAACACTTTTCAAAAAAATTTTAATTATTTTAATGGAAAAGGTAAAAGTAAAAAAAAAAATAGAGCCAAAGGAAGGCTCAATCTCTCAATCTTTTACTTAAGCAAAATTTACCCAACCACTATGCTAATACTTTTTCTTTGATTTGTTTTTCATATATCTATGTAAACTATTTTTTTAATTATATCTTCATCTTCACCAACCACGAGACCCTAACTGCATCTCCACACACGAAACCCTAGCCGATCATCTTTCTTCTTCTTCGTCTTCTTCATTTTCAAATATTCATCATCAAGAAACAGAGGAGATGAGGACTCTGGCTCATCGGCGGGAGAGCTCATCGGTAAAGAGTTAGACCGACTAGAAGATGGAATTTTAAAAAGAAGAAAAACAAAGGGAGATCAGCTATGGACTATCGTCCCTCTAAGCTGCCGGCGAGCTTCCTTTCGATCTCTGCCTCTTTTTTATTTAGTTTTGTATTTTTATACCATTTAAAATTATGATAAGTGCCACATGATTAAATTATTACATGTATCACCGAATCAGTGTCACATCATACTGCTACATTAATTATAATTAACAACTTCAGTGAAAAATTGACAGTTTATATTAAAGCATTCATTTTAAAAACTATTTATATTACGGAGTTATATTTTGGATAATTTATACTAAAATATTACATTAATAAAATAATTTATATTATAAACATAGTTTACCAATAATTTTGATTTCCCGGAATTTTCAAGAACATATCTTTGTCATGAAATTAAAGACAGATCGATCCTAATTATGGGTGTGGGAAGATTTTTAGATAAAGTTATATATGTTTATATATGTATATTCCTCATTGGTTCTTGCTTTATGTCACATGTGAATAACAACTAATTAGCCTCATTAGGGTTAGCCATTTCCGGTTGGGGAGAATTCCTCCGTCTAGTGATATTGAAAAACATGTCTCCTTTCCCGGAATGGTTTCTCTCTATTTATGATCTTTGTAAGATATATATATATATATATATATATATCACTAGTCCCAGAATATTCTCTCTAATTTCCTTTTTTTTTTCCCCTCCAACCAAAATCGCATGAGATAAGAGGGACCCGAACTCATGTCATCATCTTTACGAGATTAATGTTTGTTTACGGTTCAAATGAAACTAATGATCTCGTTTTGACATCACTCCATTATCTCGGGAGCAACTCCAAAGTGTACAAACATAAATTGTCTATGGAGTTGTTTAGGGCATCTTGAGGTTCAGATTCTTGCAAGTTGTTTATCTTCTTCGACTAAGACCCGATCCTGATGCCTTACTGATCGCTATCCCAACCATAAAACACTAAATGCGTATATGTATGTGGAGTCCCAACTTGGAATATCAATATATGCACGAATGGGAATTGAAGAAAGAACAATTTCGGTGGAACTCCATTGCCCAGAGAAACATGTCGAAGCCCTTTATGATCTGATCTTGACTTATTTTTTTCAGCATTCTAAGGATTTTTTTTAAAAAAAATCGTTTATTCGGTGATCAACTCCGTCTATGTTTATCCTAATTAAGAAGAAATTCCTATATGAAAGAGATCTCCATCAAGATGATGTTGGGTGTTCTTATCAAGGTCCAAAGTACTTTGCTTATCTTTCATCATCAACCTTGGTCGTGATACAGTCCAGCAAACCATATCAACGAACCATATAAGTTACCATATACTTGCCGATCATTGGAAAGCCCGATCGAACTATTATAGATATACATTCAAGTACCCAAATTCATACACATTTGTGCATGTGTACTAATTTATTGTCAGACTAGATCGTTCGGTACGTCTGGCGAGCTCGAAGACCCTTCTTCTTTAAGCTTATCGAGGTCGTCATGTGCCACCTTCATCATCGGGGTTTCCTCGGCGTTGGTCAGATCGTGCTGCTGAATTACGAGAACAGAAGACACTATACCATTGTTGGCGGAGGTTAGAATGTCTCCAACGGGGCCCAGCTCGGCGTGCTCAGCCTGGCGGTCAGCCAACCCCGCCACCGGGGTCGATGGGAACCGGCCCTTACCCACCACCACAAGGGCGTAGTCATGGCTCCGCCCTATTGCCAAAACTTCATCAGCTATGTTGCTACCAATGATCTCTCTGTATTCCACCATACCATCCCACCTCCCACGAAATTCCACGACTGCATCTTCATCCAACTCCTAGTTTAAGATCCAATGCCACAACGGAGAAATTTAGGACGCTAACGTTGATATACATAATGATATAATAACAATAACCACAATGAATTGTTAGCTACCTTTTCTCTTTGTTGGTCCATGTTTGCGACGGAGAAGCAGTAACTCTTCTCTCTGCATTTGCTTGGAGAAGGCTGCAGTTTGACTTGTGTTCCATCAAGCCCTTCTTTCTCTGCAAACCTTACCACCGTCACCTTCACTGCCGGGTGCTCCGCCATTCTACCACCCAACTCTAGGGCTTCCCTATCATCAGGCCCACCAAAGAATAGGATGCACACTCGTTGGGCCGGGCCCCCATTAGGCCCTGGAGTCTGGGCCCCACCACTCCCGAACCCACGGTCTACGAGCACCGCCACCGAGCACGGCGCGTGCTTCAGTACCCTCTGATTGACCCCTCTCCACCCGTGGCCGACATTCTCGACCGTCTCACCGTCGCCATCCACCCTCCATTGCTTGTGGAAGGGCAACACGATCATCGTCACCCTCTTGTCTTCCGCCACGTGGCAGATATCCTCATGCATGGTGGCAAGCGGCGAGATCGCAGTAGTCGGGCGGACTGAGACTCGGCCCAGCTGGCTGTACGCCTGGAAAGCCCCTGCAACCCTGTCGTGCCACTCGCCCCACCGGAACCGGTTGAAGAAAGGGAACCCGTTCCTCCTGACCCTCTGAACCATGATTATGGAGGAGGACCGCTCGGTGAGCTCGACCAGGTGCATGATGAACAGCTTGAGCAGGGATTTCTTTGTACTCCGGCTCGCCTCGATCAGGCTAATAAGGGAAGGTACATTGCGTGGCCCATGTAGACAGGCGAGGATCCGGAGGACATCCTTGGAACGGTTGCTGCTGGACAGGTCCCGGAGCTTCCGGTGGGTGGTGCTTCGGATGCCTCTGGCGGGCTTGTAGATGGCCATGACTGCCGGGGTCGTTATGAAGGTGGTAAACAGAGCCATCAATACGAGGATGGCAAACATCTCATCGTTCAAGACCTGCATAATCTCGAGATGCAGACCACCTTAAGTTAATTTAAATCTTAAACCATCTGGTTTTTATAATTTAAGCCCACGCACATGTCTCTCGAACTGAACAGAACAAGTGCATGTACAATATTCATCTCAATTCTCAAGGAAGGTAGCTTAAGTTGTACGTGTAAGAAAAGAAAATTGAGGTGAAATGTCGTCAATTTGGTGATCGACCCACGATTCACTATGGGCTTGAAGAGGCCCTACATTTATCATTCTCTCCATCATAGCCCATATTAGCTCGGCCCTGACTATTATGCTGGGCTCATACCTCATCTCATAGTATACATGCTGAATGAAATGATATATTATACACAATGACTATTTACATAAATATATATATATATATAAAGTTTTCACTAGAAGGTCACAACCTATAAAAACGTAGTCACGAGCCACCTGTGATGTCCATTTTTTTTCCTTATTAAAATATAGGGGAAACCCCACCCCCCCCCCCAAAAAAAAAAGAAAATTAAGAAGAAGAAAAGGAAAACGTGAGAACATGTTACAATTTTCTAAGACCCGGAACTTCGGAGAAAAGTCTTCTGCCTATAGCAAAACAATCATATAATCATGAGAGCCACAAGCAAGCCCTAAGGGTATTTTGGATTGAGGAATGTGGAGGAAGAGTAACAAGCTGATATTTTAGATTGAGGGATTTGGAGGGGAGGGGAGGGGAAGCATGTGGAGGGATAATATATGCCTTATTATCTCTTTTTTGAATGTTATTATGAAGGGTGGAGAAGGGAAAGTGAATATTAAAAAGTTTATTTAATTATTTATAAATATTTTATATCTTTTAAAATTAAAAAAAAATTATTCATTTCTCAAATCCCTAAATCCCAAGTAATTTCTCCATCTTTCAAAAACCCTCAATCCAAACATAGGAAAAGAAAAGATAAGTGGTTCAAACTCATTAATTATTACAATACGAACTAAACAAGACATCAGGCTTTGACAGCCACAAGATTCATTAACTGTGTCGTATTATAAATTCTTATTTGGTCAATGAAAAGGTCTGGCTGCTAGCTATTCTCGTGGAATAAGCTTTCCTCCACATGCGATGATGCTTCATTTGCAAGTAGTGGAGAATCTCGTGGTGTATTCTTCCATTTCTTGACCATTCCCTTGTCAAAATTCATCGTTATCCTAGGTATCACTTTTACAAAATTTAATTTATTGTATATATCAGACCGAACATACTGTTCAAATCACATCAGTTCACCTTTTAAAATTTAATCTTAACACATTTGCAAGTAAATAAGAGGTAGAAATAGGAAAACTGACCTTCTTCTCTCTGCCGATGTTGAGAACGATGAGCTCCACCAGGCCCTTGGTATTCATCAACACGCCTAGAGTGATCGACTCCCTCGCCGGCATCATGAACATCATCGCCGCCACGAGCGTCCCAAAGATCTTCCCTGCGCAAGCTGTGGTTATCACGAGTGCCAACAGGCCCCACGCCTCGGCTCCTTGAATCTTTGCAACGTCCGTCTTCAGCCCGCTCGATGCGAAGTATAACGGGAGAAGCAACCCTGACACAAAGTCCTCGATCCGCTCGATCAGCCTCTCGGCGAAATCCCCACCCTTTGGGATCGTTAGCCCGAACACGAATGCACCGAAGATGGAGTGGATCCCTATGAGGTCAGTCATAAAGCCTGATACCATCACACCCGCCAAAGTCAGACAGATGTAGGCCTCATCGACCGAGTCGTGCTCAGACGAACACCGACTCGCTACCCACTTCATCGCAGGTCGAATCACTACTAGCATGAACACCACAAAAGCAACCCCCGAGCAAAGAACCTGACATATAGCACAGCACTATTAGGAGTTTGTAATACTCTAGTTACAATGCCAAATTCAGAATTTCCGTATTTTTAAAATGAAAAGAAAAAAAATTATAAAAAGGGAAAAAGATGAGGTGGAAGTACCCAGAGAGACACGAGGGGGCTCTTATGGGCCCCGTTGGCGCCGTCCCCGGCAAGCGCAACAGCCAGTGCAAGCAGTACCCACGCGGCGACGTCATTGAAAGCGGCGGCAGCCATAGCAGTCTCGCCGACGGGGGTGGTGAGGAGCCTGAGCTCGGCGAGAATGCGAGCGAGGACCGGGAAGGCGGTGATGGAGAGGGCGACGCCCATGAAGACGAAGAACTGTCCGTACCCGACCTTATCGGCGCCGTCAACTGCGCTGCGGAGGACGAAGGCCACCCCGATCCCGCAGATGAAAGGGAGAGAGATGCCGGCAGCAGCGATCCCGAAGGCGCGGCGGCCGCTTCGGCGGATGGAGGTGAGGTCGAGCTCGAGACCCACCAGGAAGAGGAAGAAGAGGAGGCCGATGCTGGCGACGGACTCGAGGATCGGAGTGCTCCATGACGGGAAGATGCGGTGGAGGTAATGCTTGTTCCGCCCGAACGCCGATGGGCCCAGCAAAATCCCGCCCTTGTATTATTTATTATACATTAACAGTCATTAGAAAAATTCCAACAAATTATTATTATTAGCATTATAAGTAAATACGTAAATATATGTATGTATCTCCTGCCAAAATCCATAAAAAAAAAAAAAGAAAAAAAAACTGTATCTCAGGGTTCATATGAACTTCGTAATGTTGTTATGCTAGCTATGCCAGAGGGGACTATGCTTGGTTTTCATGCAGTGATGGATACTCACGACGATCTCAGCAATGACTTTGGGCTGGCGGAGGGGCTTGAAGAGGAAGGCGAGGGATCGGCTGACGAGGAGGATGAGCGTGGTCTGCACTATCAGCAATGGGAAGGCATAGTCGAGAGGGTTGTCCCCTTGCCATGCACCGTCCGATGACGTCTGTATCGCAGTTATGTTCACCCCCATGGTGTCGTAAATATTGTAGACGCAAACTTAGTATGTAATTATGTGTACGCTGCGCTCATGTACGATGAGGAGGGGGATTCGATCGACCAGTGGCAGGCAAAGAGCTCGCTGGCAACCCCTATTTATAGTGTCAGTGAGTGGGTGAGACGAGAGAGAGAGAGGGAGGGAGGGAGGGAGGCAGGGAGGGGAGGCGAGCACTTGTAGATCCCTCTGCTTACGGTAGGACAAAATGGTCATTTTGGATTTTCATAATGACTCGTTTTCGTGGTCTCTTTTAAGTGACCATTGCTTATTTACCTTAATCAAATGGGTTCTAATCCAAATGATCAAGTATATGTATGTATGTATATATATATATATATATATATAAACCCTAAACCCACCACAGTCCTGTTGTCTTCATCGCGTTTGTTAACCCATATCGATATTACATAGGGTAACCCACTGAGGGTAACATGGAAATTCATGAACCTCACTTTACAACTTGTCAATTTTTTGAATAGGTTTTTTTTTTTCTTTTTTGGGTGGCCATTTTCCTTGCTTATAGTAAAATTGCATGTGAGCTCAATCATCAAAGCCGAAACAAAGATGGACACGGGATTGGACTGAATTCATTCGGAGTTGATCAGGAAAAATCAAATGGTTCATGGCAAAATTGGCTTCTCAAGAACCACACATTTGGTCCGCCTCCCGAAATTTCCAACTTGACCCAATCTTCTTGGATTGCAAGAGAAGACTTGTACACGAAGACTTTTACGCACTAATGCTCGTCGTGCATACAAGCTGGCTTTTAGGGATGGATTCACGGGGTGCGCAGAGTGATTGCCTTCTTAAACACAGGAAAACTAATGGAATATTATACATAATTTATTTGAATTTATCTACATTTTTTAAAATTATTTCAATTTTACTCCCCAAATTTACTCATATGCTCTTAACTGTATCTAGTTTTTCTCCACTTGGACTGATGTTCCGGATTCGTCCTTGTTTGATTTAACAGTGCACTGGCATCATCTTTACTTGGGATCGAGAGATTATGATTTGATTATTGTTATTTGTTTTTCTTCTCCTTTAATATTATCTATGACGGGCAGATCATGAATTTATGTCTAGCTATCTTTTAATTTTGCCTACAATTCTTTTAGATATATATATATATATATATATAATGATGAAACTACAACATAACTCCAATATATTTGATATACTTTACAATATGTTGAAAATAATTATTTTAGTACTATATATTTTATTATATAATATATTTGAGTTATAATTTTATCGATTTATTGATATATAATTTAATGGTACGATAGTTATACGTTTATGTGATATAATATGTCAACAACTTTTTTGCTATATCATTGTCATATTAGCCAAAATTTGCCACGCTAGCATCTTACTTTCACATTATTATGCTATTAATGTCAGCAAATAATCATTATGTTAGCAAACTATTAAAATTATTATTTAAGTGTATTATAAAATTAAATATATAAAACTGAATTAGTTATTTTGAAATATATAAAATTTTTAAGTGTAAAAATGACAAGTATATATTATTTCAATTATGATCATCTCCACATATAATATATAACCATCATCCTTTTTTTCAGTTTGCTTCCATCAAGTTTACAAAAACACTAAGCGCATATTCACTAAAAAATTTAAATCTCTTAGATTATTAAAAAAAAATTCTATTAACTTTCTAATATGATAATAATGTCTACATGATCTCGAAACACATTCTTAACAACTGACTTCATATTGATCTTTATTTCAAACTTGAGCGAGTCCGGTGACATGACCATGATATATTTCAATTTTATCATGTGTTAGGACTTTTAACCACTAGCTTCACCCTTAAATTTGGCGACCCACGAGAGATGTATATATATATATATATATATCCGATTCCAATGTTATTATGCTAGATTTTAGGATGTGCTTATAATAATTTGAATTTACATCTCCCACCAAAAAAATTAAACCCATGTAATACGCCAAATTTAATCATGTTCTTATCAGTTTCTGGATCAAATACATAGATTCACTAAATTCTTTTTTTTTGGGTTTTTTCTATGAGTAGATTCATTAAATTTCAGAAGTATTCAAAATGCATCGTCCATCTCTTTTTTTTTCCCGTAATTTTCCACGTGATCAACGATTTCTTTCTTCGGCCAACTGGGAGATAATAATTGTGAGATACTAATGGCCAGAAAGGAAACCCACTAAACCCTATATTAATTCGTGGAGTAAGATCACATACAATGTTGTCACACAGAATCTCCTAGTTAGTGGTCGCATTATTGATTGATTTATCACCTGATTATTGTCAACGGTGCATCTCCCAAAATGATTCTGTGTAAATTTCAGAGTTAATACCGCCATTAAAGAGTAAACTAATTATATTTTTTCCTTTAATTATAGGATTTGACTATGATGTTTGAATGAGTGTAAGTGTCATCGACTTTCCTTGATAAACCCACATCCATTGGCGTGCTTCAACTTCAGTGTTAGAAGCCAAGTGATCAAATGTGACTTTTGCAACGACTTCTTCCCAGGATGCTCCGTTCGTCTCTCGTTCATTGGACGCACATTACAATTTCTCCACATCAAGCAATAACTCTATCCCAAACTCGAAGAAGTCTCCCATCTCGACCACGTTTTCCAGTTTTAAAAAAAATAGAGAGTCCAAATTTACCCTTAATCGTGGGGGACAAATTTTTCATATTTTCTTCAATTGAAGAAGGATCTTCTTCACGGCTTAAAAGATGTCCACGAAGAATGATTTAATAGATTGCATGTCCACATAAGTCGCAGTGAGTCCTTTGACTAAACTGCCCAGCCTTGATTTCACCACAGCCATTGAACTAGGAAGAAAGCAAAAGAGAGGGGGTGAATCAAACTTCCTTTTTATTCCACAAGAAAAATAACCCTCCCCCCAAAAGAAACTGAAAATGGAAAATGGAAAACATGGAATTGGTGGTTCCTGTTTTCCACTTCTCCGCCGTGTAAATCCTAAAATCTAGAGAACTCATTTTATGGTATAAAATGAGTCGGGGCGGGGCCGACCCGCGCGCTGGTCAAGGGTCGGGGGTAAGATATGCGGGGCGGGCCAGTGTTCAATTACCCGGCCCGGCCCATCGCCATCACCATCGGGGCTGTGAGTGCAGTTGTTTGTGGGGGCCCCCCTACGCTGGGCTGCTCTTCCCGAAGTTGACGGAATGGGGGTGTCGGGGGTGGGGGAAGACAGGGCGGCAGGACACGTCTCCATCTCCAAACTGGGAGGCAACGGTTACTTAATTCCGGTGGGGGTGGGGTGGCGAGGCAATTACGCCGCCGTGCCAGCGGAAGGCTCCGCGTTGCCCCTGACCTCTGCCACCTCTTACCCTCGGTCGTCGTGAAGGGTATTTCGGTCACTGCAGCTCCAGGTATACTTTGATTTTTTTTCTTCTTTTTTTACCCCTTTGAGTATAGAATGCCAAAGGTGTATGTGTCCGCGTGGCAATTAGGAAGATTGCACTCTTAAATGGTCATTTAGAACATAAATAACACTTAACCCTCGCTTAAGTTCTGATGCTTATCAGGGTCAATTTCTTTTTCGAGGCTAATTAATTAGTCGAGTACATGATGATGTTAAAAGAAGAATGAATTTACCCACATGCTACTCGTGGGGCGTATCGGTTTTTGACTGATAATTTGATCAGCATCTGCTTCAATCGGTCGAAGTATCACGTGGCTCTTGAGACTAAATTGCAAGATGACCATTTTTCTATGGGATGCACGTGATACTTAGATGCCTGCCTGCCTGCTTGCCCACTCGCGACTCGGCATCTTCCTATCAAATATGAATCAACTCAATATATGTTTGGATGCCAAAGCAACTCATGAGATCCCACCTAATAAAGATAATTCCTCTAATTTCATCTTCTTGCATCCCCCCAAAAAAAAGAACTCAACGTTTATAAATACATTAACTAATTAAATTTGAGATGGGCAAATCGAGTGGTGAGCTAATCATGATGGGGGAGAGAGAGAGAGAGAGAGAGAGAGAGAGAATGTGGCCAAGAGAAGGAGAAACCAAGAAAAGGGGATGTGAAATGTCGCGCATGCACAACCCCGGAGGCTTGTCAATTTACGGACTTTCCATGGAGCACTTTGGGTGATCCATATCTTCGCTCAGGAAGCAGTTCGAGGTTTCCATTAGTCAAGTTGATCTTATTAACTCCTAATTACAATCTAACATCATTTGATGCAACACAGTTTTCCTTGTACCAAATCCCGGTTGATCACTGCTCGAGCTGCCATCAGATAGAGCATAAGTAGTAGGAGGAGGAGGAGGAAGTCGACGATGCTTGACTCTCCGAATTCCTGATCCATGGAAATATGATCTCGCTTCGCTTCCTACACGCCCGGAAAAAACCTGATAAATACGAGCCCTTCCCTGACCTTGTGCACCACAATTATAGATGCATTCATTATACGCCACAAATTAAAAGATACAGTTAATCTCTCCTGAGCACGTGCGCCTCACAGTTGTTCTTACAGGAAGCTCTGATGGCTATCGAAGATTGAGAAAAGGAAGGCCCAATGCCACTGAAACTGTCGTTTGCCCGTAATAATGCTATTCCATCACCGTGCCATTGAAGTTGACAATTCATATGAACAAAAATAACAAGCACACGAGGACCCATTTGTTGCTGTCTTCCAAAATCCACATTGTAGGTTTCAGCCAATGCACCAAACACAGTTGGTGAGAGATGAGCCGATCCATAAACAAACGGAGCCCTTCGTCGATGCCGACGTTCCATTCTTTGTGTTCGAGCTCAAAACCCAGAATACAGTATAATGTTTTATTGGGTCATAATCGACCACGATGTTAGTTGCCATATAAATTATTGAAAGATCGAGAGTGTTCTTCTAGAAACAGATCGGTGTCCGAATAGCAACAGTAAGGAGCTTGGGCAGAAGCAAAAGAATAGCACGAACTAACTTGGGTTGATACTGAAACTATAATTGGCCTCTCATATAGTCGCCACTAGAGGGTAAGGACGTGGGATGGACTTCCCCTACCAGCAATCGTGCTGCTCGGCCGCAATATCGGTTGTAATGTGCGAATCACGGAGACACAGAAAGGAAGAAAAGGACCTTTGTCAAATTAAGCATCACCAGCTGCAGCATCTCTTCTCTTCCAGCAAATGGTTATCAGCCTTAATTTGCTCTGTGACTTGATACCGTCGTTCTCCACAGTACACCCACCACTAAGGTCTGGCGCCAACTAGCACATATGCATCAAACAGTGCCTGAGTATTGGAAATTTACTGTACCTTGTCTGCTCATAAGCTTCAATAATGCAGGCCTAAATAAGTACTCTTTGGGGTGAGAGAGTTCAGTACAGTACCACTCGGTTGTTATCTCAATTCAAGAATTTGTCGGTTTAATTTTTATTTCCTTATATTACTTTATTATTCCTTTACTGGATTCAGGGACTCAGTTATAACCAAAAAGGATAATTTTGTAATATATTCCCACACAGAATATTCATTTTGGTATATCTAACATGATTCTCGATTAATGGGTCGAGATTATTTACATCGAGCTGAGTGTATTCATAGGAAAAGAAGATTGCTTCGCTCCACTAATGACTTCCCCCACCAGGATCCGAACTCAAGACAATGGTAAAGTGATGAAGCAAAAACTGAAACTGATGTTCTTGAAGAAGATGGAGTGAGAGGAGAGTTCAACTTGATACTGATGCAGCTGGAAGTCATCTTCTTCTGCAATGGGTTCACCACTTCTGTTTCCCCGTGGACTGTTAGGCCCACAACCAGAGATTTTCAATCTGGGCTTGGTGGATTCGAAGATGGTGAGCTTCGGGAGACTTGAAGGCCTAAAAAAATGCTCGTCCATTACGACTGGGCTGCTCAGGCAAGTGCTGGTGGTGACGAAAATGTTCATGATGTATCGATAAAAGGGGCTGTGCAACGTATTCGGCCCACTAACTATTTAGACCACCGGAACGGTCTAGCAATTTTGTAAATGGATTACACTCAGCAGAAGACTAGAAACAAAATTTATCTTGAGAGTCAGAGCCGACACCTTATAGCTAATGAAAGAACAAGCGACTCGTGTCATTAACTCAGGTTTGCTGTAGCATGATGATAAGCCGCGATGCTCCCGAAAAGGAAGATCTGGTCAAGGAAGCTGGCCGGGTGCCTTGAGCCGCCCTTTGACGGTTGAACTTGGAAGTCAAAATGATGGTCGAGGAACATTGGCACCGTGATACGACGTCGTTGGCATTTCCAAGAGAATAAAAGTGGATATGTGGCTGCTGGGATTCGAGCCCAGGTCTCCACGGCCACAACGTGGAATTCTTACCACTAAACTACAGCCACTTTATGGCTGGCTTACCCATTTAATTATAATTAGTCAAGTACTAGTTATCCATTGAATAATGATTCATACCAACCCAGTTCAAGTTAGTCTAATAAACTCAAATGTAAAGTTTTTCATATAAAAAACTCGAATTTAACGTCTTGTGAAAAGATATGATAGGAATGATATCACCTTACTATAGTAGTAGACGATAAATTCCAAAAGTTCCCACTTAGTGATTTGTTTTTTGTTATCTTTGGTTGGTATCTTAATTGGGTTGCCCTATGCAATTCTATATGGACTGAAATATCGATACAATATTGGCCCCTGTACGCAACTTTTGCCATGAAAGTTGATGTGAGAGAGAAGGAAAGAGGGAGAGAGCCACCCTTATTTACCTTCTTTTTCATACTAAAGCAGCACCGCACAGGGAGCTTAGAGACGAAGGAATATATAATGTATGGCAGGCCCTCCGCCTTCTCAAAACCCTAGAAAGCAAAGCAACAAAGAGAACAAAAGCAGCAGCAGCAGATCAACAAGGACCAAATCACTTATCTCCACATATATGTATTTATTCAAATAAAAGGAGAGCCTCCTTTAACTTTAGCCCTCATTTGCCCACACACTCGTCATCTCTTCTCTCCTCTCTGTCTCTTCCTCCCTCCGGCCTCTATCTCTCTATCTCTCCATTCCCATCCCTCTCTGCAAGTCTCTCGTCATTTCTTGCATCTAAGTGATACTTCCGAACTCCTGAGATTAACAACTGAGGGCTCGGCTCGTTCAACATCATAAGGGATGGCCTTCTCTTCTATTCCGACCTATAATCTTGATGCATCCAACTGGCAGCAGGTTAGGGTTTCCATCATGGCTATGTAGTGCATATGTGTATATTCATATATGTATATTCCATGGCTTTGTTTTTGTCAGAAAGGCAAAATTTCTTAAGTTATACAAATACCTCACTCATCTTCTCATGAAATATCATCAACTTTTGCTGTATTTGAATATATCAATACATCTCATTTGATTACCCTCCTCTGCAGTTTCCTAACCCCCAACTTGGGAATACCGGCTTGAGCAATAATAGCCCCTTGCTTCCACCTCCAGCTCCACCCACAGCACTACAGGCACGTGGACCGGGGAACTCGATCATGCCTGGCTCGATGGCTGAGCGTGCTCGTCTTGCCAACATCCCGATGCCGGAAGCCTCACTCAAGTGTCCCCGGTGTGAATCCACCAACACCAAGTTCTGTTACTTCAATAACTACAGCCTGACTCAGCCCCGGCACTTCTGCAAGACATGCCGGAGGTACTGGACTAGGGGCGGCGCCCTGAGGAGCATCCCCGTGGGTGGAGGCTGCAGGAGGAACAACAAGAAGAATAACAAGTCAAATAACAAGAGGTCAAAGTCCCTAGCCACTAGTGACCGGCAGACTGGTGGAGTAGGCTCTACAAACACCGTTAATGTCCTACCAAGTGGCAGTGGTGGTAGCAGCTCGGCTGATGCATTGCTAGGCCTTTCCGGACCAGTGTCCCCGCAGCTCAGGTTTGTGGCACCAAATCTAGTCCACCAACTTGGTGATAATTTTGGTATGGACGGAGAAGTAAGCAGCTGGAATAATTATGGAGAGATCATATCCCCTTTGGGTGGAGGTGGAAACTTAAATTTTCACACCTCCAGCCATCTGGGCAGCGGCTCTGCGATTTTTAGTGGCTCAGATCCTCATTCTGTGGGCTTTTATGCATTTGGAAGTGGTTGCTTCGAATCATCTGGTCTCAATGGGGCCAGTCGGGTAGGAGAAAAGATGTTAGGTTCTGGGCTTTCACATCTCGCATCGGTGAAGTTGGAAGACAACCAAGAGCTAAACTTGTCAAGGCAATACAGGGGAACGACAGGAAATGAGCAACACAACCTTTTTGGCAGAGGCAGTGCATAGACCGCAAGATCTGCAGGTCTTTGCTCGTCTTCTGTGACTACCAATAATGCAGTGTGGGGAGACGACCACCAGAAGGTTCTAGTGTGCAATAACATCAACATTAATCTAGACAGGATATTCTATGGTGTGTTTATTCTAAAGCCGTAGGCATTTGGGTTCTTTTGTGCTGATGCGTGGAAGAGGATATCAACAAACAAGAAAAAGAATCGATCAGAGAAAGTGGATATGGAATACAGAAATTTGCAACTCTTTGAGAGTCATCAAAAGAAGTTCATCTTTTTTTTTTGGGAAGATTTTTATGTAATATATTTCTTAATTTTCCATGTAGCTTGTGACTTTGAATGGGACATCGATCGGCGTATCCTTCAGCTGAGATGGTTTAACTTCTTAACCAGTTGAAATATGTTGCAAGAAAATAATGAAAAATTAAATGAAGCAACAAATGACTAAACTTGCTAACAAATCAATTGACACGAACCTATGGTTACCATTTTTATTATACCTCTTCCCTCTATGTTACTTGATGACTGCATTGCTAATTCAAGGTGCATTGATCTATTTCTATCTACGCCTCCTTCGAGCATCACAGAAATGCGTTGCCCGCATCAAACTCATTTTTTTTATCCCTAGCTAATCCCATCAGCCATCAACCCTAATCGGCTAGTTTTGGCCATCGACCAGGTTCCCAACATTCTTGCTGATGCTCTCACTTTCCAACTAAGATTCGGTGTCCTAATTGATAAATGGTTGAGCCCAGAATCCATTTCCAAGCTCATCTGGGTAATTTCCTGAATGATCAAACTGGTGATCAAGCAATTGGAAGATGTTAAAATCAAGATAGAATAACCATAGAAGAAGCGATTTATGAGTTCATCTAAATATATATATTAGGTTATATTGGAACCCTAGGCAAGCTAAAATTAGTTAGTTGATGATGATGATGATGACAGTAAACAGCATAATCAGAAAATTAAAGGCATGCTGACAAGAAGAAAACTAGTAAGAAGAGGAGGATAGTTGCTCGGCTTCCAACTTGTACTCCAAGCTTGATTGTCCGTTCTTCCTCTGCAAATTGTAGAATGCGCTCTCTATGTAAGGTTCCAAGAGTGTGTCTATGGTCTCCCTCCAAAAGTAACCCTAATAAAGGACAGGAATATAAAGATAGAGATGCCTAATTTAAAATCGAAACCTTCCCATCACTAAAAAACTAAAGAAGAGACTCCGCAAAAAGTTGAAGACTTTGAAGCTGCTGCTGACGAATCTGTTGGAACAAGAAATTTTGGCAAAGAAAGGAGAGAATGTTAACGCCAAAATTCCTTCTGAGATTCTGATAAAAGACCTCTGAAAGATTTGTTTTCTCGAACTTTGATGCATGCAATTGCTGATACCGATGGAAACTGTTAACTGTTTGCACAGTCAAAGAGGCTTGCTGTCAGGACTCTAGAGAGAATGTTCCTTTTAGAACTTGGGTTTCCTTCATTTACCTTTACTCAGCAAGAAGTTATATAAGGGAATACGAAAACGTCCATTTGATGAGAATTGTACTTCTTGAATATCAACCACCTTCCATTTCACCGGTATACATTTACGAACATTCAATATACATAGAATCATCTCCTCGGGTTGACACAGAAACTACAACATACATATGCAGCTAATGATTTACTTTAATCTTTGGATCCTCTTTGTTCATCTGTTTATGCGGGATATGATTGACACGTGTTTGATTGCTTGTTATCGGATCACTTGACAATTCCGTCCTATCCATATACCCGAACTTTCATTCAAAAAAAAAAAAAAGAAAGAAAGGTGGCCCGAATTAGGGTTTACCATGTGGAGATGCAAAGAGGGCACACTAAAGCAAAAGAGAGGGAGATGCAGTATTCCAAAGCTCTTTCGAGTCTTCACGTTCTCCTGACATGCCCCCAATCATAGATATCAATACTATCCATCAATCTCAATAACAGAAAAAAGAAATTCGGTACAATTATACGATTCTCGGTCGATGATGAAGAAATCTTAGATTCAATAATTAAAGGGATTTCTTACACTTTTTTTTATACAATTAAGAATGAATCTTAACTCATATAAAGCAACAAGGCAACACAGTTGGGGCGCTATGGACCGATCATATCCTGCATATGCTTTAGCCCCGATTTTACTGGAGGCTGGCCTCGGCCACAAGCACAAGGTAAATTGGTGCAATTTGGGACTAGGAGGGCCCGCTCCATACATCAGCAGATACCACCATTCTCCCAAAGCCAACATCTTTTCTTAAACCAGGGGCACGAGCAGCGGGATTAACTTGAAGCCACATGTATCCACATTCTAACAGGAATATTCGATTTAACTACATGCGTATCATCACGAAGAACGATCAGATATTCGAGGAGATAAAAGGCAAACAATGACGCCGGTACGTGAATTCGAAAGTGACCGTCGATGATGAAGGGGACCAGGGACACGTCTTGGCATTGTCAAAATTGTGTCCGACCCTGGCAAAGGGCAGGTGCAGGACAGGAAGTCCTTCGCATCTTTGTTACAACGTCTGCCTTTTGCTTTTGACTCTGAAACCGATGTGAACCCAATCAAATCGTTTTGCCCCTTTGGAATTTTAGCAGAATCCAAAGGCCACTATCGTCCCTACATGGTCTTCGACGCCTGCCTTCATGATAACGTCTAGCTAGCGGCCAACTGTAAGTTCGACGCTCCGGGTTTGTTTTCCGGCTCCACCTCTCGTGATACGTACGATCGGAGTGTATGATGCACCCATCATCCCGATTTCTACGTACACCAACGGCAAGGGTTCATCTAATTTCAAGCAATCGAGTATTCGTGCACCCAAACGATGAAACAGCTGAGGAGATTACGAGTGTAATCGGGCTACTTGAGCTGCTCTCTAGCTGGCCCAAGTACGTACACTGGCGGCTGAACCTGAACCAGCATCGAAAGCCTAGCCAATTCTTTAATTGGGCCAAAAGCGGATAGCCCGCTTTAATTTCTCCAACTGGGCTTTACGGTCTCTTTTTTGTCTACTAAGTGTAAATATGATCAATTTTGAAATATAGAAATCTCCACGAGCTGATAATCCAATCGTTGAATAATTTGGTATAATAATTGACTATATAATTGCTAAAAAGGAATGAGCGACATGCTCAAGATTATATCAGTACTTTCTTGTTTATTTTTATTTATATTGATAGTGTTTGACGTTGTAATAACTGACTAATCCACCATACGGCGTATTGTATAGTATGACACTCGTCAATTGAACCTCAAATACCAATATTTAAGGATTTTGAATCCGAAATTTGACCTATCATGTATTATTAACTTACCGACAAGTTTTCATCCTCAAGGATAGTACTTTCTTCTTCATTATTTGATATTTAATTGTCCCCCACAATTGATATAGTTAAATAAATCCAATAAATATGTCTTAGGGGAAGAGAGAGAGAGCTCATTCATATGCAGACAAGGAGGGATGTTAAGGTCAAAAGAGGAGAGCTTTCTGCCCATAAAGTGCCCTTAATTTGAAAATGACATAAATAAAAATAAAAAGTGATGAAAATTGCATTGCTTGAGGTATGGCAGCCCCTACCTAAAGCTGATAGAAAGTGGCATGGTTCAAATAAGACATAAAAAAATTATATTTTATTAATTTAAAAAATATGGAAGAATTTTATAATATGGATAAAATTATAAAAAAATTAGAAATTAATTAATTATGTATATATAATTATATTTTAATAATTATTTAATTATTTATTTAAATTAATATAAAATTTAAATTAATCGATAAATTATACAATAAAAACATTTTAGAATATAAATTATTTAAATTTATTTTTAACAAAATAATTACTTATATAATTCATATCTAATTTTAACGGTCTGAAATATAAAAATTTTGGTCCAAATTAACAGGTCTATCCCTACCCCACTAGCCCCATGCATTATTGCTCCCCAAGACAACAAAAGTTTTATCCCATGCTTAATATTTAATATTGATTCGGTTATGGATGAATTAAATTAAATTAACATTTTTGAATGATGAATTATAGTGCTACGATATTCAGACTTGGCCTAAAAGCCCAGCGGGGTTGTTGGGGGTTTAAAGGAGGAGTTCGTTATGCCATCTTCGGCGTGAGCATGATCGCTTTGAAAGCAACTGAATCATTACATATATTATGAGAGCTAATCTCGACTCACAATAATGGGGGATTGCATGTAGTTTGTTGGAAAGTAACGGAATTAACCCCTCGGGTAATCCAAACTTGTATTTTTGGGGTTAATGATCTGTAATATTATAAATATATTAAAATAAATCGATACTTTACTTATTTAAATAAATTGTCAGTAGAGTGTGTATACGATAAATATATGCCCACATGTTAGCTTGATGTTTCATCAAATGAGATAACGTTACACAGTTCATCTGATGAAGAGTAACCATTGCCACTATGAATGCTTGTGATGGTTGGATTGATAATATCCTCTAAAGTAATATCTCAAATTTTAAGCAGTACACAGAAAAAAATCGATAATTTTACCCTTTAAATAGCTAATTTAATTTAAATTTATATAAATAATTAAAACTCACCTAAAAATTTAGATGTTAGATAAAAATAAAAGGCGGCATTTAATTTTCTGTTATTGAGTCACATGGGAGCACCGCCACACGTTCACGTGCCTGCCAAATTTATTTTTTCTGTTCAAAAAATTGAATTGCCGTTAATTTCTTGAGTATAGCAGAATATCGAGTTTGACATATTTCTTTATCTAATGATTGTGCCATTCGATAACACTTTCAATATTCATGACAAGCCCACGTGGCATTATTTCTTTCATTGGCAAAAAATCATATAAAATTTACATGATTTAATTGTTTTATTTGTATTTCATTTTCACCAAAGGCGAAAATATGAATAGATAAAGTTATCCAACATCTCTGCCCGGAGTGCCAGTGTCACGTATTGACACGGTCAGGCTGCCCGAAGACCGGGCGGGCAGGTCCGAATTCCGATTTCCCACTTCCCAGATTCTGCTTTCCCTGTACTGCATCCACTTTCCCTCTCAGCGAGTCCTCACGCCACCTTCCCACCACGACGATCACCACCGTGGGCGGTGCCGCGTGGACTGCCACCCACGGAGAGTGGCGATGGGGCAGAGATTGAGCTGCGCAGAGAGGCGGGAGGGGGACCTGCTGAGAGCCGTGAAGAATGGGGACTTGGAGATTGTGGAGTCCATCGTGAGGGATGATCCGACTGTTCTAGAAGAGGCAGGAGGAAGCGCCCGATGCTCCGCACTACATATGGCCGCCGCTGCTGGCCATATCGAAGTGAGTATGGCTCTGTTTTTGCTTTAATTTTATTGATCACTGGGAGGAAGTCGCTGCTATGTGAATATAATGAGCATCAAGCATTTAAAAAATTTCTCTAAGACGATGAGCATGAGCATGAAACGGAATATTTTGACTAGGTAGAACTGACGTAGATGATCTCGTCTGGCTCATTTCGTAAATTTCCATCTCCCGTGTTTGTCCATTCTTTCCGAGGTTTATGTTAATTGATAACGTGTATCAGATCTTAACGTCTCTCGTATCTAAACCGTTTGATGAAAGCTTGCACATTTGATTGTAACTAGTTTATCATTTGGTTAACACCGTTGTAGGTCCTATCGATGCTCTTGGACAGGTTCCATAATCTTAACCCCGATGTACTAAATCGCCATAAGCAGGTACGGTTTCTTGTTCTTTGTGTGATTGTCTTGTTTTGGCCTTTTTAAAATCTTTTCAGAGAACTGTCTTGATACTTTGGTCTGTGATCTGAAGACTCCATTGATGCTGGCTGCGGTGCATGGGGAGATCTCTTGCTTGCAAAGGCTAATTGAAGCAGGGGCAAATGTACGTCAGTGATGCCTTTTTGTTTTAGTATGTTTTCATTCGCATGGTTATGAGTGAGCATGTAGGGTGGGAATGTCCTGATGGTATATCTCAAAACTCTTTGCTCAGATTCTGATGTTTGATTCTGTCCATGGAAGAACTTGTTTACACTATGCTGCGATCTATGGCCATCCAGACTGCTTGCAAGCTATTCTTACTACTGCTCATTCTTCACCGGTCGCATATTCCTGGTCTGTCTCTCCCTCACTTGACAACGATTTCGATAGATTGTTTCCATTATCTAATTTTGATTGCTCAATTGCAGGGGATTCACGAGATTTGTCAATATAAGAGATGGAAATGGCGCAACGCCATTGCACTTAGCAGCTCGCCATGGAAGGCCCGAGTGTGTTCACATTCTTTTAGATAAGGGTGCCCTAGTTTGTGCTTTGACTGGTGGATATGGGTAAACAAAGTTTCACTTCAAGGGTGAAATGATTATTTAGGTTCAAGAGAACCACCTGTTCTATGCGGCTAACTAGTGAGTTGTTTCTATGCAGCTACTCGGGGAGTACACCACTTCATTTAGCTGCTCGTGGGGGTTCATTAGATTGTGTCCGAGAGTTACTTGCTCGGGGAGCAGATAGGCTTCAAAGAGATTCCTCAGGGTGAGCCCTGTCTAGCAGATTGTTTCTAATAGCTTTAGTGACTGTTGTACTGATTGCTGGATTTAAGCACAACTTAAATTCCTCATCTTGGAGATTTCAAAATTCCGAATTAGGTACTAAGGGATAAAAAAACATAAAGTGGAATCACTATCCAGAGTGGTCTAGTTTTAAATGGTCAGCTGAACTGGCTAGGATGTTTGCTCTGCAGAAGAACACCTTACATGGTTGCTCTGAAGTACAAAAATGGAGCTTGTGCTGCCTTATTAAACCCTTCAGCAGCAGGGCCTCTTGTGTGGCCATCAACAATGAAATTCATCAACGAGCTCAACCTCGAAGCAAAAGCTCTCCTGGAGAGGGCTCTAATTGAAGCTAACATGGAGAGAGAAAAGGCTATCCTGAAGCAGACTGCATTTGTTGATCCCCTTTCATCTCCCTTGCATTCTGGTTCTGAAACTGATGACAATTCTTCAGAGGTATCCTTTCAATTGGTTTTCCTTCTGAAATCAGACACTTTTTAACAGGTTGATGAGAATTTTAACATATTTCAGACCAGAAACTTGAATGTGCTGCATATCTGACATGGTACCATGAATTGGGACAATCTTAATTACTGACAACAAGAACATGACTATACTAGGAGATAATAGGCTGCATGTGAATAAATTGTGCATTTTCCTTATTTTAGTTGACTGATATATTCTCAAACAGGACAATGATGTAGAGATGTGCTGCATATGCTTTGACCAAGCATGCACAATTGAGGTGAGGCAATGTGGCCACCAAATGTGCGCCCATTGCATGCTTGCCATGTGCTGCCACAAGAAGCCGAATCCCGCAACGTCTTCAACAGCAGCAGCCCCTGTGTGCCCCTTCTGTAGAAGCAGCATCACCCAACTAGTCGTCGCGAAGTCAAATGCCATCACCCACAACAGTACCGAAATGGAAGCTAGTCCTTCGAGACCAAGGAGACCGAGAAAGGCAGTTAACCTCAGTGAAGGAAGCAGCAGCTTCAAAGGGTTAACGGCCATTGGATCATTCGGTAAGATAGGCAGTCGGAACTCAGGGAGGATCGCTGCTGAGTGCAGTGAAGGTAATTGCAAGCCATAGAGAGCACTCACTGCTCCAAATTAAATTCGCTGGTATTTGGGAAATTTGTTTTCCATACCATTTTGAATCCTCGGTATTCTTGGAGGTTCGGGAGAGTGAACCATGCATCATGCTCTCCCTGCTCCATAAGGAGTAGCTGGGAGCGAATGTTCGCCGTCTCATTCGTACGCAATATGGACTTTTCTCCTTACAAGTATCGCAGCAGTTCCCGTTGGAAAATGGCATCCAATTTGGTGGAATGACAATTTCGAAGCACCACACAATTAACGGTGGCGTGATCGTATTATAGAGAGGAGAAACGACATCAAATAATATTACAAGAATGTCAGGAGATCATATCATCACATGGATCTCGGGATACATACAAAGATATTGGAGAATAATAACTAGCTAGTAACTATCCGTTAATGTTAAATATGGTCTAATACGCACTGTCAATGAAATGTCATTTTGGGCCTTCGGGTAGCTAACAAAAGTGAAGCCCATACAGAGTTCATGGAGGGAAGTGAGGAAATTGAATCCTATATGGATGCGAGGGTAGGAAGAATTGAATAGTTTATATAGGAGTTATCTTTTGAATTGGCAATATACTTATAAATATAATATTCGATGCATGGAGGTGTAAATGGTCTGGGTCGGATGGGTTTTTAAAGGGTAAAAAAATTGTGTTAAAACTATTTAGGGGAATGCAAAATTACTCGCTAGTCACTCGATACTTTTATTAAATTAATCAATAAGCTTTCTTAATATTGTATAAAAAAGAGAAATTGGAGAGTGTTGTGTTAAAAATGTATTATTAAATTTGTTTTTATTGGGGAAATAATGATGGAAAAGTGTATCTAAGTATATTAATTTATGGGTCAAATTTATTTTAAATTTATAGTGATAAAATAAATGAATTATTAAGTATAAGGATAAAAGTTTTTGGTATCCAATGGTCGGATTGATGTCCGTTAAATGCATGCCTATGCCGTTTCTCACTTCGATATACATGGAGGTCTCTGACTCCAAATCTATCTTGAACTATGTCGTGGGAAATTTTTACATCTTATGTAAATGTTCGAGATATTATAATCATTTTGATGATTCTGATTTATGGGTTGGTTTGAATATAAGATTGATATTGACCGCATGTCAAGCAAGCAAGCTCATCGAAAATGTCGAGCAAATTTGCTACCAGGGAAAAAAAAATGGAAGTATGAAATGTTCCATTATTTGTGATTTCGATAGATAAAGCCCACATAAAATGGCATCAATACAGACGATGGACTGACTGGCTGGGGAAACAGCAATTTGAGGCTTCCCTTCTCGCTCTACAGATTGGACCTTATCTTCTCCCCCCACAGCTTCTTCCCACCCAGCAGGTGAAGAATCCAGGCCGACATCGACGCTACCATGTTTCTTCAGGTCACATACACAACACACGGTCCTTTCTTTTCGTTTTTCTTTAATCGAAACAACAGAGTCTTCCTTTTTCATGGACACGTGACTGAAGCACTGAGTATTGCTCCAGCCCAGCTAAGATGTTTCACTCTTTGTGCGACGAGGGAGTTTCGAATTTTTCATAACTCGGTCTTTTCAGTGGCATGTCCATGGAAAATTCGAAATCCCCATGTGGCCGAAGGATGAAACATCTTATATGCGAGGGCTGGAATAACAAGAGTCTTTCCGGTGACATGTCCACGAAAAGGAAAGGGTTTGTGTTACTGTAGGTAACCTGAAGAAACATAGTAGCATCGATATCGGCGTCAAATCTCCACCTGCTCGGTGAAAGGAGCTGTAGATAGACAAAAATATAGTACCGACCAAATTGCCCATCAGTACTTTTGGCTTAGACCAGGGCGGTATTGTCCTATTCCAAGCAAGTCCTGTACATGGATGGCAATAAACTGTATTCAGCAGACGGCAAGGGAAGATGTGGATCATACTGTAATGTTTTTTTTTTCTTTTTTAAAACACAAAATCGGGTGTGAAATATTTCTTCTAATTGAAAGATTAGGATTGTAAAAATTGGTTGCTGGGAAAGAGATCTGCAAACTAAATGGATCAAACAGGCATGAGATGTTCGACATGTACACTTTTTCGCAGTATTCACGTGCCTTGACAATTGAGGGAACATCCAAATCTCAAGGATTAATAGGAATATGATAAATGGGTTATTGATTAGAGAGAGGTACCTGGCAAGCCTTATTTTTGGCTCGAGTTTCTGCTGTGCTCGGAATATCGAGGTTAGGCTTTAAATATCTCTTATCGTTTTGATCACAGGAGCCCCAGCCATCCGAAAACCGACCATCCCTAGGGAGACAAAAGCAGATATTGACTATGATTGAAGACCAATTGAGTATTGATATACGGGCAAGCTAAGGGTGGCAAATTATATAAGGAGAGGGAACATACTGCGTGAATGCCCGCACCACGAACTCAGCGCGCCGTACATCTCGTTTCTCATCGAATTCAATGACCTTACCTTTGATCTCGAAGGACAGACCGAAGTAACATGCTAGCTTCCTCCAACCTATCGAAAGAATCGATACCAGTGTCATTCAGATTCTTCCATGCTCTAAACAGGTTATACGTGAATAATTAATTACCTGACTTCTTGATGAAGAGATCGCCCCAGATCATCATATAATCCGTGTTATCTAAAATCTGTCCATCGAAATGGAATATAATGTGTGAAGTCTTTGAAAGTTGAAGTTCTCATGAATGATACAAAGAAAGATGTTGAGAAATAAAATTTTATATGAAAAAATAAGAGTGAAAATCTTGTAATATAAGATATATATTTAGTATCATTATCTTATTAGTTGTTAAGAATTTATCGCTTTTTAAGTTTTGTCTAAATTTTACAAAAGATAAATATATTGTAGTTTATGTGAAGAAAATCAATATTTACCGCCATCGCTTCTTTCTGGTACTCCTTAAACAGAGAAACCGAACGAAACTTCCCGGACGATCTGTTTCTCATGACCTCATTCTCTTTACTCTGTCCATGGGTCACCGTCGCCCTCATTAAATTACTACCTGACCGTCCACTGTCCGGCGACTGATACATCTCGGGCTGGGACGGCTGCACCGGCACGGTGCTGCGGGCTTCAGCGGATCCCGGCAGCTGAGGGGAGCGGTGGGAGTCTGAAGCCGGGGCTTGGGTGTCCGGACGCTTGATTTGGGGGGACTCGCCAGATCCGGAGATGGAAGCAGCGGCGGAGTCCAATGCCAGTAGCGCAGCGTCGTCGAGGTCCTTGTCATCGAAGGAGCAAGAAGGGATTTTTGGTGAGGCCATTTCCTGGAGTTTAGAGATCAATGAAGTGTATTTTTTTTGCTGGGTAGAGATCAACGCAGTCTTAGTTTCTCAGGCAAAGCGCTTCTCGCAGGATGGTGATTGCCTTTGCCTGCATGACGTTCAATATATAGTGCAATTACTTACTGTAGAAGTATTCTTGACCAAAAATTCAATCTCACTCGTGAGAAGAAAAAAAATCTCATATTTCCTTCTAAAAGAAAATTTAAAATTTAATTTTGAGTAAAACCAAAAAAAGTAACTTAATTAATTTGTTCCTATCAAATACACACCCTGTATACATTCCATCATTATCTCACTTTGTAGAAAAATTCAATCTGACTTCTTAAAAATTCAAATTGCCTTCCAAAAATGAAATTATAATTTATCTTTTGGTAAAATAAAATGGTAAATGAATGAATGAATTTTTTTTCCATTGCAAGAATTTCACAAATTCCTCATTTTGGTAATATAGACCAGAAATTCAATTTGACTTCTATGAAAAATCTCAGATTTCCTTCTAAAAGGAAAATTTAAAATTTACTTTGCAAAATAAAAAAAAAGGGAGTAACTTAATTAATTTGTTCTTATCAAATCCACCCTGTACACATTTCATCTTTATCTCATTTTGTAGGGAAATTCAATTTGACTTCTCGAAATTTCAAATTGCCTTATATGCGAGAAATTATATTTTAATTGCATCCAAACGACGTCGTTGGATAAAAGTGGACCGGATGATAATTGGGCTTTAGAAAACTGGGCCTGGGCTCATAAGGCCGCTTCTGCCAGGGCTTTTTCAGAATGTCCGGTTCGCTACTTCATTGATTCTTATGACCCGAACCGGACCCACCCCACCCGTGTCCGGTCCGCACGCTTCCTAGTGCCTCTCTCTACTTGCTGTCCTACCAGAAGGACTACACTGAACAGATGGGCAAACGCTAAGCCATCGAGCTCGACGATAGCTTCTTGGTTAGCTATTCCTTCTTCCTTCGAGGAGACAACAATAACTGATTTGGCTCTCGTGCGCTTCCGATTGGCATCATTAGCGCCTGCGCCGTTTTTGGAGTGCAGAGCTAAGAGAAAGATGGGAAAGGCAGCAGTTGCAGCAATTGTGAGCTTGTGGATGATTCCCGTGTCCATTCTCGTGAATCGCATCGTTCCTGAACCTTATATGGTAAATGGGATGGAGAAAAAATTGATTTTTTAAAATCATAAAGTTATCTGCTTTCTTCTATTTGTTATGTGTGACAATCGATTGCTTGCCTTCTTCTTGCAGGACGAGATCTTCCACATTCCGCAAGCTCAGCAATACTGCAGAGGCGATTTCAGAAATTGGGATCCCATGATCACTACCCCACCTGGCCTGTACTTTCTCTTGCCTGTCTGTAAAACTTGCTGCTGATTTCGATGCAATGAAAATTTATCTTGCTGTTTCTACCGAACAGTCAATCCTTTTCATTTCCGTTTATTTATTTTGGACTGCCATTCTGAGTTAGTAGATCATGTTAACTGCTTAGAATGTAGATCCCACTATACTCTTTTGAGGTAGTTTTCTTCTGGTTGATCTGCGTAGAGGGTTACATGATTCTTAAAATGGAATGAAATGTAGTTTAGTTGCATAGCACCTATCCCTGGATGTCGTCTAAATCATACAATTTTCAGTTCCATTATTGCTCAGCTTAACATTGATTCTTTACTGCAGTGTAAAAAGATTTATTCAAGAGGCTCGACTCATATATTTAATCTCCTTAATCTCCATTGGTTTTCCATCATTTTACTACACTTGTGGAAATGATAAATTTATGCTCAAATAAGTTGACAGTGGTAAATTAATTTTTCTGCAGGTACTTTCTTTCACTTGTTCACACTACAGTTTTATATCCAGTCTTATTTTTGGCTGGCCAAACATCATTATTTGCCGACATATGTAGCACAATCATTCTTCGGTCCACAAACTGCATCTTGGCAGTAGTTTGCAGTGTTATTTTTTATGAAATATTCACCATGGGGAGACCGGCTCTTGATGATAGGAAAGCTACACTTTACTCGGTGATCCTATCCCTGTATCCTCTGCAATGGTTCTTTACTTTCCTCTATTATACGGATGTTGCATCTGTGGCTGCTGTGCTGAGCATGTATCTTGCTTCCTTGAAGAAGAATTACTGGCTTAGTGCTCTGGTGAGGATTCTGTGGATTTTCGAAACTTATTGCTTCTGTTTCAAAGCCTTTATGTATATAATCTAAGCTCTCTGCAGAAATATGTCTGAACTGATATTGGATCTTATATCTCTTGAGAAAATGTGGACAGTTAGTATCATGAGATGAAAATTTCATTTTCAAAAGAAAAACCAAATTGGCAGCACATGCAGTTCCTCTAGTTATATTGGTTCCTTTAAGTTGTCTCAGTTGTAACATAACCCATCATTGGATATCTGAGGGCATGGCTTTCTCAATTTAGTTTTAGTTGCTGTGTATCTGGTAATCATAACATTTACTTGATGAGCATTTTCTTCGTTTCATATTAGAGACTTTACATTCAGGTGTCTCAAGTCAGTTGCCTTATTCAGGTTAATGAGGTTTAGACACTGTTCACCAAGAAATAATATATTTCAGTTACTTTGAGTAGGCAAAACATAGTATGTTGAATGATTAGAATCTTCAGCAGCATGAAAATTCATTGAAGGGATAAAAAGGCCTAGTTTGCTGGAGGATGTTCATAATTCTAAACTTTTAGATAAGTATGTTACTCTGAATATTTTAATAAAAATTTTCCATTAATTTCCAAACTGTGGTATTTCATAAATTGAACCCTTATATGTTGATATCTCCATTGCAGCTGGGGACATTTGCAGTATTTATGCGACAAACTAATATTATATGGGTGCTTTTCATTGCATGTTCTGGAGTCCTTGGTATAGTCTTTTCTACTCAAAGAGATAATGCAGAGGTAGGTTATTTAGATTCTGCATCTGTGAAAGAATCCCACCAAATTGATAGTTCTTATTTGGTAGCTGCATCAAATTTGAGAAGACGAAAAGTGACTAAAACTGGGGATGTTGCTGAATATACTGTGCCTGCTTCGGACTCTGCTTCAATCTGGAATGCAGGTAAATTGATGATTATTTACATCCATCTGGTCTATTGCTACTTTTCTTTTTCCTCTTGATGCAGGGCTTCTTGAGCCCAACTTGCCTTATACTACTACCACTAGATCGACTGGCAAGGCTGCTGCCAGCCATTTTAGCTAATGAGTATTTTGCTTTTCTCCTTCTCAAGTCAATTGTTTCTCTGATAGGTGAAGACTTTTCTCATAAAATGCAGGTTTTCTTGATGAGATCAAGTTCATTTTGTCAACATCTTGGAGTAAGAAGTGGGAGCTTCTGGTAACTTTTAGTCCATTTGTTGTGGTGTTTGCTGCTTTCCTTGCATTTGTCCTGTGGAATGGCAGCATAGTTCTTGGTATCTCCCAGCTTCCTATTCAAAATAGAAATCTACTTGCATGATGATGCTTCTGACTCTGCTTTCCCCTTTCTGCAGGAGCAAAAGAGGCTCACACGGTTTCTCCACATTTTGCTCAGCTAATGTACTTTGGTCTTGTTTCTGTGCTGGCAGCAGCTCCTGTGCATTTCACCATGGGTCGGCATGCAGATCTTTTAAAATACTTCTGGAAGAATAAGCCTCTAAGTTTCACATTATGTTTTGCTGCTATTATTGCTGGCTTTATCTCTGCACACTTTTTCAGGTCGGGTCAGTTGGCTATCTACAATTTGAAACAAGCAGCTGTTGAAATATTGTATTATTTTAGCTACATTTGATCTTATGTTGAGCTTTCTCAAGAGTCAACAGCTGTAAAGTGTTTGCTTTACCTGTTGTGCTATATCATAGACATGGCCAGGACCTCTTAGTCACATTGGACAACCGTTCTACTTTACTCTTTTATATCAAATATGAAGTGAGTTCATGTCTGAGGTCTCTCTTATCTCTAATGTTTGTGTGTTCACAGCATAGCTCATCCTTATCTTCTCGCTGATAATCGGCACTATCCCTTTTACCTCTGGCGGAAAGTTATTATGGCCCATTGGTTTATGAAGTATCTTCTGGTCCCCATCTATGCTTATTCATGGTTCTCTCTCTTCATCGTATTGGGTCAGTATTATATCGTGAAATTGCCATCACAACACTATTTATGTCATTAGATATATTTATCTGACTAAGGAGCATTTATTTATCTTATCTTCTTTTGCAGGAAGAGTTCAGAGGAGGACGTGGCTCATGGTATATTTTCTAGCCACAGCTGCTGTTCTTGTTCCTGCACCGCTGATTGAGTTCAGATACTACACCATCCCGTTCTACTTCTTCATGCTCAATTTGCGTGTTACTGATGACTGGAGTTGGCTTTTGATGGGCCTCCTATATGTGGTCGTGAATATATTCACAATGGGGATGTTCTTGTTTCGTCCATTCAAGTGGGATCATGAGCCTGGTATTCAGAGATTTATCTGGTAGAGAGGCAGACATCTCAGCAAACGCTTGCATTCTCTTTAACCCAAGAGCCATTTTGACCAACAATTAAAGTTGGTCATAAATGCAGCTATAAACTGATGATAATGGAACACTAATTGGGAATCTTCGAGCTTTCATCTCTTTGCTGTGGGGATCCTCCAAATTTGGTAATGGGGAATAGCTCATTTTGTTATATGTTAGTCCAGGAAGCTGCACTGTCAAGTTTCTCATTTTCTCACTCGTCCTGAAAGGGAACCACTGGGGTTGATCTCTAATCTGTGTGGAGTATAGACACTGTTATGCTAAAATTTTGTCTGTTTTCTATCTGTTAATCGATCCAAGAATCTGAAATTTTGATACTGTATCTACCTTAGAAAACCTTTAAGAAACAGTTAATAGACTATCTTGATCATGAGATATATGAGATAATTGTTACATGAGGTGGCTTGTAGCATCAATTTCATCTTGCTGGGGGTCAGTGTTTACATCTCTAAGCATCAGTTTCAATCCTTTATATGTTATGTTCTTCATTCCATATTTGAATATTATTTCTCACTATATCGGTTGAATGATCCCTCAGGTATGAACTTCATCCCTCGCGTTTCCTCGTGCAACTTCTTCCTAATTCTTTAGATCAATATGGCCCTTTATGTAGAATGAACGGATGAGTTCAGATATCTGATGAGAGATTGAGGATGGGTTTTGAATAAAAGTAAAGGTCGAGGTGTAAAATAGAAGAAAAAAACTTTCATGCTCCCCGTCATGTGTCCTCCTCGAAATACGCCTTGCAGTGACTCCGGCCTATAAAGCTGTTTCCCGGCTCGTCAGGATCATAGTTGACCTTTCAGATCTTCCTTGAACTCATCAGAAAGAAAGGAGATGCCGATTGCCGGGCTTCGAGCTCGGATGTGGTCGAGGAAGTGGACGAGGAAAGACTGGGTGATCGCTTCCGTTGGGTTGTTCGCCATCGTTTTCGCTGTGTCCTCCCTACCAGATTCTTTACGCCGAGCTCCGTCACCCTCGGATCTCAGAAATGGAGCTCCTTTGGTTGACTTGACCTTGCTCCGCAATGCTAAGGGCTTGGGCGCGCGTACTCCTCCTCAAACAGATCTGCCCTTCCTTCTGGCTACGATGGGAGTCTAATTGTATTGCTAAAGAATGTTTTTAGCTATCTTCTTTTTTGCGTTTGCAGTTTGTTTGGACGGTAGTGCCCCGGGATACCATTTTCAAGGGGGCTTCGGATCCGGCTCTAGCAACTGGGTTATCCACATTGAGGTAATATGTGAATCCCGATTCTTCTCCAATTTTCTTGTCTTCATGCGTTTGGACAGAAAAAAAATGTTTTGGATTGATCTCTCTGTGATGGTGTTCAAGCCCAGACTTTTAATGAGCTAATCTGTGGAAGAAATTAGTCCCCCTGAGTTTAATGTACTATCTATTGCTCTTATAGCTTACCGAGGGAATAACACCAGATAGTTTTTTGTCACTGGAATTGACTTGGCAAGCTATCCTGTCTCTGTTGCTTGCTCTTGCTTCTGATCCTATCTCAATTGCCCAGATACTAATGTGCTTCTGCATGGGGTACTACTTATTTGTTCTAGGGGGGTGGTTGGTGTGACAGCGTTTCCTCTTGCACTTCTCGGGCAACAACTCCACTAGGCTCTTCAAGATACATGGATCGGGTTCCTTTTTCTGGAATTTTGAGTAATCAGCCCTCAGAAAATCCTGGTACATCTCTTCTCTTCCTAAATCACATTGTCGCAGAATTTGTCTAATGTTGATAAAAAATGTAATCGTGATTAAGTCCGTAAGAAACAGATTTTTAATGCATTGTGTAGCTCCTACATCTCTAGGTTTAGAGTTATTGATGGCAGGAACTTGTTCTTTCAACTTATTAAAATTGTTGATATTTAATTGTTCAAATACTGAAAAACTAGCTTAAAATGGTTTCAAATGTATTGAGGGTGAGCAATCCTAATTCCACTGTTATTCCATTAAGCTAGCCTGGCATTTTTCCTTTTTCAGATTTCTTCAACTGGAACAAAGTCAAGATACGGTATTGTGATGGTGCATCTCTTTCTGGCCATCCTGAAAGTGAGCCGAAGGCAAGGAAAAGCATTGCACAGCATTTTAGTATTTACTTTACAAGGAAGGGGTGTTGGGGTAGCAAACCAATCATTTTCCCTCTCCTTTAAATTTTCTCTTACACAGGAAGAAAGGCTCTTTTTCAGAGGCCAGCTCATCTGGAAAGCCATTATGGAAGAACTCTTATCTGCAGGCATGTCTGGTGCAAAACAGGTAACTTCCTGATATGTTTTAGTGTTTAGTGTTATTAGGGAAGTTGGCTAAGTTTTAGTTGAAATATACCGAAAGTTATGAGCTTGCAAATTCTAGCTTTTGATTAGAGTGTCAATCTATTACTCTTTTCAGAAAATGGTTTGGAGCAGCACTGTTTGTGCTCTGATGATTGTTTTACTCACAGGCTGTCTTAGGAACCACGTTGGAGAATCATGCCTCTTAGTTGCTTGAACTCCTTACTGTCTAGGCCCAATAAATATCGAATCATCAGTGCATCATCCATGATTTTAGGTCCTTACGATTGATTTAATGACTTGCAGGCTCTTCTCTCAGGATGCTCTGCGGGAGGTTTAGCTACTCTTATTCATTGTGACGACTACAGGGAACTATTTCCAAAGGCTACCAAAGTCAAATGTCTTGCTGATGCAGGCTTTTTTCTTGATGAGTATGTCCTTGCCTTTTCCTGTAGAGTAGTCAATGCTGAGTGGTGTCATAATATGATGATTCCTGATGAATTGTCTTTCATGTGAAACTTTGAACTCCAATTTTAGCCTTTTCACTCAACTTTCACGTATATCTGAAATGGCAGCAAGCCTCACAGCCTGCAATTTTGATCTTGTATATGTCACCTTTAGCATCTATGTATGTTTGTTCGAATTATGACTGGGTGAGCGTTAGTGTTGAAACAAATGCATGCTTATTTGTGCTGAATCAGTTGTTTTGCTTGAAATTGTTTCCTAACTTCTTTTTCCTTGGTCATTTTTTGTCCCTTTTTTGGATAAGTATCTTTTTTGTCTATTTTATTTCAGAAAGGATATAAGTGGAAACAGCGCTATGAGCTCCTTCTATCACAGGGTCGTCCAACTTCAGGTTATCCTTTGATGATATGCAATCCAGTGTTAATGTAATATATAAGCAGATATTATCTCTTGAACCAGTGAAGAAAATGTTTAGACTAGTGTTTTTTTTTTTTAATCTGCTGCGCTTTCAGGGTGTAGCAAAAAGTTTGAACCAGGACTGCATTTCGAAGATGGAACCCTCTAAGGCAGGCTAGCTCTTCTCTCGTCATCTATATATATATTGTGTTCCATCTTAGGCAATGGCAGTCTTCTCTGCTGCTGCTGTTTTTGTGGCACTAGTAAATGCTGATCCTTCCCTTGCAAATTGTAATGGCAGTGTATGTTTCCCAGAGAGATAGTTAAACATGTAAGAACCCCTGTTTTCATTGTCAACCCAGCCTATGATTTTTGGCAGGTAATCGTTCTGTTTGACTCATTTCAAGTTTAGGTTCCTACCTGCCAGCTGATGAGTTTCTGACCATGCCTGTACTTAAGAATTAACCATCAATTTCCAGATACAACATATTTTGGTGCCTGAAACTTCGGACCCTAATGGAAACTGGAAATACTGCAAACTAAATATACTTGCCTGCAGTCAGAGCCAACTGGAAGTCCTAAAAGGTTACTCTTTTTCTTTTTTCTTTTACTGTGCTTTGTATGATGTTTCTTCCTTTATATTTTATAGAATGCTGCGCCTTTGAAGTGTTATTTTCTAGCAGGATTTCGTGGTTCCTTGTTAAGGGCGCTGAGTGAGCTTCAAGAAAATAAGGAAGCAGGATTGTTCGTAAATTCTTGTTTTATTCACTGCCAGACCTGGGCTACTGAGACATGGCACTCACCAACTTCCCCAAGAATCAATAGCAAGGCAAGTGGAAAATTCGTGTTTATTTTTTTTTTAATGGAAAGAAATATCAATGTTAGTCTTGGATTCCATGTTTATGGCCATGCTTTTTTCCGCTCATGCTTTGAATTGTTCCAATTGCAGACTATTGCGGAGTCGGTCGGGGATTGGTACTTTGACCGGAGAGAAGCCAAGCAAATAGATCGCCCTTATCCTTGCAATCCGTCATGCTACAACATGGACTTCAGTTAAAAGGTCTAGAGGACATGGACTCCATTCGTCTTGGGATTTCTTAAGATCGATCAGGACGATTCTTGGAGAAGCACAACCATTCCTGTAGAAGCACATCATGATAGCATGTCAGAGGCCTCGAAACATTATTTTCCTCCGCTGTCTGTGCTCCCTGTATCCTAGGTTGCTGTCGTAGGCTAAAGAACGATCATTGGACCAAAAAGAGCATAATGCCGGTGGTTCCACTGTTCAAACCGATACATCTCCTGAAATTGCCCTGGTGTTTAAAGGAATATAAACTCGGTTTACCAAGACGGGGGAGACTGCATCAGCTGCCTATTTTTATACGACACTGCTAGCGATTTAAGATTGGAAGTTAGGGCAGATGGAATCTGAGTTTGTTCCCCCCCAAAAAAACTTAGAGTCAACGCTTTTTTTTGTGGGAAATTTCGTATTAAATGTCTTAAGTGATCCTCCAGGATCATGGGAGCTGAAAGTGATCTGTCCAGTGGGCTTGCATCCAATGAATCGTTTCACGTCTCTTCCCTCGCAGCAACCGAACTGTCAGCCCCTTAATGCTCGGACACGGAAATGGCTGCCAAGCGGACCCTCGATAGCATGGCAGCCCGGGAAAGGATCGAGGGAAGGAATGCCAAAGGATCAATGGGATATATATAGGGCGAGGGCCAAGCTAAGTGGGAAGGCGAGCTGGACTTCCCCACTTCCCTAAAGACTCGGTCAGGAGTGAGCTGGACGCCCTAACCGCCCGGAAGACTTGTTCTCGGGCGAGGAAGGCGGACGACAGGTGGCGGGCCGTGCGGGCCTGAGCACTCCCGCAAGACCCGGTCAAGGCCAAGTGGGCTGGACGCCCCAACCTCCCGAAAGACCCGTTCAAAGGCGAACTGGCAAGCAACGGGCATGCGGGTTCTCCCGAAGACTCGCTAGGGAAGTCGCTCGGGGGCGAGCGACGCTAATGTTCCATGCAATTGATCCAAGGCAAGGGCGCGGTGCCCATGACCGAACTGAGTGCGGGTGGCACTCAGTCAGGCCCGATATACTCCGGTCGTGGAACGATGGAGTCTCGGTCAAGGTGCTGACCGAGGACTGTGCTGGCAGTCGATCTTATCCCTAGGAATAAGGGATAAGGGTGGTTATGGAAGCTGAGGTGTCCCCTAGAAACTAGGGATGAGGATTCCCCACCTGCAAGTATAAATAGCCCCCGGGTCCTAAGGTCGAGGAAGGCAGAAGGGGAGAGCAACTGGAGAGAGTTAGAGAGAACACTCCATCACCGATAGTCGAGCAAGGAAGTCCCGGCAACAGTGTGACCAGTCCCCCGACGCTGAGTGTGAACTCCCGGAGTGAAGTTCACCCGTCCAAGTGAGGAGTGCAAGTGCTGGAGTACGAGGCATATACTTGGACGTGGCCGTGCAAGGTCGTGTAAGGGTTTTGTGTGTTCTTGTAATTCGTGTTTGTGAATACAAGTGAGATTTCCCTTACCTTGCATTGTTCGATCTTGATCCTTGATTGCTAAACCTCGCCGAGCTATTTCGCTGCGTGTGTGTGCTTCGGGTTGGCTGAGAGTGCACGGGACACTGCTCAGCACCATCGCAGGAACGGAAAAATTCGGGTGAGTTCCGACCCCTGTGACAGCTGGTATCAGAGCCGCGTTCAAGCGGTGTGCGAGGATTGGAATAGCAAGCGAGCGGTGACTTGTGGATGTCCCGTATGGATGCGTTAAGAGATCGAATCACGGCTTTGGAAATGTCCCTCGGCAACACGTCTGGAGCCAACGGAACTGTGGCTGATGTTCTGGCAGCGCTAGTTCCAGATGTTGTTCGGTTGAAGGAGGAGGTGAGCGTCCTCCGACGTGCGCTGGCTGCTGGAGTAGCCGAAGCAGAGGGATCTCGGGCGAAGGTAAAGATACCTGAACCCAAAGCCTTTACAGGCGCTAGGAGTTCCAAGGAACTCGAAAATTTCTTGTGGGATATCGAGCATTACTTTGAGGCAGGAAAAGTTCCAGAGGGGGAACAAGTCTCAATGGCGGTCATGTACTTGGCGTGCGATGCAAAGCTCTGGTGGCGAACCCGAGAGCAGGACGTTGCTACCGGCGGGCGGCCACGCATCAGAGATTGGCCGGTACTGAAGAAGGAACTCAAGGAGCAGTTCCTTCCCACGAACACTTCGTGGGCTGCTCGGGATGCATTGTGCAACTTGAGGCAGACAAGTACGGTACGTGACTATGTGAAGGAATTTAGTTCCTTATTGCTTGATGTCACAGAGATGTCCGAGTTGGACAAATTGTTCAACTTTATGCGGGGTCTTCAATCGTGGGCTCAACTTGAGCTGCGAAGGCAAGGAGTCCAAGACCTCCAGACCGCAATGGCGAAGGCGGATGCGTTGGTGGACATCCGTATATCTAAGAGCGACCCGAAGGGGAAGCAGGCCGAGAAGGTGAAGGACAAGGCGGCCAAGCCTAGCAAGGGTGCTAGCAAAGCCGACAAGGGGAAAATGTCTAAAGGAGACAAGGGGAAGGGGAAGGCGACGGAAGGTTCGTCTCTTAAGGACCCCAAGACCCACCCAGGGTGCTTCATCTGCAACGGCCCCCATCGTGCTCGAGATTGCCCGAAGAGGGAGAAGTTGTCGGCCTTGGTGAATAGGACCGACTCCGACTCCGATGACGAGCAAACTAGAGTGGCACCTCTCCAAGTTCTCGGTGCCATTCGATCGGGAAGAAAGGCGCAGGAGCAGGGACTGATGTATATACCGATGACCCTGAACACCAAGGAAGTGGAGGCAATGGTGGACACTGGCGCAACGCACAACTTCGTGTCGGATCGTGTTGTGCAAGCTTACGGATTGCGGATCCAGAAGCAGGCCAGTCGCATCAAAGCCGTCAACTCTCAAAGCAGGCCGGTACTTGGAATGGCCAAAGGCGTGCCGGTGCAGATTGGTGATTGGTCAGGGGCCATTGATGTCATGGTCATCCCGATGGACGATTTTGACATAATACTCGGTAACAACTTTCTTGTGAAAGCTTGTGTTTCAGTCATGCCACATGTGTCTGGTTTGTTCATTTCAGACCCGAGGAAGCCTTGCTTTGTTCGGGGATTTAAGGGCCTCAACCATGCAGAGGACATAAAGACCGAGAGGGTCTCGGCTATGCAAATAGCCAAAGGCTGGAAGAGGGGCCAGCCAACATACCTTGCAGCGATCCATGAGTCAGAGCCCGAGCAAGGCACGAACACGGACGTTCCTGACGTGGTGCAAGGTATTCTAGGCGACTTTTGTGACGTTATGCCTGAGGAGCTGCCCAAGGGCTTACCGCCAAGGCGGGCGGTAGATCACAAGATCGAGTTGATTCCGGGAACAAGGCCACCAGCGAAAGCTCCTTACCGGATGTCGCCTAAGGAACTGGAGGAGTTACGGAAACAACTCCAGGACCTATTGGAATCGGGGAAAGTTCAACCTTCAAAGGCGCCCTTTGGAGCGCCGGTGCTGTTCCAAGAGAAGCAGGACGGCACGATGCGGTTGTGTGTGGACTACCGCGGGCTGAACAAGATCACTGTGAAGAACAAGTACCCGTGCCATTGATAGCAGACTTGTTCGATCGGCTAAGTGGAGCCGAGTTCTTCACCAAATTGGACCTGAGATCGGGATATTGGCAAGTTCGCATAGCGGAGGGCGACACGCCAAAGACGACCATGGTGACTCGGTATGGGTCATACGAGTTTATGGTGATGCCATTTGGCTTAACCAATGCACCAGCCACATTTTGCAATCTCATGAATGATGTGTTTCATGATGTTATAGACAAGTTTGTGGTTGTGTATCTCGATGACATTGTCATCTATAGTCGTTCCCTAGAGGACCATCTTGGGCATTTACGTTTTGTGTTCCAGCGGCTAAGGGAACACCGGCTATACGTAAAGAAGGAGAAGTGCGAGTTCTGCACCAAGGAAATCAACTTCCTTGGACACGTGATTGGCGGGGGCACGGTGAAGATGGATCCCCGAAAGGTGCAAGCCATTAGGGAGTGGGTGGCTCCCAACAAGGTGGGCGAATTGCGGAGTTTCCTAGGGTTGGCAAACTACTACCGCAAGTTCATTAAGGGATACTCGAAGTTGGTATCCCCTCTCACCGATCTACTGCAGAAGGGCAAACCGTGGACTTGGGATGCGGCATGCGCAGACGCCTTTGAGAAGGTCAAGTCCCGGATTGTGGCCGAACCTGTGCTGAAGCTGCCGAACTTCGATAGGGCGTTCGAAGTCCATACGGATGCTTCGGATCGTGCTGCAGGCGGAGTGTTGGTGCAAGATGGGCACCCGGTAGCATTCGAGAGCTGGAAATTGAAGCCGGCTGAGCAACGCTACTCTGCGCACGAGAAGGAAATGTTGGCGGTTGTGCATTGCCTACGGGCATGGCGGGTATACTTACTCGGCACCTCTTTTGTGATCAAGACGGATAATGTTGCAAACACTTTCTTCAAGACGCAGAAGAAGTTGTCCCCAAGGCAGGCCCGGTGGCAAGAGTTCCTGGCCGAGTATGACTTCGAGTGGGAGCATAGGCCGGGGCGCCACAACCAAGTTGCCGACGCTCTGAGCAGGAAGGCAGTAGAGACGATTGCTGCGCTTACCCAATTGGAGTCCACCTTCGTAGGCAAACTGAAGGATCAGGCGAAGGGGGATCGGGTATACCAAAAGTTGGTTGCGCAGGTTCAAGATGGTACCGTGCGGAGGTACTGGCTTGAAGATGGCTTGCTTTACGCGAAGGGTGGTCGCGTATTTGTCCCCGGCGGAGGGCTGAGGACGCAGCTATTGCGTGAACATCATGATGCGCAATGGGCTGGGCATCCCGGACGGGAAAGGATGCTGGCGCTGTTGGCACGCTCCTACTTCTGGCCGAAGATGGAGAACGACGTTGAGCTTTACGTCAAGACTTGTCTTATTTGTCAACAAGACAAGGCGGAACGGCGCATTGAGGCGGGCTTGTTGCAGCCTTTGCCTATTCCAGAGAAACCTTGGGTATCGGTTTCTATGGACTTCATCAGTGGCTTCCCTGAGGTTAAGGGTTTTGATGGAGTTATGGTTGTGGTAGATAGGTTCTCGAAGTATGGGATCTTCAGGCCTACCCCAAAGAATTGCTCCGCGGAAACGGCGGCGGAAGAGTTCTACCGCCACTTGGTCAAGTTGTTTGGGATCCCGACGGACATTGTGAGTGATCGAGACGCACGGTTCACCGGGAGGTTTTGGACCCATCTCTTCAATATGATGGGGACAGAACTAAAGTTCTCAACGGCAAACCACCCGCAGACGGACGGCCAAACGGAGAGGATGAACCAGCTGCTGGAAGAGTACCTACGACACTATGTCACGGCCAGTCAGCGGAATTGGCTGGAACTGTTGGACATGGCGCAGTTTTGTTACAACTTGCACCGTTCCTCAGCCACTGGGTTCAGTCCGTTTGAGCTCGCTTTGGGCTATCAACCATTGACCCCTTCCGAAGTGGCCCTACAAAAGAAGGAAGGGCCATGTCCTGTTGCATACCGTTTTGCCCGGAATAAGCAGGAAATGCTCGAGGAAGCACAGGACAGCCTTGCCAAAGCTGTCCGCCGCATGAAGAAATATGCGGACCAGGGGCGTCGACCGCTAGAATTTCAGGTCGGTGACAAGGTCATGCTGAAATTGACGCCCCAAATATGGAAGAAAGTGACGAGCAAGAGATGGCACAAGGGCCTCATTCAGCGGTATGATGGGCCATTCGAGGTGGTGAAGCGAGTTGGAGCAGTGGCTTATCGCTTAGCACTACCCGAGAGGATGAAGATTCATTCGACTTTCCATGTCAGCTTCCTAAAGCCCTACCATGAGGATGCGGATGCGGACCGCGTTAGGGCAAGACGTGCGCCATTGAATGTACGCACGGAATTGGAGAGGGAGGTTGACCGTGTGCTGGACCGACGGGTGTTGGGTTACAGCAAGAAGAACCGGAGAACGGAGTACCTGGTTCTATGGAAAGGGTTGCCAATGTCGGAAGCGAGTTGGGAAAAGGAGGCTACACTCTGGCAGTTCGAGGACAAGATCCAGGAGTACCTCCACTCTATTCCGACGAGGGCGTCGGCTTCCTCAAGTGGGGGAGGTTTGTCAGCCCCTTAATGCTCGGACACGAAAATGGCTGCCAAGCGGACCCTCGATAGCATGGCAGCTCGGGAAAGGATCGAGGGAAGGAATGCCAAAGGATCAATGGGATATATATAGGGCGAGGGCCAAGCTAAGTGGGAAGGCGAGCTGGACTTCCCCACTTCCCTAAAGACTCGGTCAGGAGTGAGCTGGACGCCCTAACCGCCCGGAAGACTTGTTCTCGGGCGAGGAAGGCGGACGACAGGTGGCGGGCCGTGCGGGCCTGAGCACTCCCGCAAGACCCGGTCAAGGCCAAGTGGGCTGGACGCCCCAACCTCCCGAAAGACCCGTTCAAAGGCGAACTGGCAAGCAACGGGCATGCGGGTTCTCCCGAAGACTCGCTAGGGAAGTCGCTCGAGGGCGAGCGACGCTAATGTTCCATGCAATTGATCCAAGGCAAGGGCGCGATGCCCATGACCGAACTGAGTGCGGGTGGCACTCAGTCAGGCCCGATATACTCCGGTCGTGGAACGATGGAGTCTCGGTCAAGGTGCTGACCGAGGACTGTGCTGGCAGTCGATCTTATCCCTAGGAATAAGGGATAAGGGTGGTTATGGAAGCTGAGGTGTCCCCTAGAAACTAGGGATGAGGATTCCCCACCTGCAAGTATAAATAGCCCCCGGGTCCTAAGGTCGAGGAAGGCAGAAGGGGAGAGCAACTGGAGAGAGTTAGAGAGAACACTCCATCACCGATAGTCGAGCAAGGAAGTCCCGGCAACAGTGTGACCAGTCCCCCGACGCTGAGTGTGAACTCCCGGAGTGAAGTTCACCCGTCCAAGTGAGGAGTGCAAGTGCTGGAGTACGAGGCATATACTTGGACGTGGCCGTGCAAGGTCGTGTAAGGGTTTTGTGTGTTCTTGTAATTCGTGTTTGTGAATACAAGTGAGATTTCCCTTACCTTGCATTGTTCGATCTTGATCCTTGATTGCTAAACCTCGCCGAGCTATTTCGCTGCGTGTGTGTGCTTCGGGTTGGCTGAGAGTGCACGGGACACTGCTCAGCACCATCGCAGGAACGGAAAAATTCGGGTGAGTTCCGACCCCTGTGACACGAACCATCGCTGTCGCCACCCAACAGATCCTCTGTACCTTAGCCTTAAAATGAGTGAGCAGGTCACGGGATGTCAAAGAAACCTAGACCTAGGCCACAACCTGCGGTCCTAACTCCACCTGTTTTGGGCATTGCTCGGATCAGATGAATCTCGGACGACCGATCTAGGAGCAACAGCATTTCTGAGTCAAAACCTAGAGAAGTAACAGGAACGTTAATGCCGTTGGAAGTAGTCAATGTCCTTTCGATCTAATAATGATCGAGGTAGGACTAATGTGCAAGGCTGAGTGAGTTTGCATACGACAATAATCATTTATATATATATATATATATATATAATGTCTTGTTGTTGATGTGTGCATGCATGCCAGCCACTAACTTTGAAAATTTGAGTAGTCCAAGAGATCCGTGCATACGGCTTGCCTAACTTTCCTTTCTTTGAAGCCAAATTCCATAAGACAGATCTCGCTCATGAACAAATGTGAATCAAGAGTTCCACCGACGAAAACAAACTCGAGACCTTTTGGTTGTAGATCGAAAACGATACCAAGTGTACTAAACCCAAGAACACATTCCCTTAGAAAACAGTACTCTGGTTTAGCAATCCTCCTGACAAGGGCCGGTCTGGAAATTTTGAATATTATTTCGGTGGGGGTGAAGTCAGAAGGCTGACTTTTTATCCCAAGTCCAATGAGTCTGTTCGATTATCTAATTAAGTAGAGGCATTCTGAGGTCAAGTAAAGGCATGGACAGGATAAGGTAACCGAATTATAACAAAAACGCGTGCAAATGATGCTCTTGTTTGACTATCTCCATCGCCCATAATCATGATAATGCTTTTTCGAGTTTTGTCGCACTGAGATCCCGAAACTATCATGCAAATGAGACTGACATTCCTATGAACATCTTGGATGCACAGCAGGCGTGATCTGTGGAGGATCCGATAGGTTCTTGATCGGTGCCGCTACTCCTTTTGCCGTCGAAGATGGGAAGCTAATCCGAGCAAAAATTCTTTTTCTTTTGTTCATCTAAGGGTCAAACAGAACGCACGTAATTAAGCTGGCGATCGATGCGACGTGTCTTGTTGACAGTATGCTTCATACAATCGCGCAGCGGTTGTCCTGTGTATTAATTAATTAATAATCTGCAGCTATGTCTTCTTCTCTTCTCGTTGAAGTAATACATGTAGGGAGACGTCAAATTCGAGAAGGGAAGTTGAAATTTGGTGGCCTTGGACTGTCCCTACTAATTTGCCTTGCCAGATTTAGTAAGGTGCATATGAGAAGTTGAACAGTGTTTTCCCTGCAGAAAAGCACGACTGGAACATGTTGACGAATTCCATTCCATGGGAAGTCAACAGGTTCATTGTAATGGTCCCGTACATCTTCGCATTTTAGTTGCGTCTCCAATCAAGTTTTGAGCCTTATAAATCCACTTAAAACTGCATTGATAAGATCAATTAAACTTATGAATATTGGATGGTCCAATTACAACAATATCAAAATGTTAAAAGATTCTTAATCTCTTTTTCATCAGCTTAGTTAGGTAATTTGTGAGGCGGATGCCACCGCCAAGTTTTCAAAGAACAAAATTCTGATTCCCATGGTAATTTGTTCTAGAAATGCAACTCCTGTTGGAGCATCTAGTGTTGTCATGCACTGAAATATCCACGGCAGGGAAAACCCTAACTATTACTTATCGCAAAATTGAACAAGGAAGAGGAACATCGGCCATGCTAATTGTTTTTATGTCTCGTATTTAATTCTCATGAGTATCTGTATTTACACGATCACATTGAAGATCGCCATATCCGTCTCTCGAAGGAAATTATAATGACCGACACATCATCATGGTATCTTCTCCGATCGCCTTGAGGGATATCAAGCAGTTCATGGAAGTCCATACCTGCAAACGATATAACCAATTCACTTTACATTTGAGCCTAATATGCGTCATTCACCAATCCTCCACTATTGCAGTTGAAATATGATGGCGCTATTCTCGTACCAGCCTTTTTTGCTGCTCGAAACAGCACTTCTTCGATGAGATGCTTTGCAGGGTCGCCCTCCGGAAATGAGTCCAGGAACGACTCGACTGCCGTGATGGCCTCTTGATTGGTGAAGTATTGGTTGAGTCCATCCGATGAGAGAATCAAGAACTTGTCGGCAGGGCCAAGCCGGTGGTGGGAGAGGGACGGGAAGCAGGTAATGTATGGTGAGGAGCCGATGTAATCAATCCGGAACATCTCTAGAAGCGCATCGTTCCATTTTGGCTACATAAAAACAACATGGAAGTCAATAAGAGGAGTTTCTTTCATAGAGCTTTGCATTTAGGAGAGCACATCGACCAAATTTCAGACTGAGCGATCATCATAAGGGTCCTAGTGATTCTGTCTATTATGTTTTTCGTTTAATGAGCAGCAAAAGAAAGATCTCCAGAAGAGCAACGAGAAGAATCTGATTTTTGCCTTCACCTGTTTTAGAAAGCCTGCGCCAAAAGCACGGGTAACCTTCAAGTAACCCTTCACCCGATCATTGATTACCGCCGACGCATCATTTGGGTGCGCCTTCTTGATCCTCTGAACTTCCTGTGGCCAATAATATACCCACAACTGGTATAAGTGCCAACTACAAACCATCGATACGAAGAACTTGACAGAAGTTTTTAGTTTCACTGCCCCCTGGAAAAGGCATCTTGATTGAAAACATTTAACACTTAATTACCTCGCGCATGTATGTGCTGTGATCTCTAGTGAGTTGGATGGAAGCAAGACTAGGCAACACATCAAACTCATCTTCACCCCCATAAGTCTGGCAAGTGTCGGTCTCAGGCTCGGCTTTCCGAGCTAACACAGCCCGGCTATCTCCCACGTTCATCAGGTAAACATCTTCACCCTTCATCAGCATCACCAACACGCAGGAGCCCATAAGAGCCAGTTCGGGATTCTCCATTACCATCTGATCGGCCATTTCCAAGAAGGCTGCCTCGGTCTTCTTTAGGGCGGTCAAAAGCGCCCTGAGAACACCCAAGTGATCGATCTTATGATTGCCATCGACTCGTCCCTCCCTCTTCTGGTTGCTCCACAGGAACCCCTTGAGCTCCTCGTGGACATTAGTGTAGAGGTTAGTGATCAAGAAATCAGGAGCATCAGGGCCGTTGAATCCATCATAGATGCCCACGAAAACCCACCCGCTGTCCTCCGAGATGACAACGTGCATCCTGTCCTCCCCTGCCCTTCCCTGCGCCCACTGAAAGCCCTCAGCGACCTGAGAACCTGATGGAGATTCGGAGCTTTCAAGGCCTCCATACCCGGAATCACTTTTCTTTCCAGGGCCTGGTCCTCTATGCCCGCCTCTGGCTAAAGTCCTCCTGATCACCTTCCGGAAGAAACTGGCGAGTTTCTGCCTCTTAGACTTCTGGCAGGAGGCCTCGTAGACTCCGTGGGAGAGGCTCCGCTCGAGCGGTAACTGCTCAGGCACAGCCCTGTCGATGGAGCCCGAGTAGAACGCCCGCTCGATCGGGCCCGACACGAACCCTCGCTCGACCGGGCTCGAGCCGGACACGGAGTTGCGGGGAACGGGCTCGAGTGGGACGGAGAAGAAGAGACTGGAACTCTCGAAGGCGGAGGGAGCCTTGTCGAAGGCGGCGCTGTAGGAGCTGTAGGAATCAGTGAGGGAGGTGGAGAGCGGCGTGGAGGTGTTGGCGCTGATGGAAGCGCCGGATATCAAGCTGAACGTCGTCGTGGACGTGTGACCGGAGGAGGAGACGGAGGATGAGGAGTGAGAGGAAGATGAGGGTCCGTCGGGTTTCGGCGGGTCAGGACGGATGTAGTAGAAGGAGTGGCCGTGGCCGTGGCCGAGTCCGAGGCCGAGGCCGAAGTCCTCGGACATGGGGATCATAATGACGTCAGGGTGGCGGTGCGAGATCTCCCCGACAGCCTTCGAGCAGCACTGGGCCAGCCCCAGCTGCTTCGTTACGCCGTTTCCCATAACACCCAATCCGTGGATGACAAAATGGAAAAAAAAAAAAAAGATCCTATCTTTCACCACTATCTCCTCCTAATCAAGCTGTCGAGAGCTCTCCCTGGTTCAACTGGGAGTTGTCATTTCTGAACTGAACGATGATGAGTGTGGAGTGGAAGAAGAAGAGGAGGAGAGAGAGAGAGAGAGAGGGACGAGTTGACTTTTTGGAGTGGGGATTTTTTTTTCCTCTTTTCTGGGTGGTATAATAAAGGAAAGGCAGGGATGGAGGGTGGGGGTGGGGTATCAATGCGGGAGTTGACTCTAAAACGTATGTATTTGTGAGGGGGAAGATGGAGAAAGCGCCAAAATAGGAAGATTATCAAAAAATATATATATATACTTCTAAATTATATTTATTATTTACATGGAAATTTAAGAAAACTTTTCCTCTCACCTTTCAGTTTTCAAAAATCCCCTTCGAATATAATCAAAATCATAAAAGAGAAAATAATTAAGTCATTAATATCTATCCCATATCTACATATGTATAGATTATTATTATTATTATTTTCCCTTTTTGTATTTCATTAACTTTGTAAATATTTGCACAAAATTTTAATTTTTAATGACCACCATGTCCATAAATAATCGAGAATATTATGTTAAATTCATAGACCACGTGGAATAACTTTCTTTTTCAATTAACTTTCCATCTCTCGTTCAATCTAATATTTATTAATTTCAATGCTCAAATATTAAAAAATCACAGATTTAAAACATCAATTTTAATTAAAATTTTACTTGGGTTAATAAGTGGATTGTCACCGGTTTACCGAGCACAACTTTAATCCTACTAAAAAAAGCCTCCCTGGTCCGTAAATTCCATAAGCGCTAATACACATATGAATCCTATATCCAAATTCCAAATTCCTATCCCTTGCCATGTTAAGTTGAGTCATGGAAGCACGTACACCTCCAGGAACCGCATGTCCGTACGTAAACAAATAAAAATGAGAAGGGAGACGAAATCCTCGGATATAGCCGAATCTGGCTCTGCCATTATTGTATATGGAATCGAATAACTCTCGGCCCGATTGCACGGTGGTGCATGAGGTGTGTACCGCCAGCGCCTCCCCCAGCACGATAGAAGAGAATCCAAGAAAAAGTTTCTCCTGGCATCTGTAGACGTCCCTCCTTTATGCCTTCCTTTCCCGGTCATTGGTCTGTCAGGGAACAGCCAATACAGATCGCACTCTTGTATGTTAACACAGAGCATGCTGTACACGATTAACTACATTAGATGCTTCCTGATAACTTTACGCCACCATCTCAAACGCCAACCTAATATAATGTCTGTTGGGGGCTGAGTGATACAGACGGCGCACAATTGACAATAGAAAAAGGCTGAGAGAGAGAGAGAGAGAGAGAGAGAGACGAACACTCGAGGCGATACTCGTTCGACATGTTGTAGTAATATTCGGTGACCGTATGCCGATGTTTAAAGAGAGAGCATTAATACTCCCAACTTGCTTAGAAAGGTGCCTTCTCTATGGGTACCAGGAAGACCAGATGTTTCCTTCTCTATCTTGCCGAGCCCGAAAGCAAAAGGGGCTGCTGGAAGGATCATATTTTCCCGATAGGAGCTCGAACGTGTGGGTTTACTTGCGCCTTTCGTTGTTCTCCGGGACGTGGGGCATATCCGTTTGTGACGACTCGTATCCGATATGTTGAGACGTGTGGATGCATGCATGCATGCATGCATGCATCATGTACATGTCTTCCATCGATGGTCGGGCATGTCCTCGAGATTTCCGACCGAAAGGGAGGCGGAGATTGACCGCGCGATGTAGAAAGATAGAAATGATTATCCTAGTTGGGATCGTGCATTCGGCAATTTTAAGGTAAAAGGGTGCTAATGGCAAAGTGGAATGACACGAATGACAACCGGTGAAGTTCGGAATGTTGAGGCCGAGCAAACTCTTTTGAGAAATATTGTCTGCCAGACACCAACAACTCCCGGATTCCACGCTATTCCTGAAACTCTGGTGCTCTGCTCTTTCCCCCCAGATTTCTCTCCATGGCTCGTATCAAAGCTTGGCAAGTTTATTCATCCCTGTCATCCATGCCCATCCTCACCAGAAGAAAAAAAAAAGAAGAGAATCATCCGTGTCCATCGAACCATCAGTTCCTTACCACTTAGATCTCCCTCCTTGAAGTGTGCGTTCCTGATAATGTCTCGCATCTGAATTCAGCTGGGATTGTAATGCGAGGATGTCTGCGGTGATCTGCACTGTCCTTTTCTCGATTCGGTTCTTCACCCCTGTTTACGATCCCTTGCTCTGCATCTCTTCTCTGTGAAAGCAACCATTCCTTGCAATTTTAGATCATCTGGTTACGAGGTGATTTCTGTCTTCTGCTGATGAAGAATCATGCGCGGAATAAAAGCTCTAAGATTCATCTCGAGAATAATCACCCGGGATGCATGTGGGGCATTCTTCACATCCTCAACCACCATCAGTGGCATCATGTCAAGAAACGGCTCCCTTATAGAAGGCATGGACGCGGAAGGAATTCGACTGGTAATACGCAGCTCTGACATCCATAACACAAATGAACATAATTGACATTCTTGTTATCTGCATCAAATGGAAATCATGTTCACGGTGTACAAGAAAAATGTGATGTGTTTATATTATATGGATTTGTCCACTAACAACCTTCTGTCTATATTCCTTAGGGATAGCAAAATCTGAAATCGGCTGCGATACCCAAATCTCTGACCCGTTGAAAGAACGAGACAATTCTCAGAATGAAAATTCAGCTGTACGTTTTATGTTCTGGTTGGATTTATGATATGTGACGTTGACCCTTCACTTCTTCGCAACTGAATTGAAACCCAATCATTCGGAACATGGCAGGTCAGAGAGAAGAAACTGGGGCTAAACAAGAACTCAGTGAGAGCCAGACTGAAGGCACTAATCATCGAAGAGAGGTCCAGGACAAAAGGGCAGCATCAGAGAAATTTGACTTCTCCCGCTCATTTACAGACGGTTCCAAATCAATCCAAATCTTGTGAGAAGGAGGAACCCGATGATCAATTCTTGTTTAATGATGAGACAAGTCCCAGAATTCTTCTCCGGGAGAGTGGAAGTTCCGCTGCTCCTTCTGAGAAGCTGAGTACAAGTAAAGGAATCGAAGATCACTCGGAGGGTTCGGGTGGGAAGAAACAATTTCGCAGAGCATTCTCTGGAGATTTGCCAGTTTATGAGGCTGAGTTCTTGGAGTCTCTGGGTTTAGTCATCATAAATGAGGAATTGTTACAAAAGATCTTGCATGACAGGAGAAACTTCTCGCTGCAGAGGCTCTATGGTCAAAAGCGGCTTGGTAACAAGATCAAACTACGTAGATCTGGGACTTTCCCCTCACACAGCTCATCGGGAGCTTCCACGCCTATCAAGCTCAGGAACAAAGAGGAGAACACGAGCACCAATAAGGGGATGGACTTGGATGATGCTTGCGATCATGAAGAGAGAGATGGTAACTCTGATGTTACATTTTCACCGGTCCCGCTTCCCCAGCTTAAGGATCACCGAAGTGAGAATTCAACAGCCATCAGACGGTTCAGGGATATCAGGGATAAGATACAGCATGTAATGGGAACAAACCGGAAGGAGAAGCAAAGGCTAGTGATGGACGGAGTCCTGGATAAGATACCGAATGATAAAAGGGTTTCTAAAGAGAAGAAGGAAGAACTCATGATGAAGTGGAGCGAGTGCATCATCAACAAAGATTGCCACAGCAGTCCCCGAAGTGAAGAGAACTACAAGAACCGGAAGCGACACTTCAAGAGGACATCGTCCTTGGACAATTCAGTGGATAAATATTGTCAACTGTTTGAGTCGAGTTTCAACAAGGAAGCAAAACACCATATGTCAGACAGGTTGAAGGTAAGAGAAAATGAGGAGGCAGGTCTGCGGGCAGGAAGAGAGAAGAAGTCACTGGGACGGATTCTCTCCCTGCCTGACCTGAAATCTTGTTCTTTCCAGAGCATGGATTCTGCCTCAGAAGCTAACTCCCTGGAGGCTCCAAATCGGGCTGACCTCACTGAAACCTTCAGCAGGGGGAGTAGCTTTGACAGCACAAACTGGTTGGATTCACAGAACCAGTTACAGTTAGACGCGATCTTAGAATATGATCAAACTCAGGAGAGATCTGCAGATACTGAATCAACAGCAGCAGAGAAATCCGTGTTGGCAGAGGTCAGTTTGCCCTGTATTTACTTAGAGCTTCAGGGAGAGACTGCCCCAGCGTCAAAACCCTCTATTGGAGGAGCCATGGAGCTGAGTCCTGTTTCCGCATTCAATGTCAATTCTCAGGAGATCATACCATCCTATGAAACTCTCTCCGTTTTGAAAGGTGTAGTTTTCTCATTTTCTGTACTAAGTTTTGGAAAGATCGCATTCTGTACGAAATTTGATCTTAATTAAGATCTGAAATACTGCTAGGAATTGAACTGAGAGCTTAAAGCTGTAACGGTCGTGGGTTTATCTCTTCTACACCTACTCACATCCCGCGAATGTGGCATTTGGCAGCAGATTCAGAATTACAACCGAGCAGGCTCGAGTCCGATGCACTAGATTCTTCACCTATCAAGCACCAACAAGATCCCAGCATCTACAATTCTATGGGGCCTGAGGACAAAGTCGATCTCAAAGAAGCTGAACTTCAAGAAGGTGAACCACTCGATGACTTCCATCAGTTCCAAGCCCATACGGAAGACGCAGAACTGCTCAACTACGTGAGGGACATTTTGGAAGTGTCGGGATTGAACAGGCCTGAGGCATTGGAGGCATGGAGCTCATCAAACCAGCCCGTAAGCCCCTCGGTGTACGAGGAAGTAGAGGGAAGCCTGCTCATGGACCCGGAATGTGCACAGAACGAAGAGGGAGGGGACTCTGATCATCTGCTACTGTTCGATCTGATCAATGAAGTCCTGGTCGATATGTATCAGCAATCACTCAGCTACTGGCCGGAGCCGCTGTCACGGCACTGCAACATTCACCGGATGCCAATAGCCCAACATCTTCTCAAGGAGGTGTGGGCAAGGTTAAGCAGCTACCTGAACATCAGGCCTGAACTCGACCCGACACTGGACTATGTTGTTAGCAAAGACCTGGAGAAGCGGAGCGGGTGGATGGACCTCCAGTTCGAGAGTGAGTGCATCGGGATAGAGCTCGAGGAGTTGATCTTTGATGATCTTTTAGATGAATTTATCTAATTAGATACATTTCAGATTCTTTTTTGCGGAGGAAGTACAGTAGAGATTTCACTACACCTCCCAAACAACTCGTGTAAGGAATTATGTGCAGCTTATGGTGATTGTACATGCAAACGAGGAAATGACTAGAAACTAGTCCTGATCAGTTGAGCGAGGCAATTATAGAGAAAGGGGCTTGGTATGGTGATCCAAGTTGGCATCTTGAGAGCAACACATCTAGGGCTCGATACACAACAATGGAGCATCTAACCCACCTCATTTACAGTTTTTCTGATAAATGACTAAATTCAATGAAGCCATGTAGAAGATGTTAGCTATCTGATGAATATATAATATTAGTCAGAGAACTGCTGAAAGATTTGCATGGATGTCAACCAAATAATTCAACTATGATGACTGCTTTGCGCCATAGTAGTTTGGAGTGCAAGGCAATTTCTACATTCAGGATGGTCAGTGGGTTCTGAAGTGATGTCGGCCTAGAGTTCAAGAACAGAGACACCGGGAGCGATAAAGCAAGTTCACTGGAAAGGATGATCGGAGCTTAAGGTTTTTGGAGAATGTCCATTTAGAACAAATGAAGGATCTAGAGATTGATGCCTGTGACTGACCCAATCTAAAGAAATCTTATAGACACTGTCATGGCAATGGCATCAGCAATACGATTCTGGGTCCCTCTCTGGCAAAGTAAATAGAGTCCCCTAGTATGTCTTTTTGCAATGTAAATAAGTCAACTTTCAATAATTCAGAAGGTTAATCTCTTCGAAACCCCCAGACAAAAATCCTTATTAATATGACGCCTATAAGCTATAAGTAGAATTTCAGAGAATGAATATATGATAACAAAATAGAGGTGACATCAAAACACTTTCAGCAAATCAGACCATCAAACGGGCCAATGCAAGCACCAGAGAAGATAGTCTGACATCTATAGTAGAAAGAGAGATTGCTTACGGTTACTGTCCTCTAGGTTTCTGCAGGCTTGGATTGAGACCTCATTCGCTCCACTAACTCACAGAGCTGCTGACATTTCGTGGCCCACAGCTCAGCAAGCTTCATCTCTCTGGCTTCGGCGTCACTCTTAAGCCCTGCTAACTGTTCCTGATGCTCCTCTTCAATTCTCTCTAGTGTAGCCTTCTCCTCTTCCCTGAGAGCAATTATTTTTAATTCTATCTCCTCCATCTTCTCCCTCATACGGGTTGACTTCTCAGAATCTAACTGTAACTCCAGCCGCTTTAACCTCCAGGCAGCTTCCTTCTTGTGGGCCACCCAGGCATGGTGCCCTTCCTCCAGCTCTCTGCAGCACTCAACAAGCTCAGACATGATCATGGCTTCTCCAGGAGCAGGGCCTGGCCCGTGGGATGGCAAACTGCTCAGAGAGAAAGAGGCGGCCTCCCGACCTCTCTCAGTTTGGAGCCACGGGACAGGTGGAGAGGTTGAAACTGTTGAGGGTGAGAGACTTAAGGTGACAGATGGGGAAGGGGGCCGCAAATTGGTGGTCCCATTAGGATTAGATAGCCATGGAGGCAATGCAGCAGATGAAAGAGCAGGCACATCAGTATGAAGAAATCCATTGTTGGTACCCGTTATGAGGAAGGCCGGGGAAGCCCACTCCTTGACAATCTTCTCTGCAAACGTCTCCAGAATCTGGTCATATTTGCCCTCATCAATCGGGTGCACTGTCCTATTGTTCTCCTTCTGCTCTCTCTGTTGCTTCTCTTTATGCACCTCCCACCATTTGCCGAGCCTCTTGGGTGTTCGGCCAGGGATTTCAGCAGCAATCTTCTTCCATTTATTACCGTGCTTGGCCTGAAGCTGAATCACAAGCCTCTGCTCCTCCTCCGTTAGAGAGCCTTTCTTTATCCCAGGCTTCAGATAGTTCTTCCACCGCTCTAAGCAGGACTTGGCATCCCTGTTGAGGGGTGTGTTCATTCGCTGGGAGACAAGGTGCCACTCTCTAGGGCCATATTGCTTCACATAAGCACGTAATAAAGCGTCTTCTTCAGCTCTCCACCGCTGCCTCTCCTTCATTTCCTGGAGCTGGCACCACTTTCCATTGGCCCAACAGCTAAAATTCTCATGCAGCAGCAGTCAAGAAAAAAATAAGCCACAACATCAATGTTGAAAACAACTAGGATAATTATTCAAAGCAAATCTACTTAAGGTCGTGTTTTGTATCAACATAGTTTATCAAGTAGTGTCCTGAATTACTAGCATGCAGCATTAGTGTGTACAGTTGAGACTACAGGAAGGTCATCCATCCGGCACCTGATTGTCTCAGCGAGTATTTGGTCGTTTAAAGCCCTATACTGTGAAACGTGCATACAGTAATCTGACAATTAAATGAGCGTATTACTGATCATACAATGATGAACATACAGAAGCAAAGACCGTAAAGTCAGAGAGAGCACCAACGGTGGCACCCGAACACTTGATATTTGGTAAAATAACATCATGGAAATCAAATGATCAATCTATGCTCAGAACCAAATTGAAAGAATGCGAACTTGGATGAGATTGGTAGAGTGGCCCATATGATTCATTACAGGGGAGAGGGGATGTAATTCCATTATATCATAATCTATAGCAATTTCATTATAATCTTTTTGTATCAAAGGGGCGACAAGCCCCAGTCCAGTAGAAGGGATAGAATCAGGCGGTAATATGCAAAAAGTCATATTTTTATATGAAATATTCATAGCTTTGACTCATTCAAGGAAAGAAGGAATGTAAAGAGTAAGAAAAAATGCATAGAAAACGCTCACAGGCTCTCGTAAGTCTCAACTCTGAGTTGGCTTGCCCTTGCAGTAATCTCTGTTCTAGTCCGCAATTTCTTTCTCTCACTCACTCTCTCTCTCTATACACGGAATGGCCTCAGTTGAACAAAGTTAAGACATCAGCTTCAACAGAAACTACCCGAGAGATTCTGCTGAAAAGGTCGAAGATGCATGCAAGCTCCATATAAATAAGTGGCTCGCCCTTGCAGTTATACGGAGTAGCATCAATTGGACAATTTAGTGAGTTGAATTAGTTAAGACATCAGCTTCAACACAAACCACCCAGAGAGATTCTGCTGTAAAGGTCGAGGATGCATGTGAGTTCCATATAAAGAAGTGTTCCAGTATAGCAAGCAATAGATGAAAGAGCAGCCCCCAAGGAAAGGAAGAAGAAGAAGCTCAGGAAGAGAAGCAACAGACACAGCTTACACAAACACAAGGCAGCCGAGGCGGGCAAGAAGGGAGAGCAACCAAAGGAAAGGCAACGCAATAAACGGTATCCCCAAAGGAAAAGTAAAAGAAAAAAAAAAAAGAACAGCTACGGAAGGAAGGGGCTTACTGCGTGTAGCGCTAGATGGTTCAGTGGAGATGGCGATTCTCCATCCACGGAGGATCTTCCTGGAGAAGGGGCTCGGACTCGATGAAAACGAAGAAGAGTGGGGGTTTGGTAGCGAGGGAACGGAATGAAATTCTAGTGGCGATGCTACCACTGAGCCCTCTGCCTATCTGTCTGTCGTCTGTCAGTATGGGAAAGGTCAAGCTAGAGATAGAGAGAGAGAAGAGAGAGGCACGATGAGGGCTTTTTAAGGATAAGACGAGAGCGAGGGAGAGGCACGCGAGTGAGCAGAGGGAAGAGAAGAGGAAGGGGGAAACCTCAGAAGGAGGAGGAGGAGGGTAGAGCTGACAGAAATTCCAACCTCCCCCACCACTGCTGACGTGTTACCCTTGATAAAAGTGGAATTTCACAGTGTAAGTTCCCCACCCCACCCCACGATGCAAGCGGTAGAGATGAAAAATAAAATAAATAAATAAATAAATAAAATTGCCCAGGGAATTCACTGAGATAAACACATCCAACCATTTCGATCATTCCGACTACCACCGTTACTATCATTTCTTGTACGGATGAGGGTAATTCGGGGAGATACTCAAAGGTTAGGGGTATCTTAGATATTTCACTCAATCTTCACTTCCGTCTGTATATTTCACGGAACATGAGGAATGTAATAGACGTGAAAAAAATTGTGAAAATTGACTGCTATTCTAACGAAAATAGGAGAAATGCACAAACTTTGAGCATCGGATCGAGTATTTTTTTTAACTAAAGAGGATTATATAAGAATATATAAAATTTTAATATAATTCAATAGCATCAATATAAATATTTATATTTCTCGAGTAGCCAACATCCAAAATATCAACGTGTAAAATATCAGAAAGCCTCTCTTGATGATGTTCCAAAAGATAGCTGTCATTCTAAATTTCATTAAGATCCCGTGTTAGCTTTGTGAGAAAGTCCACAGCCGCATCTACCTCTCAATAAATTAGAGTCGTATGACAATCTCGAAACTCTGTTATGATTCTCTACGATCCAAAATTAAATAAAAATAAGTGTATATTTATTTATTAAAATTACCCAAATTTGATGTACTGCCTATTTACTCTAGTAATGAAACTACTAATCTAACTACAGTTTCATCGTCCACATATCTACCCGCGTCATGTTCCATTCTCTTGCACTCCAATAACCAACCTATCCTGACAGCCTGTAAATGAAAGAAAAATTACCTAATTATCAAATATATATATATATATGCGTGCATATTATCCCCTCTTTCCTTCAAAAATCTCAACTCAACGGATGGGTTACTGTGCATGACATGGGAGCGAGGCCCTTAAGTACGTTCCCCAGATTGGGATGAAGGGGGAAACCGATAGTGCAGAAACTAGAAAAAGAGAGGAGGGATCGGCTGCCAGCTACAGCTCTCCTAGAGAGAGACATTGTGGGAGAGAGAGAGAGAGAGAGAGATATGAAGATGGTTAAAAAAAATGCAGTTCTGTTGTGTTGATGGTGGGCGCAGCAGCAACAGCAACAGCAACAGCACAGTGTCGTAGGCTTCATTTTCAGCGCTTCGACAGCTCCCCTTTCCTGCAATCTCCTTTTCACCTCACCCCAGACGACGCTCCCAACCCCTAATGACGATCCGATTTTTTATGCATCTGACTGGTTATTTAATAAATCTCCTTTTTCAGATTTTGAAGTTGTGGTTGTGGTTGTGCTTAGAGAAAGTGTTACAGAAAGGCGACCCGCACTGCACCTCCATAGGGCTGAACTACAGGGGCATGTGCCGATTAATTTCTTCTGCATTATTGAGAAGGGGAGCCGTACACATAATCCCACCACCCCATTTATCACTCTGTGCCTCTGTGTGTGTGTGTGGCCGTCATTTCTCTCTCATTCAAAAGAAGAATCTGGCAATACACATTCACACCGTGCCTGGAATGGAACAGTCCTGGCTCTACCCGATGCACGCACGACATCGAAGGGTGGATGAACGCATGCACCTGGAAGATGCTTGTTTTGCAGACAATCCTCTCGTTGGTTAATGCCTAAAAGCTGTCCATCGTTTTGATGAAGTTGGTGTTACCTGGTTGAGCTCCGCGTGTTCCCTGATCTTGATTTATCTATCGCCGCTAGTCTCCATATGCTCCAGAATTTGATCCTACAATGGTTTATAGATAGAGTAGATATATTATCTAATATTTAGAAAATTCGATGTAATTGACTTATAAATTAATATATTTCTCTTTATTAATAATTTAAAATAATACTAAAATATCATTATTTAGATTAAATACTTAATACCCGATCACAAAATTAATTTAAGTTTATATATATGCACGTGGGTACAGTGGAAACTGGAATCGGTTCCCCATTTTAATTGACGCACGGTGGGTAAATAATATTTACCAAATCTACCCCCCCTTTGTATTGCCGATCGAGATGGTAAGTACCGCTAAGGTCAAATTTCAATATTCGGCCCTGTCAGCCTATGAACCTGCAGCCACCAAAAAGGGAGGGTCGCTACCTTTCCATTTCCGGATGTACAGATCTCCAGTTGCATGGATCCTTGTCTATGCTACGTTGGTTTTCATACGTACAGGAACAAGATTTATTATTTATTGAGTTCAATTTTTAAGAGAAAAAATGGAGCCGTAGACGCTGATGCACATGTTTTTTTATGCAGAACATTTGAGTGCGAACCTCAAAGGTATCAGTGAAAAGGAGAAGAAAAGAGAAGCCGGAAGGTCGTGAAAACAGGTTGCCCGAGCAGGGTACCGATCAACTAACTATTCACGTACCACAGGTAGAAGAAGATCGTGTACTGTTTTTGTATGTTTGTCCTTCCTGGGCTGATTCGATGGATCGTATCCTCGTGCTAGTAGAGGATAGAGGTCTGTACGTGTAGAAAATCCCAGTTGGACGCAGCCGGGCCATGGATACATGCAGGATGCGAACAAAAATTGACTTGTTCTCGTGTTAAGGAGGTGGACTACGTGGCGGTGGTTGATTGGTCATGCCGCTCCAGGTCAGCCGTCGACGTGGTGGTCTCGCAGTAGCTCACAGAGTTCGCAGAGCAATGGGGGCGTCCGTGTCGGGTGGGACTCCGCATTTCGCGGTAAAAGGAGGGCGTGGGTGGGTGGGCCGATAGGGACGGGACCTTCTCAGACCGCCTGCTAGCGTGTCAGTGATAAGTTACGTCAGTCTTTCTTTAGCCCTCTCCTCTTCATGATTCCCTCCCCCCCCTCTCTCTCTCTCTATATGTATATGTATATGTATATCTCCCATGGACCTCTCACCATCACTCTTCTCACTGAATCATACAGTAATTTATTAATTAATTAGGTACGGGGGTGATAAAAGGAGACCGGCATCTGCAGTCGAGTGACAATTGGCTGCCGTCGCGAAGTTTCACACAATACAATGCCGACATGAAGTCATATGTGGTTACGCGACCGGCAACGTGGTCGGGAGATGGTAAATCAGGTCATCGTTTGCTCCTATAGTAAAAGCAAGTGAGTGAGATCGAACACACAGCACGAGTGGCTTATCATAAGACCGTGAACTCGATTCCCCTGCTTTCATATATGTAACCTGCGGTTATGCTAGCATTTATGTACCAGGACATAGCCAAATTTACGAGTCCTCGAGGTCTTCCAAGTTGGGACTGGGAGGAGGCTTCACGTCTGGTTTCGAGACGGCTCTTCTCAATATGGGCCAGGCCTCCCGTTTGTTCGAGTCAATCCGAGGCCCACTTTCAATTACCTCTGTGGCCGCCGTAAGAATGTCCACCTCGTCACTGGCAAGGCGACCGCCCTGCGGTAAGATCAATTGTCACAAACGTGTCGCTTTCCTCGGTGTCGGGACGGAGGAGCGATCTCCTTCACTGAGCGTTTTCATTGCCCCCATCCGATGCGTCGGTCGAAGGGTTGTTGAGACGGCATTCCGTAGTTTTCCGTCACTTCAACGGACTAGGTCAACTGTGACCAGAGACTCGGGTCTGGTCCTCCACAAATATGACCGGAAAAAAGCGTCAAAATAAATCAGAATATGGGGGAGGATATCATCGATAATCGAAGGAAGTGGCAGGGTAGCTAATCGTGTGCAGGCGGCGAGAGTTACCCGCAGAGGCACGCATGTGTATTAAATGTATATACATATTTTTGGGCAATCGAAGCCACTTCGACCACCCCCCACCCCACGCACGGCGATCGGGTCGTACGGACGGATTGGGAGCGGGTGGGGGAGTGAAAAATCGGGGTAAATTACATAGTTAGTACAAAACGTTTCGGTACAAAATTTTTAAAATATAACTCTGTGATACATTTTCTTTTAAATATGCTACACTTTAGTACATTCCGTTAGTTTTTCACTAATGCCGTTAACTTTTGATGACGTTGATGGTCTATGTACCGCTCCTTAATAACGTGATTTCATATTTTAAATATGTGAATTGTCACGTGGCACATGGTGGGACCCACTATTTTTTTTATTCCTTTCTCTCTCCACACCCCTCTCTCTCTCTCCCTCTCTCTCACTCGGCTCTCTCTCTCTCGATCGGCTCTCTCTCACTCGGCTCTCTCTCCCTCCCTCTCTCTCTCAACTCTCTCTTGCTTGGCTCTCCCTCTCCCTCTCGGCTCTCTCTCTCCCTCTCCCTCTCCCTCTCTCTCCCTCTTTCTCTCTCTCAGCTCTCTCTCTCTCTCTTTCTCTCTCTCGGCTCTGTCTCCCTCTCTTTCTCTCTTGCTCGGCTCTCTCTCCCTCTCTCTCTCTCACTCGGCTCTCTCTCGCTCGCACGCTCTCTCTCTTTCTCAATTTTTATGTAGGAGGCTTCACAATTTGGGGGAATTAAAATTAGATGAGAAGAGAAGAGTGAGAATGTTCAATTAATTGTCAAAAAATTTTCAAAAGAAGTTAAAATTTGATAATAAGATAATAAAATTAGTACTAAATATTTTTTTGATCTCTCTAGTGTTAAAATTTTCTAACAATTAATTGAACTTTCTCACTCTTCTATTCTCATCTAATTTTAATTCCCCCCAAATTGTGAAGCCCCCTACATAAAAATTGAGAAAGAGAGAGAGCGTGCGAGCGAGAGAGAGGGAGAGAGAGTCGAGCAAGAGAGAAAGAGAGGGAGAGGGAGAGGGAGAGAGAGCCAAGCGAGAGAAAGAGAGAGAGAGGGAGGGAGAGGGAGAGAGAGAGAGCCGAGCGAGAGAGAGAGAGGGAGAGGGAGAGCCAAGCAAGAGAGAGAGTTGAGAGAGAGAGGGAGGGAGAGAGCCGAGTGAGAGAGAGAGGGAGAGAGAGTCGAGCGAGAGAGAGAGACAGAGAGAGAGCCGAGTGAGAGAAAGGGAGAGAGAGAGATAGAGAGAGAGGGGTGTGGAGAGAGAAAGGAATAAAAAAATAGTATGTTTTACCATGTGCCACATGGTAATTCACATATTTAAAACATGAACCCACGTTATTAAGGAGCGCCACGTAAACCGTCCACGTTATCAAAAGTTAACGGCATTAGTGAAAAACTAACGGAATGAACTAAAGTGTAGCATATTTAAAGTGTTACATTATCAAAACGTTTTGTACCAACTGTGTAATTTATCCTGGAAAATCAATGTGGAAGCAGTTATTACCGTACGATTCATTGGAGCCGTGATCCAACGGTCGAGCGGAACATCATCTTCCGAGGCTGGGTTGGCTGGCACCCTGTGACGTCACCGGTTGTCCCATGAGACACGCAATCACATGGTAGGTGGGGACGCTTGACCGATACACAATCGACTCATAGACTTGAATCTTGTAAGCATATGTATGTGATTATCACAATTATATATATATATATATTTGATAGATCTAAATTTAATGTAAATTATTTAGGATATATTAATTTTTTATATATATCAAATAAATGCACATGGGAAAAAGTGCAATTCCATCGGTGGACCAGTTTAATCAGTTGAATTTTAACTGATCACTGCATTGTGTGGGGGAACTGGACCTAATTGCGAACAATATAAACCTATCCATCATATCGTTTTTATATTAAATAATTCATCCCTATCATTTGACTGTCGATTTCTTTCCTTAGGGTTGAGGAGCTAGGAAATCGTATTTAGCAACGGATGCTTCGGGTCGAGGTAGGAAATCGTTCCCTACTTCCCCGTGCAATTTCATCGAATTTTATCCTCGCGGATAAATTACCTTGGAATCACCGACTAATCCCAATAGTCAACTCAAGAGTTTAGAATGTGCATACAACTAGTGAACAGCGTACCGGATCATGAGTTAGATTCTCTTGTTAAGAGCATAATCCCTGGTCGGAATTATTTTGACAAGCCAATCTTGACTAAACAACTGCTTTTAATTAAATACATTTAAAGAAGGAATCACTCTTGACTGAATAAATATTGTTTTTCATCACGTGGGATAATCAAAGCTCATACTTGCTTCCACGAAAACTGCCGCCATGGACCATCGGTCAGCAGTAAGTTTTCTATACATCGCCGCGATTGCTATCTACAGATCGCGTGGAATGTTTAATAGATATTTTTATTATAGTTTATTTTTTTATTAAAAAATTTTAAAAAATCAAATTGACCCTTAAAAAAATATTTGCAAACTCTACAATCATTTTAACTATTGGATAAGAAAATAAAGACACATCGATGCGGTGGATATGGTTGGTATGCAACCATTTTCCTCTCCCATCCCCGCAAGGGTAGAGCCGGCAATTTCTGGCCCGGCCCGGCCCGATATGATGGGACCATGCATGGGTCAGTGTTTATCGTGCCAGGCCGACACGGACCGATGATTCTGTGGCATTTCGGCCTAATAGCCCGAATATAATTTTTTATTTTTAAGAAACTATTTATATGAAAGCAAAAGTAATATTCTTCAACTAGATTTACTGTATTTTTGCTATGTCAATGAGATTTACATACATGGTAAAAATACAAGAAAAAATGCACTAATTATCTTGACTTCAATTCCTAATAATTATTTAATTTTTTTAGTGGGCTGGGTCGGGTGGCCCGATAAGTATTTGTGCTGCTATGCACGTGCCTACCATCATTGGGCCGCACTGACCCGGCACGATAAGACCGGGCCGGCCCAATTTCCAGCTCAACGCAAGAGCATCCCAAAGTCATTTGCAACCGTTTAGGAGTCGGGATCGGGTTCACAATTTTGTGGCAATGAGGTGAGATGTCGTTTGCATCTTACTAGCACTTTCGTCAGGAAATCAGCTCGTTTATATATATATATCAAAAATTTTGAAAAAAGGAAAAATTCGTATATATAATAAAAAAATCGAAAATTGCATATATATATTTATATTATTTTATTACGTGTTATCACGTGTCTTTTATCTTGTTTCGATTTTTTCTTCCGAGTAAATGACAGGGAAGCTCAGAGTTGCCAGTCAACCTTTCTAATGGCTGGAGAAAGAAAAGACGACCCCGCTTGCTGAGAAGGTAGACCAGACGAGCTTCTTCGTCCCACGTTCCTCTTCAATCATAGCCTAACCTTCTTTTTATTATTATTATTATTTTGTTTCTGAAATCCAGTCCCAGGTCCAAGAAACCCCAGAAAGGAGAAAGAAAGTCACCTACTTCTCTCTGCAAACATGCAACCTTTGGGTCTCCAACGCTTTCCATTCTTCTTGTTCTGACCCTTTTTCGGAGATCCCCAGGTGTAAAGCCGCAATCTTGAGTTTAAACACTATTCAGATCTTTCTCTGCCGGTTGAGCAGCCCGGGCTTCTACTTCAATGGGGGCTTGCTGGAGCAATAAAATCAAGGCAGAGACTCCTCTTCAAACAGGTGAGTTCCAGAGAACTCATATGAAGCTGCACAACCTAATATCGATTGGACAGGGCATACTCTGCCCCTTCTAGCTCGGGCTCCTTCATGATTTCCGATGGCCTGGTTTAGGATAACCAAACCTGTTACGAAATCCTAGGCACATCCGTCGAGTCCGATGAAGTCAGAGATGAGTTTGCACAGAAATTTTTTCTTCCCATAGCCAAAACGATACACATGTTTTGAATTGATTCTTGAAATGTATTGAGAGCATAGGTGTCAATTCGAGAAGTGCTGGTGAAGAAGATCCGGGTCCTAGCAGGATCTCTTCAGACCCTACTACGCCCCGAAGCGAGACCGAGATCTTGCAGTCTTCCAATCTGAAGAGCTTCAGCTTCGGCGAGCTAAGGGCAGCCACACGCAACTTCCGTCCTGACAGCGTGCTCGGTGGCGGCGGCTTCGGCTCGGTGTTCAAGGGTTGGATCGACGAGCAGACGTTTGGGCCTGCTAAGCCTGGGACTGGCATGATTGCTGCAGTGAAGAAGCTCAACCAAGAGGGGTCGCAGGGCCACAGGGAATGGTTGGTGAGTACTAAGTAAAAGGCTCTCTCTCTCTCTTCCGGACCATTGATTATTACTTTCTGACATAAAGCAATAACTCAAATACTTTCAATTAACTGTAACGATAACGATCGGCTCGCAGGCGGAAATCAACTACCTTGGACATCTTCACCATCCTAATCTAGTGAGGCTGATTGGATTCTGCCTCGAGGACGAGCAGCGCCTTCTGGTCTACGAGTTTATGGCGAGAGGGAGCATGGAGAATCATCTATTCAGGCGTAAATTTCCGCTGTTGTCTATTTTCCAAGCTGAGGAGGCGATATGCCATTTCTTTTCATTTCACTTACGGGAAAATCCATGGCTTGTTTACGCTGGAACAGGTGGATACTACTTCCAGCCTCTTTCGTGGGGCCACCGGATGAAAGCCGCCCTTGGGGCTGCGAGGGGACTTGCGTTTCTGCACAACTGCGAGCCGAAAGTCATCTACCGAGACTTCAAGACTTCAAACATTTTACTGGGCCCCGTACGCCACTCTTCTCTTCTCCTCTCTCGGATCTTCTTGCTTCCACATTACATGGGGACTGGACATTTCTTGCACAGATTATTCACCAATTTGGTTTCCATGGGCAGAATTACGACGCAAAACTTTCTGATTTTGGATTGGCCCGGGATGGACCAACTGATCAGAAGAGCCATGTCTCTACTCGGGTCATCGGAACCTACGGATATGCTGCACCAGAGTATCTTGCCACTGGTACTATTTGTTTTAGCAATTATATCAGTTTAATGATACTTCCATTTTCCCATTTGATTGTCAAGGAGAGCTTGCGGGGTCAATTTCAAGTCTTCAAAGAAATCATCATGGATTTGGCTCAAGTCTAGATCAGTAGATCTTACCAGCGTGCCAGTGGTGGCACTGCTCTAAATTTAGTTGACTATACCTTGAACCGTTTTTCATCCTCTTTTTATCGCGGAACAGCACTGTCTGACCTGTTTTCTTTTTCAATAATTTATTCATCTTCATATATCGATCAGATGTTAGTCCAACCCATTCTGATGTCTAATATTTACTCTTGTTTCAAGGTCGATTAACTCCTAAGAATGACGTCTACAGCTTTGGTGTTGTCCTCTTGGAGGTGCTGTCAGGCCGGCGGGTGATAGACAAGAACCGGCCATCAGGCCAGCACAATCTCGTCAACTGGGCCAAGCCCTATCTCACGAGCAAGAGGAGAATTCTCCATGTGATGGACGCACGACTCCAAGAGCAGTACCCTCTAGATCAAGCGATTAGGGTGGCCAATCTCGCCCTCCAATGCTTAGCTGCAGAAGCCAAGCTCAGGCCTAACATGGATGATGTAGTAAGGGAACTGGAGCAGCTAAATGTCCGAAACTATCGACACAATAACCATCATAGATCAAATGGTCGTGGAAGCTCATGTTCTAGGTCTCAGAATAATACCACAACGGGGTCGCTTGCTTATCCAAGGCCTTCTGCTTCCCCGCTATTTTCCAAGTGATGAAGCATCGAAACGTAGCTGTAGTCATTTTTATGGAAAGGACAGAAGTTTGAATTTCTATTCTGCATCGAATTGTACAGCTCCCCGGTTGGTTAAAGCCTCTGCATATTCAGCCCACGTCCTGCCCATAAATTAGTGCTTCTACTAGGGCTGTGCTTCAGTTATTTCTTTATTCTCCCATCTCCAAGACAGTCTTCTTCTTTATTTTATTGGCTGTCTGGTTGATCGAAAAAGTCTATGTGGAAGATAAATAATGTACTTGGGGATTCGAAAACAGCAACCTAGTTGGATTGCACCATTTAACTAATGATCCTTGAACCGGAGCATCCACGAGTGTCCACTTCAGTTAAGTAATAGATTCATGCTTGTCGATCTGAATGAGGGTCCCCACACCGGATGCAGCTTGAATACACTCCCAACATATGGCAGTCACAGTCTTACAGAGAAACCAACAGTTCCACAGGAAGCAATGCTCAAGACATGGACACGGGCAACATTATTCAGAGGGCTACAATTTCTCTGAGGCGGTTCCAGAATCGCATAGATCCTCATGGAAGAAGGCATGCTCTGAGACATCTTCATAAATCTTTGTTCGAGGTTCTCGGACAAAAACACCGCTCCTATCACGCTGAAAAGAGCCACGATTTTTACATCAGTCAAAATGAAAAACACCAGATGAGAATCTCAAATTATCACATCATACATATAGGGAAGCATCAGCAGCACAATGTGTCTTGCTACTATTTTGAGCATATCTCAATTGCCACGCAGCTTGCGAGCATGCTGATCAAGAAAGATCTGTTCAGGTAGGAAGCTTTGAATTCTGTCACTATGAGCAGGCCTTCTTTTTGGCGGCTCCTGACAGATGCATTATGATTACCATGATACCTCAGGTGTAACAATTAAATACTTCACACTGACATTCTTTAAGGAGCTAAAGCAGTTCAGACAAATGAGTAATCGCACACATGAAAATGGTCGATAGTTTTACTACCTTTCTATGGTTCTTGTGGTCACCCAGCTCTGTGGCTGTGGTGAGAAGTTTTGCTACCCTGAACTGGTTGATCTTGATCATCAATGCCATTATACTTTCAAAATCTGGCAGTTATCTTGGAGAATAGGGCCTTGAAATCTGTTGTTGGAGTGCCATCACCCTCAGGTTTTGAGGCCAAATCAAGAGCCTTAAACTTTGCCTCCTCCAACAGTAGAGACTATCTCAGATGAAAACACATCATCCTGGCATTAGAACAGCCAAAATCCAGAGAAGAAATAGAATACAGACAATAAGAAGAAATTCATCACCTGAATACAAACTTCTGCCACATCAGCCCGAGCTATGGTTCTTGTTAGTGTTTTAAGAAGCTCGTCGTCCTTCCCCACCAGCAATTCACGAACTCCCCCGGCTGTATCTTGCAAGCCTCCAGCCCTAGATCAGAAATGTAGGAATGTTGTCCAGTGCAAGAGCTGAAACATTATCTACTGGACAGATCTGAAAATGAACTCCCCAATTAGTCATCATCACAGTGGTTTTACCTTATAATTGTGTATGGAATGCCGGAGTCAGCCAAATACCGTTCGGCCTTCCGCTTCCAAACCTGTGATACAAGAAATAAAAACAAAATGAGTGTCCTAAAAAATGTCATATCAAGCCCTGGAACAGACTTCAGCAATATAACAGAAATTCTAGTGATATGATGAGAAAGACCTCAATAAAAGACGACAACATAGACAAAGCAGAGTGCATCAAAGATATGAACTACAAACCAGTATATTCCCATTGCCTATGCTGTTTAGAGGGTTGTTAACATCTGTTCCACCCATGGAGCCAACCAGCACAATTTGCTTCACCCCAGCAGATTTAGCTGTACATATTTCACATATATGAGCAAAAGGAGATGAAAGAGTAAAAAAAAAGGATACAGAACCTAGGAAAATGACCTGCATCTATTTGATTTTTTTGTCCAATCCAATCAACCTAGAACAAGGCAAGGAAGCAGATCAGTAATAAAGGATATAACTCCCTTAGGTCTTCCTAGTAGACTGACAAAAGCCCTATATATAACCTGCTCAGGAAAAGCACCCTCTTCGAAGTAAAACTCGGGCCTTTCACCTTTGCTTGGATCGAACCCAGGCCTCATCTTCGGAACAGCGCTGGTTAGGATTATGAGAGCATCAATGCCTTGAAATGCCGGAATAATACTGCCAATATCCCTTATGTCCCCGAGGTAGACATCATCAGCATTCCCAATTTTCTCCTTGCTCTCTGGTGTTCTCAACAGACCCCTTGCAATGAACTGGCCAGATCTCTCCTTTAATTTCTTATAAACAATTTGACCTGCACGATTTATGAGCAACAAACATGTTCGCAGGCTACCACATTATAGTAAAAGGAAGGAAACTGGTATGGGTTGAGATTTCATCTAAAAGAGTCAAAATCTTCCCACACTAAAGCACACATTTTTACACTAATCAGTCTTGGATTTACTTGGATATATATCATATCCGCAGCTAATCATCGCGTCGAGAACTGGGGAGAGTTCAAAACATTGAAGTACAGAACGGACCATTCTGATACGTGAATTTCCAAGAGATTAGCATTCGATTTGCAAAAGCACTTGGCCGGACAAGGAGCAGGGGATCAATTAACACATCTCACCGGTTCGGCCGCCGGCGCCGGTGACGAGGACGGTGCTGGGAGGGGAGTCCGCAGCTGCAGCGGATACAGAGACAGCGAGTCTCTTGAATCCCTTCTTCCTCTCAGATTCCGACGAAGCGAAACGAAACGAAACGGTCGGAAACCCTCCAAACCTTCTAAAGCTGCAACCAGAAGGGGGAGGAGAGTAGGAAACTGACGGGACAAGTGCCGACGACGCCATGGGTCTTTTTTCCAGTTCAGTAGCACGAAGCTCCGAGAACCCGTCTGCTCTGGGCCTGGACTTGGAGGGAAGAAGCTCGCTCGAGGCTTTCAGCCCGGAGTTTATCCGCCGTCTCGTTATCTAGGATTCTCTTCTCGTCATCGCCCCTTATCCATTCCACTGGTCACTCACCTTATCCGCTGTCAAGAGATTGCGTCACCCGCCACCTTCCGCCACGTCATCTGTACGCGCCGGCACCGTCGCCTTCCGTGGTCGTGTAACCGTGAGGGTCCTCGCGTCAATTATGTCAGAAACTTTCTTCACTGCGTACTATTGGTCGGATTTTGTCTCTTAAATCGACTAAATCATGCGGAATTTCGACTCATCCATGTATCGTGTGAACTAACTCATGCTGGATCAGAATAATTGTAATGTAATGTTTCAGTAAATAAGAGTGCCCAAATACAGTTTTGTGTGCCTTTTAATTTAAACTAAGATATGGTCGAGTAAATCTTAATGTAATCAAATTGTTTAAGGAACGGATATAAGTAAAAAATATATATGTATTTAGAAATTAGGAATAATCAAACCATATATTCTTAAAATCTAATAGATATAAAAGTAAGTCAACTTTAAAAAACCATGAATATGGATATCTCTAGAGATATGAACGAGTAGAAATGCTTATGGAGACTATACGGTCCAAATTAATATAGAAATCAATTCCTTAAGCTGTGACGAAGGTCTCGACGGCAGGTTTGCCGGGATGATCGGCTTCTAGTGGCATCGCCACATCCTCCCAGAGCACAGGCAGTGTCTCCTTCAGATTGTGGATGCTCTCCAGCGCATAATCGGCCCCCTTCACACTGCGGGATCTGCCGACCTGCAGATCAAGAACACCATCAAAATTACGGAATCATCTCTGCGCTGCAATCAAGTGTCATTGCATGTTTAAGCAGAAACATCTGAGAAACCACTGATTCACGGATGACTGACCAGAACTGTGTGAAGACCAACTCTTTTCCCGGCTTGTATGTTGCGGATACTGTCGTCAAAGAATACCTGCAACGCCGAGTTGGGCGACTGTCAGTTGTCCGTGTCTGTGTTCGCGTAATTTCCACTATGAAAACATGACAAAGTAACGATAGTTTTACTTATGACAACTAGGAAATCATCAACAATCATACATATCATCTCACCGTTCTCTCAGGACTGACGTTGGCAACCTGGAGAGCCATTTCAATGGCGTCCTCCGATGGCTTGCAGAGGACTGGGGTCACTGGTAATTCTAAACTGGACGGCTTGGGGCCAGAGAAATGGCCAACAATGTCGAAAATCTCATTGTCAGTGCCACCACTGGCGGTGGCCGGAGGGGTCACTGTTGCCGACAACCTCACGAGCCCAACATCACCATAGTCGTAGGGGGCAGGAGGCTTGTGGGTGGGGTTTAGTGTCTCGAAGCAGATGACTCCCTTGAAGCAATCTTCCAGGCCCAGCATGCTCAGTACTTTCCCTGCATGGGCCTTGTCCGAGTTCGTGAATATCTGATATTCAATTGGCAAAAAGAAAATACGCTCAAGAAGTCTCTCTTGCAGGGTGGACCTTATCCCCTATCGAGCCCTAGGTAGATGTCACAGGTCTCGAGTTTGTTTTCGTCGGTGGAACTCTTGATTCACATTTGTTCATGAGCGAGATCTGTCTTATGGAATTTGGCTTCAAAGAAAGGAAAGTTAGGCAAGCCGTATGCACGGATCTCTTGGACTACTCAAATTTTCAAAGTTAGTGGCTGGCATGCATGCACACATCAACAACAAGACATTATATATATATATATATATAAATGATTATTGTCGTATGCAAACTCACTCAGCCTTGCACATTAGTCCTACCTCGATCATTATTAGATCGAAAGGACATTGACTACTTCCAACGGCATTAACGTTCCTGTTACTTCTCTAGGTTTTGACTCAGAAATGCTGTTGCTCCTAGATCGGTCGTCCGAGATTCATCTGATCCGAGCAATGCCCAAAACAGGTGGAGTTAGGACCGCAGGTTGTGGCCTAGGTCTAGGTTTCTTTGACATCCCGTGACCTGCTCACTCATTTTAAGGCTAAGGTACAGAGGATCTGTTGGGTGCGACAGCGATGGTTCGTGTCACAGGGGTCGGAACTCACCCGAATTTTTCCGTTCCTGCGATGGTGCTGAGCAGTGTCCCGTGCACTCTCAGCCAACCCGAAGCACACACACGCAGCGAAATAGCTTGGCGAGGTTTAGCAATCAAGGATCAAGATCGAACAATGCAAGGTAAGGGAAATCTCACTTGTATTCACAAACACGAATTACAAGAACACACAAAACCCTTACACGACCTTGCACGGCCACGTCCAAGTATATGCCCCGTACTCCAGCACTTGCACTCCTCACTTGGACGGGTGAACTTCACTCCGGGAGTTCACACTCAGCGTCGGGGGACTGGTCACACTGTTGCCGGGACTTCCTTGCTCGACTATCGGTGATAGAGTGTTCTCTCTAACTCTCTCCAGTTGCTCTCCCCTTCTGCCTTCTCGACCTTAGGACCCGGGGGCTATTTATACTTGCAGGTGGGGAATCCTCATCCCTAGTTTCTAGGGGACACCTCAGCTTCCATAACCACCCTTATCCCTTATTCCTAGGGATAAGATCGACTGCCAGCACAGTCCTCGGTCAGCACCTTGACCGAGACTCCATCGTTCCACGACCGGAGTATATCGGGCCTGACTGAGTGCCACCCGCACTCAGTTCGGTCATGGGCACCGCGCCCTTGCCTTGGATCAATTGCATGGAACATTAGCGTCGCTCGCCCCCGAGCGACTTCCCTAGCGAGTCTTCGGGAGAACCCGCATGCCCGTTGCTTGCCAGTTCGCCTTTGAACGGGTCTTTCGGGAGGTTGGGGCGTCCAGCCCACTTGGCCTTGACCGGGTCTTGCGGGAGTGCTCAGGCCTGCACGGCCCGCCACCTGTCGTCCGCCTTCCTCGCCCGAGAACAAGTCTTCCGGGCGGTTAGGGCATCCAGCTCACTCCTGACCGAGTCTTTAGGGAAGTGGGGAAGTCCAGCTCGCCTTCCCACTTAGCTTGGCCCTCGCCCTATATATATCCCATTGATCCTTTGGCATTCCTTCCCTCGATCCTTTCCCGGGCTGCCATGCTATCGAGGGTCCGCTTGGCAGCCATTTCCGTGTCCGAGCATTAAGGGGCTGACAAACCTCCCCCACTTGAGGAAGCCGACGCCCTCGTCGGAATAGAGTGGAGGTACTCCTGGATCTTGTCCTCGAACTGCCAGAGTGTAGCCTCCTTTTCCCAACTCGCTTCCGACATTGGCAACCCTTTCCATAGAACCAGGTACTCCGTTCTCCGGTTCTTCTTGCTGTAACCCAACACCCGTCGGTCCAGCACACGGTCAACCTCCCTCTCCAATTCCGTGCGTACATTCAATGGCGCACGTCTTGCCCTAACGCGGTCCGCATCCGCATCCTCATGGTAGGGCTTTAGGAAGCTGACATGGAAAGTCGGATGAATCTTCATCCTCTCGGGTAGTGCTAAGCGATAAGCCACTGCTCCAACTCGCTTCACCACCTCGAATGGCCCATCATACCGCTGAATGAGGCCCTTGTGCCATCTCTTGCTCGTCACTTTCTTCCATATTTGGGGCGTCAATTTCAGCATGACCTTGTCACCGACCTGAAATTCTAGCGGTCGACGCCCCTGGTCCGCATATTTCTTCATGCGGCGGACAGCTTTGGCAAGGCTGTCCTGTGCTTCCTCGAGCATTTCCTGCTTATTCCGGGCAAAACGGTATGCAGCAGGACATGGCCCTTCCTTCTTTTGTAGGGCCACTTCGGAAGGGGTCAATGGTTGATAGCCCAAAGCGAGCTCAAACGGGCTGAACCCAGTGGCTGAGGAACGGTGCAAGTTGTAACAAAACTGCGCCGTGTCCAACAGTTCCAGCCAATTCCGCTGACTGGCCGTGACATAGTGTCATAGGTACTCTTCCAGCAGCTGGTTCATCCTCTCCGTTTGGCCGTCCGTCTGCGGGTGGTTTGCCGTTGAGAACTTTAGTTCTGTCCCCATCATATTGAAGAGATGGGTCCAAAACCTCCCGGTGAACCGTGCGTCTCGATCACTCACAATGTCCGTCGGGATCCCAAACAGCTTGACCAAGTGGCGGTAGAACTCTTCCGCCGCCGTTTCCGCAGAGCAATTCTTTGGGGTAGGCCTGAAGATCCCATACTTCGAGAACCTATCTACCACAACCATAACTCCATCAAAACCCTTAACCTCAGGGAAGCCACTGATGAAGTCCATAGAAACCGATACCCAAGGTTTCTCTGGAATAGGCAAAGGCTGCAACAAGCCCGCCTCAATGCGCCGTTCCGCCTTGTCTTGTTGACAAATAAGACAAGTCTTGACGTAAAGCTCAACGTCGTTCTCCATCTTCGGCCAGAAGTAGGAGCGTGCCAACAGCGCCAGCATCCTTTCCCGTCCGGGATGCCCAGCCCATTGCGCATCATGATGTTCGCGCAATAGCTGCGTCCTCAGCCCTCCGCCGGGGACAAATACGCGACCACCCTTCGCGTAAAGCAAGCCATCTTCAAGCCAGTACCTCCGCACGGTACCATCTTGAACCTGCGCAACCAACTTTTGGTATACCCGATCCCCCTTCGCCTGATCCTTCAGTTTGCCTACGAAGGTGGACTCCAATTGGGTAAGCGCAGCAATCGTCTCTACTGCCTTCCTGCTCAGAGCGTCGGCAACTTGGTTGTGGCGCCCCGGCCTATGCTCCCACTCGAAGTCATACTCGGCCAGGAACTCTTGCCACCGGGCCTGCCTTGGGGACAACTTCTTCTGCGTCTTGAAGAAAGTGTTTGCAACATTATCCGTCTTGATCACAAAAGAGGTGCCGAGTAAGTATACCCGCCATGCCCGTAGGCAATGCACAACCGCCAACATTTCCTTCTCGTGCGCGGAGTAGCGTTGCTCAGCCGGCTTCAATTTCCAGCTCTCGAATGCTACCGGGTGCCCATCTTGCACCAACGCTCCGCCTGCAGCACGATCCGAAGCATCCGTATGGACTTCGAACGCCCTATCGAAGTCCGGCAGCTTCAACACAGGTTCGGCCACAATCCGGGACTTGACCTTCTCAAAGGCGTCTGCGCATGCCGCATCCCAAGTCCACGGTTTGCCCTTCTGTAGTAGATCGGTGAGAGGGGATACCAACTTCGAGTATCCCTTAATGAACTTGCGGTAGTAGTTTGCCAACCCTAGGAAACTCCGCAATTCGCCCACCTTGTTGGGAGCCACCCACTCCCTAATGGCCTGCACCTTTCGGGGATCCATCTTCACCGTGCCCCCGCCAATCACGTGTCCAAGGAAGTTGATTTCCTTGGTGTAGAACTCGCACTTCTCCTTCTTTACGTATAGCCGGTGTTCCCTTAGCCGCTGGAACACAAAACGTAAATGCCCAAGATGGTCCTCTAGGGAACGACTATAGATGACAATGTCATCGAGATACACAACCACAAACTTGTCTATAACATCATGAAACACATCATTCATGAGATTGCAAAATGTGGCTGGTGCATTGGTTAAGCCAAATGGCATCACCATAAACTCGTATGACCCATACCGAGTCACCATGGTCGTCTTTGGCGTGTCGCCCTCCGCTATGCGAACTTGCCAATATCCCGATCTCAGGTCCAATTTGGTGAAGAACTCGGCTCCACTTAGCCGATCGAACAAGTCTGCTATCAATGGCACGGGGTACTTGTTCTTCACAGTGATCTTGTTCAGCCCGCGGTAGTCCACACACAACCGCATCGTGCCGTCCTGCTTCTCTTGGAACAGCACCGGCGCTCCAAAGGGCGCCTTTGAAGGTTGAACTTTCCCCGATTCCAGTAGGTCCTGGAGTTGTTTCCGTAACTCCTCCAGTTCCTTAGGCGACATCCGGTAAGGAGCTTTCGCTGGTGGCCTTGTTCCCGGAATCAACTCGATCTTGTGATCTACCGCCCGCCTTGGCGGTAAGCCCTTGGGCAGCTCCTCAGGCATAACGTCACAAAAGTCGCCTAGAATACCTTGCACCACGTCAGGAACGTCCGCGTTCGTGCCTTGCTCGGGCTCTGACTCATGGATCGCTGCAAGGTATGTTGGCTGGCCCCTCTTCCAGCCTTTGGCTATTTGCATAGCCGAGACCCTCTCGGTCTTTATGTCCTCCGCATGGTTGAGGCCCTTAAATCCCCGAACAAAGCAAGGCTTCCTCGGGTCTGAAATGAACAAACCAGACACATGTGGCATGACTGAAACACAAGCTTTCACAAGAAAGTTGTTACCGAGTATTATGTCAAAATCGTCCATTGGGATGACCATGACATCAATGGCCCCTGACCAATCACCAATCTGCACCGGCACGCCTTTGGCCATTCCAAGTACCGGCCTGCTTTGAGAGTTGACGGCTTTGATGCGACTGGCCTGCTTCTGGATCCGCAATCCGTAAGCTTGCACAACACGATCCGACACGAAGTTGTGCGTTGCGCCAGTGTCCACCATTGCCTCCACTTCCTTGGTGTTCAGGGTCATCGGTATATACATCAGTCCCTGCTCCTGCGCCTTTCTTCCCGATCGAATGGCACCGAGAACTTGGAGAGGTGCCACTCTAGTTTGCTCGTCATCGGAGTCGGAGTCGGTCCTATTCACCAAGGCCGACAACTTCTCCCTCTTCGGGCAATCTCGAGCACGATGGGGGCCGTTGCAGATGAAGCACCCTGGGTGGGTCTTGGGGTCCTTAAGAGACGAACCTTCCGTCACCTTCCCCTTCCCCTTGTCTCCTTTAGACATTTTCCCCTTGTCGGCTTTGCTAGCACCCTTGCTAGGCTTGGCCGCCTTGTCCTTCACCTTCTCGGCCTGCTTCCCCTTCGGGTCGCTCTTAGATATACGGATGTCCACCAACGCATCCGCCTTCGCCATTGCGGTCTGGAGGTCTTGGACTCCTTGCCTTCGCAGCTCAAGTTGAGCCCACGATTGAAGACCCCGCATAAAGTTGAACAATTTGTCCAACTCGGACATCTCTGTGACATCAAGCAATAAGGAACTAAATTCCTTCACATAGTCACGTACCGTACTTGTCTGCCTCAAGTTGCACAATGCATCCCGAGCAGCCCACGAAGTGTTCGTGGGAAGGAACTGCTCCTTGAGTTCCTTCTTCAGTACCGGCCAATCTCTGATGCGTGGCCGCCCGCCGGTAGCAGCGTCCTGCTCTCGGGTTCGCCACCAGAGCTTTGCATCGCCCGCCAAGTACATGACCGCCATTGAGACTTGTCCCCCCTCTGGAACTTTTCCTGCCTCAAAGTAATGCTCGATATCCCACAAGAAATTTTCGAGTTCCTTGGAACTCCTAGCGCCTGTAAAGGCTTTGGGTTCAGGTATCTTTACCTTCGCCCGAGATCCCTCTGCTTCGGCTACTCTAGCAGCCAGCGCACGTCGGAGGACGCTCACCTCCTCCTTCAACCGAACAACATCTGGAACTAGCGCTGCCAGAACATCAGCCACAGTTCCGTTGGCTCCAGACGTGTTGCCGAGGGACATTTCCAAAGCCGTGATTCGATCTCTTAACGCATCCATACGGGACATCCACAAGTCACCGCTCGCTTGCTATTCCAATCCTCGCACACCGCTTGAACGCGGCTCTGATACCAGCTGTCACAGGGGTCGGAACTCACCCGAATTTTTCCGTTCCTGCGATGGTGCTGAGCAGTGTCCCGTGCACTCTCAGCCAACCCGAAGCACACACACGCAGCGAAATAGCTTGGCGAGGTTTAGCAATCAAGGATCAAGATCGAACAATGCAAGGTAAGGGAAATCTCACTTGTATTCACAAACACGAATTACAAGAACACACAAAACCCTTACACGACCTTGCACGGCCACGTCCAAGTATATGCCTCGTACTCCAGCACTTGCACTCCTCACTTGGACGGGTGAACTTCACTCCGGGAGTTCACACTCAGCGTCGGGGGACTGGTCACATTGTTGCCGGGACTTCCTTGCTCGACTATCGGTGATAGAGTGTTCTCTCTAACTCTCTCCAGTTGCTCTCCCCTTCTGCCTTCTCGACCTTAGGACCCGGGGGCTATTTATACTTGCAGGTGGGGAATCCTCATCCCTAGTTTCTAGGGGACACCTCAGCTTCCATAACCACCCTTATCCCTTATTCCTAGGGATAAGATCGACTGCCAGCACAGTCCTCGGTCAGCACCTTGACCGAGACTCCATCGTTCCACGACCGGAGTATATCGGGCCTGACTGAGTGCCACCCGCACTCAGTTCGGTCATGGGCACCGCGCCCTTGCCTTGGATCAATTGCATGGAACATTAGCGTCGCTCGCCCCCGAGCGACTTCCCTAGCGAGTCTTCGGGAGAACCCGCATGCCCGTTGCTTGCCAGTTCGCCTTTGAACGGGTCTTTCGGGAGGTTGGGGCGTCCAGCCCACTTGGCCTTGACCGGGTCTTGCGGGAGTGCTCAGGCCCGCACGGCCCGCCACCTGTCGTCCGCCTTCCTCGCCCGAGAACAAGTCTTCCGGGCGGTTAGGGCGTCCAGCTCACTCCTGACCGAGTCTTTAGGGAAGTGGGGAAGTCCAGCTCGCCTTCCCACTTAGCTTGGCCCTCGCCCTATATATATCCCATTGATCCTTTGGCATTCCTTCCCTCGATCCTTTCCCGGGCTGCCATGCTATCGAGGGTCCGCTTGGCAGCCATTTCCGTGTCCGAGCATTAAGGGGCTGACAGTAGACCTCAAGTAAATTTTGCTACGCAAATAATCGAACCCGGATTGTACCATAAAAGCCAGGTCTTATCTGAAGGTGAGACCAGATCTGTTGAAACATTAGTAGCAAGCAAGCCACGGGATAACGGAGCAATTACTCACCCCAGGGACTTCAGAGACAAATAACTGATACCTAAAGGGCAAATGAAACGCTTACACAGAACAAACTAGTTAGGATGATGGAAACGATTGTTTAGGATAGGTGACTCACGATTTTCTGATACGGCAAGCTGAGAAGGAGGCTCCTCAACACTGGATCCGGTTTCAGTTTCTGGCACGGAAGTCTTCCATCGATAAAACTGCGAGATGGGGAGGATGGAATACTTCACATTCAATTCTCATTTCTGAATGCAAATGACCAAATGTAACAGAGCCATATAAATCCTTTCTTTGTTGCGGCAAACTGAGCAAAGTAATTCCCTACCTGTGGTACTCGTCGTAGTCGATGTCATACCCAATTGCCTGACCAAAGGAAGAACAAGTCTGTTAGGCTGCAGAGACCTGTCATATATTAATGCTGTATTTACTGATTCGACTAGAACTAATGTTCTTTCAAAGTGCATACTCTTAGACCAGCCAACGTTGTCCCATAATTCTTGTACAGCAGGTAGCAGAGACGGTCACGCTTGCTCCTGTCAATTCCCAGTTTCTCGACCAAATATTCTAAGACAGATAGTGAAATTATCCTTCTCAGTACGATAGTTCCACAAAAAATCGAGACTCGGATGAACGAGGAGTACACATTACGAAATGCGCAAAGAAGGAAAACGCCGAAATCTGATGCAACCAGAACTCATCTCATCACATACCCTTGACGGTCATGACGAATCCCTTGGTAACGTCGGAGCTGAGGGGGTAAAGGGTGTCATCCAAATCTGGAAGTAGATGAGTCGATGGACGAACGTCAGTCATTACGATGAAGCGAGCTGAAATATCCCGGGAGTAGTTTTACGCCATACAAGACGAACTTATAGACACTTACCGAACAGGAGGCAGTCGTATTTCGATCTCTCCTCGGAGAACTCCATTTCCATCAGTGGACCTGCAGCAGGAGATGCCGAGAGGCGTAAGGAGTAGTAATAAGATACATGAGCAGCAGGAAATACACACATTATCTACATACTTACTATATGATATCGTGTTATATACAAACTTGAACTAATTATATACGGTTCAATAATGACATCGAGGCATGCACACCTCTTTACATAATATGATATTCAGAAAGAGTTTGTACAGAAGAGGTTCGGTAATTACCCACAAAGGCTTTGAACCGGTCCTTATATTTTAATCCTCTCATCCAGCCGTGTCCCATAATGCCCGCATAACCCGAAACCAGAGGTGCTCGCCTAGTACTACTACTGGTCACGGTCGATCCCGTGGCTGAGCATATCCCACCGCGCTTGGAAGCTCCGACCACTAAGTTACCATGGTCGATACGCTTCCTCCACGACGACGTGCACCCCAGAATCCCTGATAATGTCTGAGAAGACATTTTTTTTTTCTTGGAATCAAGTAGAATCGAAGGACACTCGTAGTTGGATTTTCCCTGTGACTCTCGACACCTCCTCGCGCCGACTTTGTCTCCCACACATCGAGACCGCGCTAATTGTCTCCTTCCTCCTGTTATAATTACGTAATGCAATATCGCAATATATTTATTTTCCTTTTTTGTATGCTAACTAAGATATCTAATACTTTATTTAATTTTTTTTAAAAAGATTTTATTAACTACTAAAATACTACCGGTCGATGTCAGCCGTGGAACTAGGATGTTGCTTGTTACATATATATATACATATATATAGTCTTATATATACCTCCCTCTTTCTTTTTTCTTCCTTAGTTTGCAATGTCCCATTTCAGAATTAATAGGGCAATTCCCTAAATTTACTTAATTGAGATCAAGGTTATGCATCCGCACACATGCAAACCTGCACCATACCGATTCCTATCCGGCGATTATACGTGCATTCAGAATATTCTATTATGTATCGGGTTTCTACGATTCTAATTTGTACGGCCAACAATATATTGAATGGATTTTTACTTCTCAAAATTGAATATTCGATCAAATAGATCTCGTGCCAGCGAAAATTCAATTACCCGATTAAATTATTTAAATTTTGTAATGTGAAAATGTCAAACTTCCAAGGAGACTTAAGGGTATGTTTGGATTAAGGGATTCGAAGGGGAGGGGAAGTTAAAGGTTATGGAGGGATAAGATAACATTATTCATTTGGATAGAGTTATGAGGAAGAGAGGAATGGAGGGTTAAAGAGTGTAATAGACTATTATGTCCTCAACGATATTTTCTATCAATTGAATTGAATGGTAAAATTGTAAAATCACTCATATCCCTCCAAATGAAGATGTTAAATGGGCCGTTTAGGCCAATTCCGGTCAACGGTTCAGGGAAATATGAATCGGCCTGAAACCGTTCGTAAGTGGGTCGATTCACGGTTAAACCATGAACAATTAATCTTTTTTAATTATTTTTTCAAATTATTTAAAATGAATATGTTTTTTAATTTTTCAATGAAATTGATAAAAATTGACTGTTGATTTGTAGTGTTTTTGACGGTTTGATATGATTTTGCAATGATTTTAGGTCGATTATGATTTTGGGCCGATTCCTAAATGTTTTTGGGCCAATTCAACCAGAAAATGTGTTGGGCAGATTACGGTTCAACAGGTCTATTTCTTGAACTTATCCCGTAACTACCCCTAAATCTCATAAGAGCGGTTACGAGCCGGTTTTAGGGTAGTTTGTGCCCGTTTAACATCACTACCGCCTTATTTTTCCAAGCAAACCCTTAAAAGGTACAACTAGCTAGGCTAACAACATAACACATTAATACATTCAATGTAAAATGGCTTAGTATTTTCTTCCCTCTCCTCTGCTTTTGAATTTACGGAGGAAAAAAAAGATATGATCACTTAGAAATAATATTTGTATCTTTTTAAATATATCTTTTTCATGATCGTGCACACATCAACATAATTTAATGACTCGATAGGATAAATATTCATGAATAAAAATATCATTTAAAAATTTTTAGAACTTAATTTTTTTTTACAAAAATTGAAAATCGAGTAGTTATAAGATTGACAGTATATCCTTCTCCTTTATAATGCGAAGCAAGAGGGGATAAGACAAGTAAAAGAGAAACGAAAACAAACTATATATTAATATTAAACGGCAACGTATTATTATTATTATTATTATTATAGAATCATTTATAACAACTCTTAACACATTACTCCGTGAACCCATCCTTATGGTTAACTCTTATGGATCTAATTCTAAACTTTAACTAGTAACAGCTGATAACTACGAACTATGTAGTGCTTCTTCAGATTAACCCGTTCGGTGCCCGGCTCATGCCGATATTGTAGAACTGATTGGTCAAGTAGTTCGGGGGCGAGGACAGGAAAGAAGGCGAAGTTGGAGGCGAAGGGTGAAGAGAAGCGCAGGGAGAGTAATGCGGATGAGGTGATGCGAATTCGTTGCTGGTCCGACTCGGGCACCTTATCATCCAAGGCACCATGTCTTCGAGCAGGCCCATCCCTTCCTGGGCAGGGTCTTCTGGGCTTTCGTCTCTCTGGGTTGGGGCCGGCCCAATTGGGATGGGGTTGGGCTCATACTGGGCTTCCTCCGTGTGTTGGGCTGCGCGGGTCTCTGTTATGGTCTCTGGACTGGTCGTCTTGGGCTTTTTGACGGGCGGGTCGACCGCCTGCTGGTTCGGGCCGAGGAGGAAAAACGGGTACGCGAAGTGGAGATGTAGCCCTTCGTAGGTGATGATGAGGGTGTCGGGGTCTTCGCTGCACCTCTCGACCTGCTTCTTCGCACTGCACCTCGGGTTCGTGCACTTGTAGTAGCTCCTGGTTCATGTTACGGTGCAGGATTTTAAGAGCTCAGTCGAATTTTAGGTCAGGAATGGGAGGCTCGCAGATATATATATATAGAAGAATGGTATTATCAGTACCTTGGGTTCGGGCTGTTCTTGATGGATTTCTGTCCGTATTTTCTCCACTTATACCCGTCGTCCGACATCCCATTGCCGCCACAGCTCTTAATCCTCAGCGTATACTTGTTCTCAACCCTATTCATTCCCCTCTGAAACCATCCACCTCTACAGACAAAGAAAAATCACAATACGTGAGTACATGAATGTGCATAGTTCGACATAATTAACGGGAATAATGAAAATGCATGGGAGATAAGGAAACGATTAAGATGATATGTAAGAGAAACCTGGGCTGTTGAGGCCACGAATGATCCTCCTTTTGGGGCTTGCTTTGGGAGCTGAAGAATAGAGCGCTCTCTATGTCCTGTATCGTTGGGCCAGAGTACACGGTGGAGATGAGCGTCTTGATGGTCTCCTCATCGGAGGGTCCGGCTCTGGACTGAGCCTCCTGCTCTGGCAGAGCGAAGAGCGGGTAGTCATCGTCGAGCAGCTCCCTGACGAGCTCTTCCTCCGAGCAGTCCCCAAAGTTCACATCCTCGACCTCCATTTATCTGTAGTGATCCCGAGCAAGCTGCGTACACCTTACAAACGAATCCTAACGAGAAATCATCCCAAGAACCGACTAATAATGGTGATGTGCATCGAATGTTGAATTGGGAAGGTTGGATTCTATTGGATGTGGAGGGGACACGGAGATGGGAATGGCGAGAGGGAGAGGAGTTTAAAGGGAAGGAGGAGATGGATGGGATTAACGATCAGTGGAGCAGATATGAAGGTGAAGATGAAGAAGAAGAGATGGAAGAAGTTGTGACGTCTACGGGTTTGTTATGTCCTATTCCAATTTGACTCTTCTTTTTTTTCTTTTTTTCCTGCGACGAGAAGTTTAATAAGCTCTAAATAATTTAGATTTAAACCAAGTGAGTGTATTAATATATATATATATATATCACAACTAAATATTTATATATGGACAAAATTCAAACCTACAATATTTTTGGAGGAATATCCAAAAAAAATCCAATCAACTCGTATTGGATTTTTTAGTTGACTTTTTTAAAGGTAAACAAAAAAAGATTATTGGCTGAACACGAGGCAGCGAGACATGTTTTTTGTTGTTTGGGGAGAGATGAGATTTTGTATGTATTCCATGTTGACTTGGGAGGAGAATTCCGAACCTGTCAATCTGCTGCTGGTGCTGCCGTTAACGTCTCTGTCTCCATGCGCGTATTGGATCGACCAACGTACGTACTCATCATCTCCATGCATGCAGTAAAAATCGTTGGCTTCGGGTAGATGGAAAACTATAATCGAAAGGATTTTTTCCCTTTAATTAATCACGTTCGAAACCAAATCATGATCTATTGTATTTTTAATTACCGGGGTGATGCCGTCAAAAAGAACTCCACATCTTGGGTCGCGCTAGTCATCCATCAATCTTTCCCAAAGAGAATTCGATCCATTCATGCGTCTTTTAAATTTAAAGTAATCATCAAGGTGATCGAATAGTGAGACCGAACATCAATTGGTATCGGTTTGCCGCTCCAAAGTCAAGCAATAACACCTAAGGCTTTCGGTTTTCCACTCTCGATGGATTTTGATCCTCTTCTCTGGCTGTGATGGAAACAGATGCAACGTAAGTTGGACCGACTCTAACTCATCCGGTGGACCCATTATAACCCAAGGGAAGAGTCAACTACTAAATTATACATTTTCTATAAAACGGGAGATTGCCGCCCATAAAAAAATTATTATTATTATATGCTTCTATAATTCGATCACTCACTCTTGCTATCATCCTCTTGTCCGAGTTCTTCGAAATTCGCTCCGGAATCAATTAGGTATATGCTTTACAAGAGCCCGACCCACATATGTCCTGTAGTAATACAATTAAACCAACTCTCAAACATATGTTATTTTCCGGTCTGCCCTTTATGATAACTTGAAGTTCGGTAGTGCTTCACTTATTTATACATTGTATCGAATCATTTCAATTAAGATTAGAAAATCAAAGTCACAAGTTAATTATCAAAATGGGGGAAAATAAGAGGAAGAGAAATTGTGTATTATTGTAACTTGATGGATCATAGAAAACCCTCATTTAAGTGATATGTGAAAGTGGCCAAAAATTAAAGAGCCCATATTGCTGAGGGGGATAACCATACGCATCCAATCAGTGAGATGAGGCATGAAGAGCGCACACAATTAATGCACTGAATCTCTCTTTTAGGTTCACCTACGAACGCTAATCCATAAAATCTAATATAGCTGGTAAATCGTGCTTCACATGGATAATCTTGCCAGAAGAAAAGAAAGAAAAAAGCTTTAATTACTACCTTTGCAGCGTGAGGAGGGAACCACTCTCCGGGATTTAAGTGCGAGAGAAGATGAGGAGGTTTGAAATTTGCAAGGAGATAATGGCGGACGTGTTGCTCTACATGCATCGTCACACCCTAATTGCGTTTACTTGCCCGACACTCTCACTCTGCGCGCGGCCGATGCGATCTGTACGCGCACTCGCAATGCCTGGACATGACGAGGAAACAACTCAGTTCCCATACTTTGATATGAGGTCACGGAATCGAACCCTCTCCGTTTCGTGTCCAACCCCGCCCGAAAAGATTCGGTCCTCGTCCTGCATAAAGTGCTAGCTCACGGCGGAGCTTGCCCATTTTATTATATATCGGTTCAAGAGATCATACTAGTTCAGCTTCCTTCCGCTATCCCTTTCTAGACCCCGTAGTCCTCAAGTATGTACGGTTTTATGGAGCCGTGCATGTTATTCATTCGACGTTGTTCTTTCCTAGTCATCAAATACCGATACGATACTTAACGGGTAAGATGAGAGTGTTTGGGCGACCCTTTCAGCGGTGACATGGTCTCATGAGATATATTCCAGATAAATTTTATACAAGGAACTCGCAATTAGCAATTAATAGTACGTGCAGTTCCCCATCAACGAGTGCCAGCTCGCGGGGAGATTAATTGCACCCATTAACCCAAAGTGCCAATGAGGCCAAATTGCCAGCATGAAACTGCAATCCATGTTAGGGAATGAACAGCCAAAATCTAGTCACCTTACCATAATTATATTACTATCCACTCTGGCACACATTATACAGAGAGTGAAGTGCAACCACTCCTCCATTCAGAATTCCAATATCATGCACCCCAACAAAGAAAACCCAATTTATTATTTAAAAAAAAAAAAGAATCTTCAACGGAAAAGTAACACAAGCAGTTAGCCTTCCGGCGAGGGAACCTCTTGTCGGTTAGGGGCTTTGACTTTTGAAAGAATCCAACGTAGACTTAAATTTGAGAGAGAGAGAGAGAGAGGACAAGACGACCGTGGCCGTGGGGGGTGGAGTGGAGTTGACTGTCAGAGTGGGATTAGTTTAGGTTCAGCTACAGCGGCGTCGTTTTGCGGGGGTGTGAGGGTGGGGTGGGCGCCGCCGTCGTGCATCCTGTGAACCTGAAACCTCTGTACGTTTGTGACGGAAGTCAACCATTTATTACGCGGGCCACCTGGCCTGTGGTTGCCCGACACGTGTGCTCTAATGCGCTGGCTTCCTATGGCCCGCTCACGGGCCATCCCTCCCCACAGTCCACGCATTGGAGCAGAGGTCCTAAGTCAACGAGGATGAGAGATTATCTTCAGTTTTTGTATTTCATACTGTGAGGTAAGTTTTATTAGTGAAAATTAAATTTAATATGATTTTACCATAAATAGAGAATAATGCAATTGCTATCATATCTATTTCTTATGATCAAGACCTAAGTCTCTTGGATTGCACGATTTACTGTCTAAAAATACCAACCAGGATGAGGAACGGACAATATAGATTGACAGGAAATAAAGAACAGAATTAATTCAAAATTCTTTTGAATGGAGCGGGTGGGGGTGGGAAGAAAAAGGGAGACAGAAACACTTCATGGGCCAAGCGAGCTGGGCCTACAAGATGGGCCGAATACGGCTCACTCGATGAATTCCTGAATGTTTGGCGGTGTACGCCGGCAGAGTCCAAACGATATTTTATCTATTCATTAATCTATAAAATTAGCGTCTGCAGCTAGGGTAGGGATGCACAAAAAACAGAAGCAATGAACCGAGCAGTAAACCAACAAACTGAACCTAAAAGCCCGGTTCGAGATGAACTTATTCTTACATAATGTATTTTTAGGTGAAGTTATGTGATTATTAAGTTCAAACTATTTGATTAATCAATTTGAACTACCAAAATATTTTTAAAAAATTATATAAATGCATTAGAAATATTTAAAAAAAATTAAAAAGTAGTTATATATATATTCTTTTACGATTGTATAACCTATTTTATACTAATTTATTATAAACTTCATCATAAATAGGTTCACTAGTCTTAATCTTGTGTGTTTAATTATTTTTAATTGAAAATTATATGATTTTAATATTTTTACTTTCGTTATTTTTATGTATTTTTTATTTACTTGTTTTCAATATAATTTTTTTGTTTAAATTTGGTTTATATTTAATTAGTTAAAATTTTATTTTTTTAAAGAAAAAAATTTGAACCGACTAACCGAACAATAATATTGGTTAATAGTTATTGTTCGGAAGTATAACACTCAAATTAAATCGAATCAGTTTAACATTTTAACAAGATTCGGTTTGACAAACAGGAGACTGAGCATCTCTATTGCAGCCCACTGACTGGAGCAATCGAGAGCGAGCTGAGATTCAAAAAGAAAAAAAGAATTACAAGTTTTTCCCGCGCAAACACCGACAACAAAAACGGAGCTGGCGCCGGAAATTTGAAAGGCGAATGGATACTACGCGGAGGAGCGTGGGCCAACCTGTGATTATACCCACCAGTCACCGCCGGACGCGTCAGCAATGGCCATGCTCGCTTAGCTGTCACCTGCCGCCGCTTCCTCGTGATTGATTACATATCAAACGGAGTCGTAGATCATCCACTCACCTCCACCGACCACTTCCAGACAGTCACCAAACCACTGGCCATTTTCCCAAATGAATTTCTTCTGAAGCTTTTGAATTTTCAGTCATCGCATCAGATGGAGATGGGGACGATGATGAGAGTCAAAGAGACGGCAGAAGATGAAGGCTGTGCGACTCCGAAGAGCAAGGAGCATCGGATTCCCGAGAATCTTCAGCATCCGCCACCTCCACCGAGGAAGAAGAAGCCGGTTCACTTTGAAAAGCAGGGCCCACCTAAGGACGGGTACTTTCTGCCGGACGAACTCGACGCCCTGTTCTCTCGTAGCTTCCACGGTTAAAGTCTCTTCTCGTAGAGCTCTTATAAGACAATGTTATCTCCATCTTCTTATAGAACACTTCTTGAGGATGTTCACCGTTAGTGGATTTCATTCTTTATAATTCCTATGGATTGTCTTCAGAAGCCAACCCCAAAACTCCACGAACACATTCACCATATCAGTTCAGGAGGTAGTGGACTGATCGTCCGGCCTCTAGAGAGTCCAAAAGATGGGCAACACCGGAGGCTTTTTGCATCGAGCATATTTGCAGCCCAAAGGGTTGATGTTCGAAAATACACGTGTTGCGAGCAACCAATTTTAGCAACAAAGCTAGGTCTGTTGTGTTGTGTGGTCCAATCCAATTGCTTATCATGTTAGGTTGGTCCGGTTTCCTCTGATGTTTTGCTAGTTCTAAGTTGAATACAGTCCAGTTTCTCATCCGGTAGAAAACCGCAAGAAAAAGTTATCCTTTCTCAACCAATAAACAAGAAGGGCGCAACGCCAGAGAAGCAAACGAACAAGAACCTTCACCAGACATCATTGCCAAAAAAAATGATAATCTGAAACAACATAAACAATCATAACATTTAATAATCAGTCCGACTAAACAAATATTCATCACCAAAATTGTACGTAAGTTTTCATATCTAAATATCATTGGTGAAATGTTATATACGATATATAAAGAGAAATATGTTTTCTAACTTTCCTACAACTTGAAATCTTCCCTACGAATTAGACCTTTACACATGGAACAATCACATCAAGTGGGGAAGGCTACATCAACAAGGATGAGAAGTACTCCTCAAATTCTTGATCAACGGTTGGTTTTCTAAGAACACTTTGGGTCTCTGCAAAGTGAAGATTATATAAAAGGAAAAATCAACTCATTGAATTATGCCTTCAAGTGGGGAAGGGACCACAAGCCTATATATGTAGAAGAGGATCTAGCAGCTGAGAAGTTACCTTCATTCTTGCTCCAATAGCCCGAAGAAAGGAAATAATTATCTTGTCCTAGCCCAAAATATTCTTCCATCTCCTTATCAGCTGCATATTGCTTTGAGCAGTCATTTCCATACTCTGAGCAGCCGTAACCTAACTGACACCTGAATTCTAAGAGATCCTCCTTCAATGTCTTGCATAATTGGGATTCATCATCAATATGCCTAGAGCTATCCTCTCCCATTCCAACAATCGACTTTCCCTTGTCTCCACCTTGGCGACTTACAGTTGGACCATCTGAGTAGTACTTATTTTCATTTGCAACAGCAGGTTCTGGATTTGCATTTGATGTGGACGACCAATCATCAAACTTCTTATACTTAGGTTGAAATCTAGCTTTGCCTTTGAACGACATTGCATGGTCTTCATCATCAGCCAAGCTGATGCTACCTTTTGCTGATACAAATTCTGACACTGGTCCTTCATAGACGCTTCCTTCATCCCTCTTCTCATTAAGTTTGCTTCTGGCTAAGTCCTCTAATACTATTTCTTGGCTCTTATTTTTTCTGGGTACTAGGACTAGTGTGCTGCAGCCTTCATCCGCGTACTTGTGATTCTGTGAAGGCAAGGCCACCGGTTCAAGTTCCAATTTACATTTCTTGGTTAAGTTGATAATGCTGCTGTTGCGGGCTTTAATGGCTTGGAAGCAGGAATTAGGCGAGAGTTATTGAGCACAAGAACAGGAATAAACACCAACTTCCTCAATCTGTAAGCTCTCATATCAACAGCTTAAAATTTCACATGGATTAGCATCTAGCATTAAGCGATTTGTGATAGTTTCAAATCTGCCATTGGAGTCCCGTGCACCTCAATGGTCTAATAATATATTGTCCAACTTTAGCAAGTATAAAAACATTGTTGCAGTACAAGTTATTCACATATGATTGGCAGGAGACTAATGGAAGCAAAAAAAAATCCTAAACAAGGTTGTGCAACAGTTTGGCACTGACAAATTACTTCCTAGTGATTTTTTACACTGGAAATGGACAACTCAAATAGCTGTTTTACAGTTTTCTTCCCTCTCAGGACATCAGAATCAAGAAAAAACTCGTTAGAGCACAAACTCCCATGAAAAGTTAGGGGCGAAATTTCGATTTTAAGCCACAGACCTAACCAAGATCAAAGCTTACTTTCCAAGCGAAAAAGGGACGCAATAAATTCTAGGGAATCAATCTCCTCAATTTTGGACCGATACCAATCGCAAGATTTAACCTTTTTTGCCAAAAAAAAAAAGGGATGTAAACATGCAGGAGACCCAAAAGCCAGAAACTCTAATCAAATCTGCGAAGCCACGGCGCCTCAAAAACTGAAACTCCTTGTTTTTTTGGTTGGGTAAAAACTGAAACTTCAGCTAGCGAACCTTCTAATTTCTGGTGGGCGGCAGCTATCTTCGTCCATTTACCAGTAGAAAAATGTGGAACCCAGAAAACAAGAGAAGTATTGAGCGGTGTAAGTCCGAGCAAAGACGAAGGGGACACCCTCCGTTCCGGCACCGCCCCTGTTCTTCCCTGTCCTTTGTTCACGGTTCTGTTGTCTCGGTGGGCACCAAACACCGGAGCGCGTGAAAACCACGGCAATCTTCCAAAAATTTCCCCGCAGAAATACTTCAGGAATTCTTATTCCTAAAACTATGTTAAAATTTTCCCTTAATCTAAAAGGTAAGATAAAATTTACAGTATATTACCAGAATGACCTTAAAGAGAATATTTAAGCAGGTTTTTATTGCACAATATGAATATTTTAAGAAATTAAACTCCTAGGAATATCTTGTATTTTTATTTAATTACAAAACCGCCTACAGGCAGCAGAGCGTGTGGTGGCATAATCGACAGGGAGCGCGTGGGACTTGCGACGCCTGGGTGGGTCCCCAGCACTTGTCCATGTTATACTAAATTTATCTGATTCCATTTTCTTCTTTCCTGTGAGTTTATTCCGTTATTATATAACCTTTACACTAAAAATAACATTATCAACCACAAGAAAAGATTAGTTTTACGTGAATTTTCGGGTACGTATTTTATGCCCTAATAAATCTATTTGGAATCGAATGTGGATAGATAGGTCAAAGGTGCAGTGGTACATAAAAGAAGAAGAAGAAGAAGGAAACTTCCTATTAGGAGAGAGAGAGAGAAGCGGTGAAGGAAATGTTGAAGCTAACAAAACAATTCTGAACATGATGGACTGATTGATCGGTTTTGAGAACAGTCAATTGCAGCACGAGGTTGCTTATGCAAAAATATAAAGTAAACAATGAATGGAGCAGGCTAGGATGAGAAGCACAAAATTGAATATTTATCATTAGCACTTGGGAAGATCGGAGGGCGGAGGCGGCAGTTTCTGCTTCCGGCCCTTTCCGTCCATGACCACCCACGCCATCTTCAGCCCCCAGCTGGTGTGCACCTCAAGATGGCAATGCATGAACCACACCCCTAAAAAGGGAAACAACGAAGGAACAAGAACCGGATCGTCAGAATAAGTGTACTGGTAAAAGTTTCGGGATTCTTAAATGAAGTTTTCACTAACCGGGATTGTCTGCGAGGAAGCGAATGGCCACCCAGCCCCCAGAAGGCACCCCGACTGTGTTCCTCTCCGCTGGGTCTGCCAGGTTAAACTTGGCTGGATCCTTCTTCGGGTCGAAGTTCCCGATCCCCAGGCCTACCACGTAGAAGTTGAATCCGTGGAGGTGAAGCGGGTGGCTTTCCGCCCCGATTATGCTGGTGTCCTGCATCACCAGCTCCACGCTCCTGTTGAACGGTAGCACCACCACCTTGGTGGCGCTTGTCACCATCATGTTCTTGGGCGGCGTTCCCGTGTAGTTGAATTTGACTGGTGGGTTCGCTGGGAAGTCTGCTGTGTATACCCCTTTTGATCTGTTGAAGAAGTGGGCCTGAAGGAGAGCAGTGTTGGGCAGAACAAAGGAGACATTGTTCACGGTGGCCGCTAGCTTGGTGTTATTGGGTCCCTGGCAGGTCTGGTTTGCAGGGCATGGGCTCAGTCCTAGACCCACTGTGAAGAAGAACCTCCGGTCCACTTTTTGGGGCACTTTGGCAGGGAACTTTGCATTTGCTAGGCTGCGGATTTTGCGGTTGAACTTCATCGAATATGCCGAATCATTGAACTTTGGGAGCTTGGGCCTGAGGAGAGGAAGTTTCGGGCTTTTAGCCTTTGGGTTGGTAGATTTTGGCAGCTCGTACTCGAGGAACCCAGTGACGGTCGTGTTGTCGAAGGCGGCAGGGCCAGTGGCGTATGGCCGGGCTGCCATCATGAAGGTGGCTTTGGGGGCCCTGGGCATGGCCTTGAGGAGGACATTGGTTGTCTGTCCTGGGGTGATGAGCACCGTGTTGGTCTTGAAAGGCTTCACATAGACTGCATCGGCCTCGACCACGGTGAGCGAGTGGTTGGCGATGCGGAAGAAGAGTTCATCATTCAGAGCAGCGTTGACAAGACGGAGGAGGTAGGTCTTGCCGGGCTTCACCTTGAGTTTGAATACATCTGGCGCGAAAATGCATCACATTTTCAACTTAAATGATTACATTTCTGTTGAAAGACCAACCATAAGATCGACTTGGTCTATGTCAAGATGGATATTCATAAGATATCGCCAAATGTTATTCCTATAGGAAGTAAGAAAATGCGAACTACTATGCATAATATGTGCATCATATCACCAGTTAATCTTTGCGCGAGAGTCTTCATCCTCCACACACACAATGAAGAAATGAAATCCATTAATGGGGATACCTTTGGATGAGCAGTTGTAGAGAGGTCCTGGGAGGCCATTCATGGTGTAAGCATCAGAAATATTAGGGGCTCCTCCACTCTGCATTGCCTGGTTTATGATCACCTCTGTGTCTGCTTTCCACCATTCCCCTGCAACATCCATTTTGGCAAACAAAAAAAAGCTAGTCTTAGGTGCCAAGAAACTTGAACTCAAATTCACTTTCCGGATATTTCTCCTTGTTGTTCCGAATGTGAAGTCATCAACAAGAGCCACCAAAGAATCCCAGGATTTGATGAAGAATAATCCTTGCAACTCCTATAACTAAAACTTTAACTCACCAAAGACGATCGGCACTTCCTTGAAGGGTTGAGGAAACGGGTAAGGAACGTGTTTCTTGGGGAGGATCACGATGGGTCCGTATATGGTCACTCTTAACCATGAAATGTGAGCATGCCAGAACAACGTCCCTCTCTGCCCGGTGACGGTGAAGTTGTACAGGTATGACTGGCCTGTCTGAATCGGACATTGTGTTATATATGCCGGCCCGTCAGCCCACCCACTCCTCAGCTGCCTGATTCCGTGCCTGCCATTCAGTGAAGCTCGAAATCAACTTAACCATACATGAGCTTATTACAGAGAACTAATCAAGATGGAGAACAAGGAGCTAGGCCAGGTTTTCAAGTTTATTATCATACCAGTGGATGGTCACATTGTATTGGACATGGTTCACCACTTTGATCAGTAGCCTGTCACCTTCCCGTGCGATGATCCGGGGCCCTGGAAATTGGCCATTTACAGTCACAGTGCTCTTTGTCCGGCACAACCTTTTCACATTTTGTAGCTTAATCTGCAATATCAGGAGTTCACACAACCACAACAATGCCTATCACATGCTACAACATCAAGAAGAACATATTGTCGGATCCCTCTCACTTACATCAAACATGTAGTTCCTGGTGACCCCTGCATGCTTTGACACAGCCTGGAGTGGCAGACCTGCCCACAAGGCAATCATTGCAAAGAGGAAGAAAGCTTGGGAGACAGAGGCCACTGATCGGAGAATGACAGAAGCCATTCCGGTTGGTCTATTCGGGAGGTGGGTTAACTGCACGACTTGAGTATGAGACTTGATAGAGATTTTGTGTCGGTGATTGAAAGAGGAACAACTATGAGCGTTATATAAGGAGAGACTATAAGGGTGGGAAGATCAAGCCAGTGGTAGATAATGTGTCAACTAGCAGGGTGGTTGACTTCTCCACAGAACAAGCCTGCTACTATCATCTACCTCCTGCTGTGGTTGAAAGAAAATGGATGCTGGTCGTCAAGCGTTAATCTTCCATGTATTTTTTGGTTTTATTTTCTCGCATAAGTTGGCCGGGAGAAGTGCCCGTTCTAAGGCTGCCGGAGGCAGCTTAGGTAACAAGCGAGCCCCGTTTTCCGCCTCCAGCGGCCTCATGCGCTGTACAGTATGCCTGCATTCTGTCTGTCCATTTAGGAAAATGATTTTGTCAAGTCACCCCTATAATTTACTTTTGACTACAAATGAGTTCTCTCTTGTCATGATTTTTATGCCTAACCCTTTCCATAATATTAAAAATTCAATATATTCCAAATAATTGATATTCCATACAAATAGATTAACTGGAAATAATAATGTTATTTTAATTATGAATTTTTTCCCAATATATAAAGATTTGAACTTGAGATCCGGGAAAAATGTGTGAAATAACATCAATAAATCCATATTATATCTTCTTTTGATATTTTAATTTAGCCAATAAATGGAAAAATTGGAACTCGGAATTTACAATCTCCGGGAAAATCAATGTCTTAAGACAAAACGTGGAGTGATTATCAAGCAAAAATGAAAATATTCTTGTGCTCAACCGGTGCGTCTGGCAAAATGATGATTAATGCTTGGAGAATCGATCTTCTTCTTATTCTTCATCTAACGGACTTATGGGTGGTGAGTCAGAAATCAATGAATCCATGTTCTCTAGGAAACCATACTATGTCGGAAGAACATTCCAAGTGCATATTTGGCATCCCACTTTTTCCCGTCAGTGATCAAATCCATATGCATGGAAAAAGAACAGAAAAGTAGAGAGATTAGGGTATGCAAAAAATTTACTAATGGGAATCCGACTCATAACTTATTTGGCCCCGTAGATTACATCAAACCCGCTGTGAAGATGAATATCCATTTCCAAACATTGGATTGTGATGGACATTAATTCAAGATGAATTTAACCCCTCTTAAGTGGCACCCATTATTTGTCATGGAAGAACAACGACGGTACGGGTCAGATCTGATTAGTGTCTTTTTCCGGCATCTTGAGAACCAAAATCGAGCACGAGTCGTGGCCAGTGCAGTACATTGTAACGAGCTAGAAAGTTGGGCGACCGATGGACTGATGATGGGGGAGATCTGATTGACTACTGAGAGGGGTCGTGGTTGCGAGGTAAACTTCATTCAACCCCTCTCCCTCCTCTTGCTTCTAACCGCGTTGATACTTACTAACTAAGCTAAGCCAACCGAGCTGCCTTGCCTTTAAGTTAGTCCGGTTGTTCCACCACTACGAGACACCAGCTTAACAGAATTCGATGTTCACTTGTTCCTGGTCATTTCTCGGCCTCTTCGGGTTCTCTCCCATGTCACTGTTTACATCACCGGTCAGAGGAAAAATCCATGTCGTGCATCGTTCGCTTGATTCCCGTGGCTCATATCCCGCGTTGTTCCATGGATGACTTCTTTTCTTATGTCGTTGTCGGCAGCCGAATATGTTCTGCCTGAATCATTAGAGAAGAGAACTACATCTCAATATCGGGAACTTCTCCTCCCTTCAGAGCTCTCCTCCTGTCAGACGTTATATGGGCCCAATGGGCCTTGGCGGGCCTTGAAGAGTGTCTGAATTATGGGCTCAGGGTTATTGTTTAAATGCCACCCGTTGGCACTTATTGGCCTACTCCAAACTCTCTGTTAAGGATGGTTGACAATAATCCATCAGGGTTACTGCTTTGACCGTCGACTATCGAAGCGCTTATACCCAAGAGGGTAAAAGAAAAGTCCCCACCATGGATTATTATGACCTGTCAATTAATTTGGCTGTCCTCCTGTCGTCTCTTCAAATTTAAATTTTGATGGTCCTTAGCATGGCACTGGTAAATAAATGCTTCCAACGCATTGCCCATATACACAACAACGTTAGTAAATGCTAGCTAGGTAGTGTAAAATAATAGATAAAGAATCAAGCCACACCAAGGTGGTCATTATTGATAGTGCTCCCGATCTCTACTTACTCGTACTCCATTGGCAGGAAATAGAAAGTCTTATGGGACCTCGGTGCATGTGGACTCCCTTTATGGAACACAACTACTGCTTTCCGGTGCCAAGAACGGGTGATACGCCTTATTATAGGATATCGAAGTGTGTTCTTATTCATTTATTTCTGATAATTGCTTCAAAGTATGCTTAAAACACATCCAAGTAAAACTACATGCTGACAATTGTCTCCAACGAGAAGAGCCATAAAATATGAGAAGGTGAAGAAAATATTTTTCTGCAATGGTGGATCCATAAAGATAACATGGAGGAATAGTCTGCGGTGGAAAGTGAACCACCGCACATGATGTGGGGCTACGGAGGAGATACATGGAATTGCCAAATCCGTAGGTGTAAAGAAACGGAGCAAAAAGAGGATGGACACTCGGCTCCGGCGAGTCTCTTTTTGTCTAGTCCGATGCTTCGGACTGTACGTTAATTTCCAAGTTACCTAACCTAATTTAACGAGGGTTACACCATGGCAAGGCCTGGAAGCAGTTGTTCAAGATGATAATTCCTATGTCCACCAGTATCAGCCCCAATTTCGGTTCGACTGCAGCTCAATCCCGAATTTCTGACCGGCCGTATCACACTGCACATGTGCCAGACCGATCCTCGAATTCTGGAGATCGTATTCCATCCAGACATTCTGCTGGTGGTGATGGCCAATCACAAACGCTTCCACTCCCAGAAGGTCGGAGTTCCCAAACGACAAGCAGTGTATTGAATCGGACCCCCTCACTTGATCTGGCACCCGGTAGAGAACTCGATCTCCTGGAACCTTCATCTCAGCCCCCTGGAAGACAAGGCTCACCCAAGGTAGGGGAGGGAGAGCAGTTTGGTTAACCGGGACTCGGTAACACAGATCCATAGCTCCCTGGAACACGAAGTCTGGTTCCTCCAGGACCCTTAACACTCCTTTACTCTGCTTAAGGAACTCTGCCCTCAGGGCATTGTAGACAGTACCGAGAAGGAAAGTAAACTGTGTCCCCGAGTCCACCATTGTCTGACCTGCTCCAGTGTGGTCCGGTTCGAATATGGTCTTTGGCAAGGAAAGTAAATTGTCCGAGACCTTGATCCCCAGGAGCTGGACTGTGTAGGCAACTCGGTCGAAGTATGGTAACGGGGTCGAAATTTGGATCAATGGGGTGTAGTTCAAGGACAGGGCCTGCGAGAAGTTCCCCTCCCCGAGCAGGAGGAGCCCGAGAAGTCGGAGCCCGAGATGCAGTATGAGAACTTTGGGAACCCCATTTGGGACACGAATGATAGGGATCCACGGTTCATTCCCATCAGCCCAGTGATCCGGGAGTCCTCGTCGGTGTTGGAACTGTAGGTCGAGTCCATGCAGCCGAAAACCAGTCCGGCAATCTGGCTCGGCCCGGTGAAGAATGTGTCCGAGGCAAGGTTCCCTTCGCTCGAGGAGGCATCGGCATAGGAGAGAATCGCGTGGCAGAGCTGGTTCGAGTCACAGGAAGCAGGTATCTGAAAGTCTCGGGTCCGGGCTGTGCAGGTGGGAGACTTGCAGGACACGGGAGAGTAGGACTGAGATCGGGTCGGGTCGAAGGATGTCGGATAGCTCTGTGTCTGGGTCGTCTTGTTGCAGCGGAGCCACGAGAGCTCACTCCCGGTGTCGATCACCATCGTCACATTTTGGGGCGGTGTCCCCACTGTTAGGGACACAGTGAGGCTGACATTGTGGCGGAAAGCGAGCTTGCTGGGGGGCCTTGGGACTGAACCGGAGCTTACTTCTCGGGTCTCAAGAGGCAGAGCTAGAGGCTGTAACTGCGGCTGGAACTGATAGGCGAAGCGTTGCTGGTTGAGGAAGAACAGGATCATGATGAAGCTAGTTGGTAGGAGTCTGATCTCGAAAACTTCAGTCATGGCGGTCGGTGAAGCACGAGTTCTGCGCGTAGAAGGGATTCCTTTGATGCGGGATTGGGGGACATAAAAATGTGGAGGAATCTAAAGAAGCTGAAAGAAGAGATGAAATCTAAGGAGTTGTTAGACTGTTTAGGGTGTTTGGGAGGAAGCTTCAGCCTTTCCTGCTGCCATGATGATGAACAAAAGATCTGGCTCTCAGATTCGGGTGAGATCTGAGCGAACAAACGCCACCGTTTTGGCTCCCTGGTGGTGCCCCGCCCTGACTCTCGAGTCAGAGGGGTGACAACAGCATTTAAAGGCCCATTTTTCCTGTTCGGTAGTCCCTTTTAATAAACTCTCCGGTCTATTTAGTTAGTTGTCATTTCCCTCCACCATATGAAGAGATGGTAGATTATAAATGCATCCAACAACGCCCTCCTAAGAACAATCAGCTGATTTTATTGACAAACCGTAGTGAAGCAAGAAAGAGTTTGGAATGACGGAAACATGGCACATGGTCCTCTTTTTTTTTCTTCCAGTGATACGGAATGCTGTTCTTGTTTCCTTTTTCACCATTGGCGGTTTTGACGGGGTGTCTTCTACAAAGGAATTGTCTTTGAGTTGGAACGGTGGGTTCTAGATCTGACACGGTTGCACAGGGAATGCTGAATTCCTTGGGAGCAGAGGATTCGAGTTTGGGTCCATCAACAAAGGATGGTAGTTCAGGTCTGTCATGAAGCCTTTCCGCCTTGCCCCCTCTACCGTAGACAAGATAGATTCTGTTTGATTTCGAACCACACGTTCAAGCAGCTATTTTCGAGCAAAATCAGTCAAATGGTAAAATTCCAACGCAACATTCATCTGCAGTTTGGATTCTCTCTGTAGGGGAAATGTGTTGGAGAGTCAATCTTGAATTAACTCCTCTATGTTTGTCACGCCCTTTTCAAGAAAAACAACCAACTACTACGAAAGAGCTAGCCATTTTCTTGGCTGCGTCTGTGATTGCTGAATGTGTTTCAACAATAAAACTTGATATGCAGAGAACTATCTTGGACTTGCAAACTCCATTCTGCAGAGGAAAAAGGGGGAAAACACAAGAATTAATGAACATGAACTTAATCCTGTCGAAACTGCGGTTTTGGAATCTATCGAAATTCATTGGCATGTCTGCAGCAAAATAGGATTTGAATGAGTCGCCAAACATCAGAAAGCTACATACCAATGTCCAGACATATTCTGGTGCGATTGCAACAGACATGAAAATGGAGGAGAAAAAAAATATAGAAGAATCAAATGGAAGCATGCAACTCTAAGGCTGTGATATGGCGCTTTTATGAACGCAATAGTTTCAAGGGTTCCAAGATAAAAGATCAGATTGGCTATCTTTATCTTAGTCCATGTACTCGTCATTGCACATCCTTGTGCTTAATTTTCTTCACCGCCTGCATGGAAATTGTCCGTACAATCAGGCCTCAGGTTTTCGTGAATCTTCATCTTTCCTGTGACTCATTTGCAGAGCTAAATTTCACGATCTACTTCTTTCCTGCTCCTCTGCTAGTTTCTGCTTCAGGACTCTACATTTATTTGAAAAAGTGATTGTACTTAATGGAATGGTGAAGATGGTTGGTTTACGACGAGCATTGCAGAACTGTCTCTTAAGCTAACTAAGAGGGTTTTCTCTGACAAATTAAATTTGATCCACTGAGAATAATAGGGAGAGAGCATCATCAGCTATAATTTCTTCCACCTCCCATGAGTACAGCCTAAGGAACTCCTGTAGAGATACTTTTGACCTTGCATTTTCTGTTCAGGGAAATGTTTCGATCTTGCTAATGCGATTTTACTAGGAAAAATATAAAACAACATCTCTCTCATTTTCTTGCCCAGCTCAAAGTAATATATATATGTGTGTGTGTGTGTGTGTGTTTTTGACGTCTCTTCGTTGTTCTTATTTATCTCAATATTTTCTCAAAGTATCAAGTAAGAATTAGAAATTCGAATTGGAGATGCACAGCTTATTGTCATATAAACACTAAATAGGAAATCAAGTTCGCAGTAAGTTTGCCAGTTAAGCGGTGCAGCAGGCTGCCCCCCTGTAATGGAGCAGAGCCATGCTTCCAAGTTCGAACTGTATTTATGTGTTGCACTTGTACAGGTAAAAATAGAGTATGATGGCAATAAAGGGTACAAGGACATCGACACAGGGTGATGGGATGGCATTAGATTAGAAGCTATAAATAGTACACGAAAGAGAAACAAGGGGGGTTTATTTGTCAATTTGGTTCAGCTTCCCAAGGCCATTGCAACGTGGGCAGACGATCTGAGCTTGGTCCTTCCTTGCTGCATTAGCTCTCAGAGCTGCAGAAGATTGGCGGATGAACCCTGCGCCGTCACATTCGGGACACCTTCGGTGGAGGAGGAAGAAGAAGTTAAAATTACTATGTTAATTTTAACAATTGATTGTAATAAAGGTTATAATTACCGCTTAAGAAATTTCTTAGCCAGTAGAAATTGAGCCTTCATAATGAAACAAAGGTAAGACAGGGAGGACTACGTATAAGATGTATATGTAAATTGCATTTCGACTCCAGCAGATAAGCAGTTCTTCTGTTGAGTTCGAACTTCTGATTTTAATGCACACACAACATATTGAAATTAGGACGGTCAAAACGCTCACAGATGGGAATGTGAAACTGGATGGACCTAAGATATTGAGTTAAGCTTGTTTTTTTACACTAATGAATATGGAACGCTGCAACTACGACACCAAAGAAACATCATGGATGAGGAAATCCCACTCTATACTGAACTGAAGATGGAGGGATCAGGAATCATATCGTGTATCGGAAGTTAGAAATGGAAATCGAGAGGAGGTGGAAGCGGTCATTACAGGTCCTTGCGGGAGAAGAGAATCGGGAAAGCAGTTCCAAGTAGAGCCACGGCAGCAGCTCCAGCAATCAGATAGGTTGTTCCATCAGCTGAAACATCTCCAACCGCTGCAACCACAGTCAGAGGCCTCTTCTGCGTCATGTCCATTCTTCTCTGCCCACCCCTCAAACTCGGACCTGGAATCATCCGTCTTGTAAACATTGAAATTGGATAGTGATTGCAAGTGGACTGCCTCACCAGAAAAAGAGCCTTTGGAGGGGACATCAGAGCCATCATCATATGGGATCTCGTTTAACTCTGTTCCAGAATTATGGATCTGAAAACCAAAGGAGGTGACTTCTTGTGATGAAAATGAAAGAATGTTAGTCTTTCTATGGGTTACTTTGATTGTTGGAGGATAAGGCCACGTCAGAGGTCTTAGATTCTGGATGTTGAGTGGATAAGGCTCTGTCCCCACTCTCACCCCTTCACCCAGTGCAAATGTCATGATATGGCAGTTTTTGCCAAAATACAGCCATCATCAACCACAGGATTTGATTTGCTCGAACAGATGCTTGAGGTAGATACTCTGAGATAATCGTGCAAAAGCAGTGAAAGGCTTGTTAAGTTAGTCAACGGTGATGTTGATCCCGGTACGGCCATGGTTGCTTTTATTAGAGACTTCCTTTGTTCACCCATGCGGACAAATTTTGCATTGCATGATGCACTTTTCATTCGCAAAGCAGGTACACCAGAAGGTTCTCCGGGGACATCTACAATGGACTAGCCGAGACTCAATTGACATGTTGTAATATGATTCCACGGTATGCCATGTTGGGAGCCACATGTGTTTCATGATATATCGAGTTGCACTTGGGTAGGCCTGTCAATTTCTCTGTTTCCACCACAGGAAATATAATACTAGAGGTAGGATCAGTTGTATAGTCTGTATCATTTCCCCTATCATAACACTAAATATGGAGCAATTGAGAAAATAATTGTGGCTGAGGTCATCTTCACCTGTCATGGAGCAGGCCTACAATTTAATTTTTATGAAGAGAAATTGAAGCAGTGGATTCTCAGTGCAATCAGGAGCATCAGAAACAGAGAGAAGTACGACGACAGCTCTATGTAATAAGCAGTGGATTTAAACAAAAGCTCGATTTTGCTGTTGGACTCTAGAGAGGAAGATTGAGTCCTTTACCCACCTCCACTCCTATCACCTGGAGTATCCCTCTGTTTATCATCTGATGAGCACATGGAAAGAAAAATAGAGCCACTATCAGGAAACTGCCAGAGGATTGTTGGAACCACAGGCACATTCTATCATGGTAGAAGAATGACTGAAGAAAGTTGGGACATACCAGTTCAACGACAAAAGTCCCGATGAGGCCAATCATGCAAGCCCTAGAGTTCCATATCTCAGCTGTCTTTGTGAATCCCAAGAAAGTTGCTTCGAATTTAGGCTGCACTTTGGGCAGTTCCACCTGTAATGTCTGTTAAAATCGTTGTGAACCCATAAGAATTAGGCCTGTTTTCACTTAAAAGTTTAAGTTGATAGGTGGTGGTACCTAACGTTCTCATAAACCCACAACGTTTTCTTCATTTAATCGATGTGGGATCGTATATCTCAACACCCGCCCTCACGTGGCAACGTGGTCTACTTTGCCACGTGCCATTAAACACTCTCCTTCAACAACTGTTTACAAGCCGGGTACTCTTCTTCCGGTCTCAGATGAGGGGGACAACTAGCCACGAGTCGGACAATTTTCTTCCGTACTTGGGCTTATATCAACTGACCACGAGTTAGACTTTTGGACTTGGGTCGGGCGAGGTGCGAGCCCATTGGCTCTAATACCATGTTAAATTCGTTATGAGCCTATAAGGAATCGGGCCCGTTTCCACTTAAAAGCTCAAGCTAATAGGTGGTGGTACCCAACCTTCTTATAAACTCACAATATTTTTTTTTCATTTAATCGATGAGAGATCATATATCTCAATAATGTCCGACCATTTTACCGGCCAAGAGAGGGAGAAATATATATTCATATATATACACTAACGTCGGAGGTAAGAGAAAGCCAAAAGAGAGAGAAGTAAAGGCGAAGAGAGGGACTTACCCCAGAAGGAAGCTTCGCGGCTCGGACTTGAAGGGAGGCTCTGCTTCTTAAGGGTCTATACTTGTAGTTCCAATGAGGATTGATGAAGGAACGGTGCTGGCTCCGATTGTTGAGAGGAAGAGCTCCTGCGGGGATGAGATAAGAAGCTGAGATGTTCATTGAAGCAGCCATTTTTTCCTTGGTTTGCGACGAAATAACATTCATGGCTACTGCTTCCTCCACAAACTTTTTTAATCTGCTCTACCAGAGGTAGGGACCATGGCAGATCATGAACCAGCACTTACTTCTTCTCCTGTTGCCCTCTACATGGAGACTAAGTATTCCACGTATTCTTTGCCCAAAAAAAATCATGTGTATTCTGGCTATTCTTCTGGTACAGTTCCGTTGTATTGAGAGAACATAAACTCTTGTTCGTTGCCTAGTTGAGGTCTCGACAAGTACCACCTCTTACTAACACATACTCTCTCTAACAAATTGGAACCAGAGGCTACAGGTCAAAAAGGGAGTTTTGGTCGGCTCTTACATCTCCATGGACAGTGGGAACGAGCAGGTCTGAGTTCATGAGGTCGTGAAGCCCACTAACGTCCTTCCTGGTGCTGATCCAATGCAAAGAAAGCACCTTGGGTCTTTGAAACAGTTGGAATCATTTTGATAATAATCAGTTTGTTCCATTTTACCAAAAATTTGTTATGTACATTCAATGAACTCTCTCGATAGAGGAATACATAGAGTTGAATGTAGTAAAACTAAGAAACTAGAAGACTTCGTATTGAAATTGTTAATTTGGAAATCTCCTGTAAAGATAATCACTCTCCATTTTTGTCAGTAACATCTAACAACAATTAATGAGTTTACCGCACATGAACTTATTCTTTCGTTTCAACTGCGTACTACCAAAAAGGAAGACTTGGGGTGCCATAATATGGCATAGTATTATCAAGGTTCATGACATGGAGATAAGCAGAACTGAACTAACTCTAGCTGTAGTTGCCCCTCAATTTTACATGGATCGACTATCAACATGGATTTCATTCATAAACCCAAAACTCCTGGAGGAGGGCAATTATCTTCCGCCTGAGCGAAGTGAGTCCTCAATGGAGGAGCAGATTGAGAATGCCTTGCCCATCAAAGAAGGAGACGGCATAGCAGAGTCATCAAACCCCTCTTGATCCGCAAACCTTAATCCACAAGAAGAGATACTGAGATGTGAGGACAAATATTGTATTGGTGCGGCTCCTTCCAAGTATTGCACCACTTTCGGCATAGTTGGCCTGGCCCCAGGCTCTGAGTGAGAACACATCAGCCCTAGCTTCAGCACCAGCTCAACTTCATTGGCCACGAAGTCTCCACCAAAGTTGGGGTCCCTTGCCTTGAGAATCTCCCCTCCTATGGTCCAGCAGGATAAGACCCAGTCGACCAGGATCACATCCTCAGTCCCTCGTGCCTCAATTGGCCTCCTTCCAGTGGCCACCTCAAGGAGGAAAGCCCCAAAAGCAAAGACATCAGTGGCTTTTGTTGCCTTGCCTGTCCTGGTGTGTTCTGGAGCCATGTACCCGAGGGTCCCTGCCACGTGGGTGGTATGAGGATCAGTCCCATGGTCGTACAGCCTAGCAAGCCCGAAATCTCCTAATCTCCCATTTAGCTCCGCATCGAGAAGGACATTGCTTGCCTTAATATCACGGTGGATGACGACTTGATCCCACCCTTCATGGAGGTACAGGAGTCCCGAGGCCACACCCTTTATGACCCTAAACCTTTGATTCCAATCGAGGGAGACTTTCGGCTGGTTAAAAATGTACTTGTCCAGGCTTCTATTCGGCATGTATTCATACACCAGAAGGAGCTCACCCTTCCTCCGACAATACCCTAGGAGTGTGACTAGGTTTCGGTGTCGGAGACGACCGATGCTTATGATCTCTGCTACAAACTCCCGAATTCCTTGCCTTGAGTCATGGGAGACTCTCTTCACGGCGATCTCCATCTTTGAAGTGGGTAGTACCCCTCTATAGACCCTTCCAAACCCACCAACTCCCAGCAGCTCCTGGTCCCCGAATCCACTTGTTGCGATATAGAGATCCTCGTACTTGAAACGGTGGGGCCCATAAACAAGCTCCCAGTCTTCGAGAACCTCTGCAAACTTCCTCATCCTCCAAACGCGGTAGACCAGTAATGAGATTAACACTGCCACAGAAAATAAGCACGACACTGGCACTCCAATTATTAGCAGCATAGAGGTCGGCTTCTTTCCTATTCGGGGAAGACTGGGAAGCTTAGACAGGGCAAGCCCCTGTGCCTGTCCATTCATTTGGAAGCTCCAACCAAGAATGTAATGAGAAGTTGTGGCTGAACCTGTTGAGGATGCAAACCCGACATACATTGTCTTGTTGAGTATTAGTGAAAGATCGCGTGATAGGGAAAGGAGTGGCGTGCCTGGTCTTGCAGCTTTAAAGGGTGCTAATGTTACATTAATTTGCTTCTTGGTCCCATCATAGTCCACCCAGACTTGCATAGCTCGGCCGCTGATCAGAGTTAGGTTCTTAAACTTTCCGGCAGCACCATCAGGAAAGTACCCTGCTGGAGCAGATTGTGCTGAGACCAAACCATTGATGTCAATTCCGACATGATTGTCATTGATGTCCTGGAAGGTAGTGCTGTGCACTGTGTCGAGCTCAACAGCAAATATGTGGCTCATGGCATTGCCGTTATTGGTCTCATTAAAAAGTCCTAGGTACCGGCCTGGGAGGGCTCCTGGGAGGCCCCTCTGTGGTGCAGCCACTAAGGCAATCCCATGGCCGCCATTGGTTGAATTCTGAGAGGTGATCGCGAACACAAAAGTGGTGGAAAATGAGTAGACGGGACCTTCAGGCACGTTCTTGAAGAGTACTGGGTTGGGATAGAATGCATGACCAACCGCCTGCTTTGTTCCATTGGTCAGCCTAAGAAGGCCATTAGCGGTGACCTCTGCAATCCCATCCAGGTGCAAGTTAGCTGACTGAAAGCCATTGAACGTGAATCCGATCCTTTGACACGACCCAAATCCTGCTTGGAGAAAAATAGATGCAAGGAGATTGAAAACCATGGTCCATGCTAGAAAATGCATAGAGGAAGAGAGTGGAATGGATGTCTGTACTGATTTCCCTCTCGAAGGATCGGTTTTAGCATCAAGAGTGAAATGTACTGTCGATGTTCTCTCTATTCTTCTGGTTAGGCAGGGAAATGAAAGAACGGACGTTTGTCTGTGCTTTCATTCCTTCTATGTTAGTGCCTATTTATAGGCGATGAAGATTTGAGTTAAATAAAGAAATGATTGGAGAAAGGGGCACGCTCGGTCTTAGATCAAAAGGTTATAGGTTCATAAATGGGACTTCCAATACCATGTTATTCTCATATTTCTCCCACTCCTTCAGATTTGATGTCGTTTAAACAAGGAAAGAATGGTTTTGTTGACGACGGGCACCGGTTTTCTCCATGCGGTAGGAAGAGTTGAAGAGTGGTCAATACGGTTCGTTGTCTAGTTGGTTTCCCTTGGCTTGTTCGACACGATGGAGGAGACTAATAGTCCGTATAGAAAAGGCTAATATCCCAGCAAGAAGTTCAATGAATCTACAAATTGGCCTGTAAATTATTGATATCTGTTGATAAATAGAATTACATATCGAAAGAATGAATACAAAGATTTTGATATATAAAAGATTGGATGTCACTATCCTATCCATTTAAGTTTTTTTTTTGAGTTAAATATGTACCTATCGGTATTATAAGTCAGGCAAAAATTCTAAAATATTACCCACATAGTCAATGGACATTTGCATGAATGGCACAATTTGCTGGTTTGGAAGCATTAGTTTTTTTAACTGGGATTGACTGATAATTTGAATATGTGCGTTTACATAAAACTATTCAAAAGCCCCGTGGAAGGACCGAATTGTAGAATTTTAATTTGTTCATAGTGTCTACACTATCTGGATTCTTCTTGTCAAATGACAGATGGCAGACGACCACGAGTGTCATCAACTCCAACCAGCAATGCATTGATATGATTTCATTATGAGAATGGCCATGGGACTACGACGGTCAACGGCGCATTATCACCAAGGTCTTAGTGTGCGCTCGAAGGGAGATGGAAGCAGCTGTAGGAAATCAACCAAGATATATTATTCGAAGGACGGGACTGAAGGATATGGAGGATACCCTGTCGAGGGAAAATACTGACGCATCAAACCTTTTTTTCTCTGTCTCATGCACACTTTCTAATGATAGAGTTGCCTGAGATTAGGACCAATAGTCAAACTAAGGTTGGTCTGTTCATAAGTTAACCCAGTCTTCCCTCGTCTTGCTCTTTCAAATAAATTAATATAGTCAAAAGTTAGGACCCCTTTTTTTTTCCAAAAGTTCTAGAAGCTCCATATTTATGTACGGATGCTAGCATTTCCTTCCATCTAAACAGATGGTTAGAGATCTATCTATCGCTTTACAACCGCGATTAATCTACAGTAATTCAGTTATCTCACAAGCAGTTGGGCATCCATCTTGGACCAGATTGGAGTTTACATGATTGAGTCACGATTTGTCATCTCCATTTGTTCCCCATCCCTATTCTTGGATATCTACAAAGGCCCAGTAGTTGCATGCCATTGCCTATGTCTCCCTCGATCTGAATAGAGGGTTAGATATATTTCTTGGTGCTACCGAGATTTACGCACGTCGATCCAATTTGTTCTCATAATTGTCGGGCTTCTGTTCTCCATTCCTGCTCTTGGGTATATCTCGGGAGGCCTGATAGGAGTATGCCCATTCCCAGGACTCATGAACAAGGTCCAAGCCCAGTTCTAGTCAGTCCCGTATGTTGGTGTAGTTGGATTCATGGGCTCAAGTATAGCATAGGTATGTACACGTGGTTCTGCTCTTCAACTTGAGATATTTCCCTTTTTTTTTTTCCTTCCCCAATCAGCTTGTGAGATTGGTATGCTGATCGTACTTCTGCTTTAACAACTAATAACATTTTTCTTCTTGGAATGGTGACAACTACTCACCTTTCCTACGGTTATTATGCAAATGTCGAAAATCTACCAGCTCATTCGGATATAGACATGAATACAGACAGGATTATCTGGCCCAATGGGAAAAACCAAAAAGAAAAGGAAGTTGTATGTTGTGAGTCCACCACACATGTTTTTGTGTATGAGTTTATTTGAATACAAACAGTCTTGAGTGTGTGTGAGGTGAGAGGATAAAATCTTAGTTATCCATAGAGACATGTCGAGTTCACAATTATTAATTTTGTCTTTGGACCGATGCTCGTGACTCCAATGCCAACAGAGAGGCAGTATTATTCCATTAGGGAAGGATCCGGTGGGCCATCTGTTCCCCACACTGGCAGCGCCCCACTGTACTTGCAGGTTGATGTTGAAACTCTACAGCTGCCCTCCCACTGGAATCCACCCGCACAGCCTGTTATAACTCAGGTTGAGCCCTTGCAGACCAGACGTTTCCTTTTGGGATGGTCCCATAGATCCTGTTGTGGTCGACGTACAGACAAGTGAGCCTTGGGTAAACCTCAAACATGTTGGACTCAAATCGGTTATTTGAGAAGTCCATGATGGGTGCAGTGGAAGGAGGCTCTGCTAATGGAAAATCTATTACAGCGGTACCCACGAGGATCGACGAAGGAAAGTTTTCAGCTCCCATTGAAAAGAGGGGGAGCTACTGCAGGGATGAGAGAGGAAACCGAGATGTTCATAGATTCAGCCATTGTTTTTCCTTGGTCTGCAACTAATATTTATGGCCACTACTTATCAGACAAAAAAAAAAAGAAAAATATTCATGGCCTCTGCTCTGCTTCGTCCACAAACTTGTTTATCTGATCTCCTAAATGTGGGGATCATGGCAAGTTACGATGAAGGACTTGAGCTCCTCCTTTTCGGCCCTCTTCATAAATACTAAAGATTCCACGTTTATTTCAACCAGGGAAAAAAACAGGATTTTTTGCAGTTCATTCGGTACAGTCCATTGGATTAAGACAATGTGTCAATCACTTGCTCAACTGACTCTAATTGCATGCCTGATTGAAGTATCAACAACTAACTCCGACAAGCAGAAACTTGCTCTAAATTGGAACAGTCTGGCCCAGATGGAGTCAAGTTGGGGCTCTTACATCTCCGTGACAAGTGGGAACAAGTCGTAGCTGACAGGATGTTCGCCCAGCAACAATGAACCGTATTTTCAAACATATAAATGTTCTTCTAATTAAGAAATCTTCACGGAGTGTCTACGTTCTTTCATGATAGAGTTTTCCTGAGATTAGCTCCAATTATCAAACTAAGGTTCCCTGTTTTCACTCGGCTTGCAATTCCATAGAAATAGTTACGTATGGTCCTAAATCCTAATACATTGTATGGTAATAGGAGACCCTTTCTTCCCCGTGAGTTGTAGAAGCATCCATATTTATGTTGGGCTGCTAACATTTCCCTCCGTCCAGACAAAGGAGAATAAAATTTTAGTTATAAAAAAGAAGTGATATGTTGACTTCACAGTTGTGATTTTTGGCTTCTGGAGCGATTCTTCTGACACCCATGCCAACTGGGAAGCAGCATTATTGTTCAAAGGGAAGGATAAGGTGGGCCTAGACTGGCGGCTCAGCCAGCCTGTCCCCTTGTGGCGGCTTCCCGCGTCACTTGCAGGTTACATTGAGAGGTGCCCCACACAAGCACCGGTTATGGAAATAGCTTGTGTAGTCGAAACTCTGCATCTGCCCTCCTACCGGAATCCGCCCGCACAACCTATTGTAACTCACATTGAGCCCTTGCAGACTCACACTTTCCTCAGGGATGCTCCCATAGATCCTGTTGTGGTCGACGTACAGATATGCGAGCCTTTGGTAAATCTCAAGCTTTGACATGTTGAACTCAAATTGGTTCCTTGAGAAGTCCATGATCGGTGCAGACTTGTTTGCCCCGAAGAACATCAATATGTCCCCCTCAAGCTTGTTACGGGACAGGTCTACCTGTCCAAAGTCCACTTCATTGAGCGAGGCCGGGATCTTGCCTGTGAGACTGTTGTGGGACAGGATCATGCACAGGTTATTCCCTGTTAAATGACAAACATTGTCACCAACGCATGATTGGTAACATATTTAATTTGAAAAATAATTTGCCCCTGCGGATTATCTGAAAGCCAAAGCTTAACTTGTGGATGACGATGCAGTGTTCGACTAATCATCCGGCATTAATTAACTACCTTTGATGGCAGAGAGGGAGGCAGGGATTGTGCCCGTGAGCTCGTTGCGGTCAAGGCGAATTGACACGAGATTGCGGAGGTTCGAGAGGGAGCTAGGAATAGAGCCAGAGAGTTTGTTGAAGGAAAGGTGGAGGAAGATGAGCTTCTCGAGCTTGCTTAGGTAGGAGGGGACAGGACCGATGAGGTTGTTCCAGGTGAGAGTAAGGTACTCGAGGTTCTTGAGCCTGGCGATGGCTGGAGGGATGGGGCCCGTGAGGTTGGGCTGCTTGTGGAGGGTCAAGATCCTAAGTTAAGGGAGGTCGCCGATGGCAGCAGGAATCTGGCTTGGTGGGAGGCCGCCTGTGAAGAGCTCAAGGGAGACAACACGGTGGGTAGTCTCATTGCACTGGATGATGTACCAGCTGATGCAGCAGTCAGTGTCTGGGCTCCAGGAGGAGAACGCATAGGCGTTTTCAAAGTGACTCTTGATTTGGAGAAGTGCCTTCTTGTCGTCCGGGTGGCAGAGCTCTCCGGCAGAGAGTAGGATGACGGAGAGGCACAGCAAACCAGAGAGGAAATGGTGAATGTGCATCCTAGGCCTCAGTTGTTGATTGGAGAGAGTATGGTAGAAGAGATACGCGTCTTCCTTCTAATCATGGCTATATATAAAAGTTACGTGCAAAGAGAACACAAAATTTTCCCTCTGAACTCTTAGATTATCCAATCAATTTATGAGGTTACCACATATTGCGTTCATTCCCTTGACGTCCATCCAGTTATCAGCTGATAGTTTTGGTTTCGGATCCATTGAGATCATGTTGGTATAAAAATACAATGAGCAATTACAATTTGTTCAAGGAATAACGCCTTAGGCCAGTCGGTGACCACATTGCTCCGGCCAAATTCCAAATCCACTTGCAGAAATCAACAAGCAGCTTCCAACGTGAGATGACAAGATGAAAAGATAAGGTTCCTGTGGCATAACAAATTTGGCCACGAATAATTGAAGGCTTCATCTATTTGATCACCACTGTCTTCTACATTTGCGAGAAACATAATTTGGTCTAGAATAACGTACTGGGCCCTTGATATCGGATTACTTAGAGAGTTGTTCTTTAAATAAAGTAATTATAGGAAAAAAGGAGAAAAAGATTTTTAGATTATCTAAAGGTCTAAATAGAACAAAAGTATTAAGCAATTAAACAGGATTAATCAGCTAAGATGATATAATATATGAAGCAAAAGTGGGGAATCTCATACAAAGCAGCTTGGGACTCCAGAACCACGTGGGTCTGTCTATAAATCTGAACTTTATTGAAACTATTCAAAAAGAGGAAGGAGTTGGCTATGATACGTTGAACACGTACGTATCAGCAAATTACAACTTTGTGGCCGAATATTCCGATTTTCGAAACTGATCAGTTTGCGCCTGTTTCACTTGCAGGTTACGTTGAGCGGAGCACCGCACAAGCACCGGTTGTGGAAGTAAGAGGAATAGTCGAAGCGAGTCTGCAGGTCCCCTCCCTGAGGAATCTTCCCACAGAGCCTGTTGTAGCTCACATTGAAGGACTGCAACTCCAACTTGGTCATCACCTCCGGGATGCTCCCATAGATCTTGTTGTGGTTGACATCAAAAAATGCCAAGCTCCGGTGTATCCGGAGCTTTGACATGTTGAATTCGAACATGTTCCTCGAGAAATCCATGCTTTCTGTGGTCTTGTTGTACCCAAATAGCAGGGATATGTCCCCCTGGAGCATGTTCCGAGAGAGATCAATCTCCCAGAAGTTAATCTCAGCAAACGAGTCAGGGACCTCGCCAGAGAGCTTGTTGTGGGAAAGAATCAGTTGGAAGGGGTCATTGCCTTTGAGGTTCACCAGAGAGGCTGGGATTGTCCCAGTGAGCTTGTTACGGCTCAGGTTGATGTAGCTAAGCTTTGGGATCTGCGAAAGCGAGCTTGGGATGGGACCCGTGAGGTTGTTGAAGGATAAGTTCAAGTAAGTGAGGTTCTTGAGCTGGCCTGCCAAGTCCCAAAAGAAAACAAACACCGTGAGAAACAATTAAAGACACGTACATCAAATGGATTATATCCAAATAAGGACATTTTAACAATCCCATGTGATACTTCTTAAATAATGATAATAATAATGTCAAACAAGTCCGTTGTTGAGGTATAAGGAATCCTACATCGGAAGCTTAAATGAAAAGATCATGTAATATAAGATTGAGTATCGTTATACTATCAGCTTTGTTAGATTAGATATGTCTATTACTTTTATAAGTTCGACAGAAATTAATGTACATGGGTACCGCTAACTATTCATTGGGAAAGATAGGTGTATTATGTAAATGAATACCAAGATAGTCGGGGATATTGCCGGTGAGGTTGACCCAGCTGACGTCGAGGGACGTTAAGTACTTCAGTTTGGTGATGGAATAAGGAATGGTGCCAGAGAAGTTGGTGAGCTTGTGGAACGTTACCTCCTTGAGGTAACGGAGGTCTCCTATGACGTCAGGAATTCGGCTAGGGAGGTTGTGGTTGAGTATTGCGAGGGCGGTGACACGGTTTGTGGTGGAATCGCAAAGCACACCAGGCCAATGGCAGCAGTAAACATCGACAGTCCAAGGGATGCTCAAGGCCTTCCTGATCTTCATAAGGACCCTCCTGTCCTCCGAGTTGCACTTCTCCTCCTTCGAAAATGAGGGCCAGACAAGGAGGAGGGAAACGAGGAGGAGGAGGAGGAGGAGGAGGTGAGGGGTGGTTGCGGAGGTCGACATTGTCGACGGAGGTGATTGAAACCTGCAAAAAGGATAGGAGGAGGAAGAGGATGTAGGGGTGGAGGAATGAGGCTGGGAGAGAGGTCTACTTATAATGCCAGGGTAGTGCCCATTTGCAGTACGAAGACGAAGATCCTACATTATCCTAAATGATAGTGGCTCTGCGAAACTTCTATTGGGAGTGGTATCCTGGATTTTTTAATTCCCCACTTGTTGAATGTAAGAGACATCCGCCCTGGACAAGTTGGTGTACATTCATGAACGATGCTGCCGCCGTCGAATTTTGACGAGACTCTGGGCACATTCAACTTTGGCGCAGGAGAGGATGGAGGATGATATATAGTCGGCAATTTTCTACTGCCCTTGGGAAGGGTCCAAAAAATTGCCCATCGATTCTGACTCGTTAGCAAGATCCAAACACAGAATATGTGCAACACCAGTGGCTGTAGGTTACGATCGGCTCTAATACCATACATAACACCATGCATCCACCATACAAAAATACAATACTCTTGAGATAGATCATTGAATCCTACAAATAGATCAAGAACCCTGTTGCACGGTATGGGACCTTGGGCCGTAATATTGCTCATCGTCGTGGATGTGTAGTGTGGCCAACCAGATGTGCCACGTCTGGAAAATTGTGGGACCTTTGTGGGCTGCTTTTCCACTGAAAGCAGTTGATCGGTTTGATTTACAGATTCGTATAGATAAGTGATACTTTGCAGGTATTAGACTAAATACCTTTCCAACATTATCATGTGACCTTTCTGCAATATTTGGCTGTTTTTTCTTTTCCATTTTCGTTAAACTTGCCAACAGTCAATTTTTTTGTCGATTACTCAGTTTGATTAGTCATCTTTGCCGTCAATGTTTATTGGCGGATGTTTCTCATTCAACGGTGATTGGGGGCAAGAAACTAAATGTGAGCCCATGGACTTGAGCCCAAGGAGAGCCCAACCTTTTAAGTTGGCCCATCTATTTTCTTTTTCTTTTCCTTTTCTTTCGTTTCTCTTCCCCACTGCCTTACGCCTCTTTTTCCCTGTCAATCAACTTTTTCTCTTTTTCTCTCCATTCTTCTGGAGACGTCGTCGAACACCAGCGCGCGCGAGAGAGAGAGGGGGAGAAATTTGCACGAAGAGAAGGTGAGGTCGAAGAGAGGAGTTAAACAAAAAGGGAACAACGGTAAGTTTGAAATAGTTAAATATTTATTTTGGTATATATGTATACGTTGATTTCATCATTTGATTTTGGCGGTGGAAAACGGGAGGAAAAGAAAGAAAGGAAGCAACGGGAACGAAGAAGGCAAGAGTAGGGAAAGAAAAGGGTGTAGGAGGAAATTGATTTTTTGCAGTGGAAAAATAGAAAGGAAAAGAAAGAAAAAAAGCCACGGGAACAGAGAAGGGAAGAGAAGGAAATGAAAGGGTTTAGGAGGAAATTGATTATGGGGGTGGAAAAATATAGAAAAAAAAGAAAAAAATAGAAAAAGAATTGAAGGGATGAGGACGAAGAAGAAAGAAAAAAAAAGGAGAAATAAAAAAAAATGCATATATATATATATAATGAGGTTGGAAACATTTAAATTAGTGATAAGATTATTTATTTGGTTAATGTATAAATTATTATATGATATGTATTAATTTTATGATGAATCAAATGATAGGTACTGAAAAGACCCGAGATACCCACCTTGAAGATTCCGCATTGTAATTAGTCAGTTCAGGGGCGTGAGTACGTTTTTCTATTGTGGAATGCAATGTTTATGATTAGTAATTAGTAAATATAAATTACAAAATAATTATTTGTTATATCTAAGTAATTGCCATTTCTGACGAATACGTATATTTCGATTAAGTGATGAAGAGAATAGATGAAGGATAAGTAATACTAGTAGTTGGACATGCATACATACATATATGATCTGCATACTGTTTGTGCTTGTGTATAACCATAGTGACCGCTAAGCCGGCAGAATAGAAATGGGTCTTACTGATTTACCGCGGGTTCCCGGCGGGATATAAACATGAGACATGAGCGACGCTGACTCTGTGACCCCAGCGGAAGATGTGAGTTGACTCCCTTTTCGGACCCAGTCGGAAAAACAAAGACCAAAGAAGAGAAGTAAGAAAAAGAGATAAATTTGAGAGGGACGGGTCCACTCTTACCGCCGGAGGATAATAGGCGGCCCCCACGATTGCGTGCGAAGGGAAGGGCACGGGAAGGAGAACAGTATGAGATTGATTGAGGTGCGGGGTCACGGTACCGTTTGGGGAGAGAGGAGTATCGGTACCACCATAACTCTGTCGCAGAGGTAGTGCGACCCCATGGTTATTGTGTAACATGAATGTTTACATGCATTGCATTATGAAGGTTGTATGAAGTTAGTTAGGTTGTTAATAATCATCCATCCTTGATGATTAACTAACTAGTAAAAATGGATACAATTATATAAAAATCTATACTTAAATTAATGTTATTTCACTATGAAATTATGCATTCATTGAATTGCAGCTCATACTCCTCTACAAATATTTTTTTTTTTCAGATAGGGAAGGCACTCAGCCAAGCGGAACTGTCAAATTTGATTCGGGGATCAACTAGGGTGAACCGTAGATAGGGTATGTGTAGAATTGTGTATTGCTCTATATATAATGTTACAATCTGGAATGGTTGGCAATAACTATGAGTTGAGATGTGTGTTGTTGTGTAATAGTGAGAAGTTGATAGATTGTGGAAAAACTGTTACTGGATATGTTAATTATCATGTTATATAACAGGTTGGAAATTTTTGTTAGCAAGAAAATAAGGGAAAATTTTGCCAAAATTCCAGGTCGTGATAAGTTTTAGTATCAGAGCAGAAGGGGTGACAGTTCTTAAATCTGTGAGGGCTCTTTTAAGGACAAAACCGTGAGGGATGGGATGGGCCAGACTTGAGCCCCAGGCCCAAAGCGGACAACACCTTGCAGGTGGGAGCGGGTCATGACACTAAACAAAATGGACTTACGGCATTTTCCATCAGTAAGTTCAGCCGATCTATACAATTTCCATACCCTGAAATTAGGTGCACTCTCTCTGCTTCCATCTCGACTGATTCGCTGATGCTATGGTAGTAGTTCAGTCGTACAGTAGTACTAATCAGATCTTGCAGTAAGATTTTATCTTAGGTTAATTTTGCAGGACACTTTCAGGTATTTGTAAAAAGGGAAATCTTTATCTGGTTTGTATCTGACTCGCAGGCACAATAATATGAGAGTCCCTTAAATGAGCAGAAAAGAGGAAACTAGAAGTTAATGAACAGATTCACCCAAGAATTTGAGATGACGAGATGAAATATTGTGGAATTTTACACATTTATTACTACTGAAGCGTGCACTTGTCTACGATATTACTGTCTGTAGAGAGACGGTACGCTTGGCTTTGTGGATTTTCCAGAAATCTAACAGTTCACTTGTATTTTTAAGGAAAAAGCTTCGCTTATTGGGAGGAATTCGACCATGGAATTGGCATTGTGAGCCTTATATGCTGACAGATCTTCTGTTGGTCTTGATGTACCTGCTGGTTTACTCGCAGGTCACATTGAGTGGAGCACCACACAAGCACCGGTTGTGGAAGTAAGATGAGTAGTCGAATCGAGTCTGCAGTCTCCCTCCCTGCGGAATCTTCCCACAGAGCCTATTGTAGCTCACATTGAAGGCCTGCAACTCCAACTGGGTCATCACCTCGGGGATGCTCCCGTAAATCTTGTTATGGTTAAGGTCCAGAGCTGTTAAGCTCTGGTGAATTTGCAGGTTTGACATGTTGAACTCAAACATGTTCCTTGAGAAATCCATAATTTCCGTGGTCTTGTTGTGTCCAAATAACATGGATATGTCCCCCTCGAGCTTATTCCGAGACAGGTCAATCTTCCCAAAGTCAATCTCCCCCAATGAGGCCGGGATCTCGCCGGACAGCTGGTTGTGGGACAGTATTAGGTAGAGCTGACTCCTTTTGAGGTTCACCAGTGAGGCTGGGATTGTCCCAGTAAGCTTGTTCCTGTCCAGGCCGATGTACCCCAGATTTGGGATCTGTGAGAGGGAGCTCGGGATCGGGCCAGTGAGGTTGTTGAAGGATAAGTTCAGGTAAGTGAGGTTCTTGAGTTGGCCTGCCAATTCATAAGAGGAAATAACTTAGAGGAAAAAATAAAATAAAAAATATTGATGCCAAAATGTATTGTTTAAGACAAATTATGAGAATAATCATGAAAATCTGCAAGCAGGACAGCTTCCCAATATTTTACACGTGAGACCAGAGCAAACTTATCTCTCTTTCTTTTGTTTTCAAATCATAATCATTTCCTAAATATTAATGATAATGACGTCAAAAAGATTTGTCTGATAGTAACTGCTGATATTTGACGTACATATCATACGACGCGAAAGCAGACTAAAGCACTGTACTCCATGGATGCTTTGCAGATGCAATCATATAGCCTTTGGATGCTTGGAGATTGGGAAAAAATTGAAAAACAAGAGGCCGTGATTCAGTTTTCTTATTCCGCATTATCAGAATATATGGGGAAAAATCGAATAGTAAAAGCTCTGCCTCAGAATACACATTCCAAGATTTAGCAAGAGTGGCAAGATACTGGATACCAATAACAGTAAACGTCTGGAAATTCAATGTCAGGACCCACTCCCACTTGTGAGGTATTGTCCGCTTTGGGCCTGGGGCTCAAGTCTAGCCCAGCCCATCCCTCACGGTTTTAAATTGTCCTTAAAAGGGTCCTCGCAGATTTAAGAATTATCACCCTTTCTAGCATTGATATCAAAACTTGTCACGACCCGAAATTTTGGCAGAATTTTCCTTATTTTCGTGCTAACCAAAATTTCCAACTTGTTATATAACATGATAATTAACATATCCAGTAACAGTTTTTTTTCACAATCTATCAACTTCTCACTACTACCCAACAACACACATCTCAACTCATAGTTATTGCCAACTATTCCAGGTCGTAACATTATATATAGAGCAATACACAATTTCTACACATACCCTATCTACAGTTAGCCCTAGTTGATCCCCGAATCAAATTTGGCAGTTCCGCTTGGTTGAGTGCCTTCCCTATCTGAAAAAAACATTTGTAAGAGTATGAGCTGCAACTCAGTGAATACATAATTCCATAGTAAAATAACATTTGTTTAAATATAGATTCTTACACAATTGTATCAATTTACTAATTAGTCAAATATCGAGGATAGATGGTTATTGGCAACCTAACCAACTTCATGCGACCCACATAATGTAATGCATGTAAACATTCATGTTAGACAATAACCATGGGGTCGCACTACCTCTGCGACAGAGTTATGGCAGTACCGATACTCCTCTCTCCCCAAACGGTACCGTGACCCCGCACCTCAATCAATCTCATATTGTTCTCCTTCCCGTGCCCTTCCCTTCGCACACAATCGCGGGGGCCGCCTATTATCCTCCGGCGGTAAGAGTGGACCCGTCGCTCTCAAGTCTCTTTCTTTTTCTTACTTCTCCTCTCTGGTCTTTGTTTTTCCGACCGGGTCCGAAAAGGGAGTCATCTCACACATTCCGCTGGGGTCACAGAGCCAGCGTCGCTCATGTCCCATGTTTATATCCCGCCAGGAACTCGCGGTAGATCAGTAAAGCCCATTTCTATTCCGTCGGCTTAGCGGTCACCATGGTTATACACAAGCACAAACAGTATGCAGATCATGTATGTATGTATGCATGTCCAACTACTAGTATTACTTATCCTTCTTCTATTCTCTTCGTCACTTAATCGAATTATATGTACTCGTCAGAAATGACAATTACTTAGATATAACAAATAATTATTTCGTAATTTATATTTACTAATTACTAATCATAAACATTGCATTTCACAATAGAAAAATGTACTCACTGCCCCTGAACTGACTAATCACAATGCGGGATCTTCAGGGTGGGTATCTTAGGTCTCTTTAGTACCTATCATTTGATTCATCATAAAATTAATACATATCATATAATAATTTATACCTTAACCAAATAAATAATCTTATAACTAATTTAAATGGTTACCAACCTCATTATGTATATATATATATATACATTATTGTATTTATTATTATTATATTTTTATTTTCTTTCTCTTTTTTTTTCTTTTTTTTCCTATATTTTTCCACTCCCATAATCAATTTCCTCCTAAACCCTTTCCTTTCCCTTCTTCGTTCCCGTGACTTTCTTTCTTTCTTTTCCTTTCTATTTTTGCACTGCCAAAAATCAATTTCCTCCTACACCCTTCTCTTTCCCTACTCTTGCCTTCTTCATTCCCGTTGCTTCCTTTCTTTCTTTTCCTCCCGTTTTCCACCGCCAAAATCAAAATCAACGTATACATATATACCAAAATAAATATTTAACTATTTTAAACTTACCGTTATTCCCCTTTTTGTTTAACTCCTCTCTTCGACCTCACCTTCTCTTCGTGCAAAAATTTTCTCCCTCTCTCGCTCTCTCTCGCGCGCACTTGTGTTCGGCGATGTCTCCAGAAGGATGGAGAGAAAATGAGAAAAAGTTGATTGACAGGGGAAAAGAGGCGTAAGGCGGTGGGGAAGAGAAAAGGAAAAGAAAAAGAAAATAGATGGGCCAACTTAAAAGGGTTGGGCTCTCCTTGGGCCCAAGTCCATGGGCTCACATTCAAAGAATGTTATTATACATGTATTTACCTATAAAATCATAATTATGTTACATACCCAGGAAATCGGGGATGGGGCCGGTGAGGTTGACCCAGGTTATGTCGAGGAAGTTGAGGTACTTCAGCTTGGTGATGGAATAAGGAATGGGGCCAGAGAAGTTGGTGAGCTTGTGGAACATTATCTCTTGGAGGTAAGGAAGGTCTCCTATGGCATCTGGGATCCGGCCTGGGAGGTCACCTTGGAAGATGGTGAGCTTGATGATGCGGTGGGTGGTGAGGTCGCATTTGACACAGTACCATGAGCAGCAGTCCGTGTTGGGGTTCCATGAGGCCAGTATGTAGGGATCGTTGAAGGCCTTCTTGATCTTCAAGAGGACCCTCTTGTCCTCCGGGTGGCACTTTTCCTTCTTCGCAAGCGAAGGTCCAGCGAGGAGGAGGAAGGAGAGGACAAGGAGAGGAACGAATTGGGACTGTGGGTTGCTGGAAGGTCTCATCTTAGTTAGTGGCTGTTGAATGCGGTGATTGATTGGAGGCGGCGAGGAATGGCTGCCAGCTTATAAAGCCGAAGAGTAGCTTCAATTTGATTTTGAGATAAGTTCACGGGAAGTTCTCATCCTGGTCTTTCAGAAACCGGCTGGTCCACAGGAAAATCTAGTCCTGCATATATGGACTAGAGGGAGAGAGAGCCGCCACACTTGACCGGATGAACACAGCCCATATGGACTAAAAGAAAGGCGAAGGGGGGAGACAAAAAGCTAGGGATTCTAACCCAAAATATACAGCTCCACGTCATTGAGCTTCTAACATTCGAGAAAAGTGTATCAATGCCTCGCTCGGGTTGTCCCATTCAGATGCTCAATCAAGCTAGACTGCGATTCCAACATCACTTATCATCTTTGGTTATTGATCATGTAAGTATCGAGAAGATCCTTGAGTACACTGATGGGTGATCAATGAACATATTAATGCTAAATTGCTCAGTTCGATTTTGTCATTTTTTTCGTTCATGTTGATCAATGAACGGTTCTTCGTGGCTCTGATGGTGCTGTAGATACTTCCCCCCAGCAGTACTCGCTGGTCTTGAGTATCTTCAACAAGTAGAAGAATGTAAGTATCTGCAACGTGTTTCATTCATCCATCCATAAAAAGGCGTGGGCTGACCTTACCATTTATGATTATCTCTGATTTTGACTTATATATGTATGACATACAGCAGTTGATAGTAATTTAAAATTTTTTTTCATCGTGGAAAAAGCAGTTTGTGACCTCTACGGAGTAGGACATGGCAGCAGAGGGGGTGATGCACTGCATTAATTTAAATCCCCTAGAACAATAAATAATTCCATATTCGACTAACGAAGTCCAACAAATTAAATTAGATTAAACAGGATTAGTGTAAATTCCACTGTGTATTACCTTCTAGGTTCATGGATGTTTATGAGGAGCCAGGTGGCACTTTGAGTCTCTGTTTGACTTTATTAACTTAGCCATTCCATTACTGTACAGTCTATGTCATCCTACTGCATGGATGCCATGCTTCTATTTATATGACATGTCACTATTTGAAGAAGTACACATGGAAAGATAGACGGACTGAATTGGAGGAAATCATCCAAATCCATAAGTTCTAACCAAGGATTGAGGCTGATTACCGAGCTTCCCCGATCCCTCTAAGAAGGGATTGCCTCAGCCCCTTACGGGCAGTTGGGTCTGATTGGCATTTTTGGTGAAAGGAACACCGCAAATAGAAAGATTGATCTCATACAAGCATAAAGGAACATTCCATATCGTTTGATCCTAATCCCCTATGGAGTAAGCTGCTGTACAGCTAAGGCAACCACAAATCTCTAGATTAATGTCTCTGAAAGCAACAAAAGGGACGTGTCATTTCAAGCAAAATCTTCCTCCGTTCCATTCTTCCGATAGCCCTTCACCAGCTGCACTCTGGATTATCTTCTGACGCGGACAGATCGTAAACGAAGTGGCATTGTGTCGTCTCTGGTCAATAATTTCAGCCCATCATCAATTCATTTATGATCAGATTTGAGCGCCCACGTGTTGCGAACGACAACACCTTGTCTTCTTCTCTCTTTCCTATACCTTCCAACCACTTCTTCTGGGAGAGGGCAATGAGCCTTTTGAAGGAAGGTTGATTCAGATGCTTATATCACTAATGAAAATTTAATTCATAATTTTATCATTATACTAAAAATCTTTTTTTTTCTCCGTTAATTCTTTTATTAGAGAAAATATGAAAGATATTTATTAGTGTATTCTGATGCCCCTTGACAAGATATGACAGTCAAATAGTTTTCGAGAGTGGCCACCGGACACAGTAGAGGATACAACCTGAGTATGTATCTCATCACGGTTTCCCCCGAACGGGAAGTCAGGAAAAAAAAAAGAAGAAGAATGTGGAAGAAGTCCTGGCTGTTTGACCGTCTGATAATTGGGATCTAATGAACGCCAAGGTGTAACGGAGAAATAGGGTTCAAAGCAACAACCCTTCAAATTAGTACGAAATTAAAAGGTTTTATCAATAGGATTTGTCATATGTATTTGTTTCATTTTCCATTAGTAACCAAACAATAATACCAAGGAATTGTTGGTGTAATCTTGGAAATCATATCGGGGAGGTGCAGTATCTATGGGGTAATGTTTTTGAACTTGTTAAGAGACTTCTCTCGATTTTCCCTGTGAATCTTGGTGAAATCCATCTCTCTCTCCAGTGGCTAATTAACAAAATGAAAAACACCTTCCAGCTATCGGAAAACCGGTTCGGCTCAGCTGAGGTCCTGGGCCCAGGCCGCAGACGGCAGTGCTTTTCCAGTTGGCTGGGCTTAACTCCACGGGCTGTATCAGTTATGGGCCTCAAGGAGGGAGGGAGGGAATAGGAGAAGACACGGCCTCTGCTCATGAACCTGTACATTTGAGATCAGAAAAGCAGGTTCCGCACTGGAGAATCCTTAGCTTAGCCACAAAATTACGAGCATCTCCAACTGCCAATGTCCTGTCATAATCGGGTCGTGGAAGTTCTTGAATATCTGACTGGGAAAGGGGCCATCTAGTTGCGGGTCCGGTAAAGGAACCTTTTTTAAGCCGTCCACCTTAATCAGGCGTGAATTAGTTACCCTGTAATCATGTTCTCCACTGCTTTGAGACAGATTATTAGTGGGGAGGATTGCAAATAATTTTGCCATGAGTGGGCTGACTTTTATGCAGTCGAAATGCCTTTTTAGTATGGTGTTAGCAATCTTCAAACTTTTAATCTGTACTTCGCAAATAACCCCTATTGCTAATCATCATCATCACCGCGCATCGAAAAATTATCAGAATCAAAGATCGAAAAAGGGTTGTCTCAGGCTCTCAGCAATGTAAAACTGTTAGCCATGTTACCGGGTCATAAGACATCATTTACTCTCAAACCTTCAAAGCAAGGACAAGGACTGCTCTCTCTATTGCTTGAATGTCTCCCATCCATAGGATTCCCCGGAATCTCGTATTACAAATGACTGTCTACTTTGAAATTTGGAATGAGTGTAAATCCTGAATATTATTTCACCAGTTCGATTACTCTGAATGAAACCAAGTGCTCGTCCAACTCAATACGAGGCAATCATATCCGGAATGGAGGAACCCCTATCACGTTCGTTCCTTCTACACTGGTTTCCAGCTTCCGTGCCATGGCTTAGGTTCCAGAATGGAACTTTTCACCTTCCAGTTTTTTCCAAATCCGACAAAGGCTTCCTAGAGAAGCATCCTTAGAGAGTGAGAAGTTGAACAGCCCACCATTAGATTAAAGGTCGGCAGGGGAATAAAGATAAGGGAATAAGATTGCCACAACCAAAACGCATCTTTACGGGTAAGGTCTTATGCCCTTAAAAGCTTCCTTCCTCATACACTTTGCCTCTCTCTTTGCTTTAAGCCTCACTGCCATACACTGCTTTAGGCTCCATCTCCTTGGATTTCCAAACCTCTTTATCTGCTTCAGTTCCTTTCTCCATTTCATTTCTGCCTGCATGCAATAATAGCACGAAGCAAAAATGCACTCATGTGTCCAGTGCAACAAACCTTTTCATCCCTTGAAAATAGAGGTCTGGAGGTGGAGGTACCAAAGATTAATGAGAAAGTCAAGTGAAGAATCTGCAAAAGCTAATGACATAAATACGCCAAGTAGCTTACCAGTATTGAATGTTGAGAAAGACCATCTTTGTCCTTTCAAATGGGAATCATTCAACTTTTGCTTATTCTTTCCTCAATTCAATAATGTAATGCTGAGCTGACTAGTATTGTAGCCTTTAAGAAAAGGCAGTGCCTCTGGGGGCAAGAATCAACTTGTTTTTCATTCACCAGAAACAAACTTTACAGACTGTAGGAAGTAAAATTCCCGCCTCAGTAGAGAATAATAAACAAAGTAACCAAAAAGGTCACATTGAGCTGGTTGTAGGAGCTGAAAGGAGACAATGGATGCCTATACATTCTGGCCTAGAAAGTGACTACAGCAGTTAGTTCCCTGAGCCAAGAAACTTGCATACACCTTGAGCTCCTAAGCTACAAAAGACTTCTCAACTTCAACAATCTCAAGCATCTCGAAACTCCTGAATTTTAAGCCATTTGATAGAGCAATCTGCTAGCAGGGTCAGAATTTGTTGGTGCAGACTTGAGTCGATAAGGGGTGAGTGAGTTGTTGTTCAAGCTGAGATGAATTTTCTTGGCACTCTCGTGCACAGATGTTTCACTGCACTAACAGCTTCTGCTAACCAGCTATAACTACATAGCTATCTTGTTTCAGACACCAAGGAAGCTAATTTATTTTGTACCAACGCAGACATCAAACTTTTGCAAGGACAGGAGTAGCTTCGAAATTTACCCAAATGAGTTCTCAAGCCCCGCCCAAGAACCAAGACTACAAGCTCAAAGACATGAAGCCGCAGCTTGGGGAGAGGTGGCTTCATGGAGGACTACGAGGTAGTGGTGGATGGATAAGCAGCGAGAGAGCTACAAGCACTTATGACCTTGTTGAACAGATGTTCTACCTCTATGTTCGGGTTGTTAAAGCCAAGGACCTCCCTGTGAACCCAGTGACAGGAAACTGTGACCCCTACGTGGAGGTGAAGCTTGGTAACTACAAGGGAAGAACGCAACACTTTGAGAAGAAGACCAATCCCGAATGGTACCAGGTCTTTGCATTCTCTAAGGAGAAGATCCAATCCTCTGTCCTCGAAGTGTTTGTTCGGGATAGAGAAATGGTGACGAGGGACGATTACATAGGCAAGGTGGTGTTTGATATGAATGAGGTGCCCACCAGAGTCCCCCCTGATAGCCCTCTGGCACCTCAGTGGTATAGATTGGAAGATCGGAGAGGAGACAGCAAAGTCAAAGGAGAAGTCATGCTCGCTGTCTGGATGGGAACACAAGCTGATGAAGCCTTCCCTGAGGCTTGGCACTCTGATGCTGCCACAGTTCAAAGGGAAGGAGTTTTCAGTATCCGATCAAAGGTATATGTTTCACCAAAGTTGTGGTACCTCAGGGTAAACGTTATTGAAGCCCAAGACATGGAGCCCAGTGATCGGGCGCAGTTGCCACAGGCTTTTGTGAAGGCACAAGTTGGGAACCAAATACTGAAGACAAAAGTTTGCCAGAACCGAACCAACAATCCGTTTTGGAACGAGGATCTGATATTCGTGGCCGCTGAGCCATTTGAGGAGCAGCTGGTGCTTACAGTGGAGAACAAGGTGGGCCCAGGGAAGGATGAGCTGATGGGGAGAATAGTCATCCCACTCAACATTTTTGAGAGGCGGCTTGATCACCGGCCAGTTCATTCCCGCTGGTTCAACCTTGAGAAGTTTGGTTTTGGAGTCCTAGAAGCAGACAGAAGGAACGAGCTCAAGTTCTCAAGCAGGGTCCATCTTCGAGTTTGCCTTGAAGGTGCATACCATGTCCTGGACGAGTCCACCATGTACATAAGCGACCAGCGGCCAACTGCAAGACAGCTCTGGAAGCACCCCATAGGGATACTGGAAGTGGGAATTCTAAGTGCTCAAGGGCTTCTCCCGATGAAGACAAAGGATGGCCGAGGAACAACTGATGCCTACTGTGTGGCCAAGTATGGCCAAAAGTGGGTGAGGACTAGGACAATACTCGATAGCTTCAGCCCGAAATGGAACGAGCAGTACACCTGGGAGGTCTACGACCCTTGTACTGTGATCACGTTGGGAGTCTTTGACAACTGCCACTTGGGTGGGAATGAGAAATCCACAGCTGGTGGTGGGTCTAAGAATGATTCAAGGATCGGAAAGGTGAGAATCAGACTGTCTACCCTCGAGACAGACCGAATATACACCCACTCGTACCCACTTCTTGTCCTGCACCCATCGGGAATGAAGAAGATGGGAGAACTCCAGCTAGCAGTTCGGTTTACCTGTCTTTCGCTGGCAAATATGATCTACCTCTACTGGCACCCCTTACTCCCAAAGATGCACTACTTGCATCCTTTCACCGTGAACCAGCTCGATAGCCTGAGGTACCAGGCAATGAACATAGTCGCAGTTAGGCTCGGGAGGGCAGAGCCGCCCCTGAGGAAGGAAGTTGTAGAGTACATGCTCGATGTGGATTCCCACATGTGGAGCATGAGGAGGAGCAAAGCCAACTTCTTTCGGATTGTCTCCCTATTCTCAGGTTTGATATCCATGAGCAAGTGGCTTGGAGAAGTATGCCACTGGAAGAATCCCGTCACCTCAGTCCTAGTCCACATTCTGTTCTTCATACTCGTGTGCTACCCCGAGCTGATACTCCCAACGATCTTCCTCTACATGTTCCTCATTGGGATATGGAACTACCGGTTCCGCCCAAGGCACCCACCCCACATGGACCCGAAGCTCTCCTGGGCAGAGGCTGTTCACCCTGATGAGCTCGATGAGGAATTTGACACCTTCCCCACATCCAAACCGCAGGATGTGGCTCGGATGAGGTATGACAGGCTACGAAGCGTTGCAGGAAGGATTCAGACTGTGGTGGGAGATATGGCGACACAAGGGGAGAGGCTTCAGAGCCTCCTCAGCTGGCGGGACCCAAGAGCTACCAGCCTCTTTGTGGTCTTCTGCCTTATTGCAGCCGTCGTCCTCTATATCACTCCATTTAGGATAGCAGCTTTGGTGGCAGGAATATATTGGCTCCGGCATCCAAGGTTTCGAAGCAAGCTGCCTTCAGTCCCAAGCAACTTCTTTAAAAGACTGCCTTCTCGAGCTGACAGCATGCTCTGAACTATGGATTCTCATCTAGTATCGACTTCTGATGTTAGCTCCAGTCCGTTGTAACCGTGTGGTTTAATAAATTGTCTTCTGTGGCTTTATTGTGTACTGTCGCTTGGTTGCTTGTTCAGAACAAACAAACACAAAATTTGCATATGCATTCTGATTTGAAGCAGATCGTGTCTCTTATCGAAAGTATGGCATTCCATAGACCGTTGATAGTAACAATTTATACTCTAAAGACTGTCAAATGAGTGCAACTGCAAATGGTTCTGTTCAAATTGATGGGGAGCACAAATATGCCCTGAAACTAATCAATGCGGATGCAGATCATGAAGAGAAACAACACAAGAGTGATTTGCAATCACCTGCCAAAGTAAAAACTCAGAAATATGGATCACGAGTTTGTCGACATCAAATACGAATTTTCATTAGATCGGAAATATTCAGCAAAACATGCTCGTCGAACACTCAGAACCTAAGAACGCAAGAATCCAGAACCAATCCACTGACAGTGAGGTGTGGGTGGTAGGCAATGGGCTCGGGTCGAGGAAAGAAAGATGTGGGCTTGCAGTGTTATTTCAGTAATGGGCCTGTGTTCAGCTCTGGGGAGAGCTTTGGAACCTACGTGGACGGCCCAAGAGGGTGGTGTTTCATGAAAAATTGAACTCAGGCTCAGCCACTGCCGCTGCACATCTGCCTACGATTGATTATTATCGAGGGAATAAACGCAGTTTTGCTATATTTGTACCCACAAATTATGATCAGAAAGCAGAAAATTCTGTTAGCATATGTTATTTTTCTTTGTAGTATGTGCAGGGCTTGTACGGAGCTCTATGAAATCGAAACAAGTCATACAAGAAGTGTAAAGGAAATTCAGCCTTCGCATAACATATATTATTGTCTGATGGACTACATGTTATGTCAAAGACCTTCCATTAGATTCTAACCAAAAAGAAGAAGAAGAAGATGATGATGATGATGATGATGATGATGATGATCTGCCATTAGTGGTTGCTGGGCTATCGAAAAGATTGTCGTATCTCCCTGAAACAATGACTGCAAGTGATTGAGCTTGATTTTTCTGATTAAATTAATCAATCAACAGTCTGTTTTCAGTTTCCAAAAGTATATGTAGAGCAAGAATCATTTGACTTTTGCAGATTAGATCTGCAACTGCATCACCTAACAGCATATATGTTAGTTGAGTTTCATTGTCAAATCAAATCCATGGAATGTAGTCTCTCTTCTCTTCCAGGACTCCATCATGGTGAGACTAAACATCACAAAACAAACCTCCCATCCTTTGAAAAACTTACAGTCAATCCCCAAAGTCATACATATGCATATACACATTTATTTACATAAAAAATTGATATTATTTATATATTTTACTTTGTCAAATAAGAGATGCATGGCGGCCCTCCCTTCTTTCCGTAAGAAACTCTGATGAAGTGTGTGTGTGTGTGTCTATACATATATATATATATATATATATCCAAGCATCCACCTTAAACTTCATGACTTTCTCTAATAAGGAAATATCCAAGAACCAAGAGCAATGATATGCATAAATCTCGAGTTCACATAACATGCCTTTCCGATGATTTTTCAGTACTATGTCACTGGCCAGTTAAAGAAAAGGTGCTATTACCATGCAGGCATTTCAACACAGTGATGTTGACCTTTTCAGCACTACAGATGGCATGATGCCAAGAGATTTCCAGCCTCTCTCTCTTAGCAGACAGGCCAGAATATGAAGAAAAGAAGGCTAATTTTTACAAGGAAAAAAGTATTACGAAGCCACCAATTCCTCCTCCTTTTCTTTGTCAATCCTCCAGCTGTCTCCTCCTCATCTGCATTCTTCCTCCTCGGCTTTTCATGAGTCAGCGATGGCAGCTTACATGACCAATATACCCCACTTTGAAAACAAGTCTTTCGAGGAGAAAGGGTTGATTATCCTTTCCTCTTTGGCTAAAGTAAGGATTTAGGTTTTCTGTTTAGTATACCTCTATGTATTCTCTGAATTATCAATACATATATCGGTAAACTACAGTTAAGTCTGGTGTTGGGAGAAAAAAAAAAAAGGGCTAGTGATGATTATCTCTAAAATCATATGAAGTTGGGCTACTATTCTGTGTGTGTGACCTAATCATGTCGCAGTCGAGAGACCCAGTATGAGCTGAGAACCCGGAGGCGGTTGAAGTACTCCGCAATCGCAATCAAACACCTTGCAGCCTGTCGGGTCGTCAAGATTTGGAGCAACCGGTGGATCGTTTGGTACCTTAAATTATCTGCCTGTCAGAGTCGATTAATTAGCAATTGCATATATATAAAGATAGACAAAATTAAGCATAAGCACAAGAGTCAGCTAATTATACTTGATTTAAGTACGAGAATTTTCTCTATAAATGATAAATATATATAAATATTTATTTCACGTATCACATTTTTATAACATAACCATATTTATTGATATAACAAAATTTCTTCACCCTTTTAATAATTTTTGTAACATCTATAAGTGGTTTTTTTTAAGAGTCATTTTTTGTATTTTGTACACCCAAAACAAATGAAAAGCTTTTTATATTATATGAATATTTTTATCGTTTCTTTAAAAAATACTTGAATTCATTGTAAGACGTTTATTACCTTGTTAGAAGATATATGTATATATATATATATAAAGCGAAAATTTATCAAAAATTATATCTAAAAAAGGCAATCAAGGGTCCTAACCCAACCCTCCCCCACAAAAAAAAAAAGAAAAAAAAGCAAGCTAGGGCATAATCTGCAACCAAGTAATAAAGTTCCAACCTTCAAGTCTAGATCGATTGATTACCAAATTGATGGGATGGCAATAAAGTCAACCATATGGCCCTATAAAAAGGGGTCAACGAAGAAGTTGTTCACCACATTGATTCTTTGTTATGTAATAATTACCCTAACGTCCCACATTGTGATTGGTTGGCACCCTTAATAATTGTTCCACTTACTTAGTTGTCTTTTTTCTTTTTTCTTTTTTTTTACAGTTGTCTCTTCATGATTTCAGTTGCAGCATGACAGAATCCATATAAATCAGGATAAATTAGGTTAGATATGATGATATCAATTTCAATCTCATATAGATGAGTCTTAAACTCATTCTCGGAGATGGAATTGTAAGCCTGAGCCTCCCTCTCCTCCTGCAACTTCTAGCTTATGAGTTTCCAATATAACCAAAAAAAGAAAAAGCAAGAAACAGCCTTATTATCCTTTAGCAGTATAATGATTGTGAACTTAATATTCAAAAGGTTCATTTCGTGCAATTACCAGCGTGAGTCCCTCCAATCACTCATGGAAAATTAACTCATCTTTTGGTATGATCTCTTGTCGTATGTCTGAACCCTACCTAGGTTTGACCTGTGAGTTTGTCCTACGAGCTGCTCATCTCCTGATTTATTATGTTATCTGATGATGCTATCTGTTAGAGATCACTCAAGCAAAACCTAAGGAAGATCTAGCTGAAAAAAGAGGACAAACCCTCAACCTTCTTCGATATAATTTCTCAAAATTCTACAATTCTGTTCTAATTTCTTTCTTTCTTTTTTTGGGTGGGGTATAAAATGTTCTAATTTCTTTTTTCTCCTTAAGAATTGTCAGCCCCATTTTTTTCAAGGTAAAAACAGAGGAGATTCTGTTTTTCTTTTTATGGTTTTATAGCTATATATAGGTCAGCTGGACAATTAAATTATTTTCTTCTTCTTGATAATAAGCAATAATCCCTAACATAATCAGTGAAAATTGTCAATAATTAGTGGATGTAATTGGGTTTCTTTTTGTGTTTTCCACTACAATACTTGCATATATATATATATATATATTTTTTTTTATAGGATAATCTTAGGATGCAATCACGACACCGGCAAATAACCTTTACCGTGTTAATCTTACTGGAAGAATCGGATGCAAATATTGAGGACCTTCTCTACAGGATCACTAGATTATGGCATGTTCGGATTATCATTTGTTAGGGTAAATTTCTGACTCTATAACTTTTACCTGGGATGAAAATTCTTCTTCCATAACCAACACTGTGTGTTATATGTTAAAAGTCGGCCCGTGAGAGAGCAGACTCGTCTCCATCCACAGGAGACAGTGTCCATATCACATATATTAATTCTTAATGGATTTTTTTTCGATATAACCTAATCTTTCCTAATAATATTGGGAATTAGGTTTGGGTGTAAGCAAAACCGTTGACCCTTGGCAGAGAAGATTCAAAGGGGAAGTAAATAGGGTCAACGATGAAAGATGCTTTTCTGGTCAGACGGTTGAGACCATGAATGATATCACCTAAAGTATGGACTCCTTGGCCCTTTTCCGGGGTAGGGATGCAATTACATTTACTACTAGCGATTACTATGAACAAACTCTCCGAACTGACTGACCAGTGACCAGCCCAATTTTATATATTTTACATGACCTCAAAATGGAAATTACAAGTGCAATAATTTTGTGTGGTGTTTTCTTCTTCGATTAGGAACTGGGTATGTTTTATTTCCTTTTTGAAAAAACAATTCCGGTTCTCTTCTTTTCCTTAGACGATATATATATATATATATATATACATATGCACATATATATATATATAAGAGGCCACATAAAAAGAAGAAGAAGAAAGATACAGAATTTCAGTAAAAAAAAATTATTATATCAAATTTCATACGAATAATAAGATGAAATTGTATCAATCTGGTTATTTTTTTAAGAACTCATTGAACTAATCAATTAGATTAGGGCTGAATTATGATTGTAAGTAGATCAAAAGGTTTATATATATGCAGATTCATTGGAGACATAACGGTGGTCTCGAGGAAGAATTGAGCTGAGATGTGGGGTAGTCCGGTAGTTTTTTTTTAATCCCTAATCCTCATTTATTTATTAAGGGTTTTCCTTCATAATGGGTTTGATAAATATATATATATATATATATATATGGTGAGGGGAAGGGTGTAAAAATGTTGGGGACATGTTGTATACATGATGAGAAACTTTGGATTTCCATAAGAACATTTAGGAACTATATTTTTGGTGTATCAAATATGTATACCACTTATATTTCAAATTATAACCATATTATTATGATTGCATTTTGAGCTGGAAAATCTTGGATTTAGTAGTAAAAAAAATTTTCAAAAAAACAACATGCATGCTTTTGAGAAAGCGGATTAAGGTGTGCAGATATAGAATGGATTAAGGTGTGCAGATATAGAAGAACTAGAAAAATGATAATACTGCGGGCAGGAGATCGGCTAATTATTTACCTGCCTGACGAAGTCTTCGACAGTGGAGAGCTTGTTCATGGCGATGGTCATCTGACCCATGTAGTTGGTCATCTCCGGAGGACTGCTCAGAGAATGGGAAGTTATGGTTTCGGAGAGAGACTGATTCAGAGCCTCCAGCCCTTGAGACAGTGCCTCTTCCGACTGCTGTGTTGATTGTTGCAACCCGCATATCCCCAGTATCTGTTGTTCGCTCAGTGGCTCCATCTGGTTCAGTATTACCTGTGATATTTCACAGAAGCAGAAACCGAAAAATGAATAAATATGGATACCCTCATTCTTTAATTGCTAGCAGAGTCAGGCAAGCCTCAATATCAAGAATTCCCTTCTTTTTTTTAATTTTCTGGTCTTGATATTCGCTATCTAGCTAGAGATCAATGGAAGTGTACGAACAAGAGAGAACAAAATCCTCCTCCCTGTACTGGAGTAAACATAGAGGTTGCAAGTTTAGTAGTTAGCAAGAGACATCACTTTAGGAAAAATAGCTCCTTATTCGACCCTTCTTCTAGAAAACTTCAACATGCCATCTTCCGTCATGCCATGTTTCTTCTGTTTTCACAAACAAATACATGAATTTTGTACAGCATGGAAGGTAACTGGGAAGCATCGATGACGCTTAGTTAATAAGTGAGTCACCTTGGTGAGCTCGGAAGGACGAAACCCTCCTATCCACATGAAACATCGCTCGGCGGGAGTCTTCCACATGCCAGAGACGAGGTGGAAGACATCCCACTTAGCGACCGTGCTCTTGAGGTTCATCATCTTATCGTAGTGGGCCAAGCATCTGTCCACAGACAGTCGCAACTGGTTCTCAGGCAATTGCTCCTGCACCGCCGCCCGCAGCTCGCACACGAGAAATTTGTGATCATCGAGCCACTTCGCATACTCCACGTCAAACACGGCAGCTTCTACCGAACAAACAATATTAGCCAAAAGCCTTTGTAACATGAAAACTTAATTATAAGAAACACTACATACATATATATATGTATGGTTTCTACAGTAAATACTAAACGTTTCCATCATGTCGTGGACCAGAATTATAATTTTGTTTAAAGATGGTGAACTGTAGAAGTACCGGGGCTGATGCTGCCGATTCCAACCAGAAGGCCTGACTCGGGTGCTAGAAGACCTCCTCCACCGATAATTAATCCCTGTAATTACGGGAAAAAATTTAATTACATTGCGTTAAAAAAAATTATCAACGTATTAATCATAGAGAGATCGGTAGAGAAGTTCTATCAACTCAATCATTACATATATTACCTGAGCTCCAGCCCTTTGCAGCTCCTGTTCCAGCTGGGTCAGCTTAATCCTGCTGGATTCTAGCTGCTGAATGTAAGCCTGTTCGTAAATGCAACATTTAAGCATATATATATATAATGTTTAATTTTCATCAAAATTGAAGAGCCAAAAAATTTAACTTATTAATTATATAAACCAATAAGATGAAAAGATTGACCTTTTTCCTGAGTCTGCTTTTCTTAGCCGCCTCTCTATTCTGAGCGAGTCTTCTAAGGGTCTGCATGACCATTCATACATATATATATTTATCATGATGAAGCACGTTCAGATAATCTAATGATAAAAAAATAATAGAAGAATAAAGTTTACCTATAACATAAGAACGAGGGAGAAGTGAAACCAATTAACAGGAGATAAGTTGGAGTTATCAGAGGATATGGTCGCAATTTAGGTTCATAAATCTTATCCTGCAGAGTATGCAATGCCGTAATTATTTCGATAATTACCTTAGTATCTGGTGTCTTAGGCCCATCCTGCTCAGATCTGGATGCCGCGCCTTTACTGTTCCCTTCTTTCTGTATGTACAACAGAATAAATATTCATATAAATCATTATCTCCAAACGAGTAGGTGGATATTTGATAAAGTATTAGATGGTGTATTTTTTTTTTAATTTTACTGACTTCGTAATTTATAGGCACATCGTTACCTTGATAATTTTGCCCGGTCGGGGTTTTGATGGTGCAGCTTCATTCTGAGTATCAGCAGGCTGCATGGATGGTTCCCGCGGTGTCTTGGAACCGATGATTGATGGAGAATTAACTACTAACATGCCGCCTGTACTGCCCTATATATAAAAGCACACCCACTGTGATAAACAACTTTTTTTTTATTATAGTTTCGTAAACAATTTATTAACTAATTAGAAGTAGGCTGATAGAAGGTTTAACTACACCTGCAACAGCAGGAGACTGATTATAGACGTCTAGAGAAGGTAATATGTATACCTTACTGTTGTTTGATGGATCTACGTGCATAGGCTGCGAAGGGAAAATGTTGAGAGTCGGAGGCCTCATTTCGCCACTCTCTGTTCATGTAAAAGCACCCAATACACTCACTTGTCATTATACACACACACACAAACACAGAGGGAGAGGGAGTTTTTCTTCGGACGCAATGATTGAAGAAGGGAGGACAAGCACCGGAGCGCTATGACAGATGGAAACGGTAGGGTTTTCTTTCTTTTCTTTTTTTTTTACAGACAGAAAACAAGATATAACAAAAACTAAAGAGCTGAAAAATCAATTCTCTCCTTTTAAAGTTCAAAAGATAAATAGGTGGAATAAGAAGCAGCAGCAGCAGCAGCAGCAGCAAGAAACCCATGCCTCGCTCATACAGAATTATACCAGTGATGGGTCGGCTAGGAAGGGTTCAGAAAGTGCTTCATGGAAAAGGATATATGTAGGAAAAGAGGATACAAAAAGCATCTGTATATGTAACTATTCATGTATGTATATTATTCTTGAAAATGGAAAAGTAGGTTTTTTCTTTTTGAATTCCTGGAGTACTTGCTCTTGATTTTCCATCTGCAGATTTGAAAAGGTGTGGATCTGGTCAATGGAGAAGTACGATCGGAATTTCTCCTGCAGGTCATGCTTTCCTTGTGGCTCCCTCGCCTCTCCTTTTACTTATCATCTCTGAGCATCTATAACATGTACAGTACAGAAGAGAGGGGATAAAGGGAGAGAGATTATGGTTGCCTACGCTGTTTGTCGGATGGCAGCTCGTGTCCGTCGAAGTAGAGGAAGACTGATTGATCGAGCTCACCCAAGTCGTATGCCATGGGAGCCTCTTTTCCGCTGAATCGTAAAACAAGACCAGCTATTAATATGATCTCTGAAGAATCCGGTAATATACATGATTTTGGAGATAGTTAATTGGGATGCGATGAAGGGAAAAATGAAAAAAAAATACATGAAATTATTGCTGGCTGTTATGATGGATGAGGATGCAGAGGAGTGGAGCAGCGCCAGCTGGTGCTGGTGTTGGTCTTGCAACTGCTGATGCTGCGGTGGCTGTCGGGGATGGTGGAGCTGGCTGCTGATCGGGTGTTGGCTCGTGGCAGCAGCGGCCTTGTGGTTATAACTGGAACTTGCCATGAGAGAACAGCTTACTCAAACATCGGGATGCATGCTGCTCACGGTGTGATATGCCGAGTGCTTCGAGCTCTTCAACTGCTTCCAGTTCCTCGAGAGAATCTCATCAATGGTGGTGTAGAAGAAATTTTCTTCCTTCGAAGATAATTCCTCGTGCTAACAAACGAACAGCCTCAGCTTTCACACTAGCACAGAGGAGGGGAGAGAGAGAGAGAGAGAGAGAGTCAGTCATGGACTCAAGAAAGCTGTTCTATTCCTGACAGATGAGGACGATCAGGGAAGAAAGAAAAACCGGGCAACTTGTACTGCCAAGAAACAAGAACGGACCCAGAGACAGGGAAGAAGAAAAGAAAAAGAGTCTCCTGAAATTTATCTTCTTCGGTTCATCCACGTCTCTCGCCGCGAGAAGACGAGCAGGAGCAGAGAGGGGAGAGAGAATGGTGAGAAGAAAATATGTGCACCGAACGCTCATACAAGGAAGGCGGTTCATAAATAATATATAACCCATACCTCTCTCTCTTTTTTTTCTTTAATAAGGTTATAAGTATAAATATTATATTTATTTAAAAAATTACGATCAAAGAAATTTCAAGCTAACTTTAAATTAAATTAAATTTACTGAAAGAAATCTTCCCTAATACTCTCGCTAATATTACTGAAAGACCCCCTTTTTCATGAAAGATACCCGGCTTTTGGGGAATCTCTTTGTAAAACCGCCAGACCCGGCATGGGCTGTGACTTTCGGGCCGTTTAGGTATGGGTCGGCCACAAATAAGAATTTTTTTAAATGAAAAATCGTGAGAAAATATGGAAAAAAATATCGATTAATTATGTCACAAATAATTGTATTTTAATATTCTTTTAAAATCAACATAAAAGTTGCTTTAACCCATCAATTATTTCACTTAAAACTTTGATCCTAAATTCAAATTTTATTTAAATTTATTTTAAAAAATAATTAATTTTATTTCAGGAAGGGCTAGGCTATCTAAAACACAAAGCAATCGTGCTTGGGTAGGGGATTTCTGGACCGTATCGGGCCGGCCCGGTAAAAACCGCCCATCAGATAGCCTGCCTCTCTTGTTCCGAGTTTTCTTCCAAACAAAATGACAAGGATGACCTTAACAGGTCCGAGAATTTACTGTAGAAAATTAATTGGATCGGACAATATAAGTTCGAACCAAGTTGGTTTATTAACACACTAAGTTGGTTCATTAACACTGCTAAATTATGAATATTCAGTGCTGGTGAGATTTGAAATATGCTATTTTTTTTAAAAAAAAATTACCTTCAATATTAAAGTCAACCAGCCCAAGTTAATTTTCAGAGCGTGATCTTCGTGCAAAAAAGAGGGTAAACAACTCGCACATGTTGCTATTATTACATATTTGTCCCTGAACAAATATGTATGTAAATGTATATCATACATTAGCTGCTCCTGCTCGCCGCTACCGAACCTTCGGGAGAGCGGGGGCAGTACAGTCACAGCACGGTGTTAAGGGCAGCTGTCACTCCGGCGAGAGTTTTCTGTGGAGACCGTGGACCAGGGGACACGTGTAGTGTCCGTTCGCGAATGTGGGACCCACTATTCGAGTATTTTAAGAAAGATGAAACGAGTGGGACCCACCGTTCCCATGATTCTCATTTAACACCCCGTTTTCAACCACTCCAAAGATGAGGGCCGTCGGGTGACCGAACACGCCAACAAAAAAATAAGTACGACTATAATTTTACATGTAATTGTCTTTGCTCGCCCATAGAGCCCTTCTACATTGCCAAAGGTTTTCGAGCTAAAACTGGGCAGTCACTCGCAAAAGGGGGAAGACCGCCCCTGCCATCATATTTAGGCTGGGTTTCACTGCCTAGGCTTACACTATATGGAGAGCATAGAGGAATTAAATGCTATTTCGAAACTCCTCTCCCACTCCCTCCACGCTCATGGGTTTGGTAATGAGCTCCATCGAACGGCGTATAAGCTCATTACCGGCCCTAATAGCAAAGCTGCCCAACTGTTTTCACCACCTTTTGTCTGTCGATTAGGGGTGGTAATGCATGCCGGCACAATCTTATCGGGTCATGGCAGCACGGCACGAGCGCGGCATGCTTGGCTTATCGGGCTGCACAGAACGGAACGGCTTGATAAGAAATGGAAAATCGTGAATAGGTCCCTCCACTTCTCCATTTGTTCAATTGGAAAATCATTATTGAGCACTAAAATTCGACTAAACATTCTGCACTGCAATACGGCAAAAAATTGAAGGTAGGCAAAATCAAAATAGCGAACCCCGAATAGCAAATTTCTCCGCAAGAGTAGATCTAGGTCTTTTAAAAATCCACAAAATAAGGTGACCATTCTTGCATGTGAGACAGAAGACGACCGGTCCCACCGGTAGAGGCACGACTGAATTCCTTCTTTCTATACCCGCTTCTGCACATAATCACACCATCTATGGCCAGTGGAAGCTCTTCAAAATGTGACTAACACTTTGACCACTCCTTCATTGTCCTCTTTTTCCCTCTAGTAGTAGTAGTAGATGTCTTAGTTTAAACAGTATTCACTTTTTTACTTGCCTTGACCATGTCTATGCCTTGCTTGATGTCATTCGATTCATCTTCATCTCGGGAGTGGGCCATCCGTATTCATAAGATCAATATTGAACGAACTCTTTATTATAAGCAATAGTGAAAGAATTAGGTAAGATAAATAGATTCCATACACACACAATACTAAAAGGTGCAGGCATGACAATCGACAAAGCATTCCATACATAATCGTATTGTAATATTACAGAATCCTTATTTCCAAGAAGTAAATCGGTAGCAGTAATCAATTCAATCGAGCAAAGACAACATCAAGATGACGGGCGACCTGGAAAAGGAAAGCCAGAGGTTGGTGCTCGCGGCTGGGGGGAAGATGATGGCGACCGGCGCTCGCGGGCGAGCCACGAGCTGGAGCCTGGACTCTGGAGTCTGGTGTAGCAGAATCGTAAGGGAACTGTAATATCGTGCCGTGCTTGACCTACTTGGCCCAGGCACAACATGATAGTGGCTTGGCCTGATAAGGCTCGGCCAATGCTCTGTGTTATGGTGCCGTGCTATCGGGTCGGGCCAAAACCTGCCACTCCTACTCTCCATGTATCCCGAGGAAACTAATCTCACGTACGTACCGTGCGGCAATTAATGAAATCCATAAAGTAAAATTCCTTTTGCATTATGTTTTGAATTTTAAAAAATGACATTATAAAACAACAAGATATTCCTTTCCCATTAGCCAGGGCAACCTATGCTCGGGCATTGCCCTGGTCAATGTACGAGATGCTTCCGGCTGAGACTCCGACTCCTGCACCATCGGTTAAGTTTACCCCACGTAGATCACGCCGTCCTTTATTATTATTATTATTTTGGAGCTTTACTGGTTTAGTAAAGAAAGGTTGCTTATAAATTAGATAATCATCATCATTATTTTGTTTATATGGATACTATTTAAAATTCTAATAGCTAACTATTTCATCAAATAATATTATTGTATAATGTGAGACTTATCTTCAATTTTTAAATATCGACTTATGAGAGTCTTAAAATATAAACTTTATCTAATGCATATTATTGGTTGATCAATTAATTGATTCCATGTAATGTAGTCACTATCAGATGTATTAATGTGTAACAACTGCCCAAAAAGATACGGCAGGCAGTTAACAGTCAAATTCTTACTAGTGGGCATATGACAAAAATAGGGAATTGGTTCTTTTTTTTTTTTTCTCTCTCTCTCTTTTAAATCCCGTCAAAGCACGGAGTGGAAATGAATGAATGAATGAGTGCGTGAGTTAGTGAACGGAATCATAACACTTACACAAGGTCAGACTGAATTAATCTCCAATTTTTTTTTCAACATCATATGGTAAAATGTGGAGACTGATTTAACCGAGGGGGATGAATCCCTTGAAATTTTCAAAACCAATGAAAGTTCAAATAATTACTATTGGGACCAGCTCACTTGTGGAAGAAGACAGTCAGGATTAATCTTGGCCAGATGATTAAGGTAGATGTAGTAGGTGAACAATTTTTTTGTAATGATATGCAATTAATTAAAACACATCTTATATTGACATAGGTTGATCGATGTAGTTTGGTGAATGAATAAAAATCATTATTGAAATAGATTTCAATTAGTTAGTATTCATGAAATTTATAGGTAATATGTTGTATAATTTTAAAATAAAAATATATTATTTTTATAGGGGTTATTGGCGATATTCCTAAAGCATAGGTACGAAAGTCATGTTAGCGCTTGTTTTCCCCAGAGAATATGTTTCAGATGGGATGAGTGCAAAAGTCCATGGAATGACGGAGTAAGTTTTGACCAATACCATCATACCCTAACAGTAAGATGGCTGCCTTTCTTTTATCTTGGTCTGATAAAATCGCACTTGTAGTTCAGATGGGGATCAGTCGTCTCTCAACTTCAGATGACCCGGTCAGTCGGAGATTGGCAATCCTAACCATCTTGGGCTATCACCACCAATTTGCCCCTCTCTCACTGCATGCGTCTATGCAGTGCGGCGAGCGAGGAACTGGAAACTGCTCCAGAATTTTGCATACGCCTCTAGCAGTGCGAGTAGGTTCCATGACGAGCCTAGTCAAGATGCGTCTAAACTCATTACCGCACCTGCTAGTAGAGCTTAGACCCAATACGCAGCTTATGCTCTCTGTGATGTTACTCGTACACTTTGTGTTAATTGCCGATGCCTATACCATTTATCAACGAAAAAAAGATCACATTTCTAGATTTGGACATGACCTAGTGTGTGTATGTATTCAGTCTCCAATCGATTCAATCCTACCGAAAAAGTTATTGCAACCCAACCCGATCTCTGTATCTGCAAAGCTATTTTCATATATTATAATACAAATTAATACTGTTTTTTTAAATTACTTGTTTCCCATTTTTGAAGAGCAATTAATGGTACTTTTCGATTGCTTTGATCAGTGGCTCAGTTAGGCGACAACGTTGGCAACAATGTCGGGAGGGACTGTACACAACCAAAATCTTGGCAACGTTTCGACATTCCTGAATCATTTGTTATATGGATAACATTTTTCTTCATATGTAATATTAATATTTAAGGCCGTAAGACGAAAGATTAATCATTGATTGACCCAAATTAGCCTCCCCAGACTGCTCTCTCTTCTGCTCAACATAAACTAAAAGTAAGATAAAAAATTTGTCGACCTACGATTTCAAAATCGAAGCAGTCATTACCTATTCATTTAGACAGTTGAACAATGAATTATCCACACCAAAAAAATAATTGAAATTGATCGTGTACAATCCCATTACCTAATTACAACATACAAAAAAAATTAAATTCCATGTACTTTATTATATCATGTATCTTAACTTATGTGTTAGGGTTACGTATGTATTAGAGATTTTATTATCACTTATAAAAGGGTTGTATATGTCATTAGGGAGGGCCCAGATATGTCTTTAATCTACAAGAACACTTACATATGTAAATACAACTTGCACATAATTCTTGAAAAAGCCAATTGGACCATTTATACTCTTTTTTTTTTTTTACATCAACATCATCCTACGTAATCATGCGATGCGATCTCGTATGTCAACGACATGGCACTAATTTGATTAAAATCAATCGAACCCGTTAAATAGATTAAGAGAATAATTGAGATTGCCGTAAACCACAGTAAGTACTTGAATTCCAAAGTATTTAAGCATCCATTGATTTTTTTGCATATCCTGTTATTTAAATTATGTTGACAATCGATTGTGTGACACAAAAGTTAACAGTGACTCTTCGCTCAATTGGAAGATATGTGTAAATTAATTAGTGAACCAAGTTGCTGTAAAATGTAAATGCCCCCTTTTTTTAATTTTTGTTTTTCCGTTGAAATCTGGAAACTATTATCTTATTTTAATGATATTAACTAATCCCTATCGAAGCTCTTTCCCGTATAAGATATTATACAACAATATATATATGTATGTATATATTATATGAACCTAGATAGTGTTAGGATAAAGAAACATAAATAATCATTATTGGGAACGAATTTAAAATCTTTTAGAGTTATATTTATAATAATGTCATTATAACTAATTATCCCGACAACCTATATCTAACCCCAACAATTATTATCTTGTTTTGTGTAAGTGTGTGTGTATACACACACACACACACACACACAGAAGTTGCATTTGAGAATTCCAGTTATAAATTTATTCCTTTATGCTCTTCTCGAATCCCACTTCGAACCTTTCCTCTAGTGAGAGACGTTTCCATTAATAAAATGAACTGGAAGGAAACTAGACATTTTGGATTAGGTACATCAGAACATGTCTGCCGAGTAAATTAATATTGCAATTGCTGAGATTAATCAGTGTTTCCTCCGTCAACTAATGACTGATCTGGTACGGAATGTAGCCCTTCTCCTCTGGGAAGATGCCTGGCTTGATAGGATCCAGCAGAATAAGCGATGTGGCTTACAACTTATAAAAAGCCAGAGGTTAATTCACACTTGATTAAATTTCGCAAATCCATGATTCAAACCCTAATTATAACAAGGTGGATACATTCAGAGAACCCTAATTTGTGAACTCAAGAGCACGTCCGACTCTTTCTTCCCTGGGACATACGTATGAATGTGCACCCTTCCATATTAGTGAATATTGTATACATACAATAAATATTTGCATACACCAACTAATCAGTAGGTTGTCATTTTTCCTTCTACTTATAGATTCAAAGCGAAGAAGGACAATTTTAGAATACAGACACATAAATGCTGAGTCTTTGCCTTTATATTGCAAATGATAATGACAGGGAGACAACATGTCAAAGTTCAACGGATCGATCATCGCCTCAACCTTCTCCTCTGCCAAGTTGCATACGCTGTAACTCATGCACCCCTTGGGGAGTGCAAGCAATCACCCGCTTCAATAGTTTATGCATATGATTGACTTTCATCTCGATCAATTTGGGCGTCATCTAGGGCCAACCCATGCCCGAAAGTCACGTTCAACAATATTTTGATGAGGAGAAAATCCATATTTAAAGAACTCTATCTCTCTTAGTAGGTCGGTCGAATTCGAATGTAAATTAATTGGAATGAATTATTACCCATCTGGATATATGATAGATATATACTGCATGCACACCAAAAAGGGAAATTCATATTCAGAAAACTTAGTCCTAATTTGCCCTCCCTTGGGTACAATGAGTCAATGACTAGCTAACAAGGTAACAATCACCATAGAGCATGACAAAAATCTAGCAGATAGCTATATATATATATATATATATGTCCAGGATCGGAGCAATAACAATACAAAGATGGCCCTAGCATGATTTATGGAGTCTTTGCTTCTATTATAGCCTTCCTTTACATATATAAAATTAACATTCCCTCTTCTATGTATATAGTATTTGTCTTTTATTTCACTTTTGCTTGTTATATATATGTGTGTGTGTGTATGTGTGGTTTCAGATTAATAAACTAGAGCTATACTCTCTCTAGCTAGCATTTTTATAGGTATATCCTGGATGTATTCAAATGATGATTTGGTCGGTTGGTTAACAATATCGGCCACCAAAGATGTACGGTGTGCCTAATCTTGGCTTGTTATTTTCGATATGCACCCATTGAAGTTTGGTGAGATTAATTAGTTCATATTCAAGTTAAATCAACTCATTACTAAGTGCATTGTTTCTAATTTTATTTAAAGGAAATGGGCCCAAATCTAACTTGAAACATGGAAACACTTTAAGGGTTGACCAAAATTAGTTAATGGGCAACTATTTGAACAGTCATTGCTTAACAAGCAAAAGAAAAGGTGGATATTTGTTTATGGTTGTATATATATAATATATATATATATGCATCAATGACTATATGAATAATCAATCACTATATATAGCCTCTATTAGTGAACCTAAAAGTATGAGCAGCTGCTCGTGTAAAAAGTCTGGATTTAAATTTGGAATTGGATGTTTCATCGATGGGTCGAGAGTTGTGGAGATGGAAAGGTTTTCGCTAAATTTGGAATCCCACCCCGTGCTCTAGAAGAATGGGTCGTGAGATGAGATGGAAGAGGGCCGCGGCCACTATCACGGGCCCTATGAATGATTCAACACCTGTCATGTGTCGACAAAAGTCCGAAGCTTCCAAGTGGTCCAATGAGAACAGTTTCCCTTTTTTTTTTAAACCAGAAGCTCAACTAGTCCTAATTGTGAGTCAACTCGTTAAGGAGGAGAAATTTCACTTCGTCTGATACTCGAAAAAAGGGTTTTTGCTGAATGGATTTGAGGCAATAAATCGCCTCAATTAACTCACTACGCCAGTTCCTCTTTTGTCTTGTGGGGGGCAGCACGAGGACCATCTCCAGTTCCTATATATAGTAACTTTCTTATACGGTCGTGGAGCTTGCTTCCTCATTTGGGTTTTGGATGTCAACTGCATTTTAGTCAATGTATTCCCTCTCCGCTTGGTAAACTTCTACAAGAGAAGAAGAAATGAGCGTGGGAATTATTTAATGAAGAAGGAATGAGTGTCAAGCAAACAAAACAAGCAATGATAGACTAATTTATTCTATAAACTCGCAATATCCTTTATAAATCGATGCATCAGCTTGACACACGAGACGGGAAATTTCAGAAGCATTCACAATAAGGATAAGAATTATTCTATGGACGTCATCAATCTAAGCAAGTGAAGGGGGCGGGGTATCGTGCAGAGCTCGCTCCTTCTCCTATCTCTTTCTCGGCCTCTGGGATGAGATCGATGCTTCCGGCCGAATGGGAGTGATGGGCCTCCATACGGGCCACGAACCCGATTCCATCAGCTGGACGATGGGCTTTGAGTCATCTTCACATGCAAGGTCGGGCTTGGAACTTGGGCAGTGGCCCAATTCAGAGTAGTTCAAGAGTCCAAGCTGCAATGTTGATTTATTCTCTCAGACAGTTTATTTTAACACTCGAATCCTTAACGCCTTGGCAGGTTGGCACAAACCTAGTAAGTAGTAGGCATCTGTTTTATCATTGGTTAACAGGGAGGCTGAAGGAGACAGTCGTCTCTTCTGGAAATCTTACATGTTTCAATCCTGGTTCTGTCCCCTTCTGGCAAATGAGATGCACCTTCATGTCGACTTTGAACAGTAGATTTTTAACGTAGTGTCAGGCCGAAGGCATGAATATGTTTAGGTGAGACAGTAATCGGAGTCAAACAACTGTAGCGCACGGAGAAGTTCTCCCTCTGACTTGGTTCCGTCTGTGCCTTCCTCGAGTAGAACTTGGTCATGACTCACTTAATCAGTCCTGACGATTCATTCTGAGTTCCTGAGACAACTTTATCAGACAGCTCTTTCCATAATCCCGTTGATGTTGGGAGACTCCCAACAGTCGTCTCGCTAACTTTTCAGCGCTCTTTTAGAAAAATAAAGCTGTTATGCGATTTGCCATAGCACGTACATTGACTGAGAGGAAAAATGTGCACTCCCCGCTGTAATAAGCCAAAAGAGATAGGGAGAAAAAAAAAAGCGAGAGAATAATATGTACCTCTGTGAAGAATCTCTGGATGAGAAGTTTCGGCTATGAAGCCCAGATTCCTTATGAAGGAGCCACGCACCGATTTTGGTCCCTCACTAAGGAATCTATACTATCATTCTGAAAACAGGTTATACGTATCCGTTTCTAAAAAATGTTTCATCATGTTCAGTCTGCATTCAGTAGACTTGAATGGGAAAGGCTAACATTCCTGTAGGTGGAAACTATGCGATCTGGATTGTGTGCTCGACAATCAGCAGTTTGGAGCATGTTGATATTATTTCTTAAGAGTTAGGATTTCTTAAGTGAGAAGGCACGTGAAACTCAGGTTATGATGATTGACAAAATGGAGGTGGTTAGAAGACCATAAATTCTTTCACAGGGGTGTGCCTAGAACAAAAAATCAAACTGTATTCCTCAACAGAGTAGAGCAAAGTTGGCTGACAAGCAGATTCAGCAACCTTCGCAGTAAGTCAGTAACTCAACTCAGTCCGGTAGAGAAATGGCTAGTAGGTAAGCCAAAGAAGCGAGTGTAGTTCAAGCAGAAAAAATTTCGGTCATGCCGAGCCTCAAGAATCAGTGGGTACGTCCGAGAACACAACCTCCCACATAATGCAGCCCCCGTGAATATTATAACCCTGGCCTCACATAATTGCACCTCGGATGTTGCATGATTTGACGATGACCGATTCAATGCATCAAAAGTAAAGGTAAGCAATAATGGATGCCAACTTTTGTAGAGTTGACGAGGACTGTGGGTTCTGCCAGGAAAAACCACAAAGACAGGTCACGAGAAAGTGATGTAGCTACAAACATTGCCATAATTATAAATTGGCAACGATTCAACTACTGTTAAGTCCTAGACATCACTGTGTCAACATGATCAAGTTCTGAATCCAAGATAACAACCCCAAATGTACAACAAAGTTGCAATTCAGTTCACACAAGGCCTCCTTGGATTAGGGTCACGATCCTCCACTGGCAGAATCAAAGACAAAGACAAACCCTGTCGCATTTAGAGTAAATGCAGACATCGAGTCATACAGGAAATCTAAAAAAACTAGGAAACGTACCAACGGTAAGACGAAGCAAGTCTTAAGCAAGCACTGCAAGATTGTCCAAGAAACTGACATGGAACAAGAGAGGGGATACAGGTCTCTAAAGGCACCAGTGCATTTGCTGGGATGAGTCAAAGGCTCGGGATTGGTCGAGCTCCATGTACTGCCTCCTGCTCTGCTGGGACAGCTCAAGCTCGCCAGAGAAGTGTCCATCTAGAGGCTGTGAGATCTGGGTAAGACCTAGATCAGACGGGATCGCACCAGAGTGATCACTGGCTTTGAAACCCCAGGAGGCATTGGCAAAATGATTCATGGAAGCACCATGAGGAGCTGCTGTTGCTGGTTCCTGCTGGGTCAACATCTCGTTCATGCTCAGAGCTGAGGATTGGCTTCTAGAAGAGCTCCATGGTTGATTTGACAGAAGAGAGAGAGCACAGATTGAGTCAGCAGCGACTCCAGTATAGCATCCTCCTGGAGGAATTCCAGGAGAAGGGAAACTGCTCTCGCCATCACCAGCGGATCCTTGGAGGAAAAGATTGGGTGGTGGAGGGTTTCCAGAGCTGCTCTGCCACGGATGATGCAGAGGAAATTTTCCATGGTCAGTCATCTGATTTGAAGGCCCACGGTCAGTGGGTCGTGGGGGTGACCAAGCATTCCTCGCTAGATGCCTGGGGTATGCTGTGAAGTCCATCATGAAGCCTCCTGATCTGCTGCGGTTCTCTGTTTACGAACAAAAGTGCATCAATTGAGACTCCTTTGTCTTCCTATGTTAAAGAATTAGCATCTAATAAAGTCCTAAAAATGACGAGTCATGATGTTTTATGTTTATCATCTCATTCTTCTAACTGTTGCCTTGAGGACAGGTAAAGTCCTTGCAGGTGGAACTAAATTAGACAGGAGAGAGTTCAATATTAGGAATTATAATGGGGCATGATAATTTGAACCCATGCATCTAGACTACTACAAGGTAACCACTGAAACATGATCTAGAAACTTAAACCATCAGGCGGAGATGAATTCAAACATTATATAGCCAACACCAGAAGAAAAGGAGAAAGAAGAAAATATTGGGCTCACCAAAGACTGAAGATGAGAGCCGGGCATAGCGAGGGGCCAACAAGGATCCAGGAGGGGGCTTCCTGCGCCGCTCATTGTGACCAGCTAAGCGTCTTCTACAGCTGCGCTTCACTTGGTCAAACTCCGTAAGTAGATGAAACCTGAGAACAGTCTAGTCTAGGAGCTATTAGTTGTTACTGAGCAATAGAAGAGATCAACGCAGGACAAATAAAGAGTTTGGTTAGTGTAACAGACTGTCAGTTAAAAAGCAGAAATTACTGACTGAAGTACATTGACAAGGAAGGGTAAGAAAGCAGAAAGACAATAGATTAGATCTGTACTGTACAGCAAAAAAGAGATATACAAAGGTAGAACAACAATTTAGATAGAGTTTTAACTTGTTAACATGGAATGAGAATAAGCACGTGTGACTGTGACATGGATCAAGTTCATTTCAAATTGAGTAACAACAGAAAGGATGGAAATGTATACAAGAAAATTTGTAATTATTTCTTTGTTTCATCAGTACTGTGATCTCAGGCCAAAGGTGTTCAGTCCACTGGATTTCCAACCCTCCATGAAGAACACCACCCCTGGATTTCACAGGAAAAATGGGCTTGAAGGCAAATCATAATATGCTCCACATAAATACAGTAGGGCAGAATCAGAGATCCTGGTGAGCTATGGCCTCAGCAAGGTTGAGGATTGTGGGGAGATGATAAACAGTGGAGAATGAATGGAGGTTTGAGGAAGGAAAATAAAGGATAGACGAGATAGAATTCTGGAGTGGGATATGAATCAGTTAAACTGTTTAAATGGTCTCCGGATTATTAATAGGCTATTGCACAAGAGTGGTGACATCTCAGGCAATATAGATACCTCTAATTCTACTGCCAGTAAGCGATCTAGGAAGTATACAGCTGGGTATACAAGACGTCCAGTAGAACCTCTCTCTTTAGTTCCCATACAAACCATACATTTCCCATGGTGATAGAGGAAAGCTCGTTTGCTGGCTCCAGGTAGAGGCCCTAAACTAATATTACTTACAGTCTGTATCACATCCTAAAGCACATATAATGATTTTTACATATGACTGAAATTAAGGTCTTCCCTGCATTTCATCATGTACTATCCCTTTAGCTCATGAAGATGATGAAAAAGCAGATCCTGATTATTTGAGGAAACGACTACGATAATCCTCTTATTAGATCATTAGAGCACAAACAGAAACTGTGCCCCAAACTGGAAGCTGTGAGATTAACAACTTTATTTGTAGAGGCCCAATAACACACATATGACTAGGAAAAGAAAATGAGCTTTTTTTTTTTAATGGATAACCAACTTTGAGCATCACTTCTAAGTGCGAAGTGTCACCATTTTCTTCTGGAAAAACAAACATGGTGAAACTCATGAGTAGGCAAGTTTAGGCATAAAACTAGAAGATTTATAAAGATGAAAGTGTAGAAGAAAATAGCGATCTCGACCACCAGAAAACACCAGAGGCATTATCCCATCCCAGAAGTGTTACATCATAAGGAGAAAGGTAGTAGCTTCCCACTAGAAAAAAAGCTAATCATAGCCTTCCGACCGCATTAGCTACAAACAGAAGCAGTCGTTTTGTAATTAAAGACAACCACAGTTTGAACACCAAGAAAGTAATTATATAGTTCATAATCTTCCAAGCACAGTATCAAATTAATCTTTCAATCATAATCAATAATCACTTCAAAACCATTAAAAAAAACAACAGTTTTTTCTAGGCCTACCAAGGAGTAGCTCATGAAAATCTTCAGCAGCAAAACTAGTAAGAGGTAGAAAAAAATAAATTGAGTAATTAGTATTCATTGAATGGTGCACTTTAAGGAAGGGCAAAGAAACAATGGGAGGGAGAGAGAGAGAGGCAGACCTGCTGCACTGTTGACAGAACCGCTGCTCAATGCCACGGACGATGACCTTGGGGGACTTGGAGTGCATGCTGCAGACCTTGTGCCTCGTGTAGTAAGCCTTGGCGTCGCTCAGATCCACCTTACATCCCTCTACCTGGCACCGCGGCGGCTGGACTCCCTGCACCGGATCCCCTCCACCGCCGGCGGCTCCCCTGCCTTTCTTGGAGGACGATGAAGCAGAGGAGGAGGAGGAGGCTGGGACGGGCTTGGCCGGAGGAGGATGGGCGGGGGGAGTGGCAGCATGGTCTTGCTCGAAGTAGATTTTGCGGCCGAACTTGAGGCCGTTGTGGAGTGGGGAGGAGGAGGCAGCGGTGGTGGGTGGGGAGGAGGAGCCAGAATCGGTCAGAGAGATCGAGCCTGGTTCCATGATTGAGGAGGAGAGAGGACGGCAAGTTTACAGCTTCTCATCCGTTGGAACTACTGCAGGACAATTCATTGGTCCTTTCTTTCCGTTGCCAATGAACTGAAGAGACTGCAGAGAGAGAGAGAGAGGAAGAAAAGGCCAACGTGGGTTTTGGAGGTTGTTGACAGTGGTGGTGGAGGTGGTGGGGAGTCGACGGGAAAGAAAAGCAGACACCTGACACACTCTCCCATTGCCTTCCCTGTCTCTCTCTGTCTCTGTCTCTGTCTCTGTGGAGTATATGGGACAACACTGCTGTCAACTGTGCCCCGGTTTCTCTACCCAAAAACATTTATTTTTTGATGAATACCCCCCAAGAACAATTATTAATTGCAGTAAAAAACGAGAGGGGGAATAGGCTTCAGAGAGAAGATGAGAGAAAGCGGAGGATGAGCTTAAGTCTATCGGTGTGATGCTGCTGGTTGATTTAGAGAAGATAAAAGTGAGATAGCCACTCCTTAAGGACTCCCCTAACTCTTTATGGTCATCATCCCATCTCAAAGAACATCCAGGTGCACTCATCCACCAGTTAATAGAAGGTTGATTCAGATTGGAGCTCGACAGCATGCCTGCTGATCCTTTCGCGATTGTATTACATTCAGCGCGACCCGCTCGCGTACAGCAGCTCAAGGTTATTGACAGAAACATCAACAGGTGAAACGATTGACTGAGCAGGGGCTCCTACGAGGCCAGTTCAGTTGCCCTGCTGCGACGGCGACGGAATGACCCTCGAAATCAATGTACAGCCCGATATTATAGGCCAAGTCTAGGCAACGTATTTGGGGGATGCCAATGATTGAGATCCCGGGATGTGAAATAGGCTGCCTTCTCGGTTGGGGTATGAATGGACTAACCAACTCAGGGAAAGGTGTTACCATTTTCAGGGGAAGCTTTTTCACGACTGAGCAATTTCAGTTGGATGAAAATGGAAGGCTCAGTCCCCACCACAGTTGGTGTTCCCTAATTTTTAGATACTTGGTCAAATATTATTCTTTTATTATCTACGAATATAAGAATTTCTTTAAAATTAAATTTCTAATACTTAAATGAATTATGATTGACTCTTACACATTTACGATAAATAAACACTATCTATCAATCATACCATGTACCGTAATAACATGGTGGAGTCTCACCGAGGAACAAGTACAAGGGATTTCTACCAATTGATTCACATAATCCTTCACATGTGCTGTTGCTAAAAATCATGTTACCATTCGAGGGTTAAGGCTAGAGTATGGTTGATTTCCAAAATTCAACTCTTCCCACCAAGTATTCACTCATGCACAAGGTATGAAACATTCCCAAATGCCCGTGACCCTTGTTCTTGTATATCGACGAAATCATTTCACGTTGCTCCCGACACCGCCATGAGATTACTCTCGAGAAACCGGGAGGGCGAGGCAAAAAAAAAAAAAAAGAGAGAGCGACATTTGTACATTTTTTTTTTGTGATTGATTAGTTGCTAAATGGGGCAAATGCAGTTCGTAGTCTCATTTACCATAAAAAAAAAAAAGGGTTTCTAGTTTCTACTTTGGACGACGACTACTACTACTTCCCTCAGATTTGGTAAGTTTGGTGGTTGGATTAGTCCGTACACGCAGCGGCAAGCAACTCGTCCTCCTTTTCCCTTGCTTCCTATAGCATAGCATTAATTAAAAGTACAATTATACCCCCACATCAGCCGGACCCCTTTCTTGTCTATCCTTTTTTTTAATTATTATTAGATAATTTATTACTTATAATTGGAGTCATATTTAAATGGTATGTATAAAAAAATATTAATTTATATATAATCCGTTTAATCAGTATAAATAAAATATATCATGAATTATACAAAGTGTACATTTAATATGATTATAATTAAATTTTGATCAAAATATTTATGATATGATTATACTAATGAAATTACCATAATGGAATTTGAAAAATAAATTTTAATACGTTTCATATGAGAAATTAAATTAATAATACACTAATTTAAGCAAATTTAATATATTAATACATTTATATTAAGATACATGGGATCGATGTATCTTATCGGATTACATAATTTTACCGCATCTCGATTTGAACTCATCTATCTTATCGCTGAATTATCGTATCGTATAAAAAATTATTAACCGTAATTTAAATTAATTAAATCAGAGTCTCCATTAATGTCGATGCCCCTGGTGAATTTTACCCTGGTAGGAGTACTGTCCACTATGCGTGTGGTCAGGAATTGACCACTTCTCCCAAACCGTTGCCATAATAAATATTGGTCCTGGTTGGATTCTTTCCCTTATCATGTTGAGAGAGGCGACAAATAATATGTGAATCACTGGGTTTGATAGGCTTGCAAAGGGCAATGTAGTCAGTTGGATGTTCTAATGAATAAAATTCATGAATTGAAAAGCTCAATTAGCTCCCATTTCATGCTGGGTGCTCATAAGCGTGGATAACTCATGAATTCCACGGTACTCAACCGCTAAAGTTGATGTCTCTTGAATTTGAAACCGCCAACAATAATTCACCGAACATAAAACCCTAATTTTGTGGGTGGGGGGGTTAATATGTCCTTTCCTTCTTTTCCTCCCCGTGGTGGAATTAATGAAAGTGCTGACATGTTCGGGTGTAGTGTAAAGACGGTGAGACAACCTAATTAAAGGTTTCCCTTTTTACCCTTTTAAGGAAACATAACAGACGCCTAATGATTACTCCACACAGGAGATTTCTAGCTAATCCAACCAACTCCTACCGCATCTAATCAGTGGCCAAGATGAACCGTCATTTATATATATATATATATAGAGAGAGAGAGAGAGAGAGAGTACATGTATATATTGAACATTCATCATCAATCAGTACATAATGTTCATAAAATGTTGTAATAATCTTCTTTGTTCTCTCAGTTACAGCAATGCTCGACAAGAATTCAGTAGAAAATAAGGATGTATATAGAACGTATGACCTCTTACTTCTGAGTCAACAGTGTGAAACCTGAAATTTTTTACACTTCTTTTTTGGCTTCATAATAATTCACTTCTCCCGGCCTGTTGGAATGTTTAACTGTCAACGAATTCGTTCAATCAATCCCAAAATTTGCCATATCTTTATAATTGCTTCTGGAAGGAGTGGATCGGATGTGATTCTCACTGTTATTGGCACCCCAAGAGAAAGGAAATGAGTCCAACATCTTCATCACTCATTATCGAGCAAGACCATTGACTGTCAGGCGGTTACAGGATGACCGGCAAGGCTCCTCGTCGAGAATTACACGGGGGAGCTACGGCCGAGAAAGGCTGTAGTCTAGGATGATGAAAAGATGAGTCGGCAAGCACTAGAATTTGATGGGAAATTTAGGAGATGAGTGGACCGGATGGTCTTTTTGGACCGTACACGGAGAAGGAGAAGATAGGCACATGATAAAAAGCGCCAACTGCCAAGACAGCAATCATAATATGAAAAAGGTCCCAAAGCCAAACGCATACCCACACACAAAACGACGAAATGCTCGGCTCCTCGAGCATTTGTATGTATTGTAAAGTCATATACAGACAACGAAACGTGGTGGCAATTATTTGAGGTCAGATCGTAACAAGGAGAAAAGAGGTATAAATGTAATGGCCCCTACACTACAGACAGCAGCACGATTGTTTTCACAAACTTTTTTTTCGTACGTGAACGATTCTGTCCTCCGGGCCACCAAAGATTTCAGCAGTGAATATGATGGGTTCCATGGGTGACCCACCGGATTGAGATTGACTAGGATGGCCGGAACATGGACGCCGGAGGTGGCAACACAGTGGTGGTGGTGGTCACGGAAGGCTCCTTAAAGACAGACCTGCAAGGAGTCAATGCCGGGTTGGGTTACACGGAATAGTCCTCCAATGACTAAATCAGTGAAAGTATGAGGAGGGTAGGAAAGAGTAAGGTCGGAGAATGTTTCAGTAAGTGTAGAGAGTTTAGAGAACTTATTTGGACACTTTAGGAATGAGTGTTTACAAGTAAGAGTCAGTATGAGTATGACATGATCTAGTATGATGATGCAATGAGAGTATGATGGTAGAGAGAAGAGAATTGCCGATGGTATAGAAATTTGACTCATTAATTCCTAAGAATGCTGAAGAGAACTAGAAATAAGGGAAAAAAACTCTAATTTATTTTTTTCATTACATAAAATGTTTATAAATTTAGAAAGAAACAGTAGAAGCGGGAAAGAAATTAAGAGGTACAAAAATTTTGCTATAATAATTAAATTTATAATCTTTTAATTATTAAATAAAAATAATATAACTATATCAAACTCTCATCATTTAAATTCTAACCTATTCATTAATTCAACAAGTCTGACGAACACAGGGTAGAGCGCATCAATTAAAGATGAAACCTCAGCAAAAGGAAATTACATAAATACCTCTGTAGATAATACAAAAATAGAAAATACCAAAATTGAGGGGCTTAAACAAAGGAAAATTGCTAAAAACTGCCATGGCGCATTGCAGTGCATGCGTCTTGTCCGAAAGGTTATTTCCATCTGGAAAAGGCATTTCTTCTGCATCGAAATTGACATGTTTGACCTGCTGGTCAAACCAGTTTCCTGAGGACCTTTCGGCCTTTGAGGCCTCTATCGTACCTATAAAATTAAGCTCTGACTTTTGCATAATATAATCTAAGATGATAAGTGTGGAAAGTCTGATCGTGGATAAAGTGATGTGACTTATTCTCTCAGTGTAGAGTTAGATGGGTTTGTTGCCAAGGCCGACTTCTGAGATAATAGAGGGACCGACGGAGCTCCCGTCCAAGTAAGATGACTTGTAGAAGCCATGAGCGAGGCCGATTTGGTGGTCGTCCAAGAGAGACGACTCATGGAGGCCCTTGGTGATGCCACCTTGGTGGATGTCCGAGGAGATCCACCTATGGGGCCAGCTTTCTTTCCTAGGACTCAGTGGATCGGACCAACCGAGAGACGGTACTTGTGGCTGTAGTCGGATAGATTCTAGTGTCACCCGATCCCCACTCCGTACGTACATGTACGGATACGTATTCCCTCTCGCTTTGATGATATATTAGGACCCATCGTATGCCCCGAAACTGGTCTCTTGGTTACCACGGCGGTGGTTTCACGTTAGGTGTCTGCTTGATCGAGGGCCATGTCTCATTAAATTCCTAGGGTCAGGACAATTTATAGTTCAGTTGTGAGCTGTCTGTTGCATTTACGTCATCTTCCTCCACCCACGGACAAGCCGCTGTGCAGCATCCTCAGCTAGCAATAATATTTGTAAATTATCTGCCAGAACAGAGGGAGAATACCAACAAAATAATATGCAAATGGGAGTAATGTTATATATTGTAGGATGGAGCTTCCTCAAAATGGGTCACGGGAAGAATCTCAGTTTAAGCTTGATCCACGCAAATAATATATATATATATGTTCAATTTTACGGGTATAATTACTTTCTTATTACCTCTCATAATAATAATAATAATAATGATTAATCTCTAGGCTTTGGAATATTGGGGGGGTCTGGGTAATTGGATCCACGAGTTTAACTTTTAAATTAATTGTAGTACTGTTTGAGTCAAGAGTGCAATTAATTAATTTGTTAAGAATGATTAAACAAATACGTTAAGACACGAGTTACAAGATTATACGTGACAAGTTGACCAATACCCGATGCAAATGCTGAGGGCGGGGTAAGTTGAGCTCTTCTGGCGATTATTTTATTTAGAGAGCTTTGACTAACCTTTTTGACAATTAAATTTTATTTATTAAAAAAAAAAGAAGCGTGAGATTTAAATAATATATTTATACATATTAAAAGCGGAGAAATAATAGCATCTTGCTCTTGATTTGTGCACATCAATAAATACTTTGTTAGTAATTTGCGTTTTATATTCTCGATCAATCAAGTCGCTCTCTATGAATTAAATATTTATATCTTATTTGGCACATGGTCGGTGGGAGAACATGGACAGCAGCATAGATCATCGGGACAGCGGTGGCCTAATTGTTAAGAATTTACTCAATATAATTAGGTGGGTTTAAGTTCTCACATTCAAATCCTTACTAATATGTCTGGTCGAAAAGTATTGTTAGTTATGTACTTTTTGGGTCGAGCTTTGAATGATACCGGCTCTCTAGATTGTAATAAGCCATCGCTGGTAAAGACCAAATATTACATAATGAGAGATAATAAGGTTAACAGTATCATTACCTTCTTTTTATATATATAAAATAAACACCAAAAAATAATTTTTTAGCTATTCCGCAGTCATAAAACTGTAATTATACGTAAAATTGCTATAAAGTTAACTGCATAATTCGAGAATTTCATGCGTTTCGGATGTGAAAGTTTCTGGGGACCCTTTGTAAGGCTTGCATTTGAAAATTATATAGTCTATGATGTAAATTTTATATTTTTTACATAGAAAAATAAAATGGCAAGTTCTTGAGCATTTTCTCCGAAAGGTGGGAAATGACCCGTGATCGTATTGGGCTCGAGGCTCAAGCAGAGAGGCCCGTAAAAAGAACTTAACCTCACCGGCCTAGTCCCTCTCCCCCTTGACATCTTCTCCCTTGTCTTGGAAAAGCTTCGAAGACCTTCAGCCTGCTGAGTTGTCCATATATTCCAAGCCCCGACAAGAACTTGATCCTTTCCGTTAATGATCCGTGGCCCTCAAACAGTCAGCAGAGCTGGGCAATCCTTCACTTTTTGATCCCATGACCCAGCTTCATTCGCTGCCTGTCTTCCTGAATAATTTACGCTCTCGCCCCTTCCCTGTGCTGAGTTGAGCTAGTATGCTGCCGGGGTCTCTGGAGTGCACTGGCACAGCCACCTGCTGTCCCGCTGTATATGTAATTTGTTTAAAGAGCGAGAATGGTAAACTCCGAATGGAAAAAAAAAAAAAAAAGAGTCAGTGATGGTTACACGAGAAACAAGGTTTCGCCTGGAGACCCGTGATTGATTTGTGGTACTGATTCTGAAGCGCTCGCAAGTATTTAGACGAGTATCATGTAGCAATACATACAAACATTATCTGTGTGAAAGTGTCTACGCAGGATATCAGCGCATAATCGATAGCCATGAACCTTCTCTGTGGAATTTCACTGTGAAGACAGTATAGATTTAACATAAATACAGAGACATGAAATGAAACAAACAACTGCCTCGACGGTAGTATAGAGGGACCAGGACTCCTCTGGACTTGCAACGTTGTCAGCTCTTCATCATAATCTCTACTTCACCAGCGTATCCTCTGTACTACAGTCGTCGTCTCTCTGACCGAGACTCCTGATATACTGACATGCAACTTTCTCTGAGGAGCCTAACTTATTTTGGAAGGGAAGTGAGTGTTCTCAGAACCTTCAGCTACCGGAAAATGATCGTCTTCGAGACTGGTATCATTCTGACTGCTTAAGAATGCCTTTGGTGTTTTCTGCTGCTGTTCGAACATCATCCTGAGCTGTTTCCCTTGCTCTTCAATTCGCAACTGTAACTTCCTCTGAATCTGTCCCCATGATATGTGGAAAAAGGAGATAAGACAAGGAACATATGCAGATAAGTTGCACATTTATCTTCTCGAATTTTGATATGCCCTCCAAGCATCTTACTGATTTACCTCTAGTTGCTCATGGAGTCTCCTCTGTACATCCAATTGAAGTTGCAGCGCTTCCTTGATTTGCAAGCAACTGCAGGACAAAATGGATTGCCGCTTAAACCAGAAGAAATTCGACCATGAATTATATCCATATATCATCTCTTTAATAACTCTTCTTAATTTACCCTTTCAGATCAAGCCGAGGAACATCACTTGGGCTGGTTCTTTTTTCTTTCTTCCCTGCAGGTATTCCCTGGTCAGCAGGGGAAAAAGATGGAGAAATAATTAACCGGTAGAAAATCATGATTTCTACCTTCTGCAGAGTCCGGAATGTACTTTGCAATCCGATATTTCTGAAAATTCATTTTAAAAAAAAGGGCAAAGCAACGAATCAATTTATAATTCATATCAAAAGCCCACTTCAAGATGGCAAGTAAACCGAGTCATTTCCTCAAACAGACGAGGACCTGCAAATGGCTCTTTATGTGGAATATGGTCAAGCCATCGGTGTCCATGAGCTTCAGAATAGCCTTCGGAGTTGCCTCTGTCAAGGAAGAAACGTTTAATATTCATAAAACGGATGGACCTTTCAAGTATTCTGCTCATGTTGACAAAGTCTGTAACGAGAGAGGTGATTGAGTGGCACTCACTTTCGGCTCCACCGAGGTGATTCACACACTCGACAAACTTCTCGTGCAGGTCCTGAGTCCACCTTATCCGGGTTTTGTTCTGGATCACCGATCCAGTTGACATGGAGAACGTCCCAGCGGAGCTAGTTAAATTATTGCTTCCGGACGGGAGTCTCAGGGGCTGCTTCTCTTGCTGTGACGTGAAGCTCACCCTTGAAGGAGGATAACCGTATGAATTACAAGATACCTGGAAGAATTAGTCGGTATCTTTGAGATCATCAAATAGAAAGCAATTAGAATAGCAAACTAATGGAACAATTATTACCTCGCGATCATGGGTTTCCTTTGGAACTGAGATTCGCCTCCATGAAAAGGCTCCATGATCGACTGTTAGCTTGTCCTGTTCACAGGACTGGTCCGATGGATCTCCCGAGCTGATTGAGAAACTATCACATGTTGAACGGTACAGGGGAAATTCCGAATCAACATCCGTTGTGAGGGATCCATACTGTGGGAACCTCATGAACCTCTCAGCCGCATACAGTGCAGTAGCCGGCGATTTGAAGTGGCTCAGCATGATGGCGCTTGATGATTTGGCAGGTCCCATGCTGTCCAGACTCCGTGGCTCGGAGCACAAACCTGGGGACCAAGGTTGCTGCTGCGACCCGAAAAACTGTTGAGGGCAAGGACCATACCTTAGCTGAAAATTACCGTCTGTGGCGAGTTCATAGACAGGTTGATTCTGGGAGTACATATCATCGAAAGAATAGCCAGAAGTCTGAGAAAGTGATGATCGATCTCAGTTAAACTTAATCACTCTCGAGTTTCATCCTATCTAGATTCAGGCTCATAACCCACCGGATGTATTGATAGGACAGGATGATTCCCGGGGAAGGAAATGGAGGAGACAGCAATGTGGAATTCGGGTCCATGGAGTGGGGGTCCTGTCTTATATCGAGGAAGACTTCAGCTGTAAGATTAGTATAATCAAACTTGTCATTGTTTGAGTGAGCTTTTTTGTTTATTCCTGAAACGGATAGGAATGAACAATGAATGACCATATGACAAAGGAAGAACAAGGATGATAATTCAGGGGACAAAAAAAAAGAAGAAGACAGACACTTCTAAATCCATGCTTCAATTTGATGTTAATTTAAGAAAAACAAGAAAAGAATCCTGATGGGATGCATCTCTATGCACGCCATGAATGTTTATGTATATAAAAAATACACACGTTGGGTTTAGACCACCGTATCTAGTGGATACCAACCAGAGAGATTTAGTGGAGTATTATCGTATATTAATTTATCGAGAATGAGAATAAATTGTTATGGGCATGGCATCAAAGGGCTTCACAATTTTATTGGAAAGAGGATAGTAGCATGGAGCATATATTCAGGGACACATATTTGTGATTATTCTCAGGGTTGAAATTGATATATATATATATACACACACACCTTTAAGCAATGGTATAAAAGATAAAAAGTTCAAGATCTTTTTATGATCAAATGGATCCCTCTCGTCCCTATAGGAATGCAACTTCGCCTTAGTGGTGGGTGGGGGGTATCTCAGATTACCAGGGAAAAATGCTGTGCACCTAACCGAGCATTTTTGAGAAAGCTCGGTCGATAGAGATTCCGAAACATGTTCAAATAAGATGCCCGAGGACGTAAGAAGAGGCCCAGTTTCCAGCTATAACGTCTGCTTCAAGATCCTCGAGAAGGTTTATTCGACGAGGGATCGATCAGCCTAATCAAGTATGTCATGTGATCACGAGAGAAATCACTGGCGTCCTCATTATTAGAACCCAACAAAATCTATGGAAACATCCAAAGCTAGCCCTTCGTTTTACCTTCATTAGAATCTTCGAGCTCACAAAATCGTGTAGTCCTAGGACAGCTTGGATGAGTCAGCCATTCACGACGACCTGTATCATCCTCGAACGTGCCAGCTTCCACCCCCAAATTTAAGTGACACATAGCAAATCAATGAGAATTACTATAATCTCTTTTAATTTCGGTTAGTATAAATGCTATACATAAATGTGATAAATTTTAACTGATTTAGAACCCAAAAAAAAAACAAACTTAATAAGATGGGTATCAGACCACACTTAAACGTTGCAACTTTGTATGTAGAGGTGATTCCCAAATATATGTAATACATACCAGATTAACCGATATCCCATATCTCGTCTTGTTGTCGGCAAGTGTATTAGGTAATCCAGATAAACGATCGAGGGACTAGCCATCGCTCAAGTTGGGGTTGGAATCGGAATCGATCGGTGACGGCAGTGTTCGATCAATGTCCATGTCATGGGGGTCAAAAGTAGAAAAAAGGTCTCTAGAGACTTGCAAGAGAGAAGATATAGCATAGAATAGGTTGTGGTGCCATTTTTTGCATCGGCTGCATGCGTGGACAAATCTTCGTATTCACATCCGACTTGGTCGCACCATTCATTCATACATACATACATACATACATACATAGAGAGCTCGAGATTGTTGTTGCCATTGTCCTCCCGTCGATCGATGTTGATGCCGAGAAACTTGTTTTCTTCCTCTAGTTTACGATTTGGGAAAAAAAAACGTGTTATCGAAGTGGAAAAACTTGGGGCGAATCGATTCTCATTGTGTCTTGTCATTTATTTATCAACAACTTATTGAAATTTATACTGATATGATAATTAGTCACCCGTCGTGACCATTATTGTGCAACGACCAGATAAAACTTCGTATTATATATAGAAGAATACAAAATGCAAGTGCACGTAGTGGCCGTCCCATGCTGACTAAATTAATCAATCATCAGACAACAATGTCGTACGATGCCCATCTTAATTAATTTAATTGGGCCATATACATGCGATGATTTTGACCCCTACAACTCCCCGAGGGTCAATAATATAAATGATTCTTTTCCCTCTCCTTAGTATCCTTCCAAAAAAATAATTAGAAATAAAAATAAAAAGGTGCACTCTTTAGGTTTTTCTATTCATTCCTCCCTCGATTTGATCGTGAAAATCGGAGCCTAGTACTGATCATCCGACTTGGAATTGTCGATCCCCTCGTGGCCCATGTTGTCCGTGTACGTAGAGGCCTTCTTGCCACCACGATATGCATCATTCAATTGACCTACCTCATTCATATCAAGCACCGACCGTAAAGGTTCGAATTTAACGTCCAACGAGTAGGGTAACATGCATGTGCATTAAATTAAATTAAATCGCGTGGATTCTCGGTACATATCTCTTGATGAGCTGGAATCAGCCTACCTCATTCCCATTTGACATAAGGTACTAGTGGTGGATTCATGATCATATGAGTACGAATTTAGGTAACACATGGAAAGGAAAAGGGGGTCAAAATTAATGTTCAGAAAACAAGGTTCAGTTTTAAGCTCCAAGCGTGATAGCTAGCTGGACTGAGCTTGCTTTAAGCTCGGCTAACGTACGAACAAGACCCTTCAATGGTATCCCCCCTCCCGAGGTCTAATGTGGGTTATCAATCAGATCACAGCTATCATTATGAATTTTCTTCATCGTATCATTATTATGCAGTTGAACCATCTGGGATTTTCTGCCACGGAAGCTACCACCTACACTTCACTTCACTTCACTTCACTTCAGATGGAAAAAGAAATGAACAGATGGAGATGTCTGCGGTGCTGAGTCAGTCGATTCTTGAATGTGAATGCTTTCAGCGCTTTCCATCAAGCAGGGAGAGAAGGAATTAATGCCCCCCACCCCCAACCTTTCCTTTTCCATTCTATACCTCCTCCAAATCTAGGAATTCATTTGTGAGACGTGAAATTCAAAATAAACGTTAAAAAAAATACGGAATTAGAGAGGATGTGATAAATAATTCAGTAAAAACGGTTAAAATACCCGTAATTCGTATTAAATTTGTGATTTTCCCCCCACCTAAATCCGAAGAGGTGGATGCATAAATTCATCATTGATTCCATGGATAATAATTGAGGGGGAGGATAAATGATGCATAAGTGTATGTGGTGGGTTAGATTCCAGAATGGTGCTAACTATACCTAAAACAGGAAAATGCATGCATACTTGGCAGCTATTTGGATGCCAATTCCCTTGCCCAGAAATTATATTTTTTTATTAAAAAAAGAAAAAAAACAAAGGAAAAATAAATTGTTCTCCATTCTGCTGGTAGATTTATAAATAAATAAATAAAGACCCCACTTTATGCCCTGAATATATATCAAGGAAGCCAGATTTTGAGGATTAAATATATTATGAGAGAATAATTATTCATTCATTCATTTTAGATAAATAATAAATAATTAAAATTACAGTGGAAATATGAGGAACTGCCATAGGATCATTTTTTTCTTTTACTTTAAAAGTTGTTTTAATCGTGTATTACCCATCTGCTATGAAAAGAAAACTCGGACAATGAGATTCTCTCTTGATGGGCCCACTTCTTTTTGGGCCGAGGCCTAGTCTTCACGAGCCCGTCAATTGAAGGCCGTTAGTTGTGCTAGTGGAATGGGTCTCCTCTGACTTCTAGCATATATGCTTTTCTTCCATAGGAATTTTTTTCCTTTTTTTTTTCCATTCACCATAAAATAGAAATAATTCGATTTTATTTCAGAAATAATAGCCCGCATGAGATTTTACTCTTTCTTCACTAGCACGTGTTTGCATGCACATCGACGTGTTCCAATTCGGTACACCGAGAGGGGAATAAAGAATAATCGAATTGCTTTACTGTCTATTTCTTTCAAGTAGGATTTCGGGTTCGAATCTGTGTTGGGAGAATCTTGCCCTCTAAGTGGACTGACTCGGATCGATCCGACTTAGTCATATTCCAATGACTTCAGAGTACCAGTTGATCTATACAAGAGGGAATAACCGACAGGCAGGTAGTGGATCCACAGGTAATTGCATACTTCTCCTTGATAACTATGCAAGCAGAGACTCCACCATCGGATGCAATACGACAGCCATTCTCAACTCTTATACGTTACCGAGGGTCATAGCACAGGGCCAAGCTAAAGCGATCTCCACATTTCAGTAGATGGCGACTTTCCATCTAACTGAATGTGATACTCGTCCAGCATTATTATTTGGATGTATTCGGCGAGCAAAGACTCGTTCTTCAAGCGGAATATCTCCGATTGGGCAATGGGTTCGAATTTCACTGTCGATCATCAACCGATGGATCAATTTTTCTTCTTGGATTAATGGTCGATGCCCAAAAAGTCCACCATAATCTTCTTCTTGGTCTTCTTTTTTCGTCCCCCTTGCAGTGGATCGATTTTATAAATCAGGAATTGGTGGAGATTTGGTGGGCAAAGGGTCGAAAGTGGGAGCCAATGCGTCTTCTTCATTTCTCTGCAGTAACGACGATCCTTCCCGGTAACAAGGAATTCTAAGTCAACCGCAAGGAAACAATATGGCAAAGGACAACAATTTGCAATAACTTATTCGTAGTTCATATATGCCATTTCATTTACTGGGTATAGTCCAGATTTCGTCCAACCGATACCATGCACTCCGAAGAGCATAATCTTTAAAAATAATTGCAATTAGACATATTATGTACGAATTACTCTAAACGGTATAATCTTTATTTTCCTTTTTAACGGATGAATTTAGGAAGTTTGCCTCTTTATGTTCAAACCTAAGAGGTCGTAGGGAACCAAACATGATGTTGTAAGCTTTTTCATCTTTTTTCTTTCTGTTTGGAAGACATCTCGAACATAGAGCACTAATATATTATGTTCATCGATCCCAAACTCAGCATAAAGGCACTGAACTTACCTAAATCCTTAATGGCGATGAGTTTGGTATTTCATATGCGAGTGTGGTGAGCTGTCTTGTGGAAATCACAAGCTTGCATCGTCGTGTTCCGGTGACAAAGGAAGTCTTTGTTTATGGACGAAATGGTCCCCGTCACTTCCCGTGAATTCATCACTCGGGTCAATGGTCAATGAACAAAAGTGTGAAAGGGTTGGCCCGCGTCCAAATGCGGGGGATACCCCCCGCCTTCCTTTAAATCAAATCCATGGCCCGCAGGGGGCAGAATGGTCATTCGGGCCCCCCCCCCCCTATAAATTCCATATCCTCCATCATTGTACAAGTCATTGTAGAGTCCCTAAACAGCCATTGTCCTTCCAGCGCGCCCATGCCCTCTGCTAAAACTCCACCCATGAGAATGCCGTCTCCCAAATCTTTAAGTTTGGTCTCTACAGAGATCGGAAATCCAATCCGCAGCCTCGCGTTGTCGTGCGCGTGCCACATCATTTGGGCACTCTCTCGGGCGAAATCCTTCCTCGTCAAAACCGCCCATAAGAAATTACACCTCTTACACACTCTTCTGACCAAAAAAGACATGGATAAGAAGATATACTTCGGTTCATACAGATTCCATTATAACTGGTGCTCTTCTTCTTCCTCGCACATGCAGCCTCTCCCGGCTCCGATTCTAGATGGGTTCTCAACCAGCCATCTCTACTATTACGATCCAACATGGAATTCTATGATCTCAATGGAGCCCGTGGAGGGCAGCACCGGGGAGTCGTCGCAGCTCTCCAAGTACCTTGAGTGGCTAGAAGAGAAGGGCCATGGAGAAGAATCTAAGAATGGTGCTACCGCTCACGAAGGGTGCCCAGGCGAGATTGACAAGCTCGCAGACGTATTCATCGCGAAATGCCATCGGATGTTCATTTTGGAGAAGCAAGAATCCTATCGGAGGTTTCAGGAAATGATTGCTGTATAAAATTGGAGCATTCTGAATTGCTGGCGGTCATCTTTCTAAGTTGTGTTCAATCTGCTATACATTTCTCTTGTTTAGAAGCTGAGGTTGTGGGTCGAGGATCAATGCCAGGTCGTGGATTGTCCTTGTCTTCATGAAGTTCAGGGGGCAACTTCGGCTCATTCTTGTAATCTACTGTCTCCTTAAATGATAATATACAGTGACCGCTTTCCATTTCCCGTCATAGGTTGACTGCTGTATTTGGTTCCCAGTATGAACTTCGTTTCCTTTCCTCGTTATGCGAACGGACAATGCCGTGGCTAGTGCTTGTCTTCCTATGAAAGTGATCGGTAAGAGACAATCGACTTCAGGCGGTATGTCTAAATTCAAAGAGATTTGAAACACTGTTCACGAATATAGCAATGCGATTACAAACTATTGCCTGTTGTAGGGTTTGTTATGCTTTCTTCTTGAATATTCAACTCTTTGAAGTGATCGTATGTTAAATTTTCGTTCACCGTAGGTACATAAACTTCCTCGATTGATCTGGAATCTCAAATCAAATGGGTAGTTGTCCTTCAACAGTTCAGAATCTTGGGCCCCTTTACGCTTTATCCGGCATAAGGTTAGTGCGTGGGACAATCTTTTCTACCTTTTGATTTTATCCCGAGTACCTACGCATACTAGCTGTCGAGATTCAAAACATTTGGAAAAACGAAATGGGCAGCCACTCTGATCCAAAGCTGTTTTTCGAGGAAAAAACAATAATAAATTCAGGTTTTAGTGTCATTTGTCTAAGATTTCATATCATGAAATTTATAACTAATTTATGCTTTTTTCTAGCATCGACTTCATTTTTCACACACACACGGAGATATATTTCTTATAAAAATGTCATCCGGTGGCTGATTCTTGGTAGACTCTGTGCCCATGGAGAAATGTTCTAATAATATATGATTTCTCTGATGATTAGTTCAAAAATCATTTTTGGTGATTGGTTGACTGGCCTATGCTCCATATCATTATTAAATCATATGTATCAGGACTTACTGCTAAATGAAAATGGAGAAAAAAAATATCTATACACTATAATTTTTTTTTTTTTAAAAACCAAGAATTCCAGCAGGAACATAGCTGGAAACTCGAAAGAAAGTTGTGCAAGAAAGGAGCTGCACACGTTCCCAGCTCACCCTTTTGAACCGATTTACCTTCATGGTTACTTGTTCCAGCGAGGAGTCTTCGGACGGATTCCATACCCTTCATCTTTCACAGCTTTTCTGTGTTCTTGCTTGGCACCACTCATCATTGGCCTCCCGGACCTACTCTTATTAAGGAGGTTGCTCGTCGTGAAAATCATGGGCTTCCTCAATATAGTTTACTCTTGAAACGCCATGATCCGATCTCTGGTGATGGTGAACAGCTAGTGCAGGTCATAAGAGAGTGTTCACAAAGAGTTAGAAGGCAAACAGAGCTATCTAGACCCTGTAACTGATGGTGATTGAAGTAAAGTTGCAAGCGGTGGAAACTGATACGTAAGGAAGATGATGTATCCTGGGTATTTGACTTAGTGTAGATGTCGTTTTCAGATTAACATTGAAATGGATTCTTCAAAATGCAAATGTGCTGTTTTACTTAGTTGAACCTTTCCTATAACTCAGATCGGTGACAACAAATGCAATCATCAAACCAAGATCAAGCACTTAGAATCGGAAGCAATTTAACCGAACATTGATCATGAAACTGCACCACCATATGGAAATGATGCAACTTCCATTTCTGATGCTCGAACTCCTGAAAGCATTTCATGAGGAGTCACCACATCAGTTTGGCCCTTGGATCATGAGGATAAGCAGAAACAATGCAAGATTCTCTATTGACTTTATATTGATGTGATGTTTTCAATACAACTAAGAAAGATGGAAGACGAGTTGCCTTGTTCCCAGGTGTACATGTGATGTCTCAAAGTTGCCAACACAGACTACAGCAGAAGGAAAGATCAACAAATCCTGGCTACTACATAAGCGATATGCCAAGTAATATGCAGTAAAACAACTTTGAGTTTTATGACGTATCAACTATTTGCTATGCCTCTGGATTACATTCTTTTTCATGACGAAAAGAGTCAGCCTCACATTCCGCATTAGACGTCTCAACAACTTCCTTCTCTTCCTGCAGTTCACGACATTTATGCCATCAAATAGCTACCAGCACTTCAGAAATAGAACTTCTGCAATCGAAACAATGCAGGGGGAATGCGTAGTTTCTCCTGCCGCTCTAGCATGGACAAAAGAACGAGTCTTGAACAATCCAAAAATGTTATTCAGCCACTTCATTTGCTAAGACATCCTTGCAACGTGGCAATTTACAATGCATTACTTGCTTTTATCTAATAACATTATAATAAAATGAAATGAGAAACCGAGATACACCAAACTCAAAATCTTGAAATGCAGATGCTGCATTTTCAAAAGCCTATTTGGCCGGCCTTTAAGTCTAGCAGGGCATCCAACAGATTCAAGCCCCTCTTCAGCTCCTTGCTCACATCGGCTTCCATTGATTTCCCACTAAAACCAGTAGAATCAGTGGATTTCTTCTCACTGGTTCGACAATTGATTTTCCCGCTTGGAGCTCTGCTTCCACTCCTCTCAGTCTCATGATGCCTCCCCGAGCTGAGAGACAGAGATGGGGCTTTTTGCAGCAAATTCTTGACGTAGACCCTCGGTGGTCTTCTTCAGCAACCCGTTCTGAGCCTGCAGAATCTCCAATTGGCGCTTCGCTGAGAAGCAAGCCTCTGCAACATCTCTGTTTCCAGGAAAAGTCCGATCCTTTCTGGATGCCTTCTCCTGACCCTTTGGTTCTTGCTTTGAATTGGAACCCTCTGGCACGTATTCAATCCCAATCTTATTCATCACAAGGAACGGAACCTTCTCGAATGTAATCTGCCCTGCGGGATTGAACACAGTCCCCACCTCTCCCTGAGCTTAGACTCCCCACCGGAAGTAATAAGGACAGCTCGGCTGCTCACTGGCACAACTGTCCCGGCCACCACATCCATGCCAGAGAGCACGCCTGAAATGTCCACTGCAGGCGATCCTGGAGTCAGGGTACCGATCTTTTTCCTGAAGAAAGCAGTGTTCCCCATAATGTAGCTGCCATTGCTCTGTTGGCGACGGTGCCTCCACCATCCCAGCGGAGGCATCCCCCTTGGTATTGACGGGCTTTGGCTTGATGACTGAAGAATGCGACTTTTTCAGTGATAGGTCGCCGAATGTGGGCCAGAAGTGGAGCATGAAGGTCGGATTGCCCCAGTTGAGGAGTTTGAACTCGGCACTCATGGACATGGAGCTGGAAATCGGGGAGCCGAAGGAGCCAGTCCCAGTGTTGATGAAGAGGGAGGAAGGGATTCCAGGAGTCGTTGGGACGGTAAGAGACCCGATGTCGGGGGGACGGACTCGAAGAAGGTCCCGAGATTGAGGGTCAGCTCATTGGATTCTCCGGCCACAATACGGGACTGGAAGGGAAGGCCGTGGATGCTGAGAGGGATCTCAGCTCTGATGAGAGGCTTCTGGTCATAGCGGAACTTGCTTGAAGCTTTCTTCATTGGAAGCTGATAGTTCCAACGTGGTGACTCTCTGCCCTCCAGCAATTCGAAGCCCATCGGAATTCTATTTTGGGGCATATTAGAGGCAGAAAGTCGGTTATTACCGGCAGAGATTGCACCAAAGCTTGGCGCTCATCCAACCGGCTTGGTGCGCACGGAGTAATTTGTATTAAACAGAAAAAGCAAAATAAAAACGTATTAATTGCATAAGATATATTAACTTATAAAGGATATCACTTGGAACGTTTGCTAGAAACCGGGAAGCCACTAAAGAATCAAGAACCACAAGACACTACCGTTTTCTCAATCTTTCCAGAAGTCATATTGACTTTAGCTACGAACAGTTACAGATCAGCTCCGCCCGGTTACAACCGATCCAAGCAGTGTTGAGTAACCAGATGCATCGTCACAAGGGACAGGGACCCGGCCTAGGTGAAGACCACAGACCTTCACTTTCATATTGGGAAAATAGGAAGTACAACACTCAAAATGACAACAGCCACCGGATTTCACCATACCCACATACACCAATGTTGTTATTTCAGCACTTGCAGTTATCATAAGTGGGACAATGACCGTTAAACTAAGATAAAGATGATCTCGAAAAACTAGGAAGTTATCAAAGTAAATCCTCAGCAAGGAATCGGTTCCACCTAACCGGGAAGAACAGAGCAGCAGCTAGTCAAAGGGGGAGACTAAACAATTATTCAAAATTCTGGAATAGTCCACCGAGCGCAATCCTCTCTCTGTCCCAGCTATTTCTCTCATTCTAACTCTTTTGCTCTACTTAGACTTGGGAATGTCCAGGTCTGCAAATACTGGGCTGTCAACTCCAACTCCCATAGCATTGAGACCATTATCAACGTACACAACTGCACCAGTAATGGCAGAAGCCAGCGGTGAGGCAAGGAAGGCAGCAGCATTCCCTACCTCCTCTGTACAGTTGAAAAGTTATTGTTACTTAGTGTTGTACAGTGAAACTCAGAAGCAACCTTTAGAAACTCGAGAGCGTGGCATTCAGAGTGGCAAAAAATAAGAAGACGCAGTATGGATTTGTGAGAGTTTGAGGCAAATGTACCTGCAGAGAGTTCTTTCTGCAATGGTGCATTTTCTAGGGAGTAGTTGATCATCATATCAATGAATCCAATAGCTTTTGCAGCACGACTTCTCAATGGACCTGAAAATTTATTTCCACAAAAGAAAAGATGCCAGTAATTGGATGTTTTTGCTTGCAATTGCATTCATTCAACACGAAGAGGATGTCCTAACCAATTCATTAACTCGGCAGAGATGCTATTGGATTTACTTGAGAAGTAGTCACATTTTACCTGCTGATATTGTGTTGACTCTGATCTTGTGCTTTCTCCCAGCTTCAAAAGCCAAGACCTGCACCAAACAAGGCAATGCATCAATGAATATAATATACATTACTTATCACCAAGATAATAAGACCCGTCTGAAGCTTTTTCTGAACACAACTGTTGTAACATTTTCTTCAAAGCCAGTTTCAGAAATTATATTAACCATCTTTGACAACTTTTTTGATAAGAAAATTGCTTTCAAACATGTTTCTTAAAATAAATTTTCAAATCGAAATTCAGAAGACTTTCTGCACAACTTCACAATTTTTTTTTAATCATTGCCATTTTCTTTGTTCTTGTGGAAGATAGAAGAATTAGAGGAATTCTGATGATTAAGGACCATAAAACTCACACGTGTGTCACTCTCAAGAGCAGCTTTTGCTGAACTCATACCTCCACCATACCTATGGCAAATAGATCACATCAATGAAACAGGTATCTGTATATAAAATGCATAAATGCTACTTAAAACGACAAAACTCAGACATACCCTGGGATGATCTTCTCAGAGGCAATGTATGTCAGAGAGATTGTAGCACCCCCTGTGGATTGAACATGTCAGAGCAAGAAACAAAAAATTCTCAGAAATAGAACACAACAAAGATGAACACATTTCAAGAGGAGAAGGATCTAAGTGGAAACAAATGAAACCTGGGTTGATAATTGGAGCAAAATATTTCAGCAGAGAAACAAATGAGTAACTCGATGCAGAGATTGCTGCGAGATATCCACTTCGAGAAGTTTCAAGCAGAGGTTTGCTGACCTGTGCAAGAGAGCTAGTTTAAGAGCCTTTTTCAGAGGGTGTTGGAGAATTGATTGAGCAATGCCCTACCTCTGGTCCATTTGCAAGCGAATGAACAAGGATGTCAATGCTTCCAAAATCTTCTTTCACAGATTCAGCAGCTTCCTGCGAGAATTTACAATTAGCTTAAACAAAAATGGTTCAAACTTCATATTTTTTCAGGCCAAACTGAGCACTATTTGTAATACAAGACCAATAATGCTCTAAACAAAAAGATCTTGGGGGTCATTTGGTTCATAGTCCGGAATCGGAATCAGAAATGGAAACGGGATGATAAATTTCAGTTTCTGTTTGGTTTATATCAGAATCAGAATCCCTCTTTATTACTTGTTATAACTATAGATATCTAAATTAAAAAAACAAACTCATGAAAAAATTATCAGTTATCATAATATAAAAATTATTACATGTAAATCATATAATAATTTATAAACAAAGCATCCTAGCATTATTATATCATAAATAAAATTTGTTTAATTATTATATACATATTTATCAGTTAATATACCATTACGATAATGTTCAAAATTTTTAGTCAACACTAATTATTTTTAATTATGTCACTGTAATAAAAAGAAACAAAATTCTATGTAAATACGATAAAATTATTAATAAACTATAGATTATATTACTAAACAGAAATACCAGTCATCAAAACATAATTAATATATGAGGTTTTTTTTAATGATTATGAGGACTGTAGAGTACAATAAGTAATTTCAATAACAAAAATAGATAGTTATTTTTCATATGTAATCTAATTCCCTTGGGATGTGAGGGGAATGGCATTACCCTTATTAGGGGAATTCATTTCCACCAACTGAGGCAATCGGATTCCCTTTTTCCCAAAACAATCACCATGTAACAGAATCATCGATTCCCATTCCGTTCCCCCTCCATTTTTTACCCTAAACAAATAGGTCCTTAATGCTGGCTGAAAGCAAATAGTGGACCCAAAAGTAAAATGTCGAATCTGTTCTGGCTAATTTGAGGTTTTAACTTGTAATAACTTCTGGATAGGTAAAAGGGAAAAGTAGAAATTATCAGTAAGTTAATGAGGATGTGGCTATTGGATCAAGAGAAGGGTGTGCAGAGAAACCAAAGATTACATTTCAGTCATGTATTACATTTGCATCCATATTAGAGAAGAAACACACAACGGGAAGATCTGATTTTTTATGCTGCCAGTCAATATTCATAATCATTTTCAATAATATCATTGGTCTTACAGATGGAATTTACCTTAACAGTCCATTTTGTGGAACCAGCATAACGTTTATTTGTCTTAATCTGCAGAAAACCATAGAAAGTAAGTGAAGACAGTGCCAACATATCACATCACATTCTCAAAAGTTAATGGGGAGAGTTTTTTACATCCTCAGGGACATCCTCTGGGCAGTCATACACTGCATCAAGAGGATAAACTTTGGTGATTTCCATCAAAGAACCATCAGGCAACCTGGAGAGGCATGTTCCAGTGGGAGGGGAATTAGCAGATCCAGTAAAGTCGAAATACAAGCAACTCTCACCAAGCAGCACAGTTTACTCACACACGTGACTCATCAAATTTGCCACGCCTAAGGCTCGTCTCAAAGATATTCAGGGCCTGCAAGAACCACGACATTGCATCAACCTAAGGATAAACGTATGGAATTTGAGAGGTGCAGCATGATGTGGAAGGGGATCTATGATGTACTTACAGGAACCCATGTACCAACAAGAATTTCAGCGCCTGCAGCAGCAAGAGATTTTGCAATCGCCCACCCATAGCCATTATCATCAGCAACACCAGCAATAAATGCTCTCTTGCCTTCAGATTACAAACATTTCTTGAAACATGTGACGATCATCAGACAAATTCAAAAAAGAGAGAATACAATTCCAGAGCATTATAATTCATAAGTTCCCCCATTATATTGCCTTATTATCCATTGTACCCAATAGACAAACAGTTGCTTGATGTGGGTGGACAACAAATTTGGTAACTGCAACCTTGGAGAGTCAGTGGCTTCTCTAACAAAAATTTTATTAAAAAAAAAAGTCTATGCTTCAAAAAATAGAAACTTGACATTTCTGCTTTTATTTATTTGCTACGTATCAAATTGCACCATAAATCTCAATTTTGGCAGGTTCAAAGGGCGGAAAATTCATCTTTTAGAAAAACCAATAATTTCTCCTGTACAATCTAATTAATTCTTTTACACCCCAAAAAATGTAATTAAAGACCTCTTAAATCAATGGGCAATCCTGGAAGAGGGCTGCTGTCATTTGCAGAAGACATTGCTCTGGTCGTTGCTCTTTCAAACTTGAGGGGCCTCGGTGTAAAGCTCTGCCACATGGATTTCCTCAGAGATATGTGAGACGAGCTTGCAAGCTTGGACCAAGAGGCTTCTTTTTTTGCCTCTACACTGAAAGCTGCTATACTTGGTTTGAACGACTTCTGGAGAGAAATTCTGGGCTTATCAGCAGCCATATGGATCCCACGAATTGCAGTTGAGGCCATATTCGAAGAAAAATATTGCCAAGAACTTGGCTCAAATCCTAAAAAAAACGGTAACTTGTTATAAAGTATTGCCAACCTTCATAAAACTATAAAGAAACAATAACAAGTTCAGGCTTATAGATATACACTGACAGTGAGTGCAACATTATGATACCAGCTCCATTCTCATTTTTATTTTCCTATCAATCAAGGCCTTCAAGGCAGTAGATTACTAAATAAAAAGAATAAGCACGACAGCATTCATTCGTCCATCTACAGGGGTCATAAAAATCAACAGCGAGCTGTTGAGATTTCAGAGAAAGACTAGTAAAGGGTGAATACGAGCAAGTCACAGATAATAAAATCGAGCTGAGAACCATAAGGAACATGAGACGAATCAGAAAATTTTCACACACCCATCATCAGAGGACCAAAAAAGAAGCGCATTTCCAGGAAATCATGTTGCATATAGACTCACCTGTGTAAATCCGCAAGATTTGGACCCGGAAAGAAGAATGGCCTGAGAGACGAGCAAGGCCGCTCCTCTCGATTTATACGAAGAAGAAAGAAGTGAACACTGAATGGGGCTTCGATGAAATCGAAGTTTGGTTTATTTGTTGGGTGGTAGGAACTTCGTAATTGCCGAAGGGAGCCGAACAGGTCGGAGTGGGACTGTGGTGGTTGTACCGCACTGTTTTTGCTGCTCACTGAGTTCGGTCGACGGTGAATTGGTGATCCTTGAAAATCACGATTCTAACCCTCAAGGGCCGGGCTCAAACTCCCACCTCAACCTTTCAATAGGCTCCCAGTTGAGGGCCTACGGAAAGGAGCTGCACCTGCTTCCACGGCCCAACTCCCCTGTAGAGCCTTTATCCATTATTCTGTAACTTCACAGTGAGGTCCTAAATATTTCATTTTTTGCAATTTATGCCACAAATTATAATATTTGTTTGAAGAGCGCATTGTAATATGAGATTACATGAACTAAATAATACTTCTTTATTCATTAGAACTCGATTCCAAGATTAGGCTAGACTAAAATCAGTAAATAATAAAACTCTATCAACTATAAATTCTCTTTATTGGCAAATTTTAAATTCTAAATTTTATTTAAGAAAAAAAGACAATAAATTCTCAATCTATACCAGTGCAGTATTATAGTTGTGCTCGAAGCCACTTCAACTAAACTGTATTATGGGGAATCCCGTCGGTAAATATCTGTAATTATAGGATGTAAGGATGAGTGAGCAGCAATAGCGAATCAATGGAGGACTAATTGAGAAAAACTAATATTACGTGGGCTGAACAGAAATTATCCCACGCTCACAGTACTTGTGTCAGCATCTGGTTCTCCAATCTTTAGACCTTTCTCTCTCTGCTTCTCTCTCTGTGTGTGACGAAAGCCAGTCCGTCCAGCTGCTGACACTGTGCGACCGAGATAAAACGCTGTCGTACTTCTTAGGGTTTTCTTCGTCCTGCTTGGAGAAGTTCAGTCAGCATACCCGACAGTCGATTTGCCGTCTATATTGGTCTCCGGGCCTCTGTTTCTTGGCTCTCCGTCTGCTGTGTTTTCGATGGAAGCCCGCAAGAGGGGGAGACATGAAGCTGGTTCGGTAGCTAATGGTGGTTCCAAGAAGTCCAAACAAGGTTAGTTCTTTTTTACTGTAAACCCGTGGTTTCTTTGATTCCGTCTGCTATGTTCGATTTCTTATGTCTTGCCTCCTTAGCTCAAAGCAGTTTGTTTAAGCTAGGAGGATGGGTTAGTTTCATTTCGTGTCTTATGTGCCGGATACTGCTTAAACTGCTTCACCTTCATCAAATTGTCGCTGTTGATACTAATTTAGGTTTAGATATTGCATTGTCATGCTCGGAGTGTTTCAGTCCTGTGCTCATCCCGCTGGAAATTTTGCGTGGTAAGGTAAATCTTAAGCATGTGGTTGATGAACTTGTGATTTTGGGAAGATTGCCTATGGCAGGAGATTGGTTATGCAAAATCCATCATTGTCGGATGGGATTAAGTTCGATTCTTATAGCTGTGAGTTCTTTTACTATGAAGTGCAATGATATGTATAGTAAGTCATGCTAATTTCAGTATCTGTACATCATGGCTCCCGCAGCATTGGGAATTCACCTCAATGAATTCTCCTTTTGTAGAATATTGAGCCATTGTTTGATAGTTTTAAGCTCATAAGTTTTCATTTTTATCTTTTTCCTTGCAAACCCTGCATACAATTATCACGTGAATAATCAAGATGACCATTACAGAGATAAACATAGAACCCAGCTGCTGTGCGGCCCATTACCATGAACTCGACCTTTGTAATGTCCAAAGACACAACTCTCACAAAGAGAAAGGTCCTTTTGAGGATCCCTTGATGTATTTATAATGTCCAAAGACACAACTCTCTCAAAGAGAAAGGACCTTCTGAGGATCCCTTGATGTATGAGTACTTATCAACTCTAGCTATAACAGGAGGACTTGGAAACATAAATACCGAGAAATGAGACAATATTTTAGATATATATTAGGTAGATAACATAACTGATATCATAAACTTTAAACGTTCATCCTGTTTACCAACTAGTATACATGTGCAAGCTACATACTTATTTAGGGAAAACAGAGCTATTGATTTTATCAATCATATCAGGGTTACTAGCTTGATTAGGTTTAAAGTTCTCAACAATGAACGTGTTCTTAGAATGAGGACTTGAACTGAAAAGGATTAATTAATTTTTTGCGACAGAAACGGAGTCCTTTTCAACCGGTGTAGGAAGCAAATTGAAGCCATGCACCAAATTTTTCAGGTTAATATCCTTGCCCACTAAAAGAAGTTCTTTGAAATTACTAGTTCTTGTGAAAGTTTAAATTTGTAAGTCTCACAGATAAGATTATGTGGCTGTACTAATGAATTGATTCTTTAAGCTTTATACAGGTACATTTTTGTTCCATTGGCTAATTCAAGTTAACAAATGCTAAATAATGGAGAATTTGCTCTATCATGAAGCATGAAAAGATTAAACTTGGATGCCGTATGGCATTATTGAAACTTTTGGTGTTGAGAGTGATTGTTTCTGTTCTGCTATATTTCCTTCTGATTAGGGTTTTGCTTGGTCTAATCTAATTGAGTCAATGCGAATGAGCTCGACTGGTAAGTTCGATGCTTGACTGGTTTAAGTGTCTTAAAAAGCTGCTGTGACTGGAATTTTGTTCTTGTATTTGCCAGGCAATACATATCACCTGGTAAGCTATGTGGTATATATCAAAACATTTACTTTATTAATTACTAGAAAAAAAAATTATGGTGCACCTTTCTTCAATGATGGCTAGTTCTAGTATTACAGTCATGTATGCTTGGAAAGGATTAGAAAGATGATAAGTTTAGAGTATTAATTTATTTTGGGAGTTCATTTCAGCATTGCTATCATGCACTAGCTGAAGTAGGGTTTTGATTGCAGTACTTCGGGGTGTCAATTTGGTGAAGGTTGCCACTTTTCTCACTATGTCCCTGGCGGTTACAATGCGGTTGCGCAGACGATGAATCTACCTCCAGTTGGTCCACCCTCTAGGGCTGTGCCCGGCCCACCGCATGTCCCAAATGGTTCTTCTTCACCAGCAGTCAAGACCCGAATGTGCAACAAATACAACACAGCGGAAGGCTGCAAGTTTGGCGACAAGTGCCACTTTGCACATGGCCACTGGGAACTCGGGAAACCCGTTGCCACCTCCTTTGATGTTCCCCGACCCATGGGACCAATCCCGGGCCATTTTGGTGGCAGAATGGAGCCACCGCCACCCCCATCTTTGGCAGGGCCTGCCTCCAGCTTTGGTGCTTCAGCAACTGCCAAAATCAGTGTGGATGCTTCCCTTGCTGGGGCCATCATAGGGAAGGGTGGAGTCAACTCGAAACAGATCTGCCGCCAGACTGGAGCCAAGCTCTCCATCCGGGACCATGAGTCTGACCCTGCCCTAAGGAACATTGAACTTGAGGGCACGTTTGAGCAGATCAAGGAGGCAAGTGCCCTTGTGAGGGAGCTGATTGTGAATGTCAGTGCAATGTCTGGTTCCACGAAAGGCCATGGGCCACAGGGTGGGCCTGCGCCTCCAGGAAGCAACTACAAAACGAAGCTGTGTGACAATTTCACCAAAGGATCTTGTACCTTTGGAGAAAGGTGTAATTTTGCCCATGGTGCAGCTGAGCTGCGAAGGTCTGCAGTCTGAGTGTCTCCTTGTCTCGAGATTTCCATTGGAAGTGCTTCAGTTGTAATCTAGAGAGGCACTATAGAGGTTTAATTACGAGCTCCAGGGATCTTGGTTAGTAAGTTCTGTTTGAAACTATTTGCTTGTTGCAGCAGCACTTTCTGTGATTTCAATCTGTGATATATGTTTTGGAACTCAGAATTAAGCGTGGGGTGAGAGATTCGATCTTCTTACCTAATGACCAGTTTTCCTTGAACTCGCTCTCAAGGCTTCAGCTAAAATTCAGCTGAAATTTCCTATCTGAGTGAATGTTTTGCTGTTGGTGTGATCAGCTTTGATTAGACCGATGAAGCTGAATGGACCATAACTGGGGAACCTTAGTACCATGGCCCCTGAATCGCCGTGGATCATCTTTCAACCCGGAGCTGAGGATTTTAGAAAGCAAATATACAAGTTGATGAATGGCCACTCGATCGGTGGCCCCGTCCAAAGGACAAAGCACAGCTTAACCTTTCACCAACGGTCCTTTTTCCTGTTTGTCCGTTCCCTGGGCTGTCTGACCCATCTGCTGCTGTAAAGGTCATTCCATTAGCGGAGGTTTTCACCTTCTCTGGCATTTCGAGCTCCATTATCGAGTGATGTCTGGATCGATTTCATAGTGACACGCACTATAACCTGTGACGGAGAGACACTGGAAGGACAAATCGCGTATCACATGCAGCACGGGGAAGCAAAGCCAAACACGTCACGCAGTATCCTTGAGCTTGGGGGACCACTGTAATTTGACGTGCTTCTTTGAGGTTTGGACAAGACTAAAGATGCACGCTTACGTCGATTCTCTTAACCAAAACTCTGAATCACGTGACTTGAAAATAGGGAACTGGGCGAGAGCTGACCCATTGCTTGCATTGAGTCCACCTTAGCGGTCGTCATCGTGGATTTCCCCATGATCCACAACATTGAAAAAAAATGTCTTGTCGTGAAATATGGGGAAACGGAAACGGTAATGAGTCAAATGAATAAGCAAAGAGATCGCTTTCGCGATTTAACCTTGCCGCCAAGGGCAAGCGCGGGTAAACTTTCGAGCCTCCGCTCGCTCTCTTGCCCGCACCGGCGAATAACTATATAATTAATTAACGTTCAACACGGAATTCATCACATTTCAAATGTTGAGTAAGATTAGTAGTGGAAGAAAAAATAAAATATGAAAAGCGTGCAAGGAAGACCGTTTGACAATTCAATTTTAGCTGCTCACTTGTGGCTATATTTTACGCAAACGTTCGTAAAGAAATTCTCTGTTACCTAACGTTCGGAACCGATCGACGTTGAATACGAACGCGTGGATCAAACTTTGCAGTAACTACACGTGCTTTTGACAAGAAAGTATGGACGGAACCGTGCCGTCGTTGAAAATAGTCAATGTTTCGTCCTCGCAACCCATTGGCAAAATATTTTGACAAATACGTCGTACGTACTAATTTAAAATTTAAAATTATGAAATTATTACATTCTATATTTTATCTTCTCATAATTAAAAATAATTTATTTCCCAATCCACATACCATATTCAAACATGAATTGATTAAAAAATTATTTAGAATCATCTGAATCAATTCGGGCCCTGACCATTTTTCTAATTGTGGAATGGCTCTCCGGACGACGATGCAATACATTACCCACCCATGTTCGGACTCCTGCCCGTAGTATCCGCACTGTGTTCTGAGGGTATTTTTGTCACTTAAAATCACGTCCGCGTCATCATGGGAAAGTGATGCTCCGTACCTGGACGTAATCAAGTGGATCGCCCATATTGGAGCCCCCCCTCAAAAATGAACGGTCCACCACACGGACTTCAGCGCTGATTGGTCACCAGAGATCGGGAGCCCGGCCTCCCCCCTTGACAGCTTCTCGCCACGTAAGCAATTCGCAATGGTACTCACAGCTCTGGGTTGTGGGCCCCACCACTTGTTCGGAGAGGGAAATTGACTATAAATAGGTGATCTTGCAACTCAAAAACGAAGGGCCGGCAATCGGAGCGGCCACACACGATCAGAGAGAGAGAGAGAGAGAGAGAGATAGAGAGAACAAGAGAGGGGGAAGGCTCAGAAGCCTATCGTCGTAGGAGAAGAGCCAAGCGTCAGGTAACTCTTTCCTATCGATTCCGTCTGCATTCTCTGTCTGTGAACTTCAGTATTCGATTGTTCTCCCTTGCATTCTCTGCTCTTGCTTTTGTGATTGTTTTTGAGCTCGTTTGATGGTAGTATGGCGTATATTAGCTTAGATCCGTAACTATGCATGTCCGCTATCTTCTGCCGTTGTAGTTCTTGCCAAGTTACTGGTACTAGTTCATGAACGTGCTCGTTCAGGCTCTCTTTCCTTCCGACGAGCTTCGATTTCCCGTTTTCCTCCTCCAGCCAGTAAATTTTCAAGTTCCGGTTGGCCGAATACTTCCATCCATCAAAGTTGCTTCGCAAACTTTCCGCTCTCCGGCATATTTAACATAATGCAGCTCCGATGTGTTGATCGTCAGCCTTTTCTTATTTGAAACAGCTCGGATCCGAGAATCCTATGAGCCTCTTTCTGATTCACTGTTCCATTTTCCTGGCGTTTCTGCAGTGTTTTGTTTGATGCTATGTACTTTTACATCGAGTTGTTTTACTATTGCCCAAATACGTGATCTTGTGACTGGTCTATCGAACACGAATCCTCGGTTCAGACTTACATTTTTAAGTACCGTACGCATGCTGATACAGACAAGTAGAAAAATCCGATTCACCAATTGATTCTCTCAAGCTGGTTCACAGACATGAGGTGCCGCAAAAAACGAAGGTACTTGAGATCCAGCACCGATCCGCTTGCAGCCAGCGCTCGCTTTCATCATACCCCGAAGCATTACTGAAATATTTTCATCAACAAAACACTGTCATTTCTCTCGACCCAAGTCTATTAATTCCCCCATGAGATCGTTCGCGTGAACCAAGAGGGACTCGTTCTCCCACTCCCAAAACCCATCGCTTTCTCCAGCACACCTCTCTGGATTTCCACCCTGTCACCCTGTTTCTTGGTGGTAATCACACGGCTTCGTCGCAGACACTTGTCAGTAACATCCCTCCCTCTGGCTCAGGATCAAAAAAAAAAATCAAAAGCGAAAAAGCATATTCTATTCGGTCTGCATCTTTTTGTTTATTTTCCTTGTCTGTCTTTATGGACCTCTGTTTTGGATCTTACTATTAGATTTATCTAATCTTTAATTGAGTATTATGATTAATTAATTAATTGTCAGGTGGCTTTAAAAATAAGAGTCGAACTTTGTCCTTCTCTTCTCCTGGGGTATAATTATTTTGATATATTTTGAGATCTGGAAAGTTGGATTTAATGGTGATTGGTGACAACACACTCTGCTGAGATAAGACTACCAGACTTTCTGGTGGGCTTTTTTTTTTTTTTTTTGCTTATATGGGATTTATATGGTCCTCCTAAACTAGATATTTTACATTTATTCTTTAAATTTAACTATTTTAAAGTTGTGGGATAATTCTCTTTTGACCACCACAAAACAATTATAATCTTATATATATATTTTCTAATTTATTTATGTTTGATTAATTATCCGTTAGATTCTTCTCACATCCCTTTTGCCCCCCTTAAAAAAATATTTCTATTTCTATTACGAAATGATTCATGGCTTTGCCAACTATGTTCACTCACAGAGGGGAAATAACAAGCAACCTCAATGATGCCCTAAGCTACAAATTTTGAAAAGATACATACATATGATGTATTTTTTATTGGTCTGCTATAAGCCGGTAATGGCGGCCGCTGGACTCTTTGGTCAAAATTAGTCTATGACGTAAACTCAAGGGAATGGGAATGTTCAGCGGTGGAATATGGAGTCCGATCATATGTGTTCTTTTTGCAAAGTATTCTAACTTATAAACTAGGAGAAAGATTTGCGCGTTTCATTCTTCATAGTTATATCATGAAGTATTGGAAAAGCAAAACAGCTTATTATAGCTAATTATTGAGTTCTTTAACCTTGAGCTTGGATATTTTAAGACGGAGAAGTTTAGGGATTGTGTGGTTCAAGGCCAGATCCTGATATCAGCTGTAAAGATAAGCCGAAAAGCCCCGAAAAGGAAAATAGGGGACAAAAGCAATTGGGATGCCAAAGGTCGATGAGACACGAGAATCCCCATGACTGCTAGCCCCCACATGCTTTATTTTGTCCTCTTTTTTTTTTTTGCTTATTTAGTAAAGTGGGCGGGCGTGGTTTTGCTTATGATCTCGAGTCAGACGTCAATTTGATATATTTTTCTTACTTTTACAATCAATTGCATCTTAAAAGCTGCAATCGTGGGGTGCTGATTGAACCTCATGCCTATGTGATCAGTGGGTTGGTGACCTTGTCTACTTCCCGGCCCCTGGCTGGAAATTCCAACATGGATAGGAATCTTCCTTTGATTTCATTGAATAGGTGCCCTTACTTGGTGAATGTTATCGGGCCACCTCCACATCTGTTAAGTTTTGCAACTCTGTGCATAGCTGGTGCAAATTTAGCCGCAAGAATTGCACTCAGAACAGTGCAGTCCAAAACTGAAACTGACCTCCATCTCTGGAGTTGCCCATAATAATATGACCATTTTTACTACAGCGGAAAGCGCTCTTTCATCATGGAAGGCCCCTATAGAGATATTCTCTGGTCCCTAGCTCTCGTGATTCATGCTCATGTCCTCCGAGAAGCCTATGTCAACAGCATGCTCTGGCCTTCCCTTTGATGCTGCATATAGGATTTCACTTTCTCGTGTTTTTAGTGGGACGGCAGGACAGCTTGCCGATAGGATGTTCCCTACTTGTAGGTGAGGTAAAGCGGAGGTGGCTTGATATAGGCTTTTGCAATAATGATGCTTTTATTGCCTGACGAAAACGCAGCCTGCGAAATTCCAGTTTCCTTTGGAGTAGTGCTCTTCAATTCATCAGCGCTCTTCCCTTAACTCAGTGCTGGGAGGAATGAATTATTAGTGAGAGAAGGGACCGTTAGGACCATACCTTAAATTTTGTTGCAGCCAGAAGTGCTTATTTTGTTAGTTGGAGCCAACTGACACCCTAGATTTCTTCATGCCTTGGAATCTCAACTCATAGTGCCCAGTGTGGGTTCCCACTATGCTCTGTTACGGTAAGAAGGTGGATGATATACTGGCCTATACTCATTCTGAGTATGGGTAGCAGAATTGCCCCTTACTCTAATCAATCTTGTCTGCAAGATGCTCCCTTTACATCGCCATGTTTGGCATGTCTGCTTCTGCTCCATAACACGTTACATGAATTGATGGCTTTCTATTGAATGGAGTACTTTATGTTGCCCTCCAATTGCACTTATTTTGTCGAGTGGATGTTGCAACTGCTATGGTTCGGTATCCGTAAGATAAATCCATCTCAATTCTTTTGCTTGTCTAAGTTTTATGCACACCTTCATGCTCCGTTTCTTGACTTATCACATCTTCTGCAGATCTCGGAACAATGGGTGCCGGAGGCAGGATGTCGGTTCCCCCTTCTAAGAAGAAGTCTGAATCAGAGGTTCAGCGGCGGGTGCCCTACTCAAAGCCTCCCTTCACTGTCGGGCAGATCAAGAAAGCCATTCCACCCCATTGTTTCCAAAGATCCGTCCTCCGCTCCTTCTCCTATGTCGTCTATGACCTCACCGTAGCAACCATCCTCTACTACATCGCCACCAGCTACTTCCACCTCCTCCCGTTCCCCTTCTGCTACCTTGCCTGGCCTCTCTACTGGGCCGTGCAGGGCTGCGTTCTCACCGGAGTCTGGGTTATAGCCCACGAGTGTGGCCACCATGCATTCAGTGACTACCAGTGGCTGGACGACACAGTCGGCCTAATCCTCCACTCCTCCCTCCTCGTGCCGTACTTCTCCTGGAAGTACAGCCATCGGCGCCACCATTCCAACACCGGTTCCCTCGAAAGGGACGAGGTCTTCGTCCCGAAGCAGAAGTCCGACATCCGGTGGTTCTCCAAGTACCTCAACAATCCTCCTGGCCGGGTCCTCTCCCTCACCACCACCATCATCCTCGGCTGGCCCCTCTACTTGTTGTTCAACGTCTCAGGCAGGCCATACGACAGATTCGCCTGCCACTACGATCCCTACGGGCCCATCTACTCCGACAGGGAGCGTCTGCAGATCTACATCTCCGATGCTGGTATCCTCGCAGTGTGCTACGGACTATACCGCCTCCTGGCACTGAAAGGACTCGCCTGGGTGTTCTGCGTCTACGGAGGGCCTCTACTGGTGGTGAACGGTTTCCTCGTGATGATCACATACCTGCAGCACACTCACCGGTCGCTGCCTCACTACGACTCATCCGAGTGGGACTGGCTGAGGGGGGCGCTGGCGACTGTGGACCGTGACTACGGGATACTCAATCGGGTGTTCCACAACATAACCGACACCCACGTGGCCCACCACCTATTCTCGACGATGCCGCACTACCACGCGATGGAGGCCACCAGGGCCATAAGACCTCTGCTGGGGGAATACTACCAGTTCGACGGGACGCCGTTCTACAAGGCGATGTGGAGGGAGGCAAAGGAGTGTATCTACGTCGAGCCGGACGAGGGCGCCCAGAGCAAGGGCGTCTTCTGGTACCGGAACAAGCTTTGAGCTGCCCTGTCCTTCCAATTTACTTGCGGTGGCTCTTAGGTTGGTTTGGTTTTGCCCTTTTCTTTCCCCTCTTGGTCTCCTAAGTTAATCGTCTGATGCATAGATAGCCCATTTTCGAGCTCAGCTGATTAGTTTAGTGGGCGATGATGATTGATGATGATTCTGTGGACCTAATGCGTTGTGAATCTGAAAATTCAGACAGCTTTGCTCTGCTTGTGATGGGGGTGATTCTGGTTATTGGCATAAACAATTCTTGCAACTCTCTTCCCGCGCTCAGCGAACTCCTTGGCTTCACATTCGGCCACCATGCCTCAGTCGATTGCCCAAACTGGAATTACAATTGTAGCTTAACAGGCGGAGGGTTTTGTTTGGGCCGTAACCTCTTTCACTATCTGGGCCCTCGTTAACTATTGGGCTGGCTGTAACAGATCACTCCAGCACAATGAGACAATTGATGTGATGAAGGCCGGGCCTTAACAGCTCCTTACCCAATTCAATTAATTGCGGCCCGCTTATGAGCACATTCTTAGTAAAATCATGTTCCGCTGCACAACAATCAAATTCAGAAGCTAAGCTGTCGGTTTGGTCTTGTGATTTCTGACTTACTATGGGCCGCTGCTCCTTGTGCGCGAGGAATATGACACTACCGCACAGCCGGCAACATAGAAAATAATCTGTAGGCATTGCGGGGGGGAAGGGGGTGGTGGGGCGGTGGCGGTTTGGTATGGGGTGGAAGACAACATGTGTAGCATTCAAGGGGTTGGCTTATGTTACAATATTCTTGGATTTTCATTAAACGTTGTGGGGCTAGAAACGTCCCCTTCACTTCAGTGGGGGGCGTCAAACAGTCTGTTCGGCAGTGCCGTACAATCTGGTCGGGATCTCGTTATCTACCTCTCCCTTCCCACGGTGACGGGACACGGATTAAGAAGGGGTGAAAAATCAGCCATGTTCTCGACTAATCATCCTACGTACGGATGATACACTGACAAGTAACAGGTGCTGAATGGAAAGATCGTCTCGTCCCAAACGATTGACACTTTGATATGTTGAATCCTGAGTCTATTCCGAGCCAATAGAATTTGAAATACAAGGGGGGAAGTGTGAATCCGGTGTGATGATCCCACTCGGTCTTACATCACTCCGGTCGATAACCCAGAACAAAAAAAAAAAAGAAGACAGATTTAGAATCATAGAGAAAAGTTTCCTGAGGATGGAAAATGGAGCTGCGGCAAGAACTCGCCCGGCAGGAACTGCAGCCTTGCAACCGTATCAAATATGGAGAGAAGAGTACGTATCGGCACTTAGGGCAGCGGCCAGGTAAGGCTAAAATAAATCGGAGTAAAGCACTTATCCTGGGAGGTCGAGAGGTGAACGGCGGCAAGGCTCGGCGGCAGCACTGACTCCGGCAACCGAGAGGAGCACCTCCTAGCTAGCTAGCTAGCTAGCACGCATCACGGAGGAGGGAGCCCCAACGATCGCACGGTCTCCTCGGTTACATCACATACAAGTTGAGTTTCTCCATGGTCGGTCTGCAAATGTTGCCGGTGGTTAGACCTTGTGAGATGGAAGCTGAAATTTGGAGGGAGTTCAAAAACTTGGGTCAAACTGGGACTTTTGAATAATCAAACAAGGGGGGAGAGGAGGTGATGATATTCACCCAAGCTTTCCCTCGCTCTCATGGACGGCTCCTCGTCCTCTCTCTATTACTTAAATTAATGTTTCCTCTCCGTTTCCTCCCATCATCCTTTTTTTGTATAAAACCACACTCTTCCCCCTTTTCTCCCTCAACGCTGAACATATCTCCACCAATTCTTCTACCTCCATCTTCCCTCTCTGCGATCAGCCGTATCAGTCAAACCCATAGATCTCTCAGCCCCATGGCCAAGGATGATCCCTCGGGTCCTTCAGCACCTAGCATGTGCGGAGACTCCCACTACGCACCGGAAGCCAAGCCGAAGGTACGGATAATCCACGTGGTCGCCCCCGAGGTCATCAAGACTGACGTGGAAAACTTCCGGGAGCTCGTCCAGAGCCTCACGGGGAAGCACTGCAGCAACCAGAAGGCGCTCCGGAGGATCAGGAAACCGGGATCGATCAGGAAGGGTCCGAGGAGATCCAAAGATGGTTACGTGCCGGGGACATCCTCGCCCGATTCGGGAAGGACGGTTGTGAAGAAGGAAGGGCTGGGGATGTGGAACGCGGAGACCTCGGGAGGTTTCTTGAACGGATTCGAGCATCTGGACGGGTACGCTCAGGAGCTCGTGGAGTTCCCGCTCTTGCCAATGGATCATCATCATCATCATCATCATCATCAGGCTTCCAATTCTTCATCTTCCTCTCAGGGTGCCAGCCACACTCCTGTACTATGATGCAGATTGCGTTTCCATATCGGCACAAATGTATCTTCGGATTATCAAGTTCATGGCCTCGACCAACTCGTAACTGTGTGGACATATTTCTTTTTTCTCCTCTTATTTTTTTTTTAGGGTTTTTATATGCGATGGTTTTGAGTCTGAAATCTCTATCTCTCTCGGGCATTAATGTCATCTTGCCTGGTAACTAGTTCAGAATCTGATCGATTCAAGAGTTCAAAGTCTAGCAGACGATTTTCCCAATCTGACCAAGGGAACCCCGTTTGGGTCATGCCAAGTTATGTGCGTGCTGGGTGTACTCCTGCCTTCCAAGAGCCAACCCGCTAGCCGACCAATAACATGTAGTAAGTCATATCCAAGATTCGAAACTCTTAAAAATGGTATCCAAAAATTAACGACGGATCCCAGATTATATAATACAAGATCCAGTGAATTTATTAGTTTATACGACACTAAACACAATCAGCGTAAAAAAAATGTTACATGTGTTCTTAATCGAACTACCAAGTTTTTATTAATAAAAAAAAATCAAACTAGAAGTCTAAATTCATATTTACTTAAAATTTTTTAACTGAAAATTTAATGACACACCCGTTTACTTAGGTTTCTATACATCGGCACCCGTCCCTTTCTATCTTCCTTTTTTGCCCCCTGGAAGAGGAGTCCTGCTCCGTCTCCCTTCCTTCCCAGCTACCATTGACTCCGATTATAATCCCCCAAGTGGCGCGTAGCAAAGTTAGTACTACGAGATTAATTGATTGAATGAGTGCGCGTAAAGAGACGGTCCATGGAAGTACGGATATATCATCCATGCAGCATCGATATTACAGCATTTGCTTCGGCCTTGATTTCTCAAAAGCTCTCGGACACAAATTTCTTTAGTTACTTGTCAAATATTATTTTTGTAATATTAAATTTAGATAATACCATAGTTTTTAAAACCGGCTCAGGTTGCCAATTCGACCGATTCAACCGAGAACCAGCCACTCATTCTATCCAATTTCCAAAATTAACCAAATTGCATTGTAAATGCTGTCAGTTTTAATTAAACCAATCGGTTTCCATTTAAACCAACTAATTCAATTGAATCAATAAAAAATAAAAAATTTATTATAATATGTTTATTTTATTTTATTATATTTATATTTATATTAAAATTAACATTTATATGATGACTATATTATATTAAAAATTCCTATTAATAAATCATCATTAAATTATGATATTATATCGATTTATTGATAATGTTATTCATTAAATATGCGATCTGACTCATTGAACTCACAGTCTGACTCATGAACTCATAAACTCGTACCTTGACCGATTTCCAGTTCGATCATAATTTTAAAAACTATGAATAATACAATACATATGGTAATGTGCTGATGTTTTCGATTGATTTCACTTTTTTGCAATTATAACATTCAAATTGAATCTATAAAAAAAATAAAAACACTAAAAAAACTGAGATTATTATTATTTGTTTTTTTTCCCTCATTCCCACGTGAAAGAAAAAAAGTCAAGAGTCCAACCAACTCATCAATTGAAAAAAAAAAAAAAAGAGCCGCCCGAAATCAACCACCGTCACCATTACCAGGAGAAGATAGTCGGTGACAGAGAAATTTGCAATGATGACACGAATACGACATTAGACATTGTGAGCACGAATTGTTAATATATACAAGGAAGGATGACCGGGGGGTGGATTAAAATTAATCGTTGACTTAAAAAGGCTCCAAGGTCAACTCCTTGATTAATCGCAAATTTGTTAGTACAGAATTCATGGGTGGCATGTAGGATATATGATCATTGATCAAGGCAAGGTTCTTGCTAATGCTTGCCACCCGTTGAATCGGAGAATCAACCACGGAATGTAATTGCAATCCTTTAGATGAGGGTGGGAACTTATTTGAGTTGCAATAGATGATGGCAAGTTCGTTATGCAAGGAAATGGAAATGGAAATTGAAAATGAGCAGAACGGAATTGCCGTACCGAAGCATATTTGGTGAAGGTAACATGAAAGTCGGAACCCTGTAAAGCTGGATGGCATGACACAATGATTTGCCAACCTCCCCCCGGGTCAACTCAGAGTAACAGCAGACAAATAACCCAGCAAAAGTCAGAGAGCTTCATAGAGGCTGCTAGTAAAGTCAATGCAGACCACAGAAAAGTTGCAAAAAGGCAGCAATTAGCAGGGGAAATGGCAGCCTACGATCATAACATACATTACAGCAGCTGACTGCAGGCGGGTGATCGAAGAGAACGGATCACGTCATGAACCTGCAATGCTCACCCAGAAAACAAAGAACCCAACGTCCCAAAGTTTCATGTGAAATCAGATCCCAGGACAAAATCTCCTAAGGACGAATCCGTAACACCAGCATACTTTCAGCAACCCCAGATCCTAGCTGCTGCTAAAACTACCGTCCCTCATCAACTACCACGGTAGGCGTATTCCTAGTCCGGTGATTTCGTATTCCCCATAAACTGTAATTCTCTTCCAAACCGCCAACTGTTTGTTCTTTTTTTTTTTTTTTACTTTACTTTCTTACTACTATCATTATTATCATACCAGAAGTCGTTCTCCATCCTCAGTCACGAGTATAATATCCTTGAGAAGGATTAGATTCAAAAGTATATCGAATGAATGATTAGAAGTACAGTAATATGACTTTTCTAGCAATAATAGAGCATAGTTGAGAAGAAATAAACAAGTAGGAGAGAGAAGAACTTAGCGGGTCAATGGATTAGCCCAAAAGGGAGGGGAAAAACAAAAACAGAGAGAGGTGCGTAAAAACCTTTATTAGAATTTATTATTTGAAAACTTTTTAATCATATAATATATGTGGATGTATATTACAATATTCTAACTCTCATACTCTGTCATGGAATCTACCATGGTCGGGGGCACATCCAACCTCGTCAGAACTTCAGCTACTCCATCAGAGCTCCTTATAATCTGCAACAGAAATACAAGTAAATCAAATGATAAGCTTCCATTGGACTTAAAAATACTAAGATTTTTCTGGTGGGGGGTGCAAATCAAAGTTAAGTGCAAATCATCAAAGTGTTAAACTAAATATTCTCATTTATCACAAAATGGGTCTTGACATGTCTTTAAGATTTGTAACCATGAATCATCTGGACCATTGTGCTGGCTCAAATTGATACGTATATAAAGAAAATCAAGCCCCAGAAAGATTTTCCATATGAGAGGACTTTATCTTGATTCTTAGATCATTCCAAGTGTGACTGGGATGTAAATCTAGGACTACCAAATATTAGCTGCAGACAACGTCATGTATAGAACGACATTGCTAGCCGCAAAGCGTGATGATATTTCTTTCAAATCATAGCTCTATAAACTTGACCCACAGATCTAAATTTCAGCAAAGAAATCAACCAATGACCCCTTCTCAATTTCCCACATGGCAATTGGACGTGAGGTAAGATGTATTTTTCATATGATGAAGAGAAACAGTTGAAACGTAACCCTGTAAAGGTGCCCTGGAATCATTCAGCATGAAGCATATCTAAAATCCACTTTACTAGCTATTCTGCACGAGCACTTTGTATACAAAGAAAGTGTGAAATACAATATTTTTCAAAAAATTCAAAATAAACATGTCACACCATCACCTGAAATGGTTAAAAGAGAGCAACTTCAGCTCAAATTTGTTACAGCTTTAAATAACTCATGGAGATGGAAACTTACTAGTATCTCTTCATCGAGATAAGTGATCATGAAAAGCCTCTGGAAAGTACCACCTGAAAGCATGAGACAAAGAACATGACAGAGCAATGTGAAAATGTCTGAAGTACTGTAGATTCACACATAAACAGAAATCCTATTAGTTCAGAAAGCTAGAAGTTCAAGGAAAAAAGAATCTTAGCAACTTCTCTTAGGAGAAGCATCCACGAAAGATTGATTCTTTGAAATAGGAATGCTATCCACGTACTTAGGGGAATTTTCAACCCACTGCTAATTGCATCTCTGATAGGAAGAGGAAGTTGCTGTGTTGTGCTGGCTGCCTGGCCCAGAGCACCTTTTAGCTGGTCTGGGACAGTTTCTTCTATAATTGTGGGTGCCTCAAAAGTTCCTTCAACGTATTCTTCTTTCATTCGCATTGGTCCCTCCACAGATAATTTGGTTAACAGACCAAAATTGCTTTCTAGCTGCATCCATTAGAAATGAACACTACCAGGTCATACCTTCATTATGGTCCAAGTCCAACCATAAGGCAAGCAAGTTACAAGTATAAAGCAAAGAAAGCAAATGCTCATGCTCCATGGCATTTGTACCAGAAGTAAAATATTTACAGCATTCTAAGAGAAGTTTGGTCTAATTTATTAGGGCAACGAACAAACGAAAAACTACCTCAGCTGAGGAAACAATCAAAAGTGATAGAGACTGATTACTGATGATTGATCCTGCGACTAAGGCAGATTCAAAAAGCAATTGATGATAGTTAAGTACAACCATAGGACTGTATTAACTTAAAATTGGCATGTGCAATATTCTGAGAATGAAAATTACATATTACCGAGTTCAATAGCTTCATGTTGGCTGTGATATTAGCATAACCATCTTTGATCACAACATCCATTTTTGATAAGTTTGCCAAAGTTGAGGGAAGCCTCCTGCAAGTTAAGATATTAAATATAATTAGTTATCATATAGTTAAATTCCACATTGGATAGTAGAAGCCTATGAATTAAAAAGAAAAAAGTTGTGAAGAACAGATCAAGATGATAGGTGATCAAGGGCGCTCACTCAAAAATCAATCTAGCAGCGAGAAGTCCAGGGTTTCCAGAGCCAAACCACTCAAAATTCCACCGGCCTTCCAAAAATGGTGACCTGATTGCCTGAACAAACGAGTAAACATCTCACGAGAAACATTTGCAAATGGAAGTTATCTTCAATGAAGCACCTACGTTGTTGGTCTTGGCGTTGGAGTAAGCCTCTCAAGGCCAATGATCCTCTCATTCACGTCAATACGCTGCATATCTGTAGTCTTCCCAGTGACTAATGCCTCAAATCCTCCAGAATCTTTGAACTAAAATTACAGCACCAAATCAGTCCGAAAAAAAAATGCCGCATAAAAGATAAAGTTAGGGAAAAGCTGAAGGAACAAACATACACAGCATAGGTTGGAACAGGACAGGTAAATGAACTGCCGGACGAAAACAAATAGGCATATGTTTCTGTAACTAGTAAGAAGTCATTTATGAATGAATGAACAAAGTTTTTGGGAGCTAGAATGGACACTACCAAATATTCAAAATTGATGCTTGAAGTAACCTTCTTATGCAGTGAGCTAAGAATTTTTTGTCACTGAATTCAAAAGATTAACGGTTTTTACCGATAGCGGAAAAAATTCGGGAGATAATAATGCAGAACCAGAAGGACATATCCAAACAAATGTTACGTCTACAAGTAAGAAAACTAAAGAAAGATGGACGATGTACTCCGTAAAGTTCGTCAGTCACGCCCTGTCGCTACTAGAATTGAGCTCCTGAAGTGAATCGAGAACTCACAGGACTAAAAGACACAAAATTGTCGCTGCTACCGGCAGTCCAAACTTCAAGCTGATTGAATAAACTGAAGCTCGGTGCTCGCTCATGCAGATTCAGATGTTTCCAATGAGATGATCAAATAAGATGCGCACACTACGAACTCACAGCTAGAAGGAGAGATTCCTTGGCGGAGAGCCGCTCCATTTCTTTGGCGTAGGCCGCCCCGGCCCCCTGAACAGCCTGCTGAACCATGGTCACCACCGGACGCCTTCGTGTGAGCCTGCTGCAGCTGGAAATCCTTCGGCCGAGCTTCGGCAACTTGACGAATGGCGCGAAATGCGAAGACGACAGTGGAGGAGACGGCGAAGGGGGACAGCTAGAACCAAGAGAGGCGAAGTGGGGAAGCAAGCCTTGGGCTGCCGCCATTACCATGACGGAAACTAGAGAAGCAGAATCGTTGCGCGAACTGCGAGAGTGATTGTGATTTATTCAGTGTTTGGCGAGAGGGAAGATAAAGATCGTGTTGAGAACGGAACAGGAGATTGGGCGAGGAAGACGGAGGTGAGGAGAGGACGGTATGACCCAAACCCCGCCGTTAAGGAGAGGGGACGGTGAGGATATTTTCGTCAAAGCAGTTGACTGAAATAAAGACGGGTGAAAGAAATCTAGATAAAATTAAAACAAAACAAAAGGGAGGGGCAAAAAAAAAGAGAGGAAAATACAGATCAGCAAAACGGCGTCACATAACAAGCGCGGGCGTGAGCCGACTCCCAACAGGAACAGTTGATCGGGCCGTTCTGTACTCAGATCACATGGAATTGCAAATTCGGTCGGACATGCACGTACGGTTACGTCGCTGTTTTATCTAATAATAGTCTTCTCTTCCCTCAACGGCTATATTTTCCACCGCCACTAATAATTTAATTATTCAAAAAAAGCAAATAAATCCCACCAGTCCCAACGGTCCATTTCTTCCCCCACTTCCCCTGCACATGACATAATCATCCATCCCCCCATATTAATCCATTCATCAGTACCCTTCCCTCCATCCCATACGACATCTCTCTCTCTCTCTCTCTCTCTCTCTCTCTCTCTCTCTCTCTCTCTCTACCAGTGTTGGTTTTCACCCCTTCTGTTCTATTCTATATCACAAGATGGAATCTACTCAACGGAATTCGGACAAACCCGTCAGTGTCCAGCATGTGAACCGGAAGTGCTCCAATGAGTTGCTCAGGAAGTTCTCCAACTCCGGTGATGAGGGAGATGGGAGTGAGCCAGAGTTGACGAGTGCTTTGAAGCGATGGAAGAGGAGCTCCCGTGCGCGTGTCAGCTCAAGAGCCGCAAGGGAGTCCTACGATAGCCCTATTCATGGCAGTGGTGGTAGCTTGGTGGAGAGGAGGTCGCTCCTGCCTGCAGCAACAAGGAGGAGGTCGGTGCTTCTCCAGCGGCTTGGGATCGTGAGATCGGCCCAGCTCAGGGCAAGGGATATCAGGAACAGGTCCGTCCTAGGAGCCATTGAAAAGGTGCCCCCCCGCCTGCTCTTAACAATATTTTCCCTACGTTAATTAATTGTCACGATAATTAAGTTAAACTCTGTTAACCAAACCACTACACCCACCCCGTGCCCCTTCCGAGTTCTGATGATGATGATCTGTGCAGACATGGAGGAAGACAGTGGAAGGAGCTTCAAGGGTGTTCATGGAGAAGCACTACAACCGACACAATCGCTTGATAAGTGATTTGGCGTATAGCTACTAAGGAATTAAGCACCCGTGGAAGGAGAAATTTGTTGCAGCGACAATTTTCAATGTGTAAGCAAGGGATTATTGTTTGTGGAAACTTCTATTATCCTGTGATCTTCCTTATCCTACCATCCTGCGTACAGTCCATTTATAAGTGGGAATAATAGCAAGCACTTGTAAATTGGAGTTAAAATTTTCAATTTATTTCTCTTCTGTTAATGTAATTCTTTTTCCGTCATTCACTGGGGTTCTCTACTTTGTTAGCAGAAAGGATGAAATAATGAATGATGATTTTGAAGTTAGCGGGCAATTCTAATGATGGTGTATAAGTTCAGCATTGGCCAACACTATTATCAATCATCATCATCATCATCCCACACGTAGTGCAGGTGATGATCATGGCTGTCGTTAAGTCTAAATAAATCCAAGTACAACCTAAATTCGAGGTCACTAGAGAGTTGAGGGCCTCGAGTTTGAATGAGCCTCATTCCATCGATCCCTCGAACCCTGCACGCTGTTTTCCATTTCACCAAACGACTCCTCGACGCCATTCTCTATTCGGACATTGCTTAAATGCTTTACCACTTTATGACCATTAGTTCTCATAGTTGGATCGTTTACCTGCACTTTCATTCGTAGATAAAGGATTTTCCGGCTCATGCACGGTCTGTATCACAGTCTGGGCATCCAAGATTTGACAGTATAAACAAGCAAATTATGATGGAAGTCGGAGTATCACACTGTGTTTGCTATATCACTGTATGTGGCCCAGCGATTCATCGACTGACAGATTTGATTCCTAGCGCTCACTAGGAAACTTCTTCCCGAGTGATGCAATTCTTGTTTTTGAGTCGCATGATCTTGAAAAGGTATGAAATTTTGCAATGGGTTTGAGATGTCTACTTTCTTATTGATTGATGGCCGGATCTCAAGCTTGATGACTCTCAATCTCATTACTAGCCATTTTTGCCCTCTATCACAAACACTACGTCTAATAATGATGTGTATGAAAACATATTAACTTAATTTGCATCTTGATACCCTTCTGCGTCCTTATAAAACTTATCTCGTTTCTTACTTCCGATGTCTTCTATCCATCCCGATTACCTACAGACTAACACAGAAATAGTAGGATGAACAGCTTCACTTCAGCTGTAGAACAGAGGCCGTCATTCACTCACCCAGGCCACCACCACCCATTAGAGCTCACGAGTCGCCAGGTAGCCACCCTGTGAGCTGCTCTGCTTGCATCCTACCAAATCCTCGGCGGAACGGACTACTACACATGCCGGCCCTGCTTCTTCTTCTTCCCTCACTCCTCCTGCTTCAAAATGACATCTACCCTCGGCCAACCTTCCCACTCTGCCCATGAACCCTGCCTCTCATCCTCCATCTCCTCCACTGTCGCCACCAGTGTCCTGTGCCCAGCTTGTGCGAACCCAACTGCGTTCTTTTCCGAAAGAGAATAAACAAGACTGGTGATGAGGCGGAGTAGCCATATAAATGCGTCAAGCTCTAATTGAGCAGCCATCTGAAGATGTCAAGTCGAGTCCAACGATGGGTCGGAGCATCGGTCCAGATCAGTCAGGTTGCTTCACAGTATTAAGAGGAAGCTCAGGTGGAATTTCATGGTGGACGTTGATGTTTGAGTGCATCTTCAGAGTCTCGGCAGTAATCTCAAGTCCAACAGCACCGAAGGAGACAAGCAATACCGAAGGGGGGGGTGGCCACCGGAGACAACCTCCCTCTGTCCCCCTCACTTTCCACCGTTCATTCTTCTTTTTTTTTTTTTTTAAAGTTTATTATTTTATCATTTTATTGCCACATCAGCAAAACTTTTATTATTAAAAAATATGAGGACTGAAAAGCGTACGAAAACGAAAAAAAATTACAAAATATTAAAAGGTTAAAAATTAAATGTGTGTTTTCATGCAAAAGAAAACAATAATAGATAAAATTATTTAGATATCCTATTCGTGCAGTCTACGTGGCGGATTTCAGAAGTGAGCGAGTGCAGGCGATAATTTGCTCTGCTCCAGCTCAGCTCTCACCCTCCTCTCTCTCTCTCTCTCTCTCTCTCTCTCTCTCTCCAGCTCCATTTACAGAGACACTCCGTCTCTCTCTAGCTCGGCTGGTTGGGCTCTCTTCGTCTCTTTCTTGTTGGGGGCTCCCTCTCTTCCTCTCAGACTAATCAAAGTTGATCCATTCAGGGTCAACTCGGACTCGTTTCAGCACACCCGGAGACCAACGGAGCTACTGTCATTTCCTCAGATAACCCACGGCACCGGGTTTGCGCGAGCTTCGACCCCGATCCTTGAACCCATTTCCGCTTTCCCCAGGTCTCTGATCATTCTCTTCATCTCCAGATTCTCGCTCTTCCGAGTTCCCTTTTCTTGTTTTGAGCTTCTCTTTTGCCTGAATTTTATTGCTCTCGGCCACAATCTCTGTGGCTCATTTCTCGGCTTCGTTCCTGTGCTTCTGAGCTGGATTAGGGTTTGGATTTCGTCCTTGGTATCTTCGATTGACGGCCTGGCGGATTCTGATCCGTGATTTTCCTGCTAATTTGAAAAGGAAGGGCTTTTCAATGGAATTAGGTTTGCAGGATTTGCTTCATGAAGGTGCTGTTCGGCGTCATGATATTCCTAATTCATGAGCTGAAGGAGGTTTCAGAAATCTGTGTATTCCAAAGTTGAATTTTTGCGGACTGAATTCCTTAGTTCTTGAACAAGTTCCTTTCTTTTCCTCGGTTGGGGTGATAAATCATTTGGGGTATATTCAATCCATTAGTGAATATAACTTCTGATGGAAGAGGAGACGTCTAACGCAATGAATCTTGACTTGAATTTGGGCCCAAGCCCAACTCCAGAGCCAGGCTCAGAATCTGCTCCTGGTGAGGCTCCAATTTTGGATGATTGGATTGATGAACACATACGTCGGCTCAGGGACGTTGCTCGACATAGAGCACGTCAGCGGTGGAGATGGCGGCAGGCCCAAATTCCGCACGGGATTCCTAGCATTCCTACGGACTTGAACGAGTTGATGGTGAACTCTGCTAGTGCGACGACATTACTAGCAGGTGAGGGTAGTGCTGCTGCGGGTGAGAGAGCGGATGAGTTAGCCAAATCTTGTGAAAATAATACAGGTTTTGCAGAAGATGGAGAGGCAAATAAGAAGGATGATGATGAGAAGGGCAGTGGGAATGATGGGAGCTTCTTTGACTGTAATATTTGTTTGGACTTGGCTAGAGATCCAGTCGTGACCTGTTGTGGTCACTTGTTCTGCTGGCCATGCCTTTACCGATGGTTACACATTCATGCTGATGTAAAGGAATGCCCAGTGTGCAAGGGGGAAGTGACTGTTAAGAATGTTACCCCAATATATGGGCGTGGGAACCATGGCCGTGGACCTGAAGATGATTCAGATCACAAGATCCCTCTTAGGCCCCATGCATGCCGTGTTGAAAGTTTGAGGCAGACAATTCCAAGAACTGCTTTAGATACTCCCTTGGAAGAGATGATTCGGCGCCTTAGGAGCAGATTTGATTTGACTAGGGACCTTATTCCACCCCTGGAACCTGAATCTACACGTGAAACAGTAACAAGGACTACGCTGCTAGATAGGTTCTTACTGGCCCGAGGAATGCGTAATAGAGAGCAGAACCCTATGCTGCCAACTGATGATACAGTCAATTTAGCACAAAGTGGTGCCCCCAACCTTGAGGGCAGTGAAAGCCGTCGACTTCATTCTATCTTACCTAGAAGATCGCAATCTCACAGAAATGCACTTTCTTCTCTCTCCCCTGCAGTCACTACCGAAAGGTGGGTGGAGGCATTTTTTCGGAATCATAACTTGGGAAGGAATCAGGAGCAGCCTCCAGCAGTTGATGATAGGGATTCATTCTCAAGCATTGCAGCTGTCATAAATTCAGAAAGTCAAGTGGACAATGCTATGGAGATTGATTCCTTGGTGTCCCTCTCAACCTCATCTTCCAGGCGAAGGAGTGATGCATCAAGGGTTTCAGATTTGGACAGTGGGGATTCCCGTGCCCCCAGGAGAAGGCGGTTAAACTAATTGCTGTTCATCTAGTTACATTTGAATCCTGGTCATCTGAGAGTTCTTCACTCCATAAACAAGTAAGTTACTGATGCTCACATATTGCACAAGATGGTTTTCTTTTTGCCCTTGCCTTAACTCTAGTACTGCCATGTCATGATGAAAATTTTTGTTTTAGATAAAAAAAATTGCCGCCTCCTTATGGGACTTATTATTCCATCGTGGAGAAAATCATTTGCTAAGTAGCTAAATCATGACTAGCAGGTCTTTGGTTTCAGTTTCACTGATCAATAAGTGCAGAAAGCAAATAACATTATCTATAAAATATCTGATATAGCCTATATGTATATTAGACCTAAGCGTGCCCCATTTATTGCTGCTTATAACATATCTTCTCAATAGTTTTTTCCAGTGATTTGCACCTGACTTAATGTGTAAAGACGTCTTACTTATGGCTTTGGATGGTAGTTTGACTCTTCAGTGTCGCTCTGCTCCTGCTTGTCTAGTGCCTACTGTGGATGGAACTGTAGTGTTCTGTATGCTCCTAACTCCTTTTCAGAGGATTTTAACCTGCAACAGATATTAACTTATGCTGGACTGTGAACAACCTTAAACTCTGCGTGCACATTTGAAATAGCTGTATGGGCTCTGTCACTATATTTTATCCTGTTTCAGTCAGAAAAGTGTTGACCAAAAAGTCACATCCTAATGGCTCAATAGATTCATCCGCTGAGCTGCAGTATAATGTAATAGGCAATAATAGCAGGCTGTAGTACTGGATGTTGATGTCTTTGCATGGCTCTGATTTTGGTGCATGGTTTTCTTTAAGTTACATACTGCTCTCCATATAACATCAGCCTGTGGCTTTACAGGCTTCTTGCATCAATCTCTTGCTCAAGTCTTTTTTCCCCTACTTTGGCCCTTCATCCTCCTCGTCCTCTCAAGAAACAATCTGTTGGTCCTTCATATGCAAGTATCGTCATCATATGACCGTCGGTTGCTTACTAGTTGTGACAATATCATGAAGAAACTCAGATGTTCCCCCTCTTTGTTGTCAGTTGGGATGTGGAGCTGTAAATCTGAGAAGGCCTGTTCCGGGTCAGGCATTTCAAGGATACCCCAGCAAGACTGATTCTCTATTCTGTGTAAGACACCGCTTTGTGTTTCATACCAATGTCCACTCTAGTTTCATTGTACTCTTGGTAGCTGGAAAAGTTTCTCTCCCTAAGAAGCATCAGAAACAGATTCTCTCTTGTAGTTCTTCTGCAGTTGGGAAATAATTAATCGTCTCTTGCATAGATTTCTCTAACATATATATATATGTATGTACCAACCCATCTCCGTACTGTACCTCCCTGTTATCTCATTATACTTGAATTAACTCCATTTCTATTCCCACCTGCATGGGATGATTCGCCATTGATCAATCGCTTAAAAACATAAGGGCTTAACTCTCTGTACATCGCAAGTTCATGAATTAGGAGGGAATGAAGAGGACATAGGAATGAAGGGCTCGAGAGTATCATTGAAAATAGTCTATTTCAGCATCTTTTAACCCTAAAATGAGAGTTAGATCACTGCACAAAATATTCCCCTTCAGACTACCATTTTTATGTCTAAGATCAGGTAACTGCGCTTTTCTTGCCCCCTTTTTTGGCCGATATAAACAGATTTTGACCGAATAATTCTGTCATTTGATCATAAATTAGCCTGCTTCCTCTAATGACTGAGCCATTAAGAACTGTAAACGTCAATAATTTAGTTATAAACCAATCAAAAAATTCTAGTTGACAATTTAACGGTTGATGAGTCGCTTGTTCATATCACATAAACATCAGCACTGCGTAAAGCTACTTCCTTGGTAAGGCAAGGAACATAGTAGGAAAACATTATGTCGAGAAGAGAAGAGAAGAGGTATGTGATGAGGGCACCACGGAGGATCGAACGATCCTTGGCCACTCAACGGCCGATCACAATCACTTTCAGCTGACCTAATGTTGGGTATCACATATGCAACCTGACAACTTTCGACGAGTAAGGATACTATTATTAAACGACACAAATGTGACGACATACAGCTCCGGTGAAGGAGCTTCTGGTTCACGTACTGCCCGCAATTTCCCGGTGATTATGAATTATTCCACGTATAAGAACACTGTATATATCGTGCCGTGTGCTTTACTTAACTAAACAAAAACATGGGTCTACTTTGGGATGAATTTCATGGAACATGCACACCCTCGAATTAAGACATGTAAGCATGTTTCTTTCAGAGCCAAAAACAGACCCATGTTGTCTCTCCCTACGTTTTTCGGTGGACCCAAAAATTCATGAAGAAAAGTGGAATTAACAGGCACATGTGGTCACACCGATAAAATTTTAAAAAATCTATCAACTTTAATTTTGGGTGAAAAATAATGCTATCAGATCAACCATGATTAATGGTGATTGCAATATTTGAGAGAAACTATGTGGGTAAAAATTTAATGCAACATTCTCTGGGTGCTCCATTTGTCAACGCATTTTTTTTAATCGATTACTATTTTGTCAACGCTATACTTGTCGGCCCATCATTGCTTTAGTTTAAACTCGGCAAATATACACATAAAATATTGCAAATGATCACAGTCAAGACCCCCATATGTTATCCCATTTAATTGTGGAATCATCAGACAAAAAACATACATCCCACACATTCATATGGAGAGAGTGCGTAGAAAGAACACATATATTGGATCATGGAGCTCAACTTAAGCTTGGGAGGAGATCATCGATATGCCGCATCGAAGAGGAAGACGACGAGCAATTTTGGAAGTGGTGGGTTGATGGAGTCTCCTGTGGGATTCAGGGGTGGAAGGTCATCATCGGGCGAAGAGGTTTCTGGTTCAAGAGCGGAAGATGGTGACCGGCTTCTCCTACTTCTCCCGCTGTTGGGTGGGAGAAGGAAGAGGGAGGCCAAGGTCGTTGAGCAGAGCAACGAGGCAGATGGGATGGTGGTGACTGCTCGAAAGAAACTGAAGCTCTCCAAAGAGCAGTCGTCGTTCCTCGAGCAGAGCTTCGAAGAACACCAAACCCTTGGCTCTGTAAGTCGTGATCAATCGTACCATCTTGTGGTGTATGCGATTATACATGATGATTCTTCCTGTACCTGTAACTTCTTCTTCACTGCCAATCTTCATCAAGTTAATCAACTTAGAGAGAATAAGGGTAAGGAATAAAGGGATTGGAGCAGTTGTTGATGTGACATGCATTAACCCTACATCAGTTTCCTTACACTTAGCCACGGCTTGCCCTCTTTCAAGAAAAAGAAGGAAACAATTGACCCGAGTACTTGTTGGAAAATGATCAGAATGAAAAGCTTGCCATAGCAAAACGGTTGAATCTCCGTCCGCGGCAGGTGGAAGTTTGGTTCCAGAACAGACGAGCCAGGTAAATTCGGTCGATCAATCAGATGGATATTAACTTCCATGAATTGCTATCTTACATCCTTCAGATTAAATATGCGACCCATTACCTTCGTTTGGGTTCTTATATGTGTGTGTGTGTGTACGTGCCGATTATATTCAAATTCACAGGAAAAAGTTGAAGAACATGGAGGAAGACTGCGCCTACCTGAGGGGACAGTGCAAGTCGCTGACGGAGGAGAACATGAGACTACAGCAAGAGCTGTTGCAGTTAAGAGCACTCAAAGCGTTGCCCGCCGTGCAGCATCCGCCGTTGACCGCTCTCACTCTCCGCCCTTCTTGCAGGTCCATGGATCCCGCCGCGGCCTCCGCCTCTGCACCGATCAACTGAAATTATATCCTAGCTAGTTATGTACATGTACGTACACTGGTGTTATTATATTCTTGCTGAGAAGTAAGATTGAGGTCAACAGGAGAATACATTTGTGGGCAATAAATACTATGCTCAGATGTCAGATGCTTGGTGCATGCGAACATTTTACGTTCATGGGACTAGATTTGGTACCGATCACATCTACATTTTTACGTGATTATCACGAGGGGATTCCTTCTTCTTGTTTTGATCATTCTTGGCAATCGATCATCGTGTCGGAATTCCGTCTTCCCATATGATATGCCTGAGTTTTCTGGCCGTCGAACCAGCTCAGTTCCCAATTTTCAGACTGGCACAATTCATGCGTATACGTCACGATATATACACACATACCTTGTGCGGAGTGGTGGTTTCATTAGGGTCTCATCCGTAACCTTCTCGTTTTCTAGGATTTCTTCTTAGTTGACGCAGCAATCCGTGCCGCGTCATATCACTGGTCGAATATTTCCTATCCGAACACCAAACCGCCTAATCACGGACTGACATGATCTAACATGATACAACCTGAGATCCGTTTTATTCCTATAACTTAAATGTTTAAATGTATTATTTATACGATACACACGATTAGCACAATTAACACCATAAATATGGTAATAAGTACACACTTAAACATGTCGAATGGATTAACAACTTATACACGCATTTAAACACATTTAGTCAATCGGAATTAATCATGTTTTATCGAGTTACATGTATTCAACTTGTCTGAACATGTTTATTGAAACGGGTTCAACCCATTTAGACACGAAAACATATTTATCCTCGATCCAAAATTCATGTGGCATCATGTAAAAATAAATTATTAGGCTTAGTTATTAGTCCTAATTTTGATAGCACGCAATTCTTGAAGCCCATTTACTCCAACCAGGCCCAGTTATGATTTCCAGCGGGCCCATGAGATGTTACGGGGCCTGAACTAATCATTCTCGGTCCCATACCCGACCACGAGCTTAATCATGCCTCCAATTCAGCGTCATCTTATGGTGAATTGTCAATGGGCGTCAGATGACACGCCAGGATACTCCATCACTAGAAAATTCCACAACAACTCCCAACATAGAGAGAGACAGTCCACAAAGCAATTAGAACGATCTCTCTTCAATCTTCTCTTCTGACATTAATTTCTTCTGCAAGACGCGACTGTCAAGCATCACATCTCGCCTGCTCTTCCTCTCATCCGTACGCTTTCTTCGACGTTACTGTTGACCGCCAAAGTCTCCGCGCTGAATAGAGATAAGAGGGTTGAAATGTGTGGAAAGGAGGATCATTTTGTAGGACGGCACTGCATTGAGAAAATCCCGACGATAATACCATTTCATGGTTCGATGCAAGTTAATGATTCTATTGGCTCAGAAATCCTTTTCTTTTTTGTTTTAATGAGTCCTATCATCTCTATGTAACGTACGTACATGGTGGGACTACAGAGGTATCTCTTGCGGTTGCTGCTGCCATTGCCCTCTTCGGTTCAGCTTTACCAAGAGCTCACCGTAAAGGATCTCGTTCCATGAGTCGGGCACTCCCGGGAGGCACCAGTGGCTGCAGTCCTGGAAACTCAGTGGAGATCTCATCTCCGCATCGGTCAGGTTCTGCTTCCGGTATATCGAAGGGTGGCCATCCTTCCGGTATTCAGTCATCCTCGTGATGTTTAGGTAGGTTACGTGGGTCTTCATCCCTTTCAACACCGACTCCAAGACAGCCATCTTCGGAGGGTATTCTGGCAGGTAAGTGTCGTTCTTGATGGGTTGGGTCTCGCCGTCACATTGGCCCCCCGAGTTCCATTGCCCACCGCTGAGGCAAAAAACCAAGCAGTATAAGATAAAGTCTGTAACAGCAAAGCTAAGTTCTTGTAACGAGGGATCTACCCCGATAATGATCTCAAACAAAATGAAGAGGCAATGCATCAGAGGAACCGTGTATTTGTTTCCTACTTACCTGAAGTGGGAGGCTGAATACCCTCTGAAGAACACGAGAGACTTCGTTGGATCGACGTTGGCATCAACCCATCTCGCCCACGTCGTTAGAGCTCTCCGAAATGCTTCAAGAACGTTCAGCTCACCGTATACATGGCTCCCCTCCTGGTAGTAATCTTTCCTGCAATATTACAAGACATGGAACTTTCAATTTTCATTGACTGGACACATATCAAAACTTGGAATTGGTAATTTCAAAGCGATTTTCTGAAAGGCCGTTGTATTCAAACTCTAAAGCATACCCCTTGTAAGTTTTATCATGAGTCCACCAATGCCCGGTGTTGAAGACAATGATCTCGGCGCCTTTGTATTGATCGCTCAACTGCCCGACTCGATCTAGCCTGAGAGTTTCCTTCTTTGTCCCGTTTTTATCCATCGTCTCCCATTCCTGGACCAAGAATGGCGAAACGAAGAGCTCGACCGTGCAATTATAGTCCTATCAGTCCCCGAAAAGAGCAGATCAGCACTAGTGAAAAATAATGCGGAAAACAATGGAGTTTTGACCGTCGAATACTGAAGGATAGAATAAGGGGACCTCACCTTGAATATGAAAGAGTAGGAAGCTTCGCCGCGGAAGTGCAGCCTTCCACTGGCTTCATAGACCTTACTCCGATCCTTCGCTGAGCTTCTCAGTATGCAGACAAGCGACTCCCACATATTCCGATTCAGTGAATCCCCAACGAAAACAAGCCGCTTCCCTCTTAACATTTCAAGCATATGACTCCCATTCAATCTGATCATTAATCACGAAATTCTTTATGTTAACACAACCTCTATCCGAAACTAGACCGAAATCACCAGCTACGCAGCATCTTTGATCATGACGACCCGATATAACTCGAGTCAATGAAGAGGAGAGGGAATAAAATAACAATAAAAAAACAACGAATATAAAGGTTACACCTTGGAAGATCACAGCCCCTGGGCTTCCACCTGAGCTTATGGTAGTCGGTATCAGGCCCCGTTGAGTACACAGTTGAATTGCTCATCGATCAGGGAACAGGACCCGGTCTCGTATAGCGGGTAGGCATCATCTTTCACCCACTGTCCGTCGAAGAAGTCGCACTTCTTCAACGACTCCATGGGATCATTTCCATTCCCGTGCGACGCTCCTGTAACAGGGACAGGAGCAGTGGCGGTCTTATTGATATTGCTCTGTTTCTTCAACAGCCAACCAGTATTATTTGACGCAATCCCCTTGTCGGCAGGGACGCTGTTAACAGCCTTTTTCACAGCGTCATTCTTTGCAGGAGGGCCCTGACAAGAAGGACCTGGCGAGTTCCTTGTCTGATTCGCGAGAGTTTCATATGCTGCTTGCGGTTTACTTCCACTTCCCGAGATTTGGGTGGAGTTCTTTGAATCAGAAGTCTCGTTTGTCGTGAGAACTGGGGCCAGATCAGGGACCTTGTCGTGGTCCTTCACAGTGAGCGGGGTAGAACCGGTGGCGTTCTGTGGTCTAGGCGCCGAGTTTGGTGAGGGAGGAGGGGGAGGAGGAGGGAAGAAGTTTGGAGCAATCGGCTGCGGCGGGGAGGAGGAGGAGGAGGAGGAGAACTGCGATCTGTAGGGGTCTGCTGCGGAAGTGGAGGTGAAGATGTTGGAGAGCCAGGGGGAGGAGGAACTGGGTGCAGGGTAGAAGAGGAGGAAGACGGTGAGGGCGACGAAGGTGAATACGAAGCCGTAGGCGAAGGTGGCGGTCCTGCGTGGGGCTCTGAGGAAGGTCTTAAGCTCAGAAAGAACAGGGCCTCCGCCGCCATGAGGGAGGTGCTTGGTCGGATGGGCCATGGAGGGTCTTGTCTACTCTCCTCCCCTCCAATCGTTGCCCACTACCCGGATCCAGTTCCCTGAAACGTACGGGTAGGGACGAGAATGGGAGAAGACTGACAGGCAACAGTTAAAAGACGTAATGTGATTAGAGAGAGAAAATTAGATGCAGAGAGTAATCTCTTATGAGATTCAAAATCAGCAGCTAGGAGATCGATTATAATAAAAAGTACCGCGATAAGATCTCATTCTGTACTCTGTAATCTAAGTTGGTAAGCGAGAGAGAGAGAGAGAGAGAGAATCCGATCTCTGTTCGCCGTGTTCGAGTGGACCAGAGGATTCTGGTCGCATTTCGCGTGGGAAAACGTATCCCGGTTGGGTTTGACGGCATCGTCGTCGTTGACCATAAGCTTTGCACATGATGTCGGGACTGTCACTGATACATCCTCGTGGATGGAATTACAGGAACGGGGCTAAAACTTGAAAGCCGGCTTTGGGCGTTGTTCATAATCTCAATTGTTAGTCGTTCTTCCACAATTCCAGATTTGATCGGAGTGTTCAGATGTTGCTTAACTGACGTTCATTGAAATTTCACCTTTCTCGCGCAGAGTCTTCAAAAGAAACAACAATAATAATAATAATAATCCCGTGGAATAAGGGCAGTATTTTGTGACATCCTGGGACTCGATTCATATTGAGCACACCAAAAATGGACTCATTGTCGAAAATCCAAAGTTCAGTGTATTGAATTTTAAGGCAACTTACAAGATTTTGAATATTTGGTTGGAAAAGAAATGAAATTTGATACAATATATTATATTCAGAATAACAACTAAAAGATTGTGAATTCAATTTTTGTCGTAATTCTTCTTATATCTATTTACTCTCTCCCTACTTCTTCGATCATATCTTACTCTTATATAATAAAAATTTTTGATTTGATGAATCATGCCACCTTATTAGTTGAGATAATATTCCCAATTTTTGCGGATGAATAATTCTAACCAGTATAGTTCTCTATTTATATTTTATCATGCTAATTACAATAAAAGATCCAAAAGTTCATCTTATTTTATAAGTTGATCTTAAAAGTTTAAAAATATCTCATTCAATTTTAAAAGTTCACAACTATTACAATGTTAAATCCTCTTTGTTAAATGTTGTTAATATACATAACAGAGTATTAATATGATAATTATATCTATTAACGTGATACATTTATGTATAATCAAGTTACTTACGCCACAAAATTTTTATTAATGTGATATGCTCTAAGTGTAACTAAATTGCTTGCGTAGCACGTTGACATAGTAAAATTACGTGTGCGTGGCATAATCACATGTGGCGCAACACATAAACATTAATTGATGATGATGGGTTTAAATATTTTGAATTAAATGCAATATTTCAAAATTTTAGAACCAAAATACAAATGTTGGTAAAATTTTCACGTTTCTACTGCAATTTTTTCTTTTTATTCTACACATTCTTATTTTGACATTTCCTCGACTATTTTACACCGATAATGCACTGTCGGGTTAATTGGCCTGTCCGGCAAAGTAACAGTCATCGGCGGCGGAGCGGAGAGGTCGAGCAATTCACTCTTTTTCTCTTTTGGCCTTATTATTATTATTATTATTATATAATACTAAGATCACCGCCATATGTGAGGGGATTTTGGTATACTATGGACGTTGAATCGAAGTCCAGTCTTATACCGTACGACTTGGAGTCATCTCCCCAGAGGACAGATTTTGGGCCAAAATAGTTTTATCATCTGATTTTTCCACTTCAAACTATACCGTAAAATCATGTGACTTCGGATCATGTCATTCCAATATATAGGCACGTTCCCACTTCCTCTGGAAAAATATTGTTAATCAGAGAAAGGACTTCTAAGTGGACGAAGGAGGAGCATTCATAGGCCCTATCTCCCCCACACCTTGCTTCCTCCACCGACGCAATCCTAGATTGCAATCATCTTCTCCTCCTCCTCATTCACACTGCAAAGTTCATATCAAATCGGGGATCAATGACTGACGGGTTTGCCTCGTGGTGAATATGGTCCTAAGGTGAAGTCCGCACGAGCTAATCACGAACTCAGTCTGAGCTCACCCCTTGACTCGCAGGTCTTGTTGAACTACTACTACATATATACAGAGCAGCAATCCAGAAGCTACTTACAGAGACTATGTCAGAGGAAGTATGCTTCCCGGATAACTGCAAGGAGTCTCTCTGCTGAAGGAGAAACCCCATGAAAACGACCCCGGTAATTGTAGCTATGGATGGAGATTCGGTCCCAATCAAATCACCTCGGATGCCTGGACAAGAAAAGAGGGAGAGTGAGTAACTAGAAGTGGCTATGTCACACACTGACTTTGGTTGACCTCTTGGATGATTTCCACCACTTCTTCAATCATCAGCCTCGCCTCATCTATGCCCTTGAGAGACGCTGAACCACGCTTGGTCATCCCTCCTTATCATATCACTGCTTCAGATGCTACTGAGCAACAAATAGGACAGGAGAAAAAGAGAAATAGAGCATTACAATCGAGTCCACTCTTCATCAGAGAAGGGAAACGGTCCAACTGCTCATTCCTTGCAAACTGCTTAAGCTGCTTCAATTTTAATAAATACTATAAAACAAAATTATTCAAATCAGACTGATTCATCCCATCACCTCAAGCCTTGACATGATCTAACACCATAAGCCTCTCTCTGGACAATCCCAGATATTGAACACGTCCATGCATAATATCTCAACCAATGTACTCACCATTATCAAACACCTGTAATGAATTAACTCAAAGACTGATTTGCACGGCACATGATATCATCGCGTCCCTCCTGCAAGTGAGTCAATTGTCAAGCACTAAGATTAATTAGCAGCGACCATCCAGAAAGGTAATTGTATCATAAGGTTGAATCTGCAACGGCTCAACCATGACTCTTCATTTACAACCAATCAGGCAAAATGTCGAGCTCACAGCAAAATTGCACACTCACGATAATATGAGACAAGAATGTCCGCAGAAAATCATCAGATAAATAGACCTACACATCAGGCTGAAAACTGAAGACTGAAAACACAGAGCAGGTTAAAAAAAAACATGCTTATATTATTCCTTTTGTATATCTCTCCTCGGAAGAGATGCAAACTGGACAAACAATTCTACACCAAAGCAGGAAAGCACCAATTCAACTCATATTCCAAAACCAAAAACAGCTCGTACCTTGTGGAAGATGAACTTGCGCCACCCTCTTTCCATGTTTTCTATGACAGTAGGTAGCATTACCATACCTGCACCAAGCCAAACGCCAAAAACAATACCAAAGTGAGCATTTTTTATGGTATACTCTCCATTTCATCTCGAGGAAATATCATCGAAAAGGATGCTATATTGTTGATAACATATAGTGTATGTAGCATCATCCACCAATTTGACAGAAATTTTTCCAAGAAAATGCAGGAACTTGGAAAATACTAAGCTGTCTTCCTCAGGAACATCAGGGTGAGTGAGCTTAACAATGGTGACGCAGGCTCGGGCTCGTCAAGAACAAGCTTTACCTGCAAACCAACAATCAAAAACATGGGAATTTAATTGATAATTAAATAGAAAATATTAAAAGAATTTCCCGTTGATCCTTGATGTGCCACCACTTAACAGTGGAGTGAATGCCATCAGGCCGACATTCGAATCTCCATCTCTGCACAATCAACTTGCCCTCCTGCAACTCCACATTGGTCCCAGTAACGGAACCATCGAATATACTGAACTCCCTGTCCACCTCTTATCTTATCGTGGCATTGCTTCGGGTGACACCCTTCCACCCGCTCTCATCCATCAGGATCTCATACATATCCCTTGATCTGCAGCTAAACGTTTCCGTCAGGCTTATTGTCTTAAATACCTGCTTGGTCACTTTCTTACTTTCTTAAACACCTTTTTTGCCTCCAACTCGTCCTTGGCAATTCCCTCCCTCAGCCATGCCATGCCCTCCAGTAAAGTCGAACCTTCTCCAGAATCACCGGCTTCCCTCTGTTCAGAAACGCTTCCTTCAGCCTCCTTTCGATCGGTCCGTCTTCCTTGACAGTGACCTTCAGCTCGGGGTCCTCGTTAGCGTCCTCATCATAAATCTAGGGAGACTTGACGGCACCGTCGACCTTTAATAGCGACTTCCTGCCGGAATCCCTGGCCTCTCCCTCCCACGAGATGAAAACACTGATTTCGTAGTGAGGGGTGATCTTCCCTTCCCTGATGTTGACGTAAGCCTCGCCGTCGACCTTGTCGAACATCTCGTTCTTAATGAAGAGATTGCACTCGCCGTCGGGACGGTGATGTCATGTGCCGAAATAGAAGGGAAGCGTAAAGGAGTATGAGGAGGAGGACGAGAATAAGATCGACAGAAGAAGGGGAGGGACAGAGACTCGGAAGAGCAGTTGGGACAAGAAGGCAATTCTCACTAATCAGCATGGCCTTATTGAGTACGGGGTCTGCTATGTATTGAGACATACAGCTAACCCAAAATTACAACCAAGCCTTTCTTCTACTATTTCCAGTCCCTGTTCTTATCTAATTCCCACTATGAGCCCATTACAAGATTTAATATTCCAAAATTGGTCCTTGAACAATGACTGGTTAGGTCGGAGAGGAGGCTGCGGAACCACAAGAGGTAGCCGCTCCTCCCGTACACAACGCTCGTCCCCCTGCCACACTTGGCCATTGACTAATGCTGAGGAAGGAAGCTGAAAGAGGAGAGATAGGCAGGTCTCGAGGGATTCGGGGTGCTGTGGAAGAGTTAAGAAGATGACGGTCGCTTAAGATAATCAGGAATTGGTGCAGGGGCAGAGAATCCTGCAAAGTTAACTTGCGGTGATTTTGATAATTTTAAATCACAGAAGTTTGGGGGAAGATATAAATTAATATAATTTCAGATGATAGCTAACAAAATTAAGAAACCTTGAAATATACCCCCCCTTCATACATCTTTCACAGACAATTGTGGGGTATAATCCCACACAACGATCCAAAATACGTTGTTCAGTAATGGGATGGCCACTGATGGACAAGATGATGAGTTCAAATGCTGTCAAACGGATGCCATTTCCAAAATATTATAAATTTTCACACTTACCACAAGAAGAAAAGGTGGATGAAAACTGGAGACGCCAGAACTGATGCAAAAGCAATATTTTGTGGTTTCTGATGGAACAGGAAAACTTTAAGTAACGGTGAAAATTGTTTTACAACACTGTAAAGAACCGAGGCTAAAGAGACAGGCAGCAGGATTCATGGATACCTAATGGTCACCTTCAGAATATTTGAAAGTTCCACATTTACATAGAGCTAGAAGCTGCTACCGGTTTCTCATCGTTATGCTTCTTTGAACTTAAGAACTGCAAGAAACAGCTTATCATCGTCAGTGAATTCAGTCACTGTAAAGGAATGCTTGGTTGCGACTGACAGCAGAGCTGCTTTATCGGGCAAGTCGGAGATAACAGCTCCAGGGAACTCACGCCGTTGCTGGTCCAGGACTTGCCTGCCTTCAGGATGACTAATGACCACTCTTGCACCTTCACATACACAAGACAGACACATGCAATTCTTTCAGGACCTCACGATGTGTAGCTCTTCCTAAGCTGTAACTTAGAAGTGATCACCAGTAAATTGCATGATATTTAGAAGAACTACTAGTTATCAAATTTGAAAATCATCATGACAGCCCAAAAAAACTAGCACCCAGCTTGGTAAACCGAATGACAAAATAACAGCAGCACGTGAAACAAGACATAACAGTGCCATGGAACTATAATCCCTTTTCTTTCCAGACTACCAAACAATTTATCAACAAAGATCACTGAGAGAAGCAAGTTGACATTCTAAAGCCAATCGAGCATCAGTGTGGCTACTGCAGATAGTTACCTGGAAGGCAGATTTTTGCTAGCGCTCCAAAAATCTGATCGAGCGTAAATGGCAAAGCAGGCAAAAAGTAAATGAACACGACGTCAAGTGGGGACCACTTCTCTGGCACATATATCAGCTCACCCTGCCAGCACTTAACCTTGTCATATTTCTCCTTGATACCAGCCAACACAAAGAGGGAGTCATGGACTACGAGAAGAAGCTGGCATTCTGATGATTCAACCAGCTTATCAATGAACCCCTCAGAGCAGAATGAGACCAAAACTTTGGAGGTAGCTTCAACCTTGCCTGCAGATAGTATGCGATCGATGTTTTGACTGCACGCAGAGTTGGAGCCTACATTATCCATCTCGAGAAAGGACCAGTCCTTCTCCATGAGTTCCTCAAAGTTAATCACTGAGACAGTCCCCTCATTTGGAGTAGCTGTAGCAGAAATATGGGAATGACGATGGAAGCTTGGCGGACCAAATGAAATCAATCTACATGAAGAAAAACCTTTGCAGAAGTGGCCATTTAAAAGATGTCTCACTCGAAGAAGAGGCTGCAATTGGTGGGTGAATGACGGGATGAGGGGCAGTGAAGAAGAAAAAAATGCAGAATTCATTGACAGGAAACTTTGCATCCTCGTAAAAACTCAACTAAAAACAATTATATATCCGGTTCCAAATTTCCTCTATGGACAGTAGCAATTATCCATCAAGACATCAAATTGACATATCTTTCCATATTCCCTGTAAAAAAGGACAAAGGAAGACACCATAACATAAGTACATAAGTCCCACCCGAAGAACCAAACAACTAAAACCACAAGGAAGAGCAACAAAATAAAATTTTGAAACAGCATGCACTTGCCCTCCGTCTGCTCGACAGAAATGGCCCTAATACTACTGCAGACAATCAAAGCGCATACTTCACAAGTAAAGGACAAACCGAAGCACAATCAAACATGCTATTCAACAAAACCAGCGGTACACTACAAGATGGCAGAACAGATTCATCTACAGTAGATACAAGCCAGAATTACGAGCTAATTCGTTGTACATCACTATGAAGAAGATTATAAAAGTCACAAAATACACACTACTGGAAACGAAAGGCACGCGGAGCACTTCATTAATATGCTTGAATTGAACGCAGGACCGAAAATTTTTGAGACATCGAGAGACGAGAATCACTCTCAGAAGCATTAAGAGAGCTCGAGAAACAAGATAAGTAGACCAGAGAGGAAACATAGCCGAGCGGGATGAAGACGAACTGTACCTGCAGCAGGCTGGAGAGGAGAGGAGAGGAGAGGTTGAAGAAATGAAGAGATTGGACGCGATCAGGTTTTAGTGGGGTTTGGTCACGGGTCGGTTCGGGTCGGGTCAATCGGATCTCGGCGCGGTGATGAAGCTGTGATCTACATGGGCTAGAGCCCATTTTCTAAGAACGGCAACAGGCACGTTGGCAGCTGTCAGGAGGGACTCAATGAGATGAGATATAATGGGCCTGGGGAGTGGAGACGGCTGAATTTAGGCACGTGGGTTATTGTGCATGGCATACGTAAGCTGTGGAAAGATGCAATTAAAGAGGTCATTAGGTGTCCAAAAAGGTAAAATATAATAGCTTAAATGAAGGGAGGCTCAATGAGGGCAGTTAATACTTATGTAGGAGTAAGGAGTTGATATTGCAAGATTATTCTGGAATTTGAGATTAAATGATGCTTTTACATAAATAATTATATTTTTCTTTTTTTTGCTCTTATGATCCTGCATCTGTAATTGTAAAATAATATATTATATATATGTATTAAATTTTTTTTATATATTTTTATTCTCATATTTCTCTTATCGTGTATATGGTTGTAATTGCTTCTTTTTCTTTGTTTGTTTCAAATGCCGGTTCTCCTCCTTTTAGTTCCCTTCTTGGCCATATATGTAGAGGTTTCAATCTCACCATCTATCGCGCACTAAGCCTTCGTCTCCCTTCTCCTAGCTAGCTCTTTCCCCACCCTAGCTAAGATGGTCCTACCCAAAGCAAACCCTGCTGGATCCTTAGCCGGTGCCCTGGCCCTGGTGCCGGCTGTTGCTGGAAGAGATTGGCTAACCCTTGCACCACCAAACGCCTTCATCTGCCCTTACTGTTCGCGGCCATTCCCATCCCCTCATGCATTCGGAGGACACCAAAATGCTCACCGGAAGGAAAGGATGGAGGAAAGGAGGCTCTTTGCCAAGGCCCGAAATGCCATTCGGAGCAGGGCTGCAATTTCACCACAACCGCTGAGGATAATCATCCCATCCTCTGTGCTGGAGAATGTTCCTCAGTATGACCCTGATCAGGCAACACGGGGTGGACGGATCCGGAATCATAAAGGAAAGAAGGCCATGAAATTACTGGAAGGAAGGAAACAAAGTTGCCCAGGTGGGCAGGCAGCGAGAAAGCACCCTCGCAGAGATGCTATGCCCATGGTCTTAGAAAGTCCGTCCTCATCTACAGGAAGCAATTTTGATGCGTTCGAGGACCTAGACTTGGAGTTGAAGCTGTGATTGACCAAGCTATAATCCATACAAGAAGAAGAAGAGGTCGAAGGATGAAGACATAGATAGATACATATTCCCTTGTGTTACATATATAGTAGACAAAAAAAAACTAAGTATGCATTGAAAGAAAAGGTCCAGGAACTGCTTTGTAGGGCAACTTACATCCGAGGAGCTTAAGTCATGTAAATGTCGGTGTGCTGTTCTTTGTGCTGCATTAAGAGAAAACACACACACAATTATAGAAGATACCATGTATATAATTAGTTGTAACCGTTTCCATTAAACCTGTCGAATTTAATCTTATAGCTTATTTCCGTTAGTAGCGGATATAACGAACACATCATATGCATGTTCTTGTGCATAACATAAAATGAATGATATGCAGAAGTTGATGACAGATTATGAATCTAACGGTGAACTCTAGTGCATGCACAAACATGGCCGAGTCAACAGTTTTCAAGCAAATCTCGTGCAATTACTGGCAGCGATTCATTCATTAATATAGGATTACCGAGTATGAAAACAAGAGCAGCTCGATTAAATGATCTCTATTCAAGGGGTAATCGGAGAAGAACAAGGGCTGAGCATAAATTGCTTTTGGCGTTCTTCTCCTTCCATGGGGAATTCAGTTAGCTCAACTTTGTCAGTTTTCTCCCCTTGCTTCCTTTTGAATATGAATTTTAGGGTTAAGCAACACCTTTCTTTTACCTTTACTTGGAAATTTTCGCCACAGGTTTCTTCCCATGAACAGATGCATGTATACATACGATTAAATACATTTAAAATTGCTGTCGTCACCGTAGTTTGCATTTTAGATTTACTTTCTCAATCTAGCTATAATGGTCAATATGTAAAATTACGACGACGGAGGTGAGAAGATTGAAAGCTGATCCTAGTTCAGGAATTAAGATTGGGGTCTCACTCTAGGGTTAGTATGTGCGTATATACGATGTAAGGGCATATGCCGGATCGTAAAGTTCCGATTAGCCAAAAATTGGATCGACGTTGGCGCATTACTAACGAGCAAATGTTGATCAATTTTCTCCGTTGACTATGACAGTCCTCAGATATTTTTTTCCCCCCACAAATGAGAATCTGTGTGGGAATTGGTGATAGAGTGACTGCTGAGAAGATTAACTCTTCAAAATTAAGTAGCAATTCGTGATACCCTACCAACTGGAGATCTTAAAATTGAATTAAAATAGTTTTTATCATCGTAATTAAGTGGATTCTGCAGTGCACAACGTGATTAAGATTCACTGCTTCTGATGTTTGGAGTTATTGCAATGCTCCTGCAAGATTGTTTATGGCAATCTAAGCTTTTTCAGAATCATGATCAATCAGGGAACCCTTTTTTCCCCCAAAAATGAGGCGAGGTTGATCCTAACCGGCCATGCGACCACATCAAATTTCTACTGTGACACGGACTGTCAGATGGATGCCTGCGAGACAGAGTACGGATACCTACGGTTGTATGCGTCCAATTAATAACAGATGATAGAATGTCACGTAATCCTTGAAGACCATCTGAGAAGCAATTTAACTCCACTGAAATCCTGCGGGGGAGCTTCGACACAGAAAAGAAATCCACCACTGTTCATGGCCCATCTTGATTTCTTTTAGCCGTGGGCCTTCGTCTGGACAAGAGGAGGAACCCCAGCCAGAGAAAATTTGGACAATTTAGTTCACTTTAAGGTTTTTCTGTTCCTTTTTTCTTTTTCAAATTCAAACCCTAAATTATATTTTTGGAATGTTCCCCGCAAGTTTAACCTCCTTCTCGATTACCCCACTCTAATCTTGATATTAGAAAATACATATTAAGGCTATTTTTGAATAGTATAATATAATATTTAGAAATCTAATAAATTCTTAATGATACAGATTTTAGCTGAGTGAATCTATTATAGGTAGAATCATTTAATATATAAATTTTATTCATCCAAAGAACTCAAAATGGGATGTCATATTGATTTTCTTTATTTTTGTTCCGTATGAGATACTTCTCCTGGCATCATATATGGGTTCGCTCCATAAACATACAGTAAATGGGATGAATCCATCATGATTCGTGTAAGCGCAATCTCGATTCATGTGTAGTAATATGATTCATTCATGTTCATTATCGTCTAAGAATGTGGTGAAGCCAAAACAGCTCAACTCCATAAACAGTTCTAGTTCTTGGGATTTTGATGAGGAGGAACAGTGACCGTTTGGATTCTAGTTGGCCATCAGAGGTTTCTTCAAATCATACGCAATCCGACATAGAGCGAAATATTTTACTGCAGTTCGGATAAGAATTGATCTTTGATAGGTCAGCTTGACTTTTCCACAGTCAACCAGCGGCATCAAATTTGGACCAATTCCCCGTACTTTCAGGAGAGAGCCTCCCTTATCTTGATGTGCAGTTTGTCCTCTTGGACCAATTGCTTGAGGCAGGGCTGACGTGTAAAATCAGGGGAAAAAATAATCGATAACCAATTCTTCCCAATTTTAAATTTTTATTCAAGAGGAGGTATGTTGGATGCACCATTTCAATGGTATCTTAGCTGAAGGCAACAAATATGAACTTGAAACTAAAATTCAAGAGAGATGCCGAAAACAACACAGGCAAGAGACATGGGATTAATACAATCACATGAATGGAAGATCACCACCGATGTGAATCCAAGAGGATTTTATTTCAGTTCTCACTGTGGTCGTGATTCTCTATATATGGCCTTTATTCTCAACCTCCATATCCTTACTAAGAACAAGAAGGGCTGAGTTAGTAATGGAGCACGTAGAGATCACCCTCGAGAACCACAGAGAGGGTCGGAGAATCGAGACTGGATGTGCGGATTTGGAAGAAGCCACGAGCGAACCGGAAAGCTCCGGTTCCTCCAACTATCGGCAACTCCCTCACCTTGTTGACCAGAGCGTTCCGGCCCAATATCGTAATGCTGCTCCCATTGTACTTCCCTTCCGTGAAAACTATATTCATGGCCATCAGAAGGGTGGTCGCATCTTGGGACGAGAAGCTGTAAATCCCCTGAGCCCGCCCCAAGAGTTCGGAGGTCAGATTTGGGCCTGCCGTCAGCGGGTCGTCCATCACGTACATGTCCCCGAACGTGACGGTGGATCGGTTTGAGGCGGCCACCCCGGCCACTTTTACGGCAGTCGGATCGGACACCAAGACCAGATCGTGCATGTAGAAGTGGAAGTGGGTCAGCTTCTCGGACTTGAGCCGGAGCTGGAGCTCATCCAGAGACGGGGTCTCCGGGAGGCTCTCGTCGGCATCCGCTCCATGGATGGCCAGGGCGGAAAAGAGGAACGTGGAGAGGATGATCTTTGCTAGGGAGGAGGCCGCCATTGCAAGCTAAGGGTACAGTTTGTATATGAATTATCGATGGATTGAGCTCTCTATGCCTAGGGTTATATATATGCGATCGACAGACAACGCATACAATTTAAAATACACAAAATTTGAACCAAGTCCATCCATTCTTTATAAATAAAAATACCACGAGTGTGAACAGTCCATTTAGGCAAATACAACAAGGTATTTGAAAAGACCGTTCTAGATGAACAAAAACGTGTGGAATTCGGGTTGCTACTGTAGTTATTAACATAAGAGAGATATCCAACCATGTCGGATTGGTAGTGATTCCGACCTGAGGTTTGTACGCACGTAACCGATGTCCGGTGGTCATGTGTCAAATTGTCAAAGGGACTGCCGAGGTCGACGAAGATAGTTTTGCAGCACCCCAATGTGGACGCGCGGCGTCAATCAGGGACACATGGCAGATAGATTGCTGCCCCTGCGGTCAACGGGCCGGCGGCTGAAAATCATCTTCTCATCTAGTCCAGGCCTCTCTCCGCTGCATCTTCCATCCCCGCCCTCCATGCACGCTCTAGAGTGCGGAGTATTTTTCATTTTTTTAATTCATAATATTTGAACTCAACATTATATATAATGGAAGGCGATATAAAATTATTTCAATCGACTAATATTGATATGATTCTCACAATTGGACGATGAGTAACTTCACAGGATGTGCGTACTTTAATCGGGTTTTGAGCAATGGCACTCGAATGACAAATGGCAAACACCGTCATAAATGACCACGATCATGCTGAGTTTAAACAAACAGAGTAGCTAGCGACTGACTGACTTGTCATGGCCCTGGCCAGCTTGCATTACCTCATCTAATTGAAATACAGACAACACAGGAACAAATACAACAAAGGGAATGGGGGTTTCAGTACAATCACACAATTTGCCGCCGGCATCGAATCGAGAGGAGTCCTCCTTGATACTCTAACCGTATGATTCTCTATATCCCCTTATTTTTACTTCTAGGGAAAGGTTCATGTTATTAGTAATGGAGTACGTAGACATTGTACTCCACGACCGCACTGCCGGTTGGAATATCAGCACTGAATGTGCGGATCTGGACATAGCCGCGAGCCAAACGGAAAGTTCCGGTTCCTCCTACTATAGGCATCTCCCTCACCTTATTCAGCGAAGGGTTTCGGCCAAGTATCGCAATGCTGCTCCCGTTATACTTCCCTCTCGTGAAAACAATATTCATGGCCATCAGATAGCTGATCTCCTCCTGTGAAGTAAAGCCGTAGATCCCTTGAGCCCGCCCCACGGGTTTCGATGTCTTGTTTGGGCCCATGGTCAGTGGGCCATCAAACACAAGCACCGTGCCGAAGAAGGTGGAGGATCGATTCGAGGTGGCCGCCTCAGCCACTTTTACGGCAGTAGGGTTGGCCACGAAGACCGAATCATGCCAGTAGAAGTGGAGGTGGGTCAGCTTCTCAGATTTGAGCCGGAGCCGGAGCTCATCCAGAGATAGGGTATCGGCAAACCTTTCATCCGCATTCACGAAGTGGGTGGCGAGGGCGGACAAGAGGAATGTGAAGAGAATGATCTTTGCTAGGGAGGAGGCCATGGCACGCTTAATTAGCGTTACTGCGTTTATGGATGTAGAATACACGATATGACGTATTATTTTGCTCATAGGAGCTACATGCATATGGGATACATATATATGCGATCCACGGATCACGCATACAAGGTAAAATACATATAATTTGCATGGTGGGTGTAATTAAGAACGTGTAGTCGAGTTTTTGAGACAGAAAACTGAAATTAATGCTTATAATACTGATGGTGGACGTATAAAATGTGATAGTTGCATAGTGCCAGAGAAGGTCCAAAGTGTAGCACATCAACTTGAGAGAGATCTAAAACATCTTAATCAATTTTGTGTTTGTATATATATATATATATTTCAACTTGTCATATGAACAGTGAAGTCAACTGAAATCTACATATATATATACATGTATTCAACTTGTCATATCAATATTGAAGTCAACTGAAATCATGTGCTGCCCTGAATGGAACATTAATTCATCACGAACGGTTATGAACCGACGCAACACCCTTTGAATATCAATCCGCTTCGAATTATGGTCCAACACCAACACGGGTCTGCTTGTGCCATGATCCGTGTGGTGTTGATTTGACCGACCTATCACATCTTCACCCGAATTATTAAATATATATATATAATTTAAATTTGTATATTCATAATACCAATGCCATTAAAATTCACACAATTTTAACAAAATAAAGGAAGTAACATACAATTTATTGAGTCAAATAAAGGTAATTTAAAATGTTATAATTATACAATATTTAATAAAAATAGAGCAGATCGGATCGTAGTGACTTAGGTGGGTCGATATGGGTCAAAAGACATGTCCATCCCCACCTGGACCCATTAGCCGCTCGGGTCGGACCCGGCCCAGAAGCATGTAAGGCCACTTTCGGATTTAGTGGCGCGTTCATAATTGACATGATATCTATATAGACGCATGCAAATAAGCTCATATTCTCTTTCCATTACATCTAACACGGAAGTATTATGATAATAATTGAACTTATAACCACCCCATTATTGTTAATCTAATGACAGTATCACTCTATCGAACCCCATTTCTCTAAATACAATCATATTTAGTCAAATTAACACTGCTGAGCAGCACTAATGCAGCTTTCGAACCCGAGCCTACGCTTGCTGAAGGTCGGATCAAGTTGTTAGCTTGCATGATGTGAATTTCCTGATTCGTTGTGCAAGACGACTTGGATTTTTAGTAGATGTAAGCTTTGGCTCATGCGTATAACCAAGCTAGCTAGCCCCAGACAAATTGTTGTTGAAATGAGAACACGCTTCAATGGGCTGCTGCAACTGAATGAATTCAAGTGTACTTGGAAAGAAGGAAATAGCATCTGATACTCAACCTAGATAGATGCTACAAATCATATATAATTACCGATTTTTATCTAAGAATATTATACGATTAATTATACCAATTAGGGCCGGTCGTCATGTCACCCGATTAACTAATACTCGTAATGGTACAGCGCAGAACGTAATAAATGGGATTCGAGTATATGCACCATGCGTGAATGAGACAGAGGGAAAGAGACATCCTTGGTTGGATATTTTGTTCCATCCCCGAAGTTTTCGGAGAGTAAATAATAACAGTGGGGGTGGAAATAGTATATATATTTTATTTCGTAATATATTTAAATTATAATTTTAATGGTGCGTTGATGTGATCGTTATTATTTGATGTGGTATAATGATACGGTGATAAGTTACTAGCATAACAAAATATGATTGACGTTGTGAAAATTTTACTGACATGTCACATCACTTGACATCATTAAAATACAATGTTAGCGAACAATTAAAACTCATAATCGAGTACATTACATATTCAAATATTTTGGACTAAAATAATTATTTTAGAATATATAGGCCTCAAAAAGTAAATATATATGATTTATAATTCTGCCTTTATTTGTTTATCAATCCATAGAGTTGGAATTCAAAACTTTAATCAAGAGAAGGTATGGTGATATATCAATTCAATAATATCTCATTTGAACTCAAACAATGTATAAAGCAAATTAATGATGAATTTAAAATTGAATTACAAGAGAATAGTAAAAAGAAAAAAGGAAAGAAAAGAAATGAGATTCAGTGCACGGTCATATCATGGCATGTTTTTCTGTGGCCTTTATTCTCACGTTCTGTAGCCTTACTGGGAGCAGGAGGGGTTACGTCAATAATGGAGAACATAGAGGTCATACTCCAGCACCATGGAGAGGGTGGGAACGTCGAGACTGAATGTGTGGACCAGGGCATAGCCGCGAGCGAACCGGAAAGCTCCGGTTCCTCCAACGATCGGCAACTCCCTCTCCTTGTTGAGCACAGCGTTCCGGCCTAATATCGTAACGCTGCTCCCGTTGTACTTCCCTTCCGTGAAGACTACATTCGTGGCCATCAGAATGCTGGTCTCCTCTTGCGACGAGAAGGCGTAGATCCCCTGAGCCCGCCCCACGAGTTCCGAAGTCCGATTTGGGCCCTTTGTCAGCGGGTCGTCCATCACGAACACGTTGCCGAAGAGGGTGGTGGATTGGTTTGAGATGGCCCCCTCAGCCACTTTTACAGTAGTAGGATCGGCCACCACGACTAGATCGTGCATGTAGAAGTGGAAGTGGGTCAGCTCCTCGGATTTGAGCCGGAGCCGGAGCTCATCCAGAGATGGGGTTTCCGCGAAGCTTTCATCGGCATTGGCTGCTGTGTTGAGGATGGCTAGGGCGGAGAGGAGGAACGTGAAGAGGAAGATGTTTTTTAGGGAGGAGGCCATGGGAAGCTGATCAAGGGTACTGCTTTAATGGTTATGGCTAGTTCTGAAGTATTGATGGATTTGAAGCTCTATGCCTGTGGGTTTTATACATATATATAATACGATCCACAGACGTCGATCAAGTTTGACATCCAAGAACAAGAGCGTGTACACACTACGTGCAGACGTATGAAAGAAAAAAAAATGATATCTTCAAGGTGCTAGAGAAGTCAATAAGTGTAGACAATAACTTAAAAAAGAGATCGAAACCAGCTCATTAATTAGTCATTATATCCGTGTGAACATATGGTTCTCGACGCTTGGCAGCATCGATCAAAGACGGGGGGCAGGTAAGCTATTGACCGTTGACCGGCGGCCGAAGATCTACCCCGCATGCACTGATCTTAACCCTCAACAGCTCTATCTCTCAACGCCGTAATGAAAGTACACAGCATATGATCATTAAGAAAATATAAGGCCCCCCTTTAAAGGACTTTCAAACGGCGTAAGTCTCTCATCGTATGATATGCTCGATTTGCCGCTCAAATATGATTTGAAATTCGTTTCATATTTATGTCATATTTATTCCGTTTGAATAAATACTCCATTTGAATAAACTAACCCAGCTTATATGTATTATCAACCCCTGTTTGTATTGCGTGAATTTCCTGATTTGATTGGTTCATAATCGTTAGAAAAATTCGCGTTAACTCACTCAATCTAAAATTCGATTATTAAATAATCCATTTGGAGGTATAATAAAAAAAACCACTAATCCAACTGTAAATTAATACCCGTTTAAGCTTTTACATCTGAACTCTTTAACCAAACTAAGTAGCCCAATATAAATTGCCGTTGAAATGAAAACTTGCTGCAATTGGATGGATTTAAGCCTCCAAGCCTAGTCTGTGAAGTCAAATCCCATAAACACAGTCAACCAGGCCCAACCCAACTCATCTTCTTCTCAAGCCCAATCATGTACTTGGATGTGGTGAAACCCAACAAGCTCACTGCTCAGCTCCCTGACCGACTCTTCTTAATTTTTCGGCATCCACGAGTTTCTCGCTATCATGAACTTTATTCGCCCAAAACTTGGATCCAAGATCTTGTCCAAGAGTAGGAGATGTCAAATCACCTTAATAAGCATTGGATTATGTTTAAGGGTGTTTCAAGGACAAGTGGGGACAGCGGCACTGAAATGGCAAAATACCCGCCCAAAGGACCACGATCGATCGTGCATAGCTTTAAATGTCGGTGCATAATGTCACAATTGACCAACGCTTTCTGGTTTCATAAGATTTTGGTGCATAAATACTTTGATTATAGTTCTGATCGTGTGACGAACGTGGAACTCTAGATTGGCCGAGCGCCACAGATGCGGCGTAGATATGTTCATCAGCAAGTAGTTTTCCCAGTTTGAGCTATGTGGAGGTACAGTGTGGTATTCTGAAGTGATGATATTTCAAATTGAGTGATGCATTAAGCAAAAGTGGCGAAAACACACAATCAATAGATATTGGGCTGACTACAACCACACGATTCACGACTGAAAAGAACCATGACGATCCCATTCCGATTATCCACACTATCATTCTTCAATGCCCCTTTATTTCCATCTATCAGAAGGCTAATCTCTCCTCCTGTGAAGTAAATACGTAAGTCCCTTGGGTCCATCCGAGGAGCTCCGACGTCCGGTTCGGGCCCTTGGTCTGAGCAGGTCATCTATCACAGCCACCATGCCAAATAAGGTGGCGGATTTGGTTCGTGGTGGCTGCCTCAGCCACTTCTATATCAGTCGGATTGGCCATGCCGACTAAGTCTCGGATTTGAGATTGAGCCGGAGGTCATGCTCAGACAGGGTTCTCCGGCATTCACAACATGGGTGGCGAGGGCAGAGAAGAGGATGATCTTTACTAGGGACGAGGCCATGGCGCGCTTAGGGCTCAGTGCTGATGGATATAGCATATGATATGATGGATTACTGCTTATTGGAGCTTATGCCCTTACATGTATCAAAAGTTTTTATATTCCATCATTTTATGATATCATAAACGTTTTTCAGCTCGTTTTACCTGATATTTAAAAATTTGGCGTAAACCAATCAATTCAAATTCAAATTGGACCAAATCGTTAAATGATAAATATATTACAATAGATCATTATAACTATTTATAGAGAAAGCGGCAACTTGGTACTGTGACTCAGTTCATCGGAACTGGCTTAGTAAGGTGGGCATGGGCTGTCTTGAGTTGGTCGTTTGATTAGTTATCCGTTTACCTGTCACACAGTGCACCAACCCTCTGTGCGTGCGTAGTGAACTTAATTTTTTTTTAATTTATCCTGAATTGTTAATTAAACGTATTAAAAAAATATTAAAAAAAGGAGAAATAATTTTGAAATCGCAATAGTAGGCAGAGGAGGGTATTTTCATGGCAAGCCAAGGAGAGGACAATGGCAGTGCTCGAGAGTCGAGACTGAGTCATAATTATTAAAGAAAAAACATGATAACTTATGTATATACAAATAATATGTGTATATATGTATGTATGCGTTGCGTTGTGTTCCGTTCCTATTTTACATACATATATATATATATATATGGATAGCCTGAGGTTTCCCATTTAGTATTTTGTTATAATTATAATATATATATATACCAATCTTAATAATTGCTTAATATTTTTATTAAAAAATAGAATAATTATATTAGATAACCCTGGAGAGTTGGTGCAAAATGTGTGCGTCCCGGCTCATGCTACGAAGTCTAATGTGAGCTCTTATATTATTTTTCAAATTTTCTTCTCAAGTAATTCTTCGTGAGAGAGACCAAATATCTCAGTGTGTTACATCGAATGGTATTTGATTATGACAGTCAGGAGTGTAGTGTAGAGTCGAAATCGAAATCAAAATAGAAATGGTATTCTCCCTCAAGGATCATGAGTAAAGGATCAGCACAGTACGAAGCAAGACGAAAGCAATTGGTTACGCCTAAAGATCAATGCAATCAAAGAGGCGAGAACAATTGATAGGAAAGGGGACAGCCGTGCACAATGAAGAAAGTGACGAGTGGGCATTCATACTTGTGATCAGTAATGGAGCACATAGAGGTTGTATTCTGCAATCACAATCCCAGTATTCTGGTCAATGGAGTGGGTGCTGGTCTCAGCGTATCCCCGTGCAAATCGGAAAGCTCCACTTCCGCCGACTATCGGCAACTCCCTCACCGGAGCACTCAACCTGTTCCGGCCCAGCATGGTCAGAGTGCTGCCGTTGTACTTCCCCGCTGTGAACACAAAGTTGGTCGCCATCAGCATGGCGGATTGGCTCTGATCGGCGGAGACGGTCAATCCCTGTGCCCTACCAATGAGCTCCGAGCCTGCATCGGGGCCCGTGAGGAGCAGGTCATCTATGACAGACACCGCGCCGAAGGATGTGGGCGATTGGCTCGTTGTTGCTGCCTGGGCAACTGGAAAGGCAGTCTGGTTGGGCGGGTTGGTCATCTCGTGCAGAAAGAACCGGAGGTGGGTTAGCTTCTGATCCTTGAGCCCGGGATGCTCGGCAGATCTAGCAGCGAGGAGAGTCGAGGAGAAGACGAGAGCGAAGATGACGAGTCCTGCTCGGAGCAAGGCCATGGCGAACTTTGACAGAGAACAAGAAGAGATGATTGGATGTAGATCAGAACTTAAAGCGTGTATATATATATATATCCGACTCTGCTCTTGATATTCAAATTTAGTTATTGCAACTTGATATTGGTATATAATGAAGTCAATGATGATCGATTGATTAGCTTTAGCCTACTAACGCCACCCAACATCCATTAGAAAAATGTGCAGTGCATATACCTAAAAATACTGTATTTGTATCTAATTTATGATCGGAAAAATATCTTGATTATTTCATGTTTTTTTTTTCTTGGCATGGGAAGTATGACCATGTCAATTAACGAAGTAGAAATGTCACAGCTATACATCTAGATGCAAATTCAAGTTATGTGGTGAGACGAACAGGGAATTGTGCAATAAGATTCGTGGAGTTCGACCTGTCTGATTTAGTAGTGGATCAAGAAGATGATTTGCCCGTGTCTAAATTTGATGGAAGTTGTTAGATGTAATCCCCAACCCCCAGAGAAAAACCGGACCCATAGAAGTCAAAAGCGTACTGGTGTGCTTATTTAAAAGACATCTACAGCTAGTAGCTTATGTATGCTATTGACTTTTGAATTTAGCAAATACCAAAGACATGTGCTGCACTACATGAAATGTGATAAAGCCAAGCAAGAGATTAAACAAATAGGCAGCGAAATGTTAATTTTGTGGAGTTGGTTGGGACTTTGGATGAGCTTGACTACTTGGCTTAACAACTGGGTCTTGTCTATAACGTACTGGGGTTTTGTTTACCATTGCCATTATGGTTACTTGGAGCACTCTTGAAAGCATTTCTTCGGATGGCGTCCATGGGGACTACTCGTCCGCCTATGACATGTGCGGCTCCGGCATCCTAGCTGCACATGTGCGCCATGAACAGTCGCAGTGCCTGTGGGAAATAGTTCTCCTGAATCCGTTTGCAGAAACCTCCTTGCCGTTTACCGGGTGAAATTAATTGTGTGAGGAACCATGATGCTACCTACGGTCATAAACTGCACTGCAAAATATTTTTTCCCCAACGAAAACAAGGAAAACGACACCTGCATTACCTGAGAAGAACATGAGGGGGACGAGAATGAGAGAGGAGAGTGCCCAGGATATCTTCATCCCTCGACGTCGATTTGGGATTTTTGGACTCGAAGGTTCCCTTTCCTCTTGTATCCAAATAGGGATGATAACAATTCCCAGAAAAGCATGCAAGTCACTTGTTTATGTGTTGAGGTGGAATGGAGAGGCTCATCCAGAAAATTAGGAGAATTCAAGAGGGTTGAACACGGTAATCATCACAAGGAGAACAAAAGAAGATGGACCTCTTCAAGTTAACGAGAGATGAAGTTAGAAATCTATAGTAGATCGATGACAATTTGGAAAAGCCATTTTCCAGGTTCAGGGTGTTTGTAGAACGTTTTCGTTCCCCTGTCCATGTGAAGATTCAAGATACATAGAGGAGAAAATGACAAGATTCGAACTGAATTACAAATTGTATCGGAGAACCTGGATTTCTAATGCTCTGCGGAAACCTCTGGTTTGCAAAGCAATAGCTCTCGCGAAACTAGAGCAACCAGAGTTTGCTGCAGAGTTGATTTCAATTATGGAAGATAAGCTTCGCTTCAGGGCACCTCATTGTCTCCTTACCACGGGAAAAACTGATCCATCTCATCCCGATTCAATGGTGGCCCTTTAGGAATTCTGCGCTTTCCTGGAAAATTAAATCATCAACTATCCCTAGCTAGTAAAGGGAAATCAGCTGCAATATTTTGCGTTTCTGATTTGCTGGGAAAAGGAAAAAAAAAAAAAGAGTCTTTTCGTGCTTCTGAGTTAAACTCGGACTTGTTATTCCGCTATGAGAAGTCGCATGCTCGGGCAAAAGCGGCGTATTGAGAATGATAAATTGTTGTCGGGGTGGGTTGGTCAGTCCTCGCGTTATCATCTTCATCGCTCGGGCCACTGCTGTCCTGCGGGAACTCTCAGGTGAGGACCTGTTCAAAGTCAAGTAGGACAGAACTCCCGCCAAAATTGATGGCGATGGCAAAAAGAGAGCCCATATTATTATGAGAACAACATATGGGTAAGAAGAGGACAAGATGAGCCGGGTAGTCTCAGAGTTCTTCGCTTTCAATAATAACTCTCGGTTTTCAAATCTTACAAATGAAGAAAATTTATGATTTAAAAAGTTTTAGCGATTGTGAATCAACTAAGCTCGACCATAAATTAGTTGGTTGCATGGTCTCGGTGAGAACGGAGAATCAAAATTTGTGAAATTGCGTATTACCAAACTCTCACCTCCCTCTTTACATGCACCAACATTTTCTCCATCTTCCTATCCATATAAAACCAAATCAAAACCCATCCTTTATCTTGCAAAGATCGGTAGGTTCACTGGCCTTTTTCTCTTCGGGGCTCAGCAGGAGTGTGTCGGCTGCAAAAATATCTGGAAATTACTCATCACCTTTATTCTGATTTGAAACTCTGCCTTCCATTTCTTTCGGACAAAAATGGAGGCTCTATCCTTCAAGTCCCTCAGGGTCTCCTCCCCAAACAATAAACTTGTCTGGTCAGTGCCGGTGAGGAAGGGGAGGTGCCTCCGAGTCCATTGCCAGGGCGGCGGAAATGTGGTCAAGTCGGTCGGGTTCTCATCCTCCTCCAGCGCCATGGACATGGAGAGGGAGAGGCCGGCGCTGGCAGATCCTGGCAGGGCTGTAATGGAAGCCGGGAGCCTGGTGCTGTCCCCAAACGGGACTGGTGAAAACATCGCTGTGAAGGAGATGATGCCTTATGGTGGCACGCAGAGCCACTCTCTAGTGGAGACGGATGATGGGATTGGGATTGGGATTGTCCAATTTTTGCGAGGGAAGAGTTTCTTCATTACTGGTGCAACGGGTTTTCTAGCAAAAGGTAAACACAAATACTGATACATGAACACCAAAAAAATGGAAAAGATGAAGATTTCCTCGACTGTACAGAGATTCATTTGAGTCTTCTAGACAGTACCACGCAAGTTTTCCTCATATTACAATTAGTATGCCTTATAATTGTTGGGTTTTTCCTAAGATGGCATGTCTCAAAATTGTACGATCTCTACTCAGTTCTAGTTGAGAAGATCCTGAGGACAGTCCCTGATGTGGGGAAGATATTTCTCCTGATCAAAGCAAAGGACGAGGAAGCAGCAAAGGGAAGGTTGACAAATGAAGTATGTGGTCATGCGTTTTTGGTTTCCCTACCTACTCACATCAACCATCCGCCTCTTCAATCTTCATTCACTCGTAACTCAGTCATGAATGTCAATCTGCATGTTATCATAGATCATGAATTCCGAGCTCTTCAACTCCCTCCGACAAACCTATGGAACATCCTATGAACCTTTCTTGCTGGGCAAGCTTGTTCCTGTGGCTGGAGACGTCTGTGAACCAAATCTCGGGCTAGATGAAGACTTGACCGACTTTATTGCCAAGGAAGTGGATGTAGTCGTAAATTCAGCTGCTAACACTACATTTGACGAGAGGTATGCTATGTGTCATAAGTATACTTTCCAACTCCAAAGGTTTCTGCTACATAGTTAGGTTTCTGATGCATTGCTCATTCTTGCAAGGCAGGTATGATGTGGCTATGGACATAAATACCTTGGGAGCTCGCAACCTCATGAGTTTTGCAAAGAGATGCAAGAAAGTAAAGCTCTTCTTGCAGGTTTCGACAGGTAAATATCAGAAGACAGATAAAAAAGCAATGAATAAGATGCCATGATGTTGACAAATATTACCGATTTCCTCCATCTAAATGGAGAATCGTTTTCTTCAATTTTCTGCTGTATGTAGCTTACGTGAATGGACAAAGACAAGGGAAAATACTGGAAAAGCCCTTCAGCATAGGTGACAGCATAGCAAGGGAAAGTTTCAATGCCAAGCAAGGCAATGGTCCCTTCCCGGTATTGGACGTGGAAAGAGAAATCAATTTGTCTTTGAGTTCAAGGAAAGCCTTGGAGGATCATGCTGCAGATCAGAAGATGAAAGAGTTGGGTTTGGACCGGTAGTACATTTTCTCTTCCTGGTTTTTCCTGTTCGTCTTCGTCTTTTAAGAACCACAGCAATTAAGACTCTACTGGTAGAAGATAATGTCTCTGATCAGGGGAAATCTCCGTGATCAGGGCAAAGAAGTTTGGCTGGCAAGACATCTATGTGTTCACTAAGGCGATGGGGGAAATGGTAATAGATGACATGAGAGGGGACGTACCAGTGGTCATAATAAGACCAAGCGTGATTGAAAGTACTTGGAAGGAGCCCTTTCCTGGGTGGATGGAAGGAAATCGGTAATATCAATTTCCGGGCAAACTCATCATTGGCATAATCTCGATATTACATCTTCAATGATGAAAATACTGATCTCTGATTGGTTTGCAGGATGATGGACCCCATTGTCTTATACTATGGAAAGGGGCAGCTTACGGGATTTCTTGTTGACCCAAATGGAGTACTGGATGTGGTACTTCGTTTCTCCCATTCATTTTTCTTGGCAACAGACCTGTATTTTCATCTGTTAAGCTTGAACGAGTGCGAAACGTGTTCTTCTCGCCTATGGTCGAAATCACTTGGCTAATTAAGTAATTGCTTACAGGTCCCAGCAGACATGGTAGTAAACGCAACCCTGGCAGCAATAGCGAAGCATGGAATGGCTGCAAAACCCGACATTGCAGTGTACCAGGTTGCTTCTTCAGTCGTAAACCCTCTGGTCTTCCGGGAATTGGCTCTATTGGTCTATGAACATTACTGTTCCTCCCCGTGCATCGACCCAGAGGGCAGGCCTATTCCGGTATCATCCATGAAGCTATTCAAATCCATGGAAGAATTCTCTGCTCACCTCGGCAGAGATGCTTCTCAGAGAGGTGGCACCTACATGAATGGGAATCTGTCTCAGAGGCTCGAAGCTATATGCAGGAAGGCGGTGGAGCGAGCAAAGTATTTGGCAAATATTTATGAGCCGTACGCATTCTACCAGGGAAGGTCAGTCAGTATTGCATCTCATGGATGCTCACGGTTATTCATATTTAGAGACAAGATACTAACCGAACGTAGAATCGATATTTTTCCAGTTATTTTACTGCTCGAGTGCACTGTGAACCGGTAGACTGTTACATGGCAGGTTCGATAACAGCAACACCCAGAGGCTGATGGAGAGCATGTCCGAAGAAGAGAAGAGAACCTTCGGGTTTGACGTCCAAAGCATCGACTGGAAAGACTACATTACTAATGTCCACATCCCAGGCCTGAGGCGGCACGTAATGAAGGGAAGGAGGAGCCCTGTGTAGCTCAAAATGTGGTAGAAGGATTACCGTGTAGCTCAACAATGAAACACTGTCCTTACTTTGAGGTTTAATCTTTGCTCGATTTCGGTTGGTGTAATAAATAAGCATGAATGTTCGTTTAGATCTGGTAAATCCAGCTATGATAAATGGCTTCTTCAAACTCGTGTCGAGGAAGATGGACATGTATACGGTAAAGTCCCTAAAATGTCTAACAGTGACCACCCATAGATGCACGGTCTCAGAATTCCAGCACATGAAGTATAGCAATCTCAGGAATACCATCCCATGAATTGCCATTGATCCTTTTCACCTTATGATCGGGCAACTCATCCATCATCTCTGCAAAATTTCCCCAGACTATGCGTTGAACTCTATACAGAAAACTGCACAGAGAAGATGAATACATGATCCAACTAGCCAGAGATTTGCCAGATAGAATAGTCTTGTATCCACTTGTGAAGGACTAGAATCACACGATCAGGCTTCTAGGAAGACCGAAAATGATGCATCAATAACAACGGGAACCGGAGTTTGAACAAACGAGGTAGCTGCAGACGATCGATTATCACGCAAATAAGTTTGTGCTCGACCCACCTCTAAGTGAATCAATTAGTTGGTAAGCTAATAACTCTTAGGGGTTGGTATTAGGAATCAATGGTAGATGCTGAACCGTATAATATAGTAAATTAGTCGATTATTATAATGTCTGATACCATGAATATATATAGAGAAAAAAAAGTTGTGCTCGAACCATAACCTGACTCAGGTTCTGACATGTCTTCCTCATACCCTCCCCATAATCCATTAATACTAAAAAAAATTAAATAGACCATAATGTACAAAATACCCGTTGCACTGCACGGTTCTTTTAACTACCTGGTTGCCAAGTATTCGACTATTACAATCAAGTCCCCCATTTGTTTCAATAATTACAAGAAATTCCCCACATGTTACCCTATTTACAAACGGACCCCTTCTACATCAATCATAACGACGGGCTAGATGCTTCACCGGCCCAGCCCGTTCATTCTGCCGCGGCCCGTTTACGTTCAAAGTGGTGGTTAGGTCCATAATCGGGGAGGGGAGTGGGATGGAGACATATCGGCCGTGGGGAGGAAAAACCTCATACGATAAAACCCTCCCAAAGCCCTCGACCGAGGAGGCCAACGCCCCGTCACGTTCCCGCACCTCTGCAGCCCCCTGCAGGTGGAGAGAGAGAGAGAGAGAGAGAGAGAGAGAGAGCACAGCTGATCAGAGCATTTGCAAGAGGCACACTCTAATGGCAGCTCCGAAAGCCCAGAAGAAAAAATCCGGAGTTGGCCCCAAAGTTTCCAAAGCTTCGAAGCAGCCGTTTAAACCCAGAAACAAATCCAAAGAAGCCGCCCAGCCGCAAGCTCTACCCTTTCAGCTTGAAGATGACGTGCCCGATTTCCCCCGAGGTTCGGGTCCTAGCTTTCTGGCGGCTTAGGAGAATCTCCTCTGATTTTCAAGTGATGTAGAAACTCATCGTATTGTATGCGTGATGGGGCTGCCTTTACTGGCGGTAGTTTTGGTGTTAAAATTCGCCACCTGAATGTAGCTAGTTTCATGCCAAATTCCAGTCTTTTTGGGTACCCGGCTCGTCTTTGAGCTAAAAAATTTGGAGTGGGGCTCGTTTTGACCGTGTGTTATTAGCTTGTCCATTAAGGAGCTAGAATAGCCGTGCTTGACTTTAGAGGAGCTAGAATGATAAGTTATATGGCTTTTTTACTGGTGTCGAAATTTTTGTCAGTTTAAGGTATGGGAGAATGACAATTTTGTCTATAGTTGATTTCAAAAAGTACATGTGAAAAGACTTATTTTATTGAATGAACATGGGGGATTATGGATGTGTGCCTCAAGATTGATATATTCAGTTGCCTATGCCTTCTTTATGACTAGGGGGAGGAAGTTTGCTCAGTCGCAAAGAGAGGGAAGAAATTGATGCAGAAGTTGAGGCGGAGTTTGAGGCTGAGGAGAAGGCTTCAAAGTCAAAGAAAAAAAAGAATATGCGGAAGAAGGTTAATGCAGCAGAGGATGATCTTGGTTCACTCTTTGGACATGGAATCAGTGGAAAGTTACCTAGATATGCAAACAGGATCACTTTAAAGGTAGCTTGTTCGTGGTTATAGTTGAGTATGCAGTATATAACACTCACTCTCTTGATCTGTGTACCCTCTAATATTTTGTCCAACATTTTCATCTTCAGAACATTTGTCCAGGTATGAAACTCTGGGGAGTTATATCTGAAGTAAATCAGAAAGATTTAGTAATCAGCCTTCCAGGAGGTTTGCGTGGGTTAGTTCGGGCAGCAGATGCACTTGATCCTGCTTTAGATGTTAACATTGAGGTAGGAATTAAAACATATGCTATACATATTTCTTTTAACTTCTACATGCTGGATTTTTGTTATGTTCTTCTTCCATGTTCATTGAGTGTCTTTCCCCCTTCTACTAGGAAAAGGAGAATGTTCTCTCAAGCCTGTTCAGTGTTGGACAGTTGGTTTCTTCTGTTGTATCACAAGTGGATGATGACAATAAGGAGAAAGGGAAACGGAAGATATGGCTCTCTTTGCATCTCTCTTTGCTGCATAAAGGTTTTTCTCTGGAAGCCATTCAAGAAGGAATGGTAAAAACAGCTGTTCCTGATGTTCAATTCACTATGCTCTTTAGATTGATGATTTCATTACATGCATTTAAGATGAATAACAGGGTAAATATGCTAAAGTTTATGTGGTCTATGTCTGAATGTGTGACATGTTTATTGTTTTCTTTCTAAGCTTTTGGTTTTGGTGCTGTGATGGAAGGCTTATGAGGAGAGTTTAGTGCTTTGTGAGATGCATCATTTAGTTTACCCTTTCTTTCAGCAGCATCTGTATTTTTTTGGGCAAATCATTACAAGGATAGTAGACTTGCTACTGGAGAATCAAGCCTTCTGTTTGAAGAATGAGGATGGATCAGTTTATTTACTCTAAAATGACATTTGTTCTTTTCTCATTCAAATGTAGATGAAATTTCATTTTCTTTGTTCTTGCGGTGGCTCTTATGTCAGGAACTATTTCCTTTCTTAAAACGGCATTTTATGATAGGAAAGTTTCCATGCTGTTGTTTCTTTTTCGTGGCCAAGAAGCTAAATATTCCTGGTTGTTTTTGTTTGTAGTTGGGAGTTTTCTAGGTTTCAGCTTATCTAAAGCAATTGATTAATTTTTCTGCATGGTTTTTGAGTTTGTATACACCAAGTAGTCTAGGTGCTCTAATATTTCGCCTCTTTAAAATCTAATTTTTTGGATCATACATTATCATATAGAGAACTCTGTGCCAGTTCAATTCTAGGATCTGATCTTTCGGAATTTAAAGCTCAGTTCTGGCTATACAGGTCCTCTCTGCATGTGTGAAAAGTATTGAAGACCATGGTTACATTCTTCATTTTGGATTGCCATCATTTGCGGGCTTCTTACCAAAAACCAGCCAAGGTAGCAAATCTCCATCGAGCAATCTTATTTGCGTAAGTTATATGTTTATTTTAATTTTTAAAAATTTTAAATTGACTGCACTCTTTTTGGTTTTCTTTTTCAGCAGGTGCTGGAGAGTTGATGTTAAAAACCGGGAAGCTTCTACAAGGGGTTGTTAAAATCATAGACAAAATCCGCAAAGTGGTTTACTTCCATCCAGACCTTGATGCAGTTTCAAAATTTGTGGTACGCTTGCAATTGATTGCTTCCTAACTATATCAACTTATCCAGACTTTTTCCGGTTAGAAAGATCTAGCCCTCATCAGAATTCCTTGCTTTGACTTATTCACAGACAAAGGATCTCAAAGGCATTTCCATGGATCTCCTTGTCCCTGGAATGTTGGTTAATGCTCGTGTTCAGTCAACACTTGAGAACGGCATCATGATATCTTTCCTTACGTACTTTACTGGAACCGTGAGTTTAGGATTCTTCCTGTCATTTAATATTCCTTCTTTGTCTTTTTGTTGCTTACACTTCTCTTTCTTAACATTCAGGTTGATTTATTTCACTTGCAAAATGTGTTACCTACAAAAGACTGGAGGGATGATTACCCCCAAAATAAGAAGGTTGACCACCTTTGTCTTTTTATTCCAATTTTTTCTATTTCCTTTCTTGTCCTGGTGTCATCTTCGTTTTTGAAGTGCTCTATTGAGTTTTTTCATGTGGTTTATGTTCAGTTCTTCAAGATGCTTGCATTTTTTTTGGTTCTGAAGAATAACTCTCTTCCTACTCCTCTCCTTTATTTTGTAAGTGCAATTAGGTCTTTCCCATTTCTATGCAGGTTAATGCCCGAATATTATTTATTGACCCAATAAGCCGGGCAATTAGTTTGACTCTGAATCCACACCTTGTTCACGAAAATGCCCCTCCTTTGGTGAGTTATCCAGATGACCTCTGCGCTGTCCATGAATAGTGGGACTTGACATACACTGAATATATACTTTGACATGCAGCTTGTTAAGATTGGAGATATTTATGAGAATTCAAAAGTTGTTAGGATTGACAGAGGACAAGGCCTTCTACTGGAAATCCCTTCAACTCCTGTCTCTACTTGTACATATGTCAGCGTAAGTTAATTTTATGTTACATTACTTGTAATAATAGATAGTCGCTAATAGCATCTCTTATGGTTGCTGCTATTTCTGTCATTCATAATTACAGGTATCAGACATTGCTGAAGAGGAAGCACCCAAGTTGGAAAAGAAGTTTAAAGAAGGAAGTAAAGTCCGTGTTCGTATTCTTGGGTTCAAGCATTTGGAAGGGCTTGCTGTTGGTGTACTGAAGGTCAGGTTTTGTCTTTAAATTAATTAGAAGTTGTTATTGATCAAAAGACCATGATCTTGGTGACAGTTTACATTTTTTAATTTGGAAATTGGTACTTGGTTTTTTTGAGTAATGGAAGTTGATACTCGATATTTATCGTTCTTAATGTACGATCATTCCTTGATTGGTCTTTTCTTTTAGTTTAGAAGATAGTCAATGGTAGATGTAGCATCTGTCTTTTCATCCTTTAGCTGGTGCCTTTTTTATTTTTCCTTGTTACATATGCTTTTTGCTGAAACTTTTGGCTGAATATTCTTGTTACATATGTTGCTTCCAGCTTTCTTGCTGAACTAATTGTTGATGAACCCTATAGTCCTGATCTCTTCTCCCTTTCATTTTGACTTTAATCAGGCCACTGCATTTGAAGGGTCAGTGCTTACTCACTCTGATGTAAAGCCGGGGATGGTGATGAAAGCTAAAATCACGGCTGTGGATGATTTTGGTGCCATAGTTCAATTTCATGGTGGTGTGAAGGCTCTTTGCCCTGTACCACATATGTCTGAATTTGAGATTGCAAAACCTAGGAAAAAATTTAGGGTATTGTTTCAGCCATTAATGTTCCTCGTGTCTTCTTGTGTTATTATAATGTTTGGCTTTTGGTCTTCTTGTCTATCATTTGAAAAGTACTGCTGACTGCATTTATTGGTAGGTTGGTGCTGAACTGTTGTTTCGTGTTCTTGGTTGCAAGTCCAAGAGAATAACTGTCACACACAAGAAAACACTTGTAAGCTAAATATTTTTGTATGTAATACATGTTATATTGCTATGCAGTACTATCATTGCGCAATCTCGGGTATTGGGGTAACAAACAGTTAGTTAGATGAGTTGTTGATTTTTAAAGAAAAATGAAACTTATTATTTTTGCAGGTAAAATCTAAGCTTCCTATTATTAGCTCATATGTGGATGCTTCTGATGGTTTATTAACACATGGATGGATTACAAAGATTGAAAAGCATGGATGCTTCGTCCGGTTCTACAATGGAGTCCAAGGATTCGCTCCCAGGCAAGCGCCAAATCTTCTTATTTCATCCATCTTAAATTCTTCTCCTGATTTAGAATATCTTGTATCTTTTGGTTGGTTTTGTGCTCACAACTTCATAGTGTTGATTTCTTCTTGTTTAAATCAGACATGAACTTGGGTTAGAACCTGGCTCCGATCCAAGTTCAATGTATCATGTAGGGCAAGTTGTCAAATGCAGAGTAATAAGTTCTGTTCCTTCTGCGCGTCGGATCAATCTTAGTTTTACGATGAAGTCTTCAAGGTTTGTTTCTTTCTGTTTATGCATTTAACTGAAGCCTCATGGGAGGAAGGGAAGAAAATGTTGTTATTTCCTGGGTCTTGACAGGATTTCTGAAGATAAAGTCGTCCAATTAGGAAGCATTGTTTCAGGAGTTGTTGATGAGCTTACTCCTCATGGGATTATTGTGTATGTCAATGGGAGAGGTTATTCAAGGGGTAGAATTTCAGAAGAGCACTTAGCAGATCATCATGGTACCATTTTTATTCTGTCCTTGAAATCAATTTTGGCATGTTTGATTCTTTGTAAACTATGCCGTGTGCTGTTTTATCCAGAGCATGCTTCTTTGATGAAGTCCATATTAAAGCCTGGAGCAGAGTTCGATAAGCTTCTAGTTCTAGGTATTTCCATACTCTCTCTCACTTCTCTACTCCTCTTGTTTCAGAGCAAATTTTTCTTGATTCTATTTTTTCGTTTTTAGAAAATGAGCAAAATAGAATCATTAAAAGGAAGAAAATGAGCAAAGTAGGTAAATTATGATCACGCTTTACAATACATCATGGATTATAATGTCTCTGCAGTGTAGTTCTGCCCCTTCTTTCTTTTGATATTTGAAAATCAAAATAGGAACCAGGAAAACTTTACCATTTCCAGTAACTAATAAAGGCTACATAAAAATTCTGGCATTGAAGCCAAACCAAGAATGCATTCAAAATAAATCATTGCTTTGATAATCCTAAGAATCATGCTTAGTCCAAAGAACATATGTAACAGATCAAGATCTAAAGTTTGTGGATTGCAATATATATATATATATATTTTATGCTTTTAGTAATAATTTTTGCAACTGCTGTTTTCCAATTGTCTATTTTGTAGATATTGAAGGCCACAATCTGGTACTCTCTGCAAAATATTCCTTGATCAACTCTGCTGAGAAGCTTCCTGTTGAAATTTCTGAAATACATCCTAACACAATGGTCCATGTAAGTGATGCATCTTTCAATGTATATCACTTTATGTGATCTCTCCTATTCCGAGAAGAAAATCCTTCCGACTCTATCAGCGGTATATGTATAGACTTAAATTCTTGCTGAGTGAATGGTGTTCATCTTCTGAGTTAGGGGTTTGTCTGCAATTTGATCGAGACTGGTTGTTTTGTCCGATTTCTTGGTCGTTTGACTGGCTTCTCTCCCCGGAAGAAGGTATACTTAATTGTAAGACCTTTCACACTCTTCATTTGAATTAAACACTTGGTTCTTATGTTACACTTGGTTTCTTTTTGAAGGCCACTGATGATCTGAGATGTGATCTTTCCGAAGCCTTTTTTGTGGGGCAGTCTGTTTGTAGCAATATACTTGATGTGGGTGCAGTATTTAATATTTGATTGCAGTTTAGTATATTTTGATAATCTGAAAATTCTTATATACGAATACCTATTCAACAGGTGGACAGTGAAACTGGTAGAATAACAGTGTCATTGAAGCAGTCTTGCTGCTCTTCAACTGATTCATCCTTAATTGAAGGCTACTTCCAGGCTGAGGAAAAGGCAAGTGTATCACTAGGAAGTTATGCCTGTGAATTCTAGTTTATTATTTTGAAGTTCACTCTATTTGTTTTCAAATTACTGAGTTGCCATGACTGATTCAGATTGCTAAATTACAACTCTCCAACTCTAATGGTACTGAGTTAGAATGGGTTGAAGGATTCAAAATTGGCAGCATTGTTGAGGGCAGGATTCAGGAGGCAAGGGACTTTGGAGTTGTAGTCAGTTTTGAAAATCATAAGGATGTTTTCGGGTTTATTACTCAGTATCAGTGTAAGTCCCTTATTTTTGTGCCAAATCAGCCACCTACCATCAATTTCTGCAAAACAATTATGGTTGTTCTTGCCATTAGAAATGAATATAGATGATTGTTGCTCATAAGGAAGAGGTGAACCTTAAGAGAAAGTAGAAACTATATGGAGAAGTATATGCTTTAGGTCAATGTTAGGTATGTTGGCTACTAGAGAAGGACCAGTATTTTTTGATGGAATTTTTAGTGCATGCCTAACTTCTGATTCAAATTTTGGGAGCAGTACTGTGGAGGTTCAAAACCTATGTAACTATATTTTAATACATAGCCTTATTTACTCATAACAAAACATAGATCTATTCTCCCCAAAGAGCACAAAGTGTTGTTTATCAATCAGATTCAAAGTTCATTTTGTTTTTTAAATTAATAAATGCAATTCTTGCAATACTTCATTTGAAAGCTGTGAAATTGTATTCCTACAGTGGATGGAAGATCTGCGGAAGTAGGGTCAGTTGTCCAAGCTGTGGTTCTTGATGTTTGTAAGAGAGAACGCCTTGTGGATTTGTCTATCAAGCCAGAGCTTGTTAAACAATTTGACAAAGAAAATTCTAACAGTCAGGCACAGAAGAAGGTCAAACCCCCCCTTTTTTTGGTACATTTATATGTTCCTTTTGTCAGTTGACTGGCTGCTATGAATGAAGTTTATGTCTACTTTTTCTACTGCTTCTCTTGTGCCTAAGTTGACTGCAATCATCACAGAAGAGAAAAAGAGAAGTCTCCAACAGCTTAGAAGTGCACCAGACAGTAACTGCTGTTGTTGAGATTGTGAAAGAAAATTACCTGGCAAGTTATTTTAATTATTAGTTATGCTACATTGTTCATTCTTTCTCTGTTATATTGCTCTGAATATTGTAGTTTATTTTGAGGAAGCAGGTTCTTTCAGTTCCTGAGTATAGCTCTGCAATTGGATTTGCAATGATATATGATTACAACACCCAGAAGCTTCCCCGGAAACAATTTTCAAATGGACAAAGGTTGTTCTTCATGATGAATCATTTTCTTTGACTTTTTTCTCTCATTTCACTGGATCTTTTCTTTTATATCCGTTCTCTGATTTGGAGTCACAAGTAATTGGTTTCAGGAGAATGTAAATTGACAAGTCTTCTTTGTTTCAGTGTCACTGCCACAGTGACGGCACTTTCTAGTCCTTGCACAATGGGGAGGTTGCTTTTGCTCCTTAAATCTGTTATTGAGGGCAGTGAGACCTCCAGTGCAAAGAGGGCAAGAAAGAAGTTGGGCTTTAATGTTGGATCTCTGGTTCAAGCCGAGGTAGATCCTCATATTATTCTGTGAATTCCTGTTTTCTCATAAATTTTAAGAGTGTATAATTATCCCTTTCTCCTTGATATCTGTTCTTCACTAGATTACCGAAATAAAATTGCTCGAGATGCGAGTGAAATTTGGGATCAATCTCAGAGGAAGAATTCATATAACCGAGGTTCTTTTTTAACCCTGTATGTTGAAGCCAATTAGAGTTGCCCTATGTTGAGCCTTAACTTGAATCATGTATTTTTTTCTTTGTGTAGTTAAATTATGAAAGTGCTATTGACAATCCCTTTGGTCACTTCAAAGTTGGTCAGTCATTGACTGCAAGAATAATTGCGAAAACGGAGAACAAGAGAACCATCCAATGGGAGCTGTCTATTAAACCAAAAATGCTGACAGGTAGAAACAGAAACCCTCCTAAAGCAGACACATTTCAGTTATGTCTCATTATCTGTTTCCTTGATATGAAGTTATCTGTTTTTTTTAGATTCCTATGGGACCGAGGAGAAGCCTAGAGATGAAGACTTTAGCTATTCTGCTGGGCAATGTATTTCTGGTTATGTGTACAGAGTGGACCGAGAATGGGTATGGATGACAATATCTCGGGATGTGAATGCTCAGCTCTTTATTCTTGACAGTTCCTGCGATCCCAGTGAGCTTCAAGAGTTCCAGAACCGTTTTTATGTTGGAAAACCAGTCTCTGGCTGTGTCTTGAGCACCAATAAAGGGAAAAAATTGGTGCGATTGGTCCCACATTCATTTCCCTACCTGTGTGGTGGGACCTCAAATGAAGATGTTACACTTCATATTCGTGAAGGAGAAGTAGTGGGTGGAAGAATCTCTAAAATTCTTCCCGGTGTCAGTGGTCTGGTCATCCAACTGGGCCCAACTGTTTCAGGTCGGGTCCACTTCACAGAACTCACGGACTCCTTTGTAACTGATCCATTGTCGGGTTATCATGAAGGGAAGTTTGTGAAGTGCAAGGTCATTGAGATTAGCCGCTCAGCTAAGGGCACTGTGCACATTGACTTGTCCCTCCGTTCCTCTTTGGAAGGAATGGGTGGTCAAACGTCCAAGGAGCACTCTAACAATGTGTAAGTGTGAAACTTCACCTTTTCATGTTTCCATTATGAAAATGTCTTTTTTTTCCCCTTTTTTTGTATTTATGTATGTTCTCTGCAAAACAAAGAGGAGCTATAAGTTTTTTATGTTTGCAGGAACACTAGCTCTAAACAGTTGCTGACGATGGAGGAGCTTCATCCTAATATGATGGTACAGGTATGTGATATCATCTTATCAAAAAATGATTAGTTTCTACTTGTATTTCTGTATTTGTATAAATTTTCTGGCTCTTTCTTCTATCCTCTGACATTTTTCCATTTTGATTTTAATACCGGTTTATTCAGGGTTATGTTAAGAATGTCACCCCCAAGGGATGTTTCATTATGCTCTCCCGGAAGATTGATGCCAAGATTCTCCTCTCCAATTTAGCTGACAGCTTCATTGATGATCCTGAGAAAGAATTCCCTGTAGGAAAACTTTTGATGGGCAGGTAACTTATTCCTTAGAGTCCATGTAATTAATGCAATAACATGAGGATGTGAAGATGCAAAGAGTTTTACATATGCACTTGGATGTGTTCAACATACCAGTATTGGTAAAAATTCTTTCATGTACTGATGAGAGATTAACTGCAGGGTCTTGTCTGTGGAGCCTCTATCAAATCGAGTTGAAGTTACTTTGAAGACCTCTGATTCAATCAGTGAACCAAGACCTAAGAGCTACGACTTCTCCAGTCTACATGTTGGAGAAATTGTCTCAGGCAGGATTAAGCGGGTGGAATCATATGGCCTGTTCATCACAATTGACCACACAAACCTGGTAAAAATTAGTTATGTTATTCTGTACACATTTTGAAATGTGGAGTAAATTGTGGAACATACTCAGTCTTTTTCACCCTCTTTATTAAACGAATAAGGGTATTATCAGACGGAAAAACATATGTATGATTTGCACTGTAATTAATAAAATTTTGCTGATAGTAGGAATACAAATGCGAAAGTTCCCTTTGGTTTTCCACTTTCATACTATGACTTTTTGTCTTCTAATCGTCCCTTTCATTAACAGGTCGGGCTTTGCCACATCTCTGAGTTGTCTGATGACCATGTTGATGAAATTGAGACCAAGTACAAGGCAGGAGAGCCAGTTGAGGCAAAAGATATTTGAAGGTAACATACTAAAACTTGAGAGTTGATTGATGTCCCTTTATAGCTCTACTGACCCATTGATATAACCTATATGTTCTTTTCTTGGAATCTCCTTGACTAGATTGATGTGGAAAGACAGCGGATTTCTCTTGGGATGAAGAGTTCATACATTCAGGATATTACAGACATCCAGATGTCCTCAGATGATGAATCTGATGAAGGCTCTGAAGGAAATAGCTCTGATGATGAAATGAAATTTGCAGGGTTTCATCACACCTCACCTTTTGTCATTGGAGATACAATTGAGGGTTCCACAGATCTTTCTCTGGTGGAGTCTAGGGCATCAGTTCCTCCTCTTGAAGTCCCTTTGGAGGAGATTGAGAACCTGGACAAAGAGAATCATGTGGACCCGAATGAAGGTCATAACAATAAGGTTAATGGCCAAGACAATGCCAAGAGCAAGAAACAAGCAATTAAAAAGGCAAAGGAGGAGAGGTAATTAATTTCCATTAATCATTAGGTGAACTAGTCATTTAGGTCCTTAATTCTTCCAAAAGTTGTGTGGGCTTTCCAGTTTGTTATTTTCCTCATATTTCCAATCTTTGCTTCTTTTAATTATTTTAGAAGAAAGTGAAATGATAGTTCTTGACGTATTGGAAGCATGGACAAACTAATGCTCACAGCTTATTCTTCAGCCATTTACTTATGGAAATTATGGTGTTGCAGGGAGCGAGAAATTAGGGCAGCTGAGGAGAGGCTTCTTGAGAAGGATATTCCAAGGACTGCTGATGAGTTTGAGAAGCTTGTAAGAAGCTCCCCGAACAGCAGTTTCATTTGGATAAAGTACATGGCCTTCATGCTCTCCTTAGCTGATATTGAGAAAGCTCGAGAGCTTGCTGAAAGGTACTCTCTAACATGAGCCTTTCTCTTTTAGTTATCTATCTTTGTTATTGTATTAGCCTATGACAATATTGTGCTTCTTCTAAAGGGCCTTGAGAACGATCAACATAAGAGAAGAGAATGAGAAGCTCAATATTTGGGTCGCATACTTCAACTTGGAGAATGAGTATGGGAATCCTCGAGAGGTCAAATAACTTGTCTTTCTATGATATTATTTTTCTAATTAAGGTGCTCGGAAAAATATCTTAATTTGTTTTTCTTCTTTCAGGAGGCTGTTCAGAAAGTATTCCAAAGAGCCCTCCAGTATTGTGACCCGAAAAAGGTACACCTCGCACTTTTGGGGATGTATGAACGGACAGAGCAGTATAATTTGGCTGACGACCTTCTCAGCAAAATGGTCAAAAAATTCAAGCATTCATGCAAGGTACTGCACTCTTATTACCACATTATTGTTTCTTAAGAGGATTGCATGGAGCCACCTTTAGCTCATTCATTTGGATTCAAGGTCAGATTCAAAATAATATTTGAGTATTCAATAAGCTAGTTGGACTGGTGTTAGTGGGAACACAACCTGTCTGGTCCGGTTCCCTAAGAAATTGGGTTTGCAACTGACTTTCAGCAAATTGTCTATTCTTGGTTTGGACTGGATTTGGTGGATCGTAAAGTCATAGAAATGTCAGTTCGATATTTGGTCGTGGATGCTCAAACTGCTTTGAATGGGGGTTAATTGCTCTATTTACTTATATTAAATTCTTCAAAATTTCCTGGAATTTCTTTTTTACTCTTTTCTCTTCATGTTTAGTACAGGTGTGGTTGAGACGGGTGCAGATCTCACTGAAGCAGAACAAGGAAGATATTCAGCCTGTAATAAACAGGGCTCTAATATGCCTTCCCCACCACAAGCACATCAAATTCATCACACAAACTGCAATTCTCGAGTTCAAGTGCGGGGCCCCTGACAGAGGGCGATCATTATTTGAAAATATATTGCGGGAGTACCCAAAAAGGACAGATTTATGGAGTGTCTATATCGATCAAGTATGTAGCACAGCATATATGTTGGTGGTTGAAACAGTTGCCCTATCATTTTCTAATACACAGCTCTTGTTTTCCTTCTTTCAGGAGGTTCGGCTTGGAGACAAGGATTTGATCCGTGCGCTCTTTGAAAGGGCAATAAGCCTGAGCCTTCCGCTTAAGAAAATTAAGGTGGATGTTCGAACCTCCCAGTTCCTGACATGGATTCTTGTGCACAATCAGCTATTTCTCAGATTTTAGTTTTCTTGTTCTCCTTTGCAGTTCTTGTTCAAAAAGTATCTGATGTATGAGAAGAGCACCGGTGATACAGAACGGATAGAATATGTGAAGAGGAAGGCAATGGAATACGCTGAGAACGCACAGGATTGAGGTTCCGAATTAACTCTTAATTCTTGAACTTCACTGCTCAGTCAGGCTCCACATCGACTCATTCGTATCTAGTCGAAGGAGCTGCTCGCGAAATTTTGAAGCGTGGACCACAGAACCTGGACATGCAAACTGGAGGTGCCCAGTGGAGACTGCAACAATTTTGGATACCTTGTCATCTCTGTCTTTCTGTACATTAGATGAGGGAAATGCTGGTTCTCATCTTAGGTTTTTTGTACTCTGCCATTGAAGGTTTCTCTGGTAATGGAATTCTGGTCTCTTGCTGAAGGTCATCCATCAGATACGTGTAAACCCAAAATTGTCGTATGTCTCTTCTCTTCCCCTGGACATAGGCAAATGTGACATGATTTTCAATGGTGTGGCCTGGTAAATACCAGAAGACAACGTATGGAAATCTCACTCTTGATCCCCGAAGTACAAGCAGGGGCGAAAGGTGATAAAGGCCACGGTGCCACGTCGCTACGTCATCAGTTTCTAGGATCAATACGTGCGAGGACTTCGAGGATGCCTTCTAATGGGCCTACCATGATGGGTTTAAATGGGAGGCCCAATTCATGATGGCGAATTGTATGGGCTTACGGATGGACTCGATGGGCCTGAACGTGAACGGATCATTCTTTGGGTCTACATGCACCGGGTGCACACAAGATTGTCGGGAGGCAAATATTGGGCTGGCGATCTGTGAATGAACAGAACAGTTGGAAGCGGTTCGATCAGGACAAAATCAAATCTCCCTGCCTCTCCCCGCCCCCCTCTCTCTCTCTCTCTTCCTCTCTGACAATAAGCATTGAGCTCATCCTCAGGTGTGATTTGGGGCAGGATCCTCGTTTTGATGTCAGAATCTTTAATTTTCTAGGTAGTATGTCCTCTTCCTTTTTCCCAATTGAGCTTCTTTTGATTCTCTGCTATTGATGCGGATGGGAGATGTCGCTCCTCCGGCATCGATGGAGTCCCATTCACGCGTTTTTTTCCCCCATATAATCAAATGAATGTGGACGTAGATATTCAGCTTTCTTTGCTGATTTTTGAACTCAAACTTCGATTCGGGATTTTAATTGTGAAATGATATGCATTGATGTGGTTTTTGGTGCCAAAGAGCCTGGCATTTATGTAAAGGCGCCAATTTTTTTCTGTGCTGATATTGGACAGAAGTATATCAAATTATATTGACGATCTTAACAACTAGACTGGGGCTTCTTCAACGACTAGTCCAAATCAAGAATCTGCACATTCTGCTCGAATCTAGATCTAGATGATCTACCTTTGGCTGTGATCTGATCTAATTGATTGGAGTTTCTCCAGGTTGCATGTAAGGAATTTTTAGTTTGGACTGTGGAAGTTATTATACGCCTGCAATGGATGCTCCAGCTGCTGATATGGAACTCGAACACAAGAAAATTGAGACTGAGGAGAAAACTCCCGCCTACTCTTGCGGTCTCTGTGATACTGAAGTTGTTCACAAGATAGCCCAAATGCTGCTCGAGGGCTTAGCCACAGCCTGTGTGGACAGCACGACCGGTGCAATCTTCAGGACCGCAGCTTCAGTGGCGGTGGATATGAGGAAAGAACTAATTGAATACCTAACCCAGAGAAGTGAATCATTCGTGGCGGACACCATTATCTTGGAAGACCATGTCGAGGAAGAAGTTTCTGATCACCCTTATGATATTATATCTGATTTTGTGGAGGATTTCACTACCTTGAAGAGGAACATGTGGGGTCGGGTTTCGGGTTGGCTTCTCAGTGAGAGGAGAGAGGACTGGATTGATGATATGGTACAAGAAATGGAACTGAGCAAGTTTTGGCTGATCAATCAGAGAGAATCACTCGCCCAAACTCTGCTAAAGAATGTCGACTTGAATAACACATTCCACTGTGATATGAAGTTTGATGTAGCAGAGGAACTCGAGAATCACATCCCTCAGTGCAGGTTCAGGTCCATGATCTGTAACAACGAGGGTTGTAATGCAAGATTTATCGCTGATCATATGGAGAAACATGATATGACTTGCCCTTTTAAGATAATCCCATGCGAGCAGAAGTGCTCCACTGATGGCATCATGAGACGGGAGATGGACAGGCACTGTCTCACTGTCTGTCCCATGAAGCTTGTGAACTGCTCGTTCTATCCGGTAGGATGCCAGTCCACAGTTCCCAAGTGCACAATGGGTCAACACATTTCCGACAATCTTCACGACCACTTGCTGCACATTCTTCGGAGCACACGAAGAGAGGTTTCTTCTGATGAATTGGAAGTTCTTGCGGAGCAGTTGGAGAAGGTGATTTCTACCCCCATATTCCCTTATGCAGAACTGCTGATAGTGTCAGTTGGATAGGTTTGGATGGCTGTACACTGGTGAATCTCAAGCTTTCACTTCCAAAAGCATTGGCTCTCTCTTCCATATAAAAATGAACATGGATACTGACGTCGGTTTCAGTTTTTTTAACGTCCATTTTGGATGATCAGTTTTCCTAGGGGAAAGCCTCCACATAGAAAATATTGGAATCTGCTCGGGCATGTCAATCCTGGTAGAGTCAGGACCTGCTTCTGATGAGGCTGCCCATTTGAAAAAGAAAAACAAAAACCAGGGCTCTTGCGGAGCCCCGAGCTATTCCATCCCGGAAAATGATTTTAAGTCAATTTCCAGAAAGCATAACCTAATTCCTTGTTGGCCCAAATGATTATCATTAACTTTCTTGTATAGTCCTTGTTCTTGGAAAATAGATTTCCTGAAACAAACAGAAAGCCACAAAACATCAACAACAATAATTAACCAGCTCTGACATTCATCTGCTTATGCACTCATTTCCTGGGACGGAACAGAATGGATCTCATGCCCCCCCTTTCTTTGAATCTTCTTGTTGACAACTTTTGCTTCGACATCTTGTCATGTTACAGTCCCCATTCAGCAGTCATCTTGCAGCAGCACGTGATCCAAGATCCTTAATATCGGCTGTGAAGGATGTCGAGGCCAAGTTAGAGCCGCTGGAGATGGAGGTGGTGAACAATTCTCACGGAGAACAAGCACATTCTCCTAGTGCAGCATCTGCATCTGCAGAGGATCATCACAATCAGAATGGAGGCATCAAGTGAGTTACCAACCAATTCTTTAATCAGGAGGGAGCTGCTAGCTGGAAAGCTCTCTTGCTTCATAAGAAGAACATCGGAGGGCGCAAAGTTTTCTGCCAGTGGATATTTGAGGGGTAAAGATTCTGTACGACTCTTGAGGGTTCCTTTCTCGTCTTCTTCTTCTTCTTCTTCTTCTGGGTTCGGTCCATTATTTATATATACCAATTTTGTTGTCGGGTTGCTTGAATAAAGACCATATCAGACTCATGTAACTGAAGTTCTACTACTGAATTCAATGAGAACGGCTTTGGAGCAACATGCGTTATTGCGGGTACAGTGCTCAAATTCGATAGCTGTTCGACAGTTAGCACAAATACAATCTGAGTCAAATTATATCTTTTGGCGCGAATGCATCCTAGCAACGTGTGATTTCTCGGTAAGGAAATTAAAGCAGAAGAATAATAGTAGGGTCTCCAGATAATTATGCAGCCAGACCGAGTAATGAGAAGATTCTGCAGAGCTCGACTTTCGGCCTAAACTTGGGATACGATTTGGACTTGGGACCCAAAACTGAAAAACAATAGTGAAAATTTATTTTTTTTTAAAAACTAACCATTAGACCTGAACCACCCAGCTGGGAGCCCCCCTAGCAGCCCGAATTCAGAAAGATGAGTTTAACAGTGCAGTATAATCTCTTACTAGAGATCAAAAGTGTAGATTGAGTTCTCATTTCCGACACTTTCGCACTCCTTCATTCTCTCTTTCATTTTATCTCTTCCAAGTCCGTGGGAAGTCCTTTAGTGGATAAATGCCAATCATCAGCAAATTTAGCAAAAGTTAGCCCCGACTATTTCCGACCAGACAGAAAAAACTGTCGATTTCTCATTTGACTTCCTCGAAGCTCCATATTGTTCGGTCCATCACGTTCATACACTGCCTGAGGTTCCCTAGTTTGTTGTTCTTTCTTTTTGGTTGGGAATCTCTGTGCCCATCTCTTGTTCTTCTCTCGACCTCCCCATGTGAAGGTCTCTTTCATCCTGGAGATTCCTTTGATAGTGCCGTAGTTTGAGGTAATTAATCTGCCATTTTTATGCTCTCTCGATCTTGATTGATCATCGCGTCGTGCCCGATGGATTGATTCACTCGGTGCAGCATTTTCTAGAATGCATTCATCTGGAGGGGCCGCATTTCAGGCTAGAAAATACTGAATTTAACTTTGAATGGTGAACAGTTGCCGTTATTACTCATCTTTTATGTCTGCCCCTCTTGATAGGTGTTACCTAAAGGATTCCCTCCGCTCTCCCGAAGCAGCAGAGTCGTAATATTTCTTCGGGTGAAGATGATATTCGACGGATCGTCGCTCAGCTTTAATGGAAGGGAGCTGGAGGCCCTTTTCGCGATCTGCTCCCCTACTTCGGGTCCAGGAAAAATGGACTTCGCCCGATCGGCGAGCACAATGAGTAAGAGTTGCCATGACTTCCTGGGGCTGGAAACTACCTCGAGGAAGGGTTGCTCACCCTTGTCTCCCATGAATGCCAGTCCGAGGCATCACCGGGCGGCTCTGAGGCTGCAGAAGGTCTACAAGAGCTTCCGAACGAGGAGGCAGCTCGCCGACTGCGCCGTTCTCGTTGAGCAGAGATGGTCTGTGTTACCTATCTCATACTTCGAGGTTCTTCATTCTATTTATCAGACAATGCGGTGCAGATAGGTGTACTCCGACATCAAACCTTGCAAGAAATCGAGACCCTGAGCATTTCGAGTCCTTGGAAATCACCACGTGACTGCGGTTTCCTCTTCTTCTTCTTCTTTTATTTTTTTTCTAGGTGGAAACTGCTGGATTTTGCTGAACTGAAGAGGAGCTCCATTTCATTTTTCGACATAGAGAAACCCGAGACTGCTTTCTCGCGCTGGTCAAGAGCAAGAACAAGAGCTGCAAAGGTAACAAAAAAATAAAAAGACAATTTTGTAGACCGCTTAAGGATCTTCTGATCACAGGTTGAGTCCAGTTATTTTCGTGGGTCAGGTCGGGAAGGGCTTGTCCAAGGATGAAAAGGCTCGAAAACTAGCTCTGCAACATTGGCTCGAGGCGGTAAGATCCGAGTTGCAATTTTAGAAACCAAAGCTTCCCGAGCCATTTTTTTTCCCAATACGATTTTGAGCTATCAATTATCTGTAATGATATTGAACAGATTGACCCCCCGCACAGATATGGCCATAATCTTCAATTTTACTATGCTAGATGGCTCCATTGTGATAGTAGAGAGCCCTTCTTCTATTGGTAAGTTTTGGATAAATAATGAGACAAACTGAGCCAAGCTGTGAGGATAAAGTTGACGATCTGAGTTCCGGGGTTGCAGGCTAGACATTGGAGAAGGAAAAGAGACCAACCTTGATAGGTGTCCCAGATGGAAGCTCCAACAGCAATGCATCAAGTACCTCGGACCTGTAAGCACCATTTATTCTCTTGTTAGAATGAGCAAAGCCCCAGCAACGATTTCAGAATATCGGGAAAATCTTACTTAGGGTTCTTTCTGGTTCATGTCAAAGGTTGAAAGAAAGGCATATGAGATTATAGTGGAGAGCGGGAAGTTGATTTGCAGGCAGAGTGGGAAGCTTCTGGATACGGGGGAAGGACCTGAGGATGCAAAATGGATCTTCGTGCTCAGCACTTCGAAGATATTATATGTCGGGCAGAAGAACAAGGGCACATTCCAGCATTCAAGTTTCTTGGCCGGTGGAGCCACATTATCTGCCGGAAGATTAGTTGTGGAGGAGGGGATCCTCAAGGTAGAACCACAAACTAGAGAAGGACAAGAACCAATCAGTCCGGTTGCAGAGAACTGAAAATAGATTTCCAGTTTCCCGGCAACCAACCTCAGCTCTCTCTTTCTTGATATCGCCCATGTTCTAGAGTTCAAATTGTACCTTTGTTTTGGTCTTTTTCAGGCAGTTTGGCCTCATAGTGGACACTATCTCCCAACAGAAGAAAACTTCCAGGAGTTGATGTCTTTCCTTGAGGAACAGAAAGTTGACCTCTCCAATGTAAAGGTAACTTAAGGTTAATGTCTTGTCTTCTCTAGCGATTATAATCACCTTCCTCATATTGATGCACTTGGATGATCCAAGTCCTCAAACAGAAATGCCCAACCAAAGAGGAAGAAGCTGCATTGTTCAGTAGGGTCCACAACATGATCTCTAGTTGCCCCTCAGAAGAGAATATGACCCAATGTATGGAAGAACAAGACACCGAGACATCACCTCAAGAGAAAGATGACTCTGCAAAGCAAAATCAGGTCACAGAAGAAATCTCCACCCAGACCCAGTCTGCTTGGTCATGTAGATTGGACTGTGTTATCCCAAGGCTTCAAATACCCAGAAGGGTCAATCAGCTCCATATGTGCAGGATGGATTCAGATGCTCAACCCTCGGAATCTGAATCTCCTGGAGAAGATGGATATGAAACGGCCGAGGAATCTTTCCCGGAGCAAGAGTTCATGGTCTCAAAACCAAACTTGTTTGATGAAAAGAATGACAAGGACCTCATCCCAAAGGAGAAGATCATGAAGAGGATTCACTCTCACAAAGGGATGAAGTCGTACCAGTTGGCACAGCAGCTGTCAAGCAGGTGGACCACCGGGGCTGGGCCACGGATTGGGTGCATGAGAGACTACCCCACAGAACTCCAAGTCCAGGTCCTGGAGCAGGCAAACTTGTCCCCAAGGGGACCAGTCTTCCGCTCCTTACACCCTGTCACAGTTTCACATTTCAGCTCGATGGCTTTGTGACTTCAACTCTTCTTGCAGAGATTGAACAGTGATGGAAGCCATCTTGCTCCTGACAGGCTAATCAGTTTCAAAAGCAACACTGCCACAGATGTAATGAGAATCCGGGTTAGAATAGAGATGATGATGATACCATCTTGCTCCTGACAGGCTAATCAGTTTCAAAAGCAACCCTGCCACAGATGTAATGAGAATCCGGGTGAGAATAGAGATGATGATGATAGGCAATAACACACTAATGCTGCATCCTTTCTCAGTCATACATCTATGAGTATGATGACTCCTTTTTGGTAAAATATATTCCTTACCGTGAAAATAGGAGATCTTGAACTAGTGTTGCAAGTTAGCTGTTCCTGGAACATCTACATCCATATCTATTTTGCCTAACCAGAACCTCATCAAGCACCAAACTATAACATGGAATAACATTGCTTGGTAGTTTTACAGGAGTTCTACAAAAATTTTATAATACAGAATTAGCAGCTATATTTACAGTGGGGTCCCAAAAGGACGAAAGAGAGTCCTACTCTCCCTCACACAAAAAGTACAGGACAAATATGATGTAAACGCTTAAATGAATGGGAATACAATGTACTCTGCATAGAACAGGTTCCATATGAACCGGTAGTAACCAGCAATTGCTTCCTGCAAAAATTGAAGATGAGAATATAATTAATTATAGTAAGAGCTGTATGGCTCCTTGAGGAAAACTACTAAGAAATTATAGCTTGAAAATATTATTAAATAAAATAAGGTCAGAATTATCACTGCAACTAATCTATACAGTTTGGCAGATTTTTGGGACAATAACTGCAAAGTGACTTCACAAGCACTTGAACCCTTGGTTATTAGAGCTGCAGCTTACCTTAGTGTAGTTTGCTTTTTCTAAGATCCATGTCTGAAAAGAGAAATTATGTAGGTCAGAAAACTACTTTTCATTATGACCATGAGATTGCTGGACTCATTTTACCCACAAAGGCTCTTGCATTTAAAATGTACCTGGAAAATCAAGCTCAGTGCCAAGACCATATGCACAGGTATCATGAGGTTACGCTTGAAAGCCTGGGCCAAATAAAAAAGGCAATCAAATTCTACACTAATCTCTTCAAAAATATATATAGAAAAAAATGGACGGCAATAACAGTGGTAACATGAACACTACACAGAGAAAAATTAGAGGGCCCACCAGGGGCATGTAAATTGCAGCCAAAATGGAAGCAATATAGTTTAAAAGCAGAAGCCCAGAACCCAGAAAAGCTATCTTTCTGACCCCGAGCTTTGTTGCAAAGGTGGAGATCTGAAACCTGCAAACGGTAGTTTCGATAGTTAGACAAGAATTATCATTCATGCTAGAATGCAAAAGGAAACAATTATAGGACTCAAGGAGCTACCATATCCAAAGTTCGGGGAAACAAGATCAGGAATGTCTGCGAATATCAATGGCATTTTCATGCAACCTCTACATTAGCATATGACAAAAGAGCCTGCCCCATATTTTGAATCTTCGCAGAGGCATTTTACCCAAAATTTAGTTGAGAAAAACTAAGAGTACCAGCAGATGCAACAGAAGAGATTCAGCAACGTACTTGCGGTCGCCCTCTACATCTGGAAGATCTTTAGTGATGGCAATGACCAGAGCAAATAGCGTGACAAAGGTTGTGATGAAGGCCACAGGTGAACTATCCAAGAAGCAGTTCAAACAACATGGAACTACTTTGTCAGTATCTCAAAAAATACCCAAAAATGAAAATCATTCTGAATTATTTTAAACTAATGAGAGAGGGGAATACAAGAAGTTAGTTGAAAGCCTGCAAATCATTTCCACTGAATATGCAGCATTGAAGCAACTAAGGTAGATATAACTATCATAAACACTAACAACTGGGAACAGGCAGACACACCTCCACTCAAAAGCAAGTCCGATGGCAGCTCTTGTGGCATAATAGACACCAAAATTGAGGAGAAAACCTCTGACCTGCAAACAATAAGTTCTAAGCTACTCTTTTACAAATAACTTCCCTATCAGGAAAATGATCTTGCCGATGCTCATCCAGTAAGGTAGTTCCAACAAATAGTATAAACATGAACCATGAAAAGGGGTTGAAGACATACCGTAGCAATAATGAGAAATGCTGCGACAGGGAATCTCTTCATTCTGAGAGGAGGAACAGAATAAATGGTGCCAAGAAAGAGACCGAGACAATAAAGAGAGGTAATGAATGGTCCAAAGTTAGCTGCAACGATCAATAGGCCAGTCAATGCAAAGAATAACACCAATAACCATGCAGTTTGAGTCGACAGATCTCCAGCAGCTATAGGTAAATAAGGCTTGTTGACCCTGAAAATGAGAGAGGGGCATATTAAGGTCTTAAATAGTTCAACCAAACAGAGACATACTAAGCAGATTTACAGCACTAAAATCGTAGATCTTCCTCTTCACAGCTTTTATATATATATATATATATATTAAGGTGAAAGAACGGCACTTATAAATAATATGGCAACAACTTTATGCCATAGATACATACTTGTCAATGCTAATGTCGTAAATCTGATTGATGCCAACAATGTAACCGTTGCCACATATGAGAGCAAAAAGACCTGAGAAAGCTTTAAGTAGCAGAGACCACTTTATGAGATGCGAGTTCTCGATCAACGCTCTTGCTACCAATGAACTGTAGAAGTGTAGGTTCTATCATTAAGTCAAGTCATAAGTAAGGAAAACTCAAAAGGAAGGAAAATGCAAAACTAACACTAGAAAAATCAGGTGGTAAATCTTAGATCACTACTCACACGGAGCCTAGGGCTGTTCCACGTATAGTGTGAGGTCTCAAGAATCTCCAACATGCATCTTTGAAGTTTGAGACTTTGGTCAAAATCGGATCAGATCCGGCTGCTCCAGCTTTAGCACATGCCTGACAGGATTTGCGGCTGTTGAATTTTCTCATATTCCAAGATAAACATGATTTTAAGAATAAGATATTTCTGGACTAAGAGGCCACAGAAGCTTCCGCTAAAATCTTAACATGGAAGTACAGTAGAAAGAACCCTATCATGCCTGTCATAATAAGAACATTCTTTGATTTTTAAGTGAAGTAGATATTGACAAGAAGTTTTTCTCAGAACCATGCTTGGTGTATTGACAGTACAATACCCACTAGCTTCAAGTACTTTGTAAAACAAGTACTTAAAACGGGTATCAGGTGGTGACTATGCTGTCGATTTTTAGCAAAACCCTGCCCCAAATTAAAAATCCTTCTGTCACTGTTAGCATCACCATAGGCTTCGTTTCAGGCCCTGCTTGATCATGAGGGGTCTCTAAAGCCATGGGGGGTATACATTATGAGCGCACCATTACCATTTTCAGCTTATATAAAATCAGCAAGCACAGTTTAGCTCCCCCTATATCTTGTTATATGAATAGGAATATCAGACTATTCATAGATGCATCCAGCAAAAACCCATAACAGGCAATAGCTTATCCACTTATCGATGAATTGGCCGCTGACATCTGCTTAACGGGGCACTATGACAGGAAGGAATAGTTCACAAATACAGCCCAGCTCACGTAGAACAATTAACTTTGATTCACGAAAGACGAGCGGCATCAGAAGAGTCCAGTTCTGGGAAAACAAACAGCTCTGCTAAAATGAATAAAATTGACATTGACAGTGGGGAAAATTTGGAGCTTGAGGAGAACTCGAGCACCAGACAGCTACCCGGATCGAATTTTGCCTGATGTGACTATTTACTACAGGTCCCGAGGAGCTCCCGTGGTCAAGAGGCCCGACTGAATTCAAAGCCCTGGAGCATCGGAAGCGGAGATGTGGGGAATGGAATGCAGGCCTAGTGGGTCTCTTGTTTGTGCTGTAGAGCAACGGAATGTAGCCGTCTGTTAGAGAGGGAATTTGAAGCAGAGAAGAGGTAGACACCGAGAACTCCATGCTCAGCAGAGAGATGGAGAGGAGGTGAGTCGACAGGCCCGTTCGGCGGTGACGAGTGAGGACTCTTTCACTGTAACAACTTGGATTTTTCGGTATTTATATTTTATTATTTTCCAATTTTCCTTCTGTCCACCGCTCTTTATCTGGTTCAATAAGAATTTTAATCCCATGTTAATCAATATAATATAGTGATTTTATCAATTTTTCTTGGAATTATGATAAGATGTCTATGTAAAAATTGTAATATAAAAATGTGATGTGTGGTGCCTAGAAAAAAAAAGGTGTAAATAATTATATATCTTGAAGTAACTTGGGCCGGGCCTTTGGGCCCATATATCAACATCTGGGCCCATTCTCTTATGAGCTGATAAAGCCCCACTCTTCTAACCCTATTGGTGCCCGATAGAGGGCGGCTATAAAAGCAAAAATCTCAAAGGGTTTTCTAAGCCGTTTCGTAGCTCCAGCATCAGCCGTTCCCTTCCCTTCCCTTCCCCACTGTTCACCACTACAGAACCCTTGGTGCGGCCTGCAGGTATATATCCTTCCGTGCTTTCCTTGGGCATAATGGAGGCAGACGTAATCCTCTCGATCTCTCGTGGTGCAGGTATGGCGGTTGCAACTGAGCAGATCCAGCAGGTTAACGAGGTGAAACTCTTCGACCGCTGGTCGTTTGAGGATATCCAGGTTCTCATCTATCACTATGCTGCTTGATATGAGATGGAGACTCGATTTTTTCATGTTAAAATGCTCCGAATTTTCGTGGTTGATCTGTGATGTTTCTTTGGATATAGGAGGATAAATGTATTTATTTTTAAATAGTCAATACTTCTGGGAGCTGGCTATTTTTTAGTTATTAACATAGTCATGGTTTTTTTCCTGTTCATTTATGTACAATTACCCATTCCGAGATGCATTAGTGTATAGTGAATGCAGTTGGTCAGGCTAGTAGTCCTGCAGGATTATGAGCATCCGCTCAATTCTTGCGTGATATGTTGACGAAATGTTGCTGAAATTCAACATGATCAGCTACGGCTGCAATTTTTTACATGGGTACTGGTATGTCTTTTGTTAGTGTTGACGGTAATTAGATGTGTTAGGGCTGCAGTTCCTGTGCTTTAGCTAGTTAGAGTGTTGAACGTTATTTTCTTTCCTTCCTGGTCCTGGTTCGAACCCAAATGCTTGATCTATTTATTTGAACATTTTAGCTTTTTTTTAGCTGAATAGTGGAATATGCTGACAGTGATAGTGCACTAGAGTTATTTTCTACTATTGATCTCACGGAATTCTTTCTTAATTGTCATGTGTAGATCGAAGATGTCTCATTGCTTGACTACATTGCTGCACAACCTGCCAAGCATGCTACATATGTTCCGCACACTGCTGGAAGATACTCAGTGAAGCGATTCAGGAAGGCCCAATGTCCAATAGTTGAGAGGCTCACAAACTCTCTCATGATGCATGGAAGAAACAATGGCAAGAAGCTTATGGCTGTGAGAATCGTCAAGCATGCTATGGAAATAATTCACTTGCTGACTGACCAAAACCCAATTCAAGTAATCGTTGATGCTGTCATCAACAGGTATTGGATGATGAATTATAGTTTTTCTTAAGGGACCTGCAGTCACGGGCTTGTACTCTTTTTTTTTTAAATCTATTTTTCATTACTCTGACAACCCTTTTACCTCAACAGTGGGCCTCGTGAAGATGCTACTCGTATTGGGTCTGCTGGTGTTGTGAGGCGTCAGGCTGTGGATATTTCTCCTCTCCGACGTGTAAACCAGGCAATCTACCTGCTCACTACTGGTGCTAGGGAAGCTGCCTTCAGGAACATCAAGACAATTGCTGAATGCCTCGCTGATGAACTCATCAACGCTGCAAAGGGTTCATCTAACAGGTAAAACTTTTGTCTACCTTAATTGACGTTTTTTCCCTTGTAGTCCTCTTATCTCGATAATCATGATTGGTTGCTTCTTTTATGTGCAGCTATGCCATCAAGAAGAAGGATGAGATTGAAAGAGTTGCCAAGGCCAACCGTTGAGATTCTTCAAGGAAATGGACTATGGGGATATCTCTTATCAGTTTTCATATGAATTTGCTCATGTTGGGACGTCATGATGATAATGACTATCAAGTTTTGGTATCGGATCTTATAGATGTTCTTGGGTTGTTCTGACATGGTATAATGCTTTTTAAGCTTATCGTTAGTACAATTTATTTTGTGCCGCATCGCTTATTACAGCTTTATCTGTCAAATGGATCACATCTTCTCCAATAATGAATTTTAGTCCTAGGTAACACACAGCGGAAATTTGTTTGGAGAGTTGTATGCTTGTGCGATCTCGTGTGTTTCACGTGAAAGTGTAGATCAACTATGCTCCTTGGAAAGCGACTAGTTGCCAGATGAGCCAAGTTGTCATGTTGTCTGAAGTTCGGCCCAAAGTTTTTCGAGGTTGGGGAGGGGATTGCTCGCGTTGTTTTTCTTGAATTGTAATTACCTTGAACAGTGTATATATTTGATGTTCAATACGGTACACCTTTCCCAAAAGATCTACAAGAAAGGGGGTTTATTGTGATTTGACCGGTTCAACTGGATACCTAGTTCTCACTAGCATGACAACTTGGGAGAGATGAACTTCATTGGTTGCCTCGAGCATTAATCTGGATATCGATCTTGCTGTATGCGGTACAATGTTGGTATTGATAGGACAATTGCAAGCAGGCAGGGAATCGAAAATTCAATAGGTCGATGCTCGATATCCCTCACTTGGACCGGGCTCGTAAGCCCATAGACCATATCCTGGCCCGTTAGGAGGGTCCGAGGGGTTTCTAGGAAATAGAGTTGGTCCTGTCCGCAGCTGATAATTGCCGCCTCCTCCAAGCCTGCTTGAGGGCGGCTATAAAAACTAAAATCTAGGGTTTTCTCTATCCGTCAGTTCTCTCTTCAGCAGCTGCCGTTTCCTAGCATTCCCATCGCCACCCCTCTGCCATTACCGAACGCTTGTTGCAGCCTTCAGGTAAGTCCTCTCATCCCTTTGTGCTTTCGAGAAGGAATTGTCGAGGCCTTCATGATTGTCTTTATCTCTATCGATTTAGTTGTTTGTTGCCTTGTGCTTTTGTGAATCGCTTAGTCTGTTTATTGCATGATTACTTCCTGTAGTTGCTAGTTTCTTGTTTTAGTGTTTCGGTTTTCGTTCCAACCATTGGAAAAACGTGCCTAGGCTGTAGAGTTGGTTACCAACTCATCATATATAGTTTATATGAGTCTTAAGAGCATCTCCTGGCTCGCTTGGTACAGCATGGATTCTCAGATTAAGCATGCTGTGGTGGTGAAAGTCATGGGCAGGACCGGGTCCAGAGGGCAGGTGACTCAGGTTAGAGTCAAGTTCCTCGATGACCAGAACCGGTTCATCATGAGGAACGTAAAGGGACCTGTGAGGGAAGGAGATATTCTCACTCTTCTTGAGTCCGAGAGAGAAGCAAGGAGGCTCCGTTGATCACTCCATCTCTAGAGGCAAGCGTTTTTGCAAGCTTTGTAATGTATTTTTGTTATGTAGATGAATCAGCTAAAATGTGAATCTTGTCATCAACTTTGCGGGAAATTGTTTGCTCTTGATAATTGTGGCTGGTTGGTTTTCTTATGTGCAGCTATGCCATCAAAGGAGGACAATGAGGTTGAAAGATGTGCCATGGCTGTTGGCTCATTGAGATTCTTCAGAGAATGCAATATGGGGTTATCTCTTGCAGTTTTTATTTGAAGTTAATCATGTTGGGACATTGTGATGATAATGGGTTGATGTTTTATCTGTTTTGGCTTTTGATCTTAAAGATGTTTTTGGGTAACTATGACAAAGTATAATGCCTTTTAAGCTTATTACTAGTGCAGTTCATTTTGTGTTGTATTTTCTTCTTCATCAGTGTTTTGTTAACAGATAATATACATCACGCCATTTTCACTAGACACCCTTTGTAATGATAAACAGCTTGTCTCACCGTGACCTTGTCTTGGATCTTGAAACTTCTATTGCTTGGCCAGGGGCAAATAACCCTTTGAATCCTTGGTGGTTCACAGTGGAGATATGTCTGTAGAGTTGTATGTTTATGTCATCTTCTGTGTTGTGGACAGTTTTAGGTTTTGCTATTCAATGAATTGAGAGTCTTTTAAGTATTTTGTTGATCGATGGATTGGTTGGCATCGGATACTGCTTCAGTTTGTGGTTCTACTCAGCAATGTGCTGAGGACAAAGATTCACAAAGCAGTAAATAGGTGCTTCATGTATCAGCATTATATCAACTATGCTCTTGTAAAGAAGCTATTAATTGCCCAGTATTACAGCATTGACAAGGTCACACGATGCTGTCCTTCAGCCGAGATGGGTGATGTTGAGGCCCCCAAAAGCAGTCGTGTCCCTCTGAAATGTCGAACTGTGAATGTTAAAATCCTAAGAAAGTGTAAGGCCACGGGATGATGAAGCATATTGCAGTTAGTGTAGCATCAAGACCGTCGACAGTCTTAGTGGCCGACTTATTCATGCGTGGTAGCCGTGGCGTGGCAGATAAGATCATGAGCATGATACCTTAGAAAAAGTGAACTTACCATTATAATTGTTAGCCTGGGGAATAAATCTAGATCAGACGGTGCCCTGTGGAAGCTGAAACCACTTTGTCGGTCAAGCAAAACGGTGTTCATGGATCTTCAGAGGCTAATGCAGGCAACTGCACATCCAAGAATGCCAAGATTCTTCATGAGCTGCTGCTGTTGCAAGCCACCCGACATTTCTTGCTAGGCCGACTGCCGGCAACGAAGTCCAGGAACTGTGGCAATGTCAAGCTTCCCCATGCAAGTGTCTGTCTGCTTCATCTCTCTTCGCTCTGTGGCACTGCTGATAGTCTGTCTCTGCAATCAGCGGAGATTCTTCCGTACAGCCGCACCATCTTATTATCTATCCATTTGACCGAGTAGAAGGATGGAAGAAGGAGAGAGAGAGGTTGAGAGAGAGAGAGAGAGTGCAGTCAAGCTTGATCCAATGCCACGTGTAATCCCTGAGCTAAGCACGAAGTTCAAGAGGCTTTCGTCGCCCAGTCCTCGGTCTCTTCTACCTTACCCTTACTTAGACTAGACGTAACTTATGCAACTTATGCTGTGCGGCATGTATGTTAGTTTAACTTTTTTTTTTTTAATAAATTATCGATTTTCAGTTGAATTTTGTCCAGCTAACTAATTCAGATCATCCTGAGTCGGTTCATTTAAGGAGTTAAGAATTCCCCACTGATGAGTGCCGAACCACTCTAGTATGCGCACAGTGGGTAGTTTATGTATTAACTTACTACCTCCGATTGGGTGACAATAAACTGTATTTTACGCTATCTGAAGGGCACCATTGCCCATGGCCTCTCCATTAGGAAGAACTCCGCCTTTGCTCTTCAAGGGTTCTTCTGATGCTGACGGGGCAGGTAACCTTGGTGATCATCCTTCTTTAGGTGACCTTACGGTCTTCCTTGGCTCTAATTTAATTTCCTGGAGCTCGAAGAAGAAACAACGCACCATTTCGTGAGATCTAGCACGGAGTATGGATGTAAGAGCATAGGAAATACTACAGTAGAATTTACGTGGATTTAACCTTTACTTTTAAATCTCGATATCCATATATGTAGCCAACTTATTCTTTGGTACGACGGTATCCAAGCAGATTTCACCCTGCAATGAGATATCATCTTTCAGCCAATTATACTTGACTAATTCGTTGATCGCTTTGGGTCGGCCTAATATGGTGGATGAGACTTCCATGGAAAATGTTTGGGTATGTGAGATTTTGAACTTGAGACATCTTAAAGCAGCACCGAGCTACTTACCACTCGGACCAACTCCTTGATTTGTATAATACTATTAATACATACACACCATTGGTCAATTGGTGTGGTGATTTGCGCAATATCTTCCTCTCGTCTATGGCGTTAATTATCATTTCCAATCTTCAGAGCGAGGGAGATAGTGAGAGAGGCTTTTGACTCATCGAACCTTCAAGCTTCACCGTCGTGTCTCTATGGCCGCCAGCTCGCGGCTCTCTCGCCTCCGTTCATCCTTGAGGGCTACCTTCCTCGGTAGCTCCCGCGCCAATCGCTCACATTCCAGCGGCCACCGTGCTCCTGCTGCTGCTCCTCATCAGGTCGCCGCTTCTGTGAGATTTAACAGCCGCTCGGAAGAATCTTTTGTGCTTTGGCCGAGGGCTCTGCTTCCTGTGGCGGTTGCGGTCTCAGCTACATCGCTTGCGCTTCAGTCTCGGGCGAATCCCTCGCTGTGCGACGATTCTGGGTAGGAGTTTCCATCTTCCTGTAGTGATTTCTCTAGACAAAAAATAAGGGAAAAAGAATTTTTTTTTTTTACGTTATGTTATGAAACTATGGGTGAGCCACTGGTGAGGAGCTTTTTGATGGGTCATGGATTGGGTAGATTATATGTTTGTTCTGATTGAAATATGTTCTCTGGGTGGGAGCTTGACAGAGTCAAGCTTAACTTCTGGAATTGCTTTTGTTAATGAGTTTGATTCAATTGGGAATATTCTATTTTGCTTATAGACAAGTACACTTTGGAGGCAAAGGGAGCACGGAATTTGTGGTGAAGGGCTCTCACAAGGAAGTCCCCCTAGTACTTATCGATGAACTCAGTGCTATCTGTGGAGTAAGTGATGCATTACTTGTGATGGAACGTTATCTTTGACTCTCAAACAGATATGACAATGTAAATTATATGCAGGAAAGGATTTCTGATATGTATTATAGCATTCCGATAATTATCAAAATTTTGCATGCAGGAAAACATGTCATTGGATTATGATGAGAGGTTTTTTCATGGGAAGCCACAGAACAGTTTTCACAAAGCAGTGAATATTCCAGATGTGGTCGTTTTCCCCAGGTTTGTTGATTGTCTGGGACTCTTTTCTTCATCTAGAGAAAGGAAAGAAACTCTAGGGATTAGTTTCAAGTTTCTATTTTGACATGACCCTGGATAACTCAAGTGGATATAGATGAAGAAGAAAACAGTTTGTGAATTATTCGATGTTCTCAGTGTCAGCGTGATGCCAGTTTCCTGTAAGTATGTCGACTGGATGTGTAATGAAGTTCTGTGGTTATCACTATGAATAGCTTCAGGAACATTTGGATGCTGTTTTATTTATCGTGTGAATAGGAAGGCCAATGGCTCATCTTACTTTAAGGGACTTGCTTATTCCAGATTGCCTCTGAGTCTGCCTGTGTCTTGGTTGTTGTTTGAGCTATTTATTAGGATATGAATATAATCTACTTATATTTGCATTTGCTGGTGCAGGTCAGAGGAAGAAGTCTCCAAGATAGTCCAATCTTGTAACAAATATAAGGTATGATTTCAAGCTACTATAATGACCTTTTCCATGCTATAATACTGTCATTTTTCTATCCAGGGGGAGTAACAAAAGCTGCTGAAGGCGAGGTAAATGTTAGACATTAAGTGATTAGATATATTGGTGATGGTGATGGTGATGGTGATGTTTTAATGAGGTCATAAGCTAGAGATACTTTGACTAATCTAGATTATCTGATTTTTTTTTTGGGTTAGGTTAAATTGAGTTGTTTTTATATCATGAGCAGGTTCCTATCATGCCTTATGGTGGAGCCACATCAATTGAAGGTCATACTTTATCTCCCCATGGTGGTGTTTGTATCGATATGTCATTGATGAAAGTATGTAATTTTCCAGCTTATGTTTCATCCCACAGGAAAAAGAAACTACTTTTCTGATGTTTTCTTTGGCACGTGAATTTTTCCCTACACAATCATAATCACTCGTCCCTAAAAGTTCTTCTTTCTGATATCTTTTATCAAATTTCATCAGTGGGCCTACAATTTGTGATCAGCATTAATATACCATTGGTGGCCAATGTTAGAGGCCTGATAGGAAGCTGCATTTGGTCTTTGAATTCATTTTTCATGTAATCCATATGCGGATTTCCTGGATTGAGATAACCATGTATTCTTGGAATTCCCAATAATGATTTTTACATTTGTAACTTTTTGTGTGGCGGTTGATATCGGGTCTATGGTATACCCGCACATGAGTTTTTAGTTGTGACATGGAATGTAGCCAATTGATAATGCTCATACTGCATATGTTAACTTTACTTAATTTATAGGTAAAGTTGAATGCGGGCAAATTCTATCCAATGGAATCTTGCAAAGATAATCTTCACTATTAAAAGGGAATTCATTTACTAGTTTCTTTATTGATGCAACCATGCATTTGGCATTCAGTCTATTGACATAACCTTGCAATATATGACCCTGGTATAGTACTATGGCCTCTTTGAAATTTAATTGTTGTTCTTCAACAATTTATTACAGAGAGTAAAAGCTCTACATGTGGAGGACATGGATGTGGTTGTTGAGCCTGGAGTTGGTTGGATGGAGCTGAATGAATACCTCGAGCCTTATGGTCTATTCTTTCCTCTTGATCCTGGCAAGTTTGTATACTTAGGCTGGAATTGGGTCTTGGTGATGCTGATGCATTGATGTTCTTATATTTGATTATCTTGATTCTTAATAATCAATTTCATTGAAATAGATGAGTTCTATGAAAACACAGTATTTTGTTTTTTATATCCTGACATTTCCTTTATTAAATGTATAATGGATAGGACCTGGTGCAACCATTGGGGGTATGTGTGCTACTCGGTGCTCTGGTTCTCTCGCTGTGAGGTATGTTTCTTTGCCTTTATTCATCACATTCTTTCATCATTTATTTGTTAGTATTATACCACCAATATCATTAACAGCAAGAAGACAAATATTTCCTTTGTCCAATATCTGGCAATCACATCCTGTAACGATGAATAAATCTTTGTGTGTGCCACAACTGTATGCTCCTGATCTTAGACCTTAACTTCGTTGCATTTAAATTTCCAATGCAAATGAAAGTTTGATCTGAAGCCTTGATGGCTTTATTTTTAGCATGTAGGTATGGCACTATGCGTGACAATGTCATCAATCTCAAGGTTTGTCAATGTATGATTCAGTATTTGGCTATTTACCCGATGCGTGGTTTTTTACTGTCTAAGTTACAGGTGGTTCTTCCTAATGGAGATGTTGTCAAGACAGCTTCTCGTGCACGAAAGAGTGCTGCAGGGTCTGTTTCTTATCCTTTTTTATGATTTTCTTTTTCTTTAAAGCTTAATAATATGCATTTTTAAGCAGTCTAGTGAAAATTAATAGGTTATTTAATGCTTGTTGGCTAGCAATTCTCTTGATAAATTTTTGTCTTGTATTTTTTTTCTGGGTAGCACAAGATTTGTTAATTTGTATTATATGGTCAAGCTGCTGAAGTTGCAGAGTTGCTGAATTGTAGGTATGATTTGACTCGCTTGATTATAGGAAGCGAAGGAACTTTGGGTGTGATAACAGAAGTCACTCTACGACTTCAGAAGCTTCCACCATATTCAGTGGTACTTATGCTTTCATCGAAATGTTATATTTTAAAGCTCATTTGGTTTTTCTTGCCATATGTGGCTTTATCACGATGCCTGATGATCTAGGTGTGATGCGTGTGTTTTGCTACCAGATGTCTCATTCTGATTTTATTTTAATCATTTGGCTTTTGGGTTAATAATGTACAAGGGATGTTCTGGTTATTGGTAGTTGATGAGTAATTTTAATGGTGAAGGAGCCATCTAACTTATGAAGGGAATGGGCCACAAATAACAACAATAATTGTGTTAATTTGTTATGTTTTGATTCTGGATCTGTTGTAAATAATGCACTTGCATGAGATGTAGCTTAGCACTTTCCCTGTTAATAGATTTCATTTCACAAACTTAATAATCAGTGATCTGTTTCCTGTCATTCCCTTATCCCGTGCCTCAGTGAAGTGAGAATAAGTACATAGCTTAATTTTCTTTAGTAGCTTTTGGTTGCCTTATCTTAAGAATTTGTGCAGGTGGCTATGTGTAACTTTCCAACAATTAAGGATGCTGCAGATGTTGCCATTGCTACCATGCTCTCTGGAATTCAGGTGGAAGCCTGCTATGATTTGTTTCCTAATTCTATGGACACATCTGTTAATGTTGTCACAGTTAGAACTTACGCTCAATTTACTAAATAGGTATCCAGAGTGGAACTGTTGGATGAGGTGCAAGTGAAAGCTATTAATCTAGCTAATGGGAAGAATCTGCCTGAAGTTCCTACTTTGATGTTTGAATTCATTGGCACAGGTATAAACCCCTTACTCTCCTCAAATATTGAGGGTATATCATCAAATTAGAAACTAAACTGGATAAGTTCATCTATTGATAGTTACCCAGATGAAATGACTGTTGATCTTCTTCTTCTTATTATTGTGAGAACCTAGGTGCGTCATTTTTTTGGGAGAATTGTTAAAGCCTTATCTCTTTAATCACTTCTATTGCATCAGCTTATTTATTCTTTGTCGGTTTTGTAGAGGCGTACTCACGAGAGCAAACAAAAATTGTCCAGAAGATTGTTTCTGAGCATAATGGCTCAGATTTTGTATTTGCAGAAGACCCCGAAGCAAAGAAGGAACTATGGAAGGTATGGCCATTATTTGATTATAGCTGCAGGTCATACTTGCTGATTCTTCTGATGTATCACAATTCTAACTGATTTATTTTTATGCAGATAAGGAAGGAGGCTCTCTGGGCTTGCTTTGCTATGGAGCCCAACTTTGAGGCAATGATTACAGTATGTAATTATCAACTGCAACTAGGCCTTCATTTTTTTTAAATTTCAGAATATTACATTTGTCAATGTAGTTACTTCAACATCAGAAAACAATTCTAATTTGTACTTCAATTTTCAGTATGAGATCCACAGAAACTGCTGCACATACTACTATGCATAAACACGATGAAATATATTTTCTATTAATCAAGAACAGACTATGAGATCCATGGAAACTGCTGCACATACTAGCATGCATAAACACAATGAATTATATTTCCTATTAATCAAGAACAGACTATGAGATCGACAGAAACTGCTGCTTGTAGGAAGTTTGAAAAATGGCTATCTTACTTCTGGTAAATTGTGGAGAAGAATAATGTAGGGTGTGGCATGCTTCTGAAAGAATGCATCTTGTACTTTCATCATGTAGAAACTTAATGCTGGTAATGCTGTATATCTTCTACAATACAATGGAAGATAATTGGCTATTTTTCAAATAATGCTAGTTTTTGCTTCCTTCTAGGTTACACGTCCCCTGATGTTTTACGTATTCTAATTGCAGGATGTATGTGTTCCGCTCTCACACCTAGCTGAACTGATATCAAGGTCCAAGGAAAAGCTTGATGCGTCACCCTTGGTTTGGCATGTTCTTGGAATCTCTTCACTATAGACTTATCATGATTATATTCCATTTGCCTCTGAAACTGTGGGGGTCATTCTAATGATAATTCACCTTCATTACTGATAACAGCACAGTTATTGCCCATGCTGGTGATGGTAACTTCCACACAGTTGTTCTCTTTAACCCTAACCAGGAAGAACAAAGGCGTGAAGCTGAACGACTTAATCATTTTATGGTCCATACAGCATTGTCAATGGAGGGTAATATTCTCCCCCAGGGATCATTAAGTCACCGCGTTGTTCATGGTCAAGATTGTTTTGGTGGGGGGGGGGGGGGGGGCGTGGGGTGGAGATTGTGTTCTCGAGTTTCCTTCATTTTTATTCTTTGTGAAATGAGAGACTTCTCAATTGAAAGAGTCATAGCTAAAATGTGCTTCTGATGCAATTGAGCAGGAACATGTACTGGTGAGCATGGTGTCGGCACGGGGAAAGTGAAGGTATCATTGCAATCTCAAGTCTTGCACTTTTATAACCAGTTCTATATCGGATTCCGTTTGGATAGAGCCTGTCATTCTGCATTGAATTCCATTCAGGAAGAATTGCATGACTGTCTTCTTTTTTTTTTTTTAAATTCCATCGATATGAACATTCTATTTCATTGTCTCTGATGCTACTTTTCATGTTCACTATTTAAGCTCCCTTTCCATGACCTTGGGTTAGGTTTAGATTGTCCATTACTAGGTTCTATGCATTACGGGGACCTCACATCTGTATATGCTTTTGCAGTATCTCGAGAAGGAGCTTGGAGTAGAGAACTTGAGGATGATGAAAAGAATCAAACAAGCTCTTGATCCGAACAATATTATGAACCCAGGAAAGCTGATCCCTCCCCATGTATGCTTCTGAGACTTACTGGGAAGAGAAGGCCTGTAATTCCATCAAATGAACGACTGTTGGTTTTTAAACCTCCAGTTGCTCTGCAGAATCTCAAAGGCTACCGTCCTCATGCCTGTATCACTTAATTGTCAGGTCAACTTGGGATCGATTAACTCTCCTCAGTTCTATAGATGAACGTAGAGACCTTTTCCCCTGAAATTGATTATGTATCCTAGAAACGTACTTATGAATTCAAAGGTCTTAAGTTGTACCAAAATTTTTGTTAGGTGAATCTCAGTGACGTGCTCAGAACCTATGTTGGCGGCAGCATTTTGCCTTCGGTGGCATTCTAGTGTTAGGTAGAATGACTTACACTACCATTGTACTCAAAGGCTATGACCCCCTCCAAGATCAAGATGAACTGTGGCCCTGAAGCACGGAAATGGGAAACTTCAAAACAAATTTGATAACCAGAAAATTATTCTTTCCGAGCCCAAGAACGGTTCACAAGGCCATTGATCCACTTACGCACAATGTTGTCATTTAGTGCAGAAATGGGAAATTTCAAATCATTATGTCACCGGAAACAACAAAAACTGAAAAGGTACATGATGATATTGCTATTATATCATGCAGGGGAGATAGAGACTGTGTAGGAACCATCACGGAATTTCAAGCTCTTCAGTGATCCTGAACGCAAGGGAGGGAAAACTGCAGCTCCTGAAATACCAAAGGCGGGACTATCTCTCGCATCATGGAGTGCCTCAAGAGCAGCATTCAACCCAATTGTACTGCCTTTTGTCAAGAAACTACACGTGCACCATCAAAAAGATTAGTGATTGTTCAGTCTGATGCCAACACGAGGCTATTCAAATGGATGTTCCATAGAGCAAGGATGATTTATTTAGTCATGTTGCAGTATATTGGTGAACTATGGCAGCTGTTGACTTGTTTGAGAATGTTAATGCTTTATATGATGTGAAGCCATCCAACATCACGTACCTTGCCTCAAAACTCCCCTGAGAGCCAATAATTTCACATAAATTGCAAACAATCCATGGTGGGAGATATGCATCCTTGATTTCTAGAATATTGCCAACAGGAGTGGTGCTAGCCCCTGGCTTAGGGGGCCTCCTAGACGAGTCAGTGATATAAGCAGCTACCTTTGTCTCAATGCATCTAACCTGCAATATAAGCTCAACCATAAAACACCAACTATTGCCGATGAGGTAGATGATGGGAAGACAAATGTGGTTTTTCTTTTCTTTTCTTTTCTTTCCTTTTTTTCAGTTTGGGGTGTTGTGGGGGGGTTGGGGTGGGGTGGGTTGGTGGTAGGGGGTGGGGGCCGCGGCCCGCAGGGGTGTGAATTCACAGGCAAATGGGATGAATATTTGACTCAAGAGGTGGTTATGCCAGAAAATGCCATTTATATACCATAGTCAGATGGGGAAGATTAACCTGATTATGTACACCAACTAACAAAGCTCCCAATAATTGACCTGAGCTACGATTTTGCAAGTAAATAATCATGAGACTACAGATAGCAACTTCATTTCTAGGGGATGCCATATACTCACCTCTGGGATAGAGGGAGCAGCATTGCAAAATGGCACAGGTGAATACAATATGGGTACATCCTCTCCAGTCAAAAATGTCATATAAGTCCTGAAAAAAAAATGAATACAAGAGCTGATAAGATATGATTGATACAACAGGTCGTTAGCTCCCTTAATATGATGATAAAGTATCGAAGAATATTGTTCCCAACAAACCTATAATTTAGCAGAATATCATAAAGCCCATGGACGTTCTTATTTCCAGTGAGAGCTAGTAGAGATTGTGGGCTGTTATCAATGTTAGTCAATGAAGTGGGCCTTTGTGCCTGAAATAGCAGCATGACATTATTCTTCAAGGGCAAACAATGACATGCTTTAAACAAATTAAGTCAGCATCCTTTAGACAAAGCAGACATTTTCACAAACTTGTTTTGGCTCAAAAGACAGACTTAAGTACTCTTGGTGCATTTTAAGCAAAGCATCAGTACATGGCCTAGATTATGCATCAGTACATAATCCTGCACAAGCCAAGAACTTAACAAGAATAGGATTCCAACAAACTTAACAATCTTCAACATCACCTGGCCTAAATTATACTTTTCAATCTCCGAGAGTTCTACAAGGTCTTCTGTAGCAACGTGCTCCACTTTAGAGCAGCAAAGAGGCATAGAGAAGCAAACATCCTAGTAAATCGCAAGATGCAGCCAAAGTCATCTCAGGTCATGTCCATGAATATAAAACATCAAATGAATCACCCAAAAATGTCTGGATGCTAGAAAACAAAGAGCTCAAAGAGATAATTTATGGGAGGAAGGAACTTACATTCACCCTCAACAATGATCTCAGACCTCTAGTGGAGCGAGAGATATAAGCATTGCAAGTGTATCTGGTTTTCTCAGGCTCGTCAATGCCAGTAAACACCACCACAAATTGTGAAGTACAAACTATTTCAGACACAGCATTGGTTATGTTACAATAGACCAATAGTAGGTAGTTTCCAAAAGGATAAACCAAAAAGATTGAATCTCAAAGATCAGGGAAAAAGAAAGGCAATAAAGATTGTGTAAAAGGCATTAACATCTACAGCAAGCATTACAGCTGCTGGGGTGATATCTACAAAATGCATCATATAGTACTTTCTATGTACTTATGCCAACAAGAATCATAGCATGTCAAATAAGTTAAGAAAATGAAATTTACCATAAAATATGTGACATGCCCTCTTGCGGAGCATGTAGTAAAGACTTCGAAATGATTCTTCCCATCCTACTTCTCGTTTCTTGAGGAAATCTAGTTCCACTGCGCATAAATATAAATTTTTTCAGTTGCAAGACCCATGGCCAAATCCGTAAAAATAACGTCTTCAATTTGAAATACCTTTTGCAGCTGCTGAAGAGATTAGGACCGATACAAGAGATGGTGGAAGAGTAGACTGCGGATAGATCCATGAATGTAAGGCTTTACTATGAAAATCTGAGGAAGAGGATGCAATTCCCAAGCTAGATCTGAATCCTTGATCTTTGGAGCAACTACTAGTAGATGTATGGAGTGATTCATAATCATGGTGCATAATAGACCTATAAATCCTAGAAATCATCAAAAAAGAAACACATTAAAAGGCAGCTATGGGAATTAACATCGCTTTGCCTAATCTGCAGTTTTATATAAGAAAAGATAAACTGCCAACCCCTTCCTCTTTTTAATGAAGGTAGCTTGTGTATGTGCCTCAACATCTCCGACTATAAAAAGGAAAGGTTATATAACTAAACTTAGCTTTTCAAGTATCGTTCTCCACATTATTGAGTATCAGTACAGAAGGTTTTCAAGCGTTCTGAAATTAATGCAATTCCTTGAATTAACCATAATCAAATTTCAAATGTCAAGATACCAAGGCAGACACCACCTATCATCAGACTCACCTATTCAGAGGAGAAAATGAGACCACCCGTACAATTGTTTTCAATGTTAAGTCTATGGGAATCTTTTTACAGGGTGCAATGCCTTGATGGAAAAATTCACCCGCTGGTGAATGGCCTCTAGATGTTTCAGAAGAACCCACAGCGAAAACAGGAGAACACCGCTTCTGAGCAGCCAACCCTTTTAAAGCTTTATCCTGTAAAGATACCAGGGATTTCAGTAACCAATATACACTAACTAAGCACAGAAAAAGCAGGAGCAGAATTACCATGTCAATTTCTGCAAAGGAGGATAGATTTTCACCACTGGATGAAATCTCAGCAACACTGCGAAATCTACTCTGTGTACATGCCTCAATCATTCGACGATTTTGTGCTGCAATATTCTCAGAATTTTCTGTGGGAAGGACAGAACTTTCCTGCCTGTTGGGAACAAAAGGCCACTAAGAAATAATTATATAGCCAGAAAACCACAAATTCTAAGCAAGATAAGGAGTGTACCCAGGCAACAGCTGTTTCTGAGGTGCAGCAAAACCCGAAAAGGCAGAGATATTCCTCAACAGGTTAGTCTGCTTGACTGAACGGCTTTTCTACAGGTGTGACACAATTTGCAAATGAAAACAAATAATCTTGTGTCAAGGGCATGAAACTCCGTCATGAAATGTAGAGATCGATAAGAAACATTAATGAAGAACAAAAATATTTAGATTCTCTACCAAAACGAGATGCTGACCTTCGCATTTTCTTTCACAGTAATCATCTTAAGCCTTGACTTTTTGGCAGGATACACTTCATCGACTCGGGTGTCGATATATCTTGGAGGCGTCGCTATTCCTGGCTTATTAAGACTATCAACTGCACCGCTGTCACTGGGAATAGACCAGCTTTTCCATAATTACCTTGCCAAAGAAGAAAAATCCCAATAGGAAACTAGAAAAAGCCATACTTTATAGTGGCAAGAAAAGAGACCGGAGATTCATTTACGAGCTCAGCAACATTCGCTCGCTTCAATTGTTCTCCCTGTAATGCAAATCAAAGATATACCCCGCAAAATTGTTATTCACTATTGCTAATGAGTAAAATGATTCTTAAGCTAAAATGGAAGATGGAGTGCTGACATTATAGAAGAACAGGATCCATTCATTGGAAGATACTAGAGTAAGGCCCTGTTTGGTAGGACGGAATGGAAAAATATCAGAATCTTCATTCAGTCTTTATTCTATTTCTCTAGTTTGGTTGTGCAAATAAAACCATTATATCTCCCATCCTTCCATCCTATTCATCCAAAAGAATGGTCATTCCCGTAGTGAATTTCTCAAGTCAAGAACACGAGTTGCCATCTTTGCCTTTAACTGTTCACTAAAATTACAAAATTACCAGCACTCTTCAATCCATGTACAACTACCTATTGGCAAAATTGATAAAATAAGTGTTTCTGTCCAATTCGATTTCTTCAATTTTAAGTATTAATCATTCCATCTAGATTTAATTCCACTCCGTTTCATCCAATTTCATACAAACGGGGCCTAAGAGTACCCAAGGAGCACATATTGCAGCGGGCAGATTCAAGTTTAAACAAATTAATCTAACTGAGTGGCAAAATCCTCTAATACATGAAAAGGAACTTAGCAGATGGACATGAAATTTCACGAGCACCAGATAATTTTTCCAAAATATTTGGAGCTTACCCTCAGTTCAGATGGTGTTTTTCGCCTAACTCTGCTGCCAACCTTCAAAGTTCCTCCGCCATCACCTCCTCCTCCTCCTCCTCCTGGATGAAATGAATCCTGAGGTAATGCACCGGGACCAGCAACCATCGCCATGCCACTCACAACACCACTCCTGCTTATCAATCAGAAGTTCTTAAACCAGAGGCTCATCTGTTCATTACATCCAGACAAAGGTCCAGAAAAAAAATCGTCCACAATCCCTCAATCGATAGCCACATCCTCTAAGCTAGAAGCAAAGTGCCCTAATTTAGGCACTGTCTACGCCCAGCTCCGATTAGATTCAACTAGAGACGAAGGTGAAGAGATAATGCTGCGCAGACTTAAGAGTGTGTGAGAGAGAGAAGTGATGGAGGGAGGGGAAGGAAGGGGGAGGGAGGGGAAGGGCGGAAGGAGGTGAAGTGTTCGGTGTTTCTAAATTGGAACTATGTTTGAACGAATTTCAGTTCCCTCTCTGCTGCAACAGACGGCGTCAGCCGCCGGCTTTAATCTCCGTTAACGCTGTCGGAGACCGTCAATCCGACGTCACGGCCTTGATCGGCCGGAAGGACCCAGGCCCATATTGGAGCCTGTAAGAGTTAATTTGGGCCCCATTTATTATGGGCCTGGGCTTGAAACAAGGTTTACGTTCATAGTTTGAGATCCGCCCATAAGAATCCTAGGCCCAATTAAAGCCTAGTTCGCGTTGAGTTGATTTGACGATTTTTTTTTCTCGATTGACCAGCATGTCCTATTTTTAGGTTTTTTACGCTATAGCATCAACGGATCCAATGAACTCTTGCTAATTTAGATTCAACCAATGCCGACTTAAAGTTCTCATTTCTTTTGTTCACAGGCTTGACCGATCTTCATCTAATCTACAAACCCACGCTTGGCTTGTCAGGTTCTTTTTGATCAAGAGTTATGCATTTGATCCGTTTATGTAAGGGACTTTGATTTCTTGATTCCGATTTGCTGATTCCATCGCATGAGAGAGACAGGCACAAAGGGACAGCAGAGATGGGAGAGGAAGATGACTTTATGGCAGATATAATGGCGCAAAAAGGGTGAACGAAGTAGGGCCCAACCGGGATCGAACCGGTGACCTCTTGATCTGCAGTCAAATGCTCTACCACTGAGCTATGGACCCTTGGTACTGTGCGCACAATTCTCACGTCACATCACCATTGCATGTTGGCGCAGTCGGCTAGCTAGGCCCAGTGGGCCCCGCCAACAGACTCCCCATCCCAACTCGTCCGGCCCACTTGCTTCTTCCGGATTCGGTAATTGACATATTTACCCCTCTCCTTCGTATTCCAACTCTCGAGTCTCAATTCATTTTTTCCGCTTTTACCTTGTCTATTTTTAGGAAAAATTACACGTTTGATATAAAAATATTTTATTAATTTAATAGTTGGGATAAAATTTTTAATATATATTTTTAAATATATTATATTTTAATATATTTTATTAATACCATTAATAGTAATTGATGTGACAGTATGATATGGCGACTCACTTGGCAACATATATAACAATGGATGATGTGGTACTTACAATAATTTAAAATTGTATAAAAAATGTAAAACTAAAAAAAAGAGGGGAGACCAAAGTAAAACTCATTGACGACCATTTCCCTGCGGTGACCTTGTCAACAGCCATTTCCTTCCGGCAACCTCTCCGACAACTCAAAAACTTCTGACAAGGTTGTATCATTAAAGGGTTCAGTGCATAGCCCATAACCAATCTCCCCCTGTTCTTCTTTTGGCGGTGAGCTCCCTATCGATATTCCCGTCTTTTATTTTTTATTTAAAATTTTATAGATAAAGAGCGAGAGGATGGGAGAGTAAGTGGGGCTCCCTAGGAACCCCCTCCCTCTCTTATGAGGTTGCCAAAAGCCCCTCAACATCCAATGGAGACTGCCAAATGAGCTTTTGGCTGTCATCAATGGAGGCGACTCATAAGATTTTGAGGTTGAGCAGGGGGATGAAATAAACTATAACATATATATATATATGTTTGGATTATGTTAATGGTTGGGAACAAAATGAACAAAAGAGGTAGTCAATGGTTGAAATCCTATTTGAGACTTTTTTCATAATTTTTTTTTAAATTATTGCTTGAGGGGAGACTCAAACCCTTTGAATATATTTTAAATTTACCTAATTACTACACTAAATTTAATATATGAAATATATTTATTTTATTTTACTTTTATCTTCTTCTTTTTTCTTCCCAAAATCTTATGACAAACAGTTGCCTCCATGAGGAAACCAATTGGGGGTCTCAATAGTCCACTCCCTCTCCGACGAGGCCGCCAATAGCCGGTGGACTTCGGACGACCTAGTCAGAATGGGAGAGGGTTGGTGGAGAGTCATCAATTAGTCTCTCTCTCATATAAATTTAAAAAAAATTAAGTTGGGAGATTAGTAAGGACATATTCTCATTGGCTCCTTTCGTCAATAGCCTCATCGGCTACTGGAGATCCGCATTGAGGTTGCCAAAAGGAGGGAGCCGATGGCAAGCCGCCCCTAACAACTTCCCTCGGTCTTTCATTGTTTTTTTTTTTAAATATGGAAAATTATTTGTATTTTATATAGCATGTGTTATTGAGTCAACTGCCACGTCACCTACCATTAATGATGTTAGTTGAAAATTAAAAGAATATGTTAAAGTGTGGCACATTTAAAAGAAAATAAATTACAAAAATACATTTTAAAATTTTTACACTAAAATATTGTATTAGTAAAATATTTTGTATCAATCGTGTAATTTTCCCTCAATTTTTCTCTATGACAAAACAATCCATTTTACCCCATGGTGAAGGGGTCTATGTAGGCATTCGATTCTTCATATCACATCCGACCAAAATGTATTGATAGGATATCGTATCTCAAAAAATGTGACTTGATACAATGACAGTAAGACCTTTTATTTAATAAGTAATAGATTATATATTTAATTTATATCTTGGACTCTTTGTATATCTCTATTTCTCACTTCTTCTATCATATTCTAAACTCATAATCTCTTATATAATCTAAAAAAAATATCATGTCTCAATAGGACTAAAGATTTTCAGATGAAGAAAATTGGTTGCATCTTCACGTCGGATTTTCCATCATGTTGCATCATCGGATCGTAAAAGATAATTAAAAAAAGTCATAAAGACTAAAATCCCCAAGAAATTGAAAATACTAAAAATCTTTAAATTTTAATAAAAAACCTTAAGATCCTAAATAATTAAGAAGGGGAACACGATATTATTTATAATAAAATACATAACTTTACGAAAATAGTAAAAAAAAATTACGAAGAAAGAACAGTAATTTTATTTGTCATGCAATTATCACGTGTTTATTATCTGACTCTATTTGGTAAGATATCCTTGGAGGGCATATTAGGTAATCAAAATGGATGAATATTCATCCATTTAATGAAATATGAACAAATTTGGTAGCATTATCCTATGCTAAATTTTATTGCTGGGTTCACTCTGTCTCTCTGTCCGCTTACAATGACAGCAACAAGACAAACATCTAAATCTAAATCCAACGTTATTTTCATAGCTATAATAATACTTGCTTTGCGGGTTTAGAACGAATATCAGAAAAAAATAATTAAAAAAATATAAAAAAGTCTTCTCACTTATAATAGTATTATTAAAAGTACGGTCTGAATCGATTCAAAATGGACTTAAAACTGTTTAACCTTGTTACGGTTCAGTCTGTTTGCTTAACGGATCAGTTCGGTTATGGGTCACGATTCAAGCAAATATAAACCGGTCTAGAACCGTTTATAAATATGCCAGTTGATGGTTCGGGCCGGTTTGGCTCATGAACCGTCGATCATTTTTAATTTTTTTTAAATTTAAATTGACATAATAAAATCCGACTATTGATTTGTTGATTTACATGATTTTTGGTGGTCCATACAAGTTTTTAACGGTTTCGGGGCAGTTTAACAAGGTACCAGTCCGTGCAAATTATGGTTGAATGGATCCATATTTTTGAATCGTCACATAACCTTCCCCAACCCAATAAGAACGATTAAGTGCTGAGTTAGAAGCGATCCGGGCCGATTCCGAATGTATACGGTATAATTCCGGCCTGTTTAACATCTCTAACTTATAAGAGTAGAACTCGTAATCTTCCGATGTCCGGTCGAGAGTAACAGTGGCGCACCAAATTTACAACCTCCACCGCCAATAAATGGAAAGGGAAAAAGGGGACCAACTAGCGGGGTACTATTATTAGAGGAAAGCCCGTGAGAATAGTCTCTAAACAAGTGGCGTGGCGACAGCAAAAGCCGGTCCGTGAGGGGGTGTGGGCGGCTGGCCGAGCATAATTCACGAATAGATATCGTCATTAAAAAAAATAATTTAAAAAAAGAGGAGAAAATGGCAGTTAGCGGGTTTCCATCGATTAAAAAAGCCAATCAAGTAATTGAAATTAAAATTATTTAATGAGTGTTAATGAATTAATCAATTATAGAAAACTTGAAAAAAGATCAAACACCCGTATCAATAGGCACCCAGAAAGATAGCTAGATATTTAAGAGCTGTTTGGTGGATTTTGTTTGACTATTTGTACAATTTATTATCTATAAACTTAATAGGTTAAATGATTGATCTAAATTATAGTAAAAGTAAAACTCTTTCAATCCGTCTTTGCCCACCACTTTTTTTTCTCTAAAAAAAAAGTATGCATGTGAACCAAAAACTGACACCAAACGGAACCTTAACCGGGGGAAAAAAGATTCTGATTTTTTTTCCTTTTTCCAAGTAGAGTCAAAGCCATGCACGAATGAATCCTAAAGAATTTTGTTTTTGGGGGAAAAAAGTGGGCCCCTCGATTTATTCAACAAAAATAAATTAGTTTTGATTTTTTTTCCTCTCTCACTATTGACCCCAAAACCTGTTGTATTGGATTGATGTTCCATCTCCTTGTTGATTTCTCCTTGAAAAACCATCCAGAGTTCAGATGCTCTTTTTCCTCCTCTTTCCTCCTCTGTATCTCCATGGATCTTGTGATGACTGCTGCCGTATCCTCTTCTGCTGTAGTAGGAGGTCGGGGAGAGTGAATCTTAACGGCCCAGTTTCAGGGTGAAAGAAGACTAGAAGAAGAAGAGAGAGAGAGAGAGAGAATCGCGCATTAGAACAGTCACATAGATGGAGAGGTCAAACGGAGGAGTTGGACTCTTAGCAGTTTGTGCGGTCTCGTGGAGCGTAGCCATGCTCACCCTTAAGGCTCACAAGCGCCTGCTCTCCGATTTCATGAAAAAGATGGACTCTGAGCTCCATGGTACGTTCCCGTGCCTTTTTCTTCTCCGATCCGGATCCAGAGATTCGATTCTCATCTCGTTATCTTATAGCCTGATTAATCGACGAAATATACTTCGCCCCTTTTTAGGCCGCATGTTCAATTGGATCATCGTGGTAAAATGAGTTCCTATCGATGATCTATTGTCCTCGTAATGCAATCATGAAGCACGTCATCTTCTTTTCCCGGCTAGTTTAGGAAAACCACATCGAGAGGCTGCTTGAATAGGGCAAAGACTTGCTGGGCACATGCTGTCGTCAAGCCAGATTGAGTGAAGGAAGTCAACCGAAGTTAGACCCTGGATTACGGTATTTGGTATGAAGGAATGGAAATGACAGTGGGAATCGCCACAAGAAACATGCAAACTAAACGCCTCGATTGGCAATGCCCAGTACTTTTTTCCGTTTCCGCTTTTATTAACAATCATAGCGAATGAGCGGAGATTTGATTTATGCAATAATTTCTCAATGGATCTTAGATGCAGGGCGGGGGACGTATGGGAGCTGCAGGGTGAAGAAGGTGAGGTTTGCAGAAGATGTGGTGGAACCTTCATCGGATAACAAGGAGTACAGAAACAGGAGATCGAGAGGAAGAAGGATTAAGGCGGGAGGGACAAGAGATTGCGGCAGCTTGCCGAACAGGGACAGTGTCGGATTGACTGAAAATAGAAGGACGCAGGAGGAGGAGGAGGAGGAGGAGGACCGGTCGATTCCAACTAATGGGCGGGGATGCAACTGCGCAGATGATGGCAGCAGTATGCCTCTGAACAGGCAAGTTTTGTACAGAGGGATCATAGAGCATAGGATGCTTAAAGGCCCGACCAATCTCCCTAGGCATTTCTATTAAGCTTGTACAAGTTATAACATGTACATTAGCACTATCGGTTTCACCGATCTGTAAATACTGGCTAGCAAGATGATCAATCTGTAAGTGGGTCATAATATTATGTCTGGTTTTGTCTGTCAATCATGTTGTTGGCTGTTTTATCCATATCGAATATACATACGTCCGTCATCATCACCGATGGTGTGTTAAGCCGAATATTAAACTATAATATATATATATATACACACATACACACGCATTTGATACACCCACTACGTGTGTGTGTGTATATATATATATATATATAACTTAGTTGCAGTTGTTTTCCACTTGGGCTGAAGCCCGAAATTGACGTAGGCAGTCTATTGGTTATTGTACTTACCGATCAAAAAGGTCTATTATTGGTTGTTGAACCGTGAAGGTAAGGCTCACGAAAAAGCCCTGATTGCGGTTGGTCCATACAGAGCAGAGCAGGGTGCATCTAATGACTGACTAAAAAAAATATCGAGAGAATCTATATATATATATATATGTTATAATTAGGTGAATCTTATCGCTATTGGTGGAATTGTCTACTGGTGTGGAGCTGAATCTCTTCCCAGGTGTACGATGGAAATTATAGAGAGAGAAAGCGATGGAAGGCCATGTCGTCGTAGATGACAGTAGCAGTCGGAAAGGGTCCAGACAGACTATCCGTTAATTTCCTCGCCATTTTCGTCGATGCATATACGTACATATATATGTATGACTCTCCGTCTTCCTCTGTGTATGTGGTGGAGCAGGCAGCTGATTCTTGACGAAATTCATTCAAACTGCGTCTGGGATATCATCCATTCATCCATCCATCCATCCATCCCCCCCACCTTTTTCTTTCTAAATAAATCTTGTCCGTTCTGTCTATTCATCATCTCCTTTACCCCCACCTGAATCCCTCTATTTCTACGGCGGAGTTGGGCGGCTGAAAGGATCCAGGTCTTCCCAAGCCCGCCGCTACAGCCGCCGCCCCGTGGAGGGTTGCCTCTCTCAAGATCTCCCTCTCCCATTTCCTCGGGAAAATTGAGTACTTTCCGTGGAAATAGAATTGCCAGCTTTATTCGAGCACACCGTTGATCTAAATTCAAGGAGCGATACGACGTCGTGGATAGCTAATCAGGAGAAAGGAAGGGCCTTGAGAAGCGGCGCTTCGCTCGCCGCCGGTGACCCGCAGAGTAATGCTCAGAACCCGGCTCCCGGAGGTGGCGGGCAGGGCCACGGCGGAATGCGCGGCCGTATGCTGCTGCTGCCCCTGCGTGGTTGCCGACCTCCTAGTTCTCGCAGTCTACCGGCTGCCGGCGGGGCTGTGCCGTCGAGCCCTCCGGCAGAGGCGGCAGAGGAGGATCCTGAAGCAAGCCAAGGATGGGAAATGCACCTGCAGGTGCGAAGGGCACGAGCCCAAGATCGGAAACGTGATAATGGTGGAGGAGCTGTTAGAGATGAAGTTGGAGGAGTCGCCGGAGATGGAGGAGCTCGAGCAGGAGATGTGGAAGACCTTCTATGGCACCGGGTTCTGGAGGAGCCCTTCCCAGAGGGGTTGAGTTGGTCACCGGTTCTCGTGGAGCTCTCGTTGACGTCGATGAGATCTCCTGTTCCTCTCTTTGAAACGAGTCTTCTTTATTGGCATCCTCAATATTATGAAACGACGAAAGTCGTCCTCTCCCCTGCTGTAAATTTCGTGAACACGAAGCATGGAATGAACCGTCACTGTGCATGGCCTACGTGCAATGTAATTATGGATGCCCAGATCGATCGAGGGCTCTTCCCCGATCCGGAGACAATCCCAGTTTCATCCCAAGACGTGTTTTGCACCTACTGGGCAATGGAGGAGAAGCATTTTGCAGCTGGAACTGCTCGCGCGAGTGGATGAATTAAATTTAAATGAATGTATGGCTGATGATTGCTCTGCTTAACCAATGCCGGTGCCCATCTTTCAGTTTATCTGAGGAGTTATCAACCGTTACGAGGAAGGATTAATCATGAATCCAGCTTAGACAACGTCGAGACACTATAATACTCCCAGTGATTAGACAACATCTGAGTCTGTTTCCAAAAGGATCTAGGCCGTTCAACCAAAAAAAAAAAAAGAAGATGTTATCTCGGTTTCAATTTAACATACCTATTTCTTATATTTAGCCTCTAGCCCCTTAATCCAATAGGAGCGGTTGCTGGTTTGGGACAGTCCGAGCATGTTATAGGTTTGACGGCCGATCTCGGGCAGACCCAGGCTAAATCGGCACGTTTCACATATCTACCTGCAGAGTTTTGGGGCCCCACGAGGGCCTGAGCTATAAACAAGTGCGCCGGATGGGTCCCAATAACTTGTAAGGCTATTGGGCTAACCCATGGGACACATTGGGCCCCAGATAACCTTCAGGGTGGAAAAATAGAGTTACCCACGAGTTAGGCTAATGGGCCGTCTCTTTCCCATAAAGATCTCAGTCTCTTTTGGATCAGTAGGGATCCACTGGCTTTTGGATCTATGGATACACGGTGCACAACGGAAAAGTGAATCACGAAGCTTATAAAATGATCACAACTCAAAGATGGGCAGGGTGTAATGAAAGCCAGTTCTACAAGAAAATTGCTCCCATGACTCGGAGACACAGAACAAGAAGGAAGAGACAACATTTGACGTGTAGAGACACAAATATGTGACATGTGACGCGTTCTGGAATGACTGGAGGAAGCAGTAACACCACCCGCTGAAACTCTATCTTTCACAGGTTGTAATGCATCTAATGATATATAGACAAGATATGTAACACCAGACAAAAACAGAGTTTAGCATACAGCATCTAACCTCCGACAGCTACTCCATGAGTCATGTTCTCAGCGGCAGCAGCAGGAGAGAACATGGAGTCTTCTGCACGGGCCATCAGCTCTAACACATGCGCTTGGTCCACCATGCCAGGCTCAGATCCGACAACAGTCGGTGCCTGCCCTGAAGACTCTACAATTTCTTTGGTGCATTCTTTCTTTTCCAAGCCTCTGCAAGCATTGGCTGATTTAGAAGGCTCTCTTCTGGAAGAATCCTGGGGCTGTAGCCGGGATTGAGACCTCTTGACTGGCTTCTTTGTGGATAACATTTCTGTTGTTCGGGGAGCTTTTTGTGACTTGGCCCCTTCTCGATTTAGCTGTGGGCTAGTGGCGGAAGAACCAGCAAGGATGGTGGTCTTACTCCTCCCAAGCTTTGGAGACACTGGTCGTGTGGTCGGTATCTGTGAAGAAAATCCTATTTCAGCATCTATAGACTATACTAGATTGAGCTGCAAAATAACATTTAGGTATTCAGATTAACATAAACAGAGAAGCTAATGTTTGCGCAGCAAGAGTGTCTTTGGTGCTTGAAAAATCAATTCAGATTGTTAAGCAAATTAATAAAATGTGGAAGGAAAAGAAAAGACAGCCAGTTACCTTCTTCAGTTCAATCTTCGGGGGAGGTTCCTTGTAGAAGCTCGGCAATGGTGTCGCTTTAAATGTCATGCTCTTCCTCAGTTGCTTGATCTCAGCCTCCTGACTTTCCTAGATTGCATGACAAGAAAAACAAATTTGGGGGTGGACAGAACTTGAAGATCATGAAGATGGACCAACATGACTGACAATCGTCCAATAGCAGTTGTAGCACACTTATACCTTTGATTTTGCCCGTAAGTTGGTCTTCTCTGCTTCTTTTGCCAGATTCTTCTCTTCTAGTTTAGAGAAGAACTGGAAAACCAAAAGAGAAGGTTATACTTATGAATCGACAGTTAGAAACTAGAAAAATTGGGTGTGTGTCACCAACCTCTTTTCGTTTCTCAGCCCGTTCTCCCAACCTGGAGGCGAACCCAGAACTGCTCCTACGTCCACGAGAAGTAGTGCTTCTGATGGAATAAAATATGTATTTTCATTACACAAATCCATAAAGCATGGCATATGGGAGATTAGATGGCCCAGGATCAAGAAAAGTACGAGGCAATGGACCGGTTATCCTCAACTTCATCAAATCCATGCACTGTTCTTGCAGCTTTCAATGTCTCCTCCCGTGGACTGCAGTTTGACCAAAGATGAATTTATCATAGTTTCTAATACAGGACTAGCTCTTAACTATTGTAGTCAGATCATCTTTTCAAAATTTGTGTCTTTTGACTTACAGAGTGAGTTCACTTGAAGCAACATTAGTTCCAGCCTTTGTTGAACTAAGCTTCTTTCCTGACTGATAAGTTCATTAGGAGACAGCATGGCAGAGAGAAGAAGGTCAATAAAGAAGATCAAGAAAAAAGGAATGTCAGAACAAAAATTAATCCATTCTATGATAAAATTGCCTTACTGGATTACGTTGAAAGCTAGTCGAAGCAGCAACAGAAGCTTGGGAGAGAGAACTTTTGCTCCCATTCAAATTAGATTCCCTCGAGTTCGATTGACTTGGAACACATCTACTCACCGGTCCACTGGAAACGCTTGGGATACTTCCTCCTCTTACATGCTGTGAATCTGTCTTTATCAGTATTTTATCAACACTTTTCTTCATGCTATTAGCGCGAATTCCTTTAGCAGGAAAAGAGAGACTATGAGATACAGCTGGTTTGCGGACACCAGCCTCTGGGGTTGTCCCTTTCAGATCAGATTTATTCCTTGACAGCTTATTCTTCGAATGTCTCTCATTCCTAGCACCTGGTTCCTGGAAACGAACATACAAATGTTTTAGTTTATATAGGGCATTTACCCCATTTTAAACAAATATCTGGCACAATTTTAGTCACCCAGCAGTTTTAGGATGGAAATTGATCATAGACTTACACGATTAGAGATTTTGCCAGCGGGACCAGAGGGCTCAGGGAAATCATCAGTTTTTTCGGAAATTCCACTCTGCATTAGCACTTTGTCAGAAGTACCGTTCTTCGGTTCTTCATGCTTTGGACCACGCACATGCTCTTCCAATGCAGCTTTACTTATGAGAGAACTACCATCTTCTTGGGGAACCCCACCTTGAGACTCCATTGCTGTAACGCCTGAATCATGAACAAGAGCTCAAGCAATGAGACTCTTTCTTTCAATTTCAAAGATTAACGGACACGGCTTGAACATACTGCATTGACCTACTCCACTTGACAATACAACTGACAGGCCTTGCCGGGGTGGGGGGTGGGAGTGAGAGAGTTCGCTGAACGATAAGCAGAAAACTATATGGATAAGCAAGGCTACAAGAGAAACTGAAGATTTATCATCCAATTACGACAACACTAGAACATCTGAATGCACAGTTCTCCATTTCACAGAAAGCAAGGCGAAGATACTTTTGTCACACTGAATTCAGAGTTCAATGGCTTAAACTTTAACCCCATCCTCAGCAGAAAATGCTGGACGTGTTCTCTGGAAGCATCTGCAACTGCAAAGATAATCCTTTCACTTCTTGGATGATCTTTGTCAGAAGGGCATTACTCCTTTTTGCCCAGTGACGGTAGTTCAAGTAATGAAATCAATCAAAAAGATCGAAAAAGGACCAACCTATTAGATTATAAATATGATCAATAATAAACTAACAAGGTGAATGGCCATGACAACTTCCAACTCCATTACAACCTACATCAAGGTTCTGCTTTCACTAAAATTCATAGCAAGCCCAGAGAGAGTTCATCTAGATTACCGAATGAAGCCAAGCACCATAAACAGTCAACGACAAGAACGAGTATCAGTCACGAAACCGTAATTTTCAGCTTTTAAGGAGACAACAATGACAAGGGGCGGGGAATTCGGACTCTGTGCACAGAGAATGGCGAGGAGTTTAATCATACACTGAGAATTCAACCACCCTGTCGAGCATCATAACAAAAAAGCAAAGGAAAAAAGGAACGAGAGAGAGAGAGAGAGAGAGAGAGAGAGAGAGAGAGAGACATGGAAAGGAAAACCCATGCGTCAACAACGTTAAGGAGCTCAATGAAGCCACACGATTGAATCAAGAACACACCTTTCTGGATTTCTCTGAGCCAGCAGTTGCGGGCTTGAGCTTCTTATAACAGCGAGATGGTCATGGGCTGGCGATGTTTTGAGGAGACGATCGGAGAGTGCAATTATAGTCGGGACTGGACAGAGGTTAGTGATGAGACTAGCGTAGAAAGCTAATAATATGGTCGAGCTTTAAATTTGTACAGACAGAGGATTGAATTGAAGAGGACAAGGAGTACTCGCTGGCCTGGTGATGGCTATATATGTTCCTTGAAGTTGAAACAGAGGAAGTGGAAGGGAAGAGACCAGAGTTGGTGAGAGAAAGACATTGATAGAGAAAGGGACCGGAGAGAGTTGCAGTCTCCGTCTCACTCTTCTGATCCGAGAAAGAATTGAGAGAGAGAGAATGGAAGGGCGTTGGTGGGATTGGCTGGAAACAATCTGAAATTACGAAAACACCCTTGTCCCGCCTTCGGTTACAGTGACATTTCCCCGGTGGCAACTTGGCCGTTTCCATCTAAAAAAAATGTACAAATAAATTAGGAAGGCACGTATAAGAGGGGATAGAAGGAGATAAAATACATAATTAATATGAAATAATTCAAGTTATTTAATATTTATTTTAAAATTGAAGATTTTAGATTCGAATTTCTACCCATGAAGAAGATCATATTGTATATAATTTTGCCTTATGTGACCTCAATTTTATCATAGAATAATAAGTCCATTTGGTCTATAATACATAAAAAAAATTAAAAAAAAAAGTTAAAAGAGACGTATAAGCTTAGGATATCTCTTTCTTTGGGTCAGATGAATCATAATGGTTTACTTATTGTCATTATAATTATAAAATTTTCGTGTCAAATTCTCTATTATTTAATTTATGTTCTCTTCGGTGGGGAAGCGGGGGCAAAAGGGTCAAAGCGGTGGAATCCAACCAAACGATCGAGGAGGACAACCGAAGGAAACTGTTGGAGAACGTGGGGATGGGAAAGATGGATGGTTTCTGAATGCTGCGGCGGCGGCGTCGTCGTCCTCAGCAGTCAGCAGGTGGGGGGGAAGGGGCTTAGTACTCATCATGATTACGTGGCAAGACCGGGCAACGTGATTGGTCTCACGTTCCGCCACCCCCACCCACCAAACCGCCCCCGGAGCTTTGCTTGTCACGACGTGCTGTCCCTCCTCCCCCCTCTCATAATTGCTTTCTCCTCGCCTCCAAGTTGATCATTTTCTCGCCTTTTTACATTTTTTTTTAATTTTATAAAATGTATAAAATTTACATCATTATTATTTCCAATTTTTCCTCTTATTTTTATTTTCTGGATCGTGGAATTGGCTTTTAGCGAGTGATTCATCTCCGAGATTTACTCAAAGTATAGACCCCCCACAACTCCAGGCGTATCTGGTGATTTATTGAAATTGTTCTGTTGCCTTCTCCACATGGGAGAGACAGTAGATGCTGACCCGACAACAACTTGATCAAAGATATATATTATCGCGATTTGGATTGGTCTGTCACTTGTAAACAGCAAGTAGGGGAGTATGAACTCAGAACTTCTCTTCGTATTGGAATGAGTTTCACAAGAGGCAGCTCCTTAAGCGGCCGATGTTCAGTACAGAAGCCTCGTATCGGGACTCAGATGTCGAGAGTAATTTTTCATGGACGTGAAAGTAAGAATGAATGGGCCTGTGTTATATATATATATATACACCTTGAATCCACTGGCTCTGGATTCAACCCTGTCGTATATGGAATGCAATGAGACCTGAGAGACAAAAAACTGTCCGAGAGAGAGAGAGAGAGAGAGAGCTCTGCCAGGCTCAGCGTGGAGTCAACAAGCCCGGATCGGCTCCATGCATCCGATGCTGATGGTCCTGATCTGATGCACATTCTTCAATCCGGGGTCGGTATTGTTCCCTTTCTGCATCATTGCCACAAACTCGTTGTAGTCTATCTGACCGTCCTGCAACACATAAAGAGCACAATATTATTTCTGGATTAGTATCCGTGAAGCTCAGTAGAACCTCGAACCTGTGCTCTTGTTGCACATTTTCGTGCGATGATAATCTTGGTCGTAGTTACTCACATTGTCCTGGTCAATCTCGTGGATCGTTTCCTCCAGTTGAACATCACTCATCCCGAACTCCTCGCATGCTTGTTGGAGCTCGTCCTTCGTTATGTAGCCACTCCCATCTTTGTCGAAGTATGAGAAAGCCGCAACTAGATGATCTTCCCGCTGAGCTTTATTAAGATGCAATGTCGCAGCCACGAACTCACCGTAATCGATCGTGCCACTGTTATCGATGTCGGCCTGGAATTCCAGTACACAGTAGTACTGCTGTCAGTGATAAGAAGACAGGGAGGCCACACTTTGGGATGATGCAATTGCTACTTACAGATTGCATCAGATCGAGGACCTCAGACTCGTCGAGATTTGTGCCGAACCGTCTTAGGCCGTCTTTAAGTTCTTCAAAGGTGATCTGCCCACTGTTATCGGTATCAATCATCTTGAACATTTCTCTCAGACCTGCGATTTCTTCCTCGGAGAGGCACTCTGCTATCACCTTCGAATAGATGTAAAGACCATCAATTAGGAGGGTCTTCATTCATATGCAGTAATGAGCAAAATTGAGCAGTCCAGTGAAACCTACTCTAAGAGCCATCTTCTTGAGTTTGTTCATGGCCGAGAACTGCTTCAAGCGAGTTAAGACAGCAGGGTCAAGAGGCTTGTCTGGAGCCACCCCTTCAACTTGAACCCACGGATGGCCTGCAGCTTAGACTGAAAACGATCAGTGGATGCAAAGACTCATGAACCCAACTTATCTAAGTGTCTTATAACCAGGAATTCGATACAGGAATTTTAGTATCAAGGAATTCTGCATAACCGTGTAGTTCCAATGTAATCTGTCCATTCGATTGAATTTCTGATAACCATTTGTCTTATGGCAGTTCCTAGCTGAAGTCAGAGCAAAGGATGGGATCAGTAGTAACTCACAGAGGACTTCATGGGCAGTAAGCCGTCTCTTTGGATCTTTGACGAGCATCTTTCTGACAAGATCTTTTGCACTCTCGGAAATGTCTGGCCATGGATCCGACGAGAAGTCAGGCTCTCCGTGCAGTATCTCTTGAAATATATCTTGCTCGTTCTCTGCTTGTGATAGTCAATACCAAACATGCGGTGAATGGATGGTCAGATTCGGGTAAAACTACGAGAATATCTGTATGGATATGGATAAAAAGCAACACTTACCAGCCCAGAAAGGAGGAACTCCACATAGAAGAATGTAAATGATCACCCCAGCGCTCCATACATCTGCTTCAGGACCATAGCGCTTTCGTAGAACTTCAGGCGCAATGTAAAATGTGCTTCCCATCACATCAGTAAATATGTCCCCTGCGGTTCATCCGAACCAGCACCAGCACATTAGCTTCTCACTTCAATTACCAAGTCAAGTGACTGAAATCAAACACAAGACACGCTGTAGAAAGTTCCTATGGAACTGTCACAGAGAAAGTATGCACTTTGGGGATGTAATAAGTACCTGGCTTGAAGAAAACTGACAACCCGAAATCGATCGTCTTGAGTGGCGAGTCTTCCTTTTCATCGACAAACAGGAAATTCTCCGGCTTGAGATCCCGATGTATGACTCCCAACGAGTGGCATGCCTCCACCACACTGGCAATGGTCCTCGCAAGCTTTGCAGCCTTCTTCTCGCTGTAACGGCCCCGACTTACTATCCTGTCAAACAGCTCCCCTCCACTGCACAGCTCCATCACCACATGAACCGCAGCCGAGTCCTCGTATGCCCCCTTGATCGAGATCACGTTGGGGTTCCCCGAGAGGTGATGCAAGATTCGAATCTCCCTCCTCACGTCTTCCACGTCTTCAACAGTCAGAAGCTTCCTCTTCGAGATGGACTTGCATGCGTACTCTTTTCCCGTGGATTTCTCAACGCAGAGGAAGGTTGTTCCGTACTGCCCATGCCCGAGCTTCCTCCCCAGTGTGTAGTAGTCCTTCAAGTTACCGGTGTTGGTCCTCAAGACCGAGCCAGCCCTTAGACCCGCACTGAGTTGCTTCTTCCAAGCTCTGAGGGATTTCTTCTTCGGTTTATTACTCTCGGTATTCTCCTCCGCCTTAAGTGGTTCTTCCTGGGTCATCTTCACCGGTAATGGGACCTTTCTCTCCGTCACCACCGCTGGATGAGGAGGAGGGGGAGGACAGTCCTCCTCGTCCACTGGCATAGTCCTACCGTTGTTGATTCTCCGACTACCAGTGATACAATCACTCGACGGCGTCCACCACGAAGAGTTGAAGACTGACTGGAACAGGCCGTCCCTGCAAGCTCGTGAACCGACACAATTGTTCCCCATTCCCTCGAGACAGATTCACCAATCTTCCCAGTTTGTATCGGTGAAAGACCCGAAATTCAAGCAGAACTGAGAGCACACCGGGTTTCAAGAAGAAGAAGAAGAAGAGAGGATTGGAGAGAGCGATAAGAAAGGGTGTTGACATGGGTGGATTGGATCCCGTAGGTCTTATAAAGGGTTCTTTCGATTTTCCCGCGTGACTGTGATGCTCCGAGTTTCCCCACCGGCTGACTAATTGATTTCATTCGGAAAATGTAAACTCAATATGGAACATAAAAGTTAGAGAGAGAGAGAGGAGAGAGAGAGAGCTGACCGGTAATTTCAGTTGGAAAGTTTCAACGCGCCAAATTGCAATCGTCGTTCTCCTGCTTCCTTCACATTTCGTAACCGGAAAATTTCGTCATTGCACCCGCAGTTCAAACTATTTCCAAAGAGGCACCTATACTTTTTTAACGTTTTATAAGTCGAGCTCCCTCAGCTCCAACTTATGGATCGGCGGGGCTCCTACCTGAGCATGGAGCACTTGCCAGCCACGAGCATGCCAAGAAGGGTGGCTTTGTTAGCTGACAGAAGCGGCCGAGTCATTGCTCGCACGTTTTTGAACTGCGGGGATCGCTTTGATGATGGATAAGAACTAGAGAGGGTGAGCATGCAACTTGCCTGAAGGTGTCACTCAACTGGAGTCGTATTGGGTGGGATCTTGGCCGCAGGGGGATCTGATCTGAGCTGTGTCGGGGCACAGTGAGTGACTGGACAATCCATATTTGTTTGAATTGGGAACAAGAATACGAAGTTGGAGGAGCTCGACGAGTTTCATCTTTGGGATTCATGGCCTGAGGAGCTCGACGAGTTTCATCTTTGGGATTCATGGCCTGCCGGCTTTAGCCCGGAAAGGCATTTTCTCCATCAGAAAACCCTTTTTCCTTTTTTTCATTTGTTAAGATATACGATCCCACATCAATTAAATAAAAAAAATATTGTGAGCCTATAAAAAGGTTCGGTACCCCCACTTATCAACTTGAACTTTTAAGTGAAAACGGACCCGATCCTTTATGGGTTCACAACGAATTTGACATGATATCAGAGCCAGTGGGCTTGCACCTCACCTGACCCGAGTATAGAAGCTTGGTTCGTGGTCAGGTAACATATGCCCAAGTATGGAATAAAATTGCCTAACTTGTGGCCAGTTGCCCCCTTGTCCGATACTGGAAGAAGAATATCTAACTCATAGACAGTTGTTGAGGGCGGGTGTTCAATGGCACGTGGCAAAGTAGACCACGTTGTCACGTGAGGGTAAGTGTTGAAATATACGATCCCACATCAATTAAATGAAAAAAACATTGTAGACTTATAAAAAAGTTTGGTATTGTCACCTATCAGCTTGAACTTTTAAGTGAAAACGAACTCAATCTCTTATGAGTTTACAATGAATTTGACATCATTGTTTAAAATTTTGCTCTTTTTTCTTTCCTTTTAACTGTCAAAAGAAATTCATGGCGACTCCGGAAAATGGTCTCACTTTTACATTGGCAGTGGAAAACATCTTCTCTACAGGCATTGATGCTTGTACTTTTGTCTTTGACACCTGCAATTTGTCACCGAACTGTACAACCACCATATGATTTCCGAGTGTTTTCAGTCACTCTCTTGGACCTTTTCAATTAGTTTAACGGCAAAGATAAGGTATTCAGTATGGACGACCCAGTTGGAATCAGGAACTAGTCAATCCTAGACAGCTCCCATTGAGCTTCATCAAACAGCAACCACCTGTCTCCCGATTGATCATTGTCTACCCAAGTCGGAGAAAACGACATCGCACCATAATTTCAAAGAACAAGTCCGCAGTAGTCCTGAAATTGTAGATGGTAGTCTCCCCGGGAGGAAACGACCCAAAAGTCATCATCGAGACTGTCCACTCTAGAGTAGTACTATTTACTTTTGAAGGCATTCCGGCTTCCAATGATGAAGCCTGAAGCTTATCCAAAAGGACCTCTAGTCAACTGGACTACAATTCAATCTCCTACCCACAACCCCCCCGCAAAAGGGCACTAACTCCCAAGGTGGACCAAAATCGTTGCTTGCCATTATGCTATGCAAGACTATACCTATGCTCCTTTCGCCTTTTCTATCCGCTTCTGGCCTTTTCCATGTTCAGTCTTGACCAGCTGTAGCTCCTCCCTCGTCGAGAATCCACGCGCTCCTAATCAGACCAAGAACTACGGAATCGCTCCCGTTTTATTTACCCTTTCAAAAGGATGCCAGGTGGCTCGAGCATTCAGTGGTTGGGCACTTAAAGATATGCCACTTTGCATCAGATCAAGGAAAGGAGTGCGTGCTGCACATTCAGTGCTCAAAGCCTACAAAGCTCAGTCAAAGTAAAACGATGTAATGTGTACTAAATGGTTTGCTTTATGTGAAACCCGCGGTACTGAGTAGAAATGGTGCAAGTGGGAGGGTCTCAACGAAATAGCATCTTATTAAGTACTACAAGACGGCCACACCGTATCAAAGATAACAATAGTGTCTCAAAGAAAATCTCAGCAGTGTGAAACGAAAATAACATACTTTGTGTCTCTCACAGCCAGATGAGAGCCCTTCTTCAAGTACTAAAAGATTGGCATATCAGAAGATCCGAAAGACAGAGGGTGGTATTAGTTCTTCACACCTCTCTAGCCAATCCATTAACATCAACTTGTCCAGATGCGGGCTCATTTGGTGTCACCCTCTGAGGATGGCCTTCAATGGGAATTCCTCGCCTTGAATACGAAGAAGTGTCCCAATCAGATGATGGAGAGTCATTGAAGATACTGCTGAAGAAGCTATTCTTGATGTCCTCAGCTTCCTGGAAAAATCGGTCCATGCTTCCAAAAATGCTCCTTCCGATGGTGTCAATATCGCTCCGCAGACCTGGGAAGTCAAAATGTCCATGCTCTGAAGAACCTGCAGAGACAGAACCTCTCAGCACCTCAGAGGTCACATCATCTTCGGTATACTCCTTGTTAGATTGGACCAATTCAGTGGGCCTGGTAGAAGGGCCAGAAAAGAAGTCACAAATCTCTGAATAAATTCTAAATTCCATAATGCATCTCCATCAATACAACATAAGGTGTAGGAAATGACCCAATGATGTCCACATTAGCAGATGTGGAGCAGAACATAGACATCATTGAAATGTGGTTCAGACAACCCCCAGTCACCAAATGTCCACCATTTCCATTTTTTGAACAAATAGATGAGTGAAAGATTGTTGCATTGACATATCATAATTTGGTCCAAGACAGTGACAGAGCAACTTAAGGAAAAGAAAAGGCTGACATGAATCTTTCATACCATGTTTGGTACAGAGGAATGGAATGGAATGAGTTTCACAGAAAAAATATAATAGAACTTAGAGAAAAATTATTATGCTTTGCATGTTGAGAATACGGGGAACGCAATTAGTGATTGAATGAGCATTTTCCAACTCTTCTCAAGGAGATCCCATTATACCAAAATGAGGGGAAAAAATTTTTCCTAATGGAATGTACATAACAAATCCCAAAAGTACAACCAAGTCAATAACATGAAAAGACTAAAATACTCATCCCATTCCATCCTATTGATTCATGAGCAGCAAAAGTAACCTAATGTTATTGTCTGATCCATACCATCCAAACAATGCAAGAACACAAGTGACTTGTTTAACTGGTAATTGTATAATATGAAATCATTACTTCCACATGAGATAACATTTGCAAGCTTAGCTCAGGACATCTATGATGGAGATGAAAACCAAGGGGGAAAAAAACTGAACAAGCCTCCAGCATGAGTCGGAACATGCACATGAAGTGAACTCAATCTTCACTATTCACAATTGGTACTAGTTCATGCAATCCGTTTCCTCAATAAAAATGCTCCAAATGGAAAATTCACAGATCTAATACTGCTGAATTTCTCACAGAAAAACTTTCCAGGGGCAAGCAATACACCAGCACCCGGTTTCAAACGGATAACATAAGCAAACTATATCCAAATGAAATTGGAACTCCTCGAATAGATCACCAGACAGCCTATCAGCACATAAAGCACTAAACCTATTATTCCAAACAAACGTAGCATAATAAGTCTCCATTAAAAACCCAAATTAGTCACCCCCGACATGGACATGATGAATAGCTACAATTGAGCTAGAGATGTGCATATCGAGAAAAGGAACTGCATCACAAGAAGCTATTCATAGCAACACACCGTCGATCCATTTTATTCCCCTACACTCCTATCATCATAAACCTTCTTTCTCGCCTGATTACACGAGAAATTGAGCCGGAGAGAGAGGGAGAGGGAGGAGGGCTTTACTTTCCAACGCAACTACGGAAGATCTCCTCGGTCTTCTCGCACTTCCTGATGAATTTCCCGGGCTCAACCTGTTCGGTCCTGCACTGCGACTTCACGACCTTGCGGGTGGAGCACCGGTCGCCCGATTGAGAGTCGTACCCGGCTACGTCGCCGGAGACCGAATTGGCACCATCTCCATCGTCTCTCCATACCCACCCCATTGCGCGTTCTCCCTCCGTCTCTGTCCAGAGTTTTCTTTCTGAGCACGAATCAAGAATAAGCCTCCAGTTTTGAGGGACAGTGACATGGGCTTTCTGATGGCTGATGCACGCGAAACCGCCTCCGAAAAACGACGACGTAATTTCACGTACCCACGTATCTTTGGCCATCATACTTTGGCCGTGAAATGTGATTATCTTGAAATTAAAGGGCTTTTTAGTGTTTTTCTTCCAGATTCGGGATCTTCCTCTAAAATCATAGAAAATACACGGAAATTGCAATATATTGTTGGCTCGTGTGACCAACTTCAACCAATCAGATTTTACCCCTTCCAGCTATGACTGACACGTGTAGGGGTTGACCCGCTCTTTGCACCGACCTATTATTAATATTAATTTTTACGGATAAGGCTAATATTTATAAAATATTTTAAGATTTCAAAAAATATTTTAGAAAATCAATCAATTAACTTTTCCACGATAGCATTTGTAATGACATGGCCAACATATATATATATATATACACACACACATAAGCAACAATGTATTCTTAGTGTTGAACTAAGAAATGGCACTAAAGTTCATACCATCCTTTCTATTATATTGTAAAATTTTAAGTATTTTTTTATTATGATTAGGGATTACTTGTCAACCAATGCAAGAAAATTTTTTGCCTTAAAAAATATCTTATTTTATCAGTTTTTAAAGAATAATATTTTATTTTTTCCTCCTCTTATTCAAATTGCATGGCGATAACGTAGCTTAATTGGTTTAGTTTTCATATCTGAACTCTAGTGTAGAGAAGATTTCTGAAGATTGCCGAATATCAGCAGAATCTACCCCCAAGGCGAGGATATGTGAAATGTATATAAAGGGTGGCAGATGAGCACCAAGCGATAGAGGGTCATGCATCAGCAGGAGGACGATGGCTGCCTTGCTTTGGGAAGCGCACGGGGAGTTGCCCTGGGAACCCCATCCCGAGGGGTTGCGTCAAGAGCTGAGGGACTGGATCGAGCAGGGGCTTGGAGGCACCGACTTATTGCCCGTGTGCCAGAAGACGCTGACAGCCACTGATGTGAGTCCTCATCACAGGCGCCTCCTCATTCCCACGAACACGATGGTGTCCCTCGCGTTCCTGAAGGAGGAGGAGAGAGCGACGGTGGAACTTCCGTCCACGAAAGGAGTCGAGAGAGGTGTCCCTGTCCAGGTGATAAGCCACCCGAGCCTGCACCGGCGGACGCTGAGTTTGAGGAAGTGGGTCATGAATAAGGGCGTCGGGAAGGCAACTGAGATGTACGTGCTGACCACCAGTGGCTGGCCCGGAGTTGTCAAGGATAACAACCTGAAGGCGGGCGAAGTGATCCAGATTTGGTCGTACAGAGTGGAGGGCCAACTTCACATGCTCGTCCTCACCATCGGAGAGGCAGTAAAGCCACTGGAAGGTGGCGACTAGCATGCTCGAGGTTACCGGCCATGGAAGAGAAACTGTCAACTCTGTCTAGCTTCCCCCTTTTTCTTTTTCCCTTTCTTTTTTCCTTCTTCCTTTTATACTGCAGTCAGGCCTATGGGTCAAGAATAGTTAGGGGCAGATTGGAATAATTGTTCCATAATGATACTAGTGGCAATAATAAAATGCAGATAGATGGTTTCTGTTTACAAGCTCGAAGAATTGGCTCCTTTGAATGCAATGTCTGACGGAATGTCAGGGCTGCAGAGAGGGATTACATTGTCCAGATGTTTCGGGGACCGCTGCAATAATTTGGTCGATGGCTTATCCTCCGAGAGCTGATATTATGTCATCAATAAGGAAGAGAACATGAATGATATCGAGAGAAGACAGTCACACAGATCCAAATACAAGTGCAAGGGCTCATTTCCCATTCCATTTTTGCCTCACCATTATGTGCCGGGAAAGGGATCGGTTTCTGAAGAATTGAGAGGAATTTGGAGGATTGATCTTTCTGCTGTCAACGGATGCAGTGGACACTTCCAGAGCTTGTAAATTTGTTGCCAGTGAAGGTTTATATCAATAGACAGATCTTTCCTGGATTTCTCATGTCATTTTTCCTCTGACATTGCATGGTAAGAACGACCAGAAGGCGCCCATTGTTCAGTGGGGAGATAGGAAGATTGCAATAGGGGAGAGAGTAGAAAATTTCAAAACCTTTGCTTGGTTAAACTTTATCTTATCATCCATGCCCACTGGACAATTTTGAGTGCAGAAATTTGACAAGGTAGGCTGCGAAATTACGTTCTTAGTTCATCTATTCTTCCTGCATCAGTAGGTCCCAAACTGCTCCAACACTTACACACTCAAAACAGGCCAGTACCGTATGCAAAATGATTGACAAATTTCCCAGATAACAAAAGGTTCCTCCTTTTTTTATAACCTCCCAGCAAAAGATGTTGATATGAGAGGGCCTCTGTTTATCAAAGCTTATTAATGATCTCTTCCTTTACACGAACATAGTAGTTCATTGTCCTGACCGAGATGACAGCATCTCCAAGTTTTCTGCACTGAATGGCATCAGCAAATGAGTTAGACCAGTGTCTCAGATTGTCCTCCATCTAGATGAAAAGCAGAGAGTCATACATTAGAGACCCAAGTGCAGAAACTGATATGCGGTCCTGGCAAAGAAGACAAATACGCCCTTTCCCTCGTTTAAGAAAGAACTAGACCTCTTATAAGGATGTAATATAAATCCCTATACATATATATATATATATATATATACACCCACGATGATGATGGTGATGACGACGATGAGGCATTGCTTTCCACCCAAAAGGATGAACCTCGACTTCCTATGCATGAGCAACTAGAGAGCTTTCATATTAGTTTAAGAAATCTTATTCAAACAGCCATCAGGTCTGGCAGACAGCATAGAATACATAAAATCTGTAAGACAATTTGCTACATACAGATGAGATCCTTCAGAGACATGCCACAACATAATGGAACACATTTCAGCAAAAAAGTATTCAATATGAACTAACAAACAATCATTTCCAACACCAAAGAAATGATATATGCTCACAAGAATATCTGCCTTCAGGGAAACATTGAGAAATGCAGAGTCGGCAAAACATAATAGTCTTTAATCTAATACCTGAGATTGGATCTGTTTTAAAGCCTGAGAATCTGCTGCCTCTTCAACAGCTTCATGAATTTCAAGTATCTGCAGATTTGGAATCAGGAGAACAGACTCAGTATAACTTTGTGATGGCAATAACCAGATTCTTTCTGGCCATGATAAGGAAGTAAATAAGAGAATGATGATTCTCAATGCAAATAAACAATGGCAGCCAAGAGAGTGTGAAAGGTAACACAAAGTCCACCAGCATTAGCACTCCATCTCTGCAGCCAATATCGGCAGTTCTAGATGGAAGTGCATAGCCCCAAAAAATGCCGCCCACAGTTTGGATCTCAGTGCAAATAAAGTCTCATCCTAAGTAGTACAGATCTGAGTATATAATCAAAAGAGAATGATCCAACCAAATTTTCATGACGTACCTCAGTTGACAGCTCTGGCTCTGAGACTGTTTCTTCTTCATCAACATTTACACCTTCAAGTTTTAGCTGCAAAGAAATGGTGCAATGCCATATACAGTAGCCATCGATGGGACCCAATTAACATGAGAAACATAGCATCCTGGGACAAGCATCGTGTAAGTATTATCCATGACAAATAGTGCGGTACTGAAGTTAGTTGTTCAGCATATTAAACTAAGATAGTAGATGAAAGACAAAAAATACAAAGAACAATTTCACCAGGGAAAAAAATATACAAAGAACAACAAGCTGAAAATTGAATAGCTACTACAATTGAGCAAGAGATGTGCTATTCATAGCCACACACCGTCGATCCATTTTATTTCTCTGCACTCCTATCATCATAAACCTTCTTTCTCGCCTGATTAAGCAGAAAAACCGAAAATGAAAGCGAAAGGCTCTGTACAAGGAATCGCACAAAAAATTGAGCCGGAAGAGAAGGAGAGGGAGGAAGGTTTTACTTTCCGACGCAACTAAGGAAGATCTCCTCAGTCTTCTCGCAGTTCCTGATGAATTTTCAGGGTTCAACCTCCCGGTCCTGCACTGGGACTTCACGACCTTGAGGGTGGAGCGACGGTCGCCCGATTCAGAGTCGCACCTGGCTACGTCGCCGGTGACCGAATTGACGCCACCTCCGTCGTCTCCCCACACCGATCCCCATTTCGCGTTCTCCCTCGCTCTCCGCCTAGAGTTTTCTTTCTGAGCATGGATCAAGAATGGGCTTCCAGGCTCGTGGAGACGCGAAATGGGCTTTCTGATACACGCGTTTTGAAACCGCCTTTTGCGAAACGACGACGTACTTTACCATACCCACGTTTCTTTGGATATCGCACTTCAGGTCACAGGGTTTCAAATGTGATTTTCTTGAACTCGAAGGGCCTTTTTGTGTTTTTGTCGTATGTTGTTGACTCGTTGGACCAACCTAAGCCAATCGGAGTCAAATCGGATTTTACACTGGCTGACTGGAACGTGTACGGGTTGACCCACTCCCTCTTCGCACCCTCCTATTATATTAATGTTATTTTGATTGCGTATGCTTTTACGTATAAGGCTAATATTTGTAAAATATTTTAAGAATGTATTTTGTCAGACATAATATATGCTATCAAGATTTTAAAAAATATTTCAGAAAATCAATCAATTAACTCTTCCTCGATAGCATTTGCATTGTATTGATGTGGTCAACATAAACATATAAACATATATACATATATATATATATTGGACTAAGAATTGGTACTAGAGTTCATACGATCCTGCCATACAGTACCCCCAACCTCTTTTTTATTTTATTGTAAAATTTTATGTAACTTTTTTTTATTATAATTAAGGATTACTTGTTAATCAATGGAAGGAAATTTTTTAACTCTAGTGTAGAGAATATGTCTGAAGATTGCTGAACATTAGCAGAATGTATCCCCAAGTCAGGATACGTGGATGTATAGTGCCTTTTTTTTTTGTTACCGGTCACGGTATTCAAGCAGACCTCACCAACAGTGAAATACCATATTTTAATATATTATATTTGATTAATCCGTTAATCGCCCCGGATCATATGTCTAACATGACAGATAAGACTTTCAAAGAGAATATCTGTGTATATAAGATCTCTACCTCCTTAGACGGTAGCGAACTATTTACCATTCGATTCAACATTTGGTAGGATGTATTGTGCTGAAACCTGGGCGAGTCTTGCTTTTGGACAGGAAACTGACAGACAGACAGCTCATGGAGCTGACCCCGTAGAGACTGACAAAGCCATTCATGTTTTCCTGCGATCGCCCCAGTAAGGTTGCATAGAATTTCACTTTCCGTCGCTTTCTCAGCTTTCTTTCCAGATTCAGTGGCTGGTCGGCATCATTCTCCTGTTGAATAGCGAGACTGTGTGTAAAGGCTGGCTGATGAGGAGCGAGGGGGGATCATTAGGACAGGAGGAGGACGATGGATGCTTTGCTCTGGGACTCCCGCCTGGGAGCGCACGTGGAGGCCAAGAACGACAATAAGCTGCTGTGCTCGGAAGATCTCAGAGGATTCAAGAGGGAGAAGGTGAGCACGCTTGAAGGCTTCCGGTACGCTGCCCTGGTTGCGCATGAGAAGTACCAGAAGAGAAAGGAGAGAGCACCCGCTCCTTATTGTCGTTTGGCTGGTCCTCCATTCCACCCTCGGCGCCCTCGCTGCGGTGTTTCTTCAAGGAAGTGGCATCCCCCGAGACGCTATTTATGGCACGAGGTTGAAGAAAGTGCGGCTGGAACGGAGGAGCCATCGAGGACCCGGAGCCGGAGGCCGCAGGAGAGGCCGAGGAGAGAAGACCGTCACGGGCCATCTAAGACCCAGAGGCCGATGAGGCCGCCGCAGAAGAAACCAAAGAAGAAGTATCCGCAGCGCTTCCACCCCAGGGAGCTGCTTCCAGAGCCGAGGGACTGGATCGAGCAGAGGCTCGGAGGCACCGACTTATTGCCGGTGTGCCAGAAGACGCTGACAGCCACTGATGTGAGTCCTCATCACAGGCGCCTCCTCATTCCCATGGACAGGATGGTGTCCCTCGCGTTCCTGAAGGAGAAGGAGAGAGTGACGGTGGAGCGTCCGTCCACGGTAGGGCTCGAGAGAGGTGTTGATGTCCGGGTGATAAGCCACCCGAGCCTGCAGCAGCGAATGCCGAGTTTCAGGAAGTGGATTATGAAGAAGGCAAACGGGACGGCATCTGAGATGTACGTGCTGACCACAAGTGACTGGGTCGGAGTTGTCAAGGATAACAACCTGAAGGCGGGCGGAGTGATCCAGATTTGGTCGTACAGAGTGGAGGGCCAACTTCACATGCTCGTCCTTACCGTCGGAGAGGCGGCAAAGCCACTGGAAGATGGCAATTAGTACGCTCGAGGTTATTGGCCATGGAAGAGAGGCTGAGAGTCGACTCTCTCTAACTTCCGCTTTTTTCCTTTTTCCTTTTCCTTTTTTTTTCCCCCCCTAATACTGGAGTCAGGCCTATAGGTCAAGAACAGATAGGGGCAAATTGGAATAAATTGTACAAGAAGAACGAGGCAAGTATGTAATCTGAAACAGAATATAGATGATTTCTGTTTACAAGCTCGAAGAAGAGTTGCTGCTTAATTGCTGCAAAGAGGATTACATTATCCAGATATTTATGGGACTGTTGCAATAATGCGGTTGAAGGCTTATTACCCGACACCCGATATCCTGTCATCAACAAGGAAGGGGCGACAGCTGCACAGATCCACAGACGAGGCTCGATCCCGATTCCCTTCTTCCCTCGGACCACCATGTGCTCAGGAGAAGGTTCGGTTCCTTGCCAATTGGAAGGATTGTGGACAGTTGATCTTCTGCCGTCGACGAATGTGGTGCACATCTCGGGAGCTTGTAAATTTGTTGCCAGTAAAGGTTTCCATGAATAGAAAGTCCTTTCCTGGACTCGTTCTGCCTGGATTTCTTGTGTCATCTTTCCACTGACGGTGCATGGTGAGTCATGAGCACTACTACCAAGGGGTTACCCATTGTTCAGTGTGGGGTAGAAAATTTGCAATAGGAGAGAGAGAGAGAGAGAGAGAGAGAGAGAGGAAAATTTGCAGCTGTAAATCAGAACCTTTGTTCAATGAACTCCATTTTATCATCTATCTCCTCTGGACAATTTGGATAACAGAAATTCGACAAGTTAGGCCGACAATTCATGTACTTAATTCACGTACTCTTCCTGCATCACTAGGTTAATACAAACTGCTCTAACACTTATTCAATCAAAACTGGTCGGTCGTCCGTGCAAAGTGATTAATGAATTCCCCTGATAACAAAAGATCCCCCCCCCTTTTTTTTTTCTAATGATGTCCCAGCGAAAGAGCGCCCCAGCAAAAAATCTTGACGCGAGAGGGCCACTATGTTTCAAAGCTTCTTGATGATCTCTTCCTTTACGCGAGCATAGTACTTCATCCTCCTGACACACACTAGAGCATCTCCAAGTTTTCCGCCATGAATTGCATCAGCAAATGAGTTAGACCAGTGTCTCAGTTTGTCCTCCATCTAGATGAAACGCAGCAAGTCGTAAATTAGAGATCCAAGTGTAGAAAATAATATGCAGTCCTGGCAAAGAAAACAGATATGCCCTTTCCCTCATTTAAGGAAAAACTGGACATCGATATAATATAAATCCCCATATACATGATCACGAGGTGTTGTTTTGCACCCAAAAGGATGAACCTCACCATCATTTGCATGAGCAACTAGAAAGCCTTTACATTAGTTTTAGAGATCTTCTAATTCAAACAGCCATCAGGTCTGGCAGACAGCATAGAATACATAAAATCTGTAAGACAATTTGCTACATACAGATGAGATCCTTCAGAGACATGCCACAACATAATGGAACACATTTCAGCAAAAAAGTATTCAATATGAACTAACAAACAATCATTTCCAACACCAAAGAAATGATATATGCTCACAAGAATATCTGCCTTCAGGGAAACATTGAGAAATGCAGAGTCGGCAAAACATAATAGTCTTTAATCTAATACCTGAGATTGGATCTGTTTTAAAGCCTGAGAATCAGCCGCCTCTTCAACAGCTTCACGAATTTCAAGTATCTGCAAATTTGGAATCAGAAGAATAAACTCAAATAACTTTGTGATGGCAATAACCAGATTCTTTCTGGCCATGATAAGGAAGTAAATAAGAGAATGATGATTCTCAAAGCAAATAAACAAAGGCAGCCAAGAGAGTGAAAAATAACACAAAGTCCACCAGCATCAGCACTACATGTCTGCGACCAATATTGACAGCTCTAGATGGAAGTGCATAGACCCAAAAATGCTGCCTACGATTTGGATCTCAGTGCAAATAAATTCTCCTCCTAACTAGTACAAATCCAAGTATATAATCCATAGAGAATGATCCACCTAAATTTTCATGACATACCTCAGTTAACAGCTCAGGCTCTGAAACTGTTTCTTCTTCATCAACATTTACACCTTCAAGTTTTAGCTGCAAAGAAATACTGCAATGTCATGTACAATAGTCATAGATGGGACCGAAATAACATGAGAGATATGGTATCCTGGAACAAGCATCAGTATAAGGATTATCCTTGACAAAAAGCACACCACTGAAGTAAGCTGTTCAGCATGTCAAACTAACATAGCTAACAGATGAAACTCTATGCAGACAAAAAAATACAGAACAATTTCACCAGGGGAAAAAACACAAAGAACAAGAAGCTGCAAATTGAACTCACAACATATATTGCCCTTGCTAGCAGATTGCTGAGCGTCCTATATGCATCAATCACCCGGGCAGACTGTTCAGCAGCATACTCTTTTTCCCGCTGTAGTGAAAATGTAAGAAAGCTGTTAGAAGGTAAAATTGGAAGAATTCTTCACTTGAGATGTCACTGTATCAAAGCAGACCTCAGATTTCATATGAACAAGATCAGGATGCAACTTCTTCTGCCAGTCTTTGTACTTGCCCTCTAAATTACTACCATCAATCTCATATTTCTTCTCCCTGATAAAGCACGAGACCTTGAGATTGGTTAGCTTCAAATGTAAAGAATGTCTCAAAGAGTTAGAAAATTTTCCTTCCTTTGCTTTTATTTTCCCCTTCCTATGCTCCACTTCATAAGAATAAGAGTGAAAAACTAGGAAAACTAAAAGAGGGAAAATATTTTCCCTAAAATGATGATCTTGTTGTAGCTACTATCAAATAACCTGATCTAATTGGGTATGCAGCACAGATATGGGCAGCCACAGGCGTAAAAAGATCCTTTATCCCAAAGACCAATCATAACATTTGATTGTTATAGGTCCAATCACGATGAACACGGAAGTGAGACTCTCATCAAGTACAATAATTCAGCTTGGCCTCTATAGGGCAATGCTTACAAATCAATGTATAGTAGAAATATCCGGCATAAAGAGTATCCTGGAATAAGTTGAACTAAACATCTCAGCTGAATAATAACTCAAACCGTAAATATTTGGAGATAGATAACTACTAAAAAGATGAAAGACCAAAACCTGAGCTCAGCTACTTAAACGGGCCAGATAATTCATTCTGTACGGTCGAAATCTGAAGAAAGAGGACTAAGAATTCTCTTATTGGCAGCAGAAATAAGGAATAGAAATGGCAAGCAGACGGACGACTGCCCAAAGTTTCAGTAGCGTGCATTGCAGACAAATCAAAATTCGATTTAAGCACGAATTCAGATGCTTACAATCCAAATATCTGGAAGTAGTCCACCGACTTGTCTACGGGCTGAACGCTGCGACAAGACTCGCACACCAGAAACGGCGAACCCATAGCTACAGAATCACAGTTCCAGCATCTCGCGGCCGAATTCTCCACCGGATGGGAAGAGTAACTACTGCTCGAAATGAGAAGGAGGTTCTCGAGAAAGTCGCACCTCTCGCCGCCAAAAGGCCGCGAAGTCTCCGCCCGAATGGAGAATGGAGAAGAGGGGAGCTTTGAAGAGAGACGGACTGGAAGACGGGAAATCGACGCTGGCTGTGATTTGCGCAGTAGGGAGTTCGAGAGAGGAGAAGACAGCTTCCTTTTCCACATTCTCGGGAAGCTTTCGATAGAGACGGAAATGGAGGAGGAGGCTACTTAAGTGTGGGGGTGAACTTGGTCATTTGTGAAATTTGGTCAGGATATTTTGGACCTTTAGCGGATCCAGAGGGTGGTCTGAGTTGTTAAAATGGACGGTTCAAATCGATTCAAAATGGGTCTGAAACTGTTTGACTTATTACCTTAATGGGCCGGTCTTGTTATAGATCATGGATCAGACATATGAACCGGTCTGAAACAGTTTAATGAGCCGGTTTAATTAATAAACCATTTTTCAAATTATTTAAAAATGATATATTTTTATTTTTTTAACATTTTAAATAAATCTAACAAAATTTGACAATTGATTTGTAAGGTTTTAGTGATTCAAGCCCAGTAAGACCAGTTTATAAAAGGTTCCAAGCGAATTCAACAAAAAAATATGTCCGGCTGATTCCGATTCAACAAATCTATTTCTTAGACCCAATCTAGAATCACCATTCAATCCAATAAAAGTAGTTAAGGTTGGTTTGGGACCATCTAGACCGGTTACGGATTTTGATGGGCTGATTACAGGCCAAACTGGCCTGTTCATGGTGTTAGGCACCGATCACGTCTGCATAAATTTCCATGAAGTTCAGAAGGCTACTTTATTTACTTGAGGTTACAAAAGAAAGTACGAAAAAGTAACTCAATCATCTTCTACATCAATGAGTAATGCTACACATCGAAAATCACATGTCCGAGTTACAGACCTCAGCAATCTGAGTTGTTTCCTCTTTTGATAACTAGAAATTGTATCATCTCTATAGATCGAGACGAGTTGCTTGCAGGCATAGCAAGCTTATCAATTGGTCCTTTGGTATAAATCGGGTGCATGAACTTGAAGAAAGAAAAGCTGTTGGCCACGGACTGGGAATGCTAGTAAGTATACCTGCAGCAGCTGATTTCTCAGACCATTGATTGCCTAGAGCTTGGGTGGAAGCACCATAGCCCGTATTTCCTCCGCTGGTTTTGCGATGCCTTCCCTTCGTCCATCCCATTCTCTTTGATCCCTTCTGTCACGACGATGGGTTCCATTAAGGCATGATCAGGTTCTTCTGTTTTACCTTTCTCCCTAGAGTAGAGAGTGGCTCGATCTGTCTGACTTGGGACCATTAGATTCTCCAATGGAGAAGCAGAAGCTGGTGCCACCCTGTTGTGATTCACTTCCCTCAGCGAGTTCGATCTCTTGCTCCTGCAAGAGAACACGATTGGATGTAGTCTTCTAGTGCTTCTTTGGAAACAAAACGCAATACCACTAAGCTCATTGATTTATTACCTCAAACTGTGACCACTAGAGCTATCACCTGGCTCGTCCAAGCATCTCTCTCCGGCTTCTTTGTTCAATACTTCAGTCGCAGCTTGATCCCAAATGGAGGTTCTCTCGTCTGCTGGAGTTGATTTTTCCTTTTCAGCCTCTTCATGATATTTGGTCTCCTTGTCACTAGAAGATGACCTGTTGTGAGCATTCCATCCGTGTTTTCTAACCATGGCAATTACTTTCTCTAGGGTCCCAAGAGCATCCTCCACCTCGGGACTAATATAAACTTTTCTACTGTTCATGTCGCGAGACCTCTGTTTTTTCCTACTTTCTTCTATTCCTTCCTCCTCAATTTCGCAAATGGTGGTTGTATTATGAGCTATCATGCCATGTGAAGTAAATTCGACTTTGTTTTGGTCCATATGGATCTCCTCCTCTGTCTCCTTCTTTGTCTCCTCTATGCCCTCATGCACAGCTTTGACAGCACTTATGTCCTCACTGGTCTCTTCTGTGTGTTCTTGAATGACTTTGACGAGACGGATCTTCTGTAGATCACCAGTTGCATCATTCTTTGACCCTTTATCTTCCAACTTCATATTTTGTTCTTCGGTGTGACAAAGAGCATCACGAATTCGACCATAAAGTGGGTCCCCCAAGGCATTCTTGAATTCTTCGTCAGAATTGAAGACTGATGCAATTGCCTGAAAATTGCAAGTTGAAAAGAGTGCACAAGTTGGAGCAGGTATGTGCCCCAAGAAAACGAGCTCAGAAGGCTATGTGTTCAGCTCATACAGGATTAGGGATTAGAGAGAAAATAGCAAGGAAGAGGGAAGAAGATAAACTATTTGTATAGAGATAACAACTCAATTCCTACAGAAAGGTTTAAAAAATACATTAAAATGTTAATGGGACTTCTCATGTAGAACCTTCTGATAGAGTCGAAATCCACTCCCAATGAGCTGCCTCGAGATGAAGTTTATTAGATAGGGAGGAACAAAGTCCAGCTTTAAATCCATGTTTACTATAGTCCTACAAAAGTTAAATGACAATCTCAATATTCACATTCTCAGCAAGGAAATGCTAAAGAAAACCAGCAGTAAAGCCACTTCTATAATGCCATTCTAAACAGACCGGTAATCATAAATTGAAGAGACCAACAGAGGAAAGCTGTCCCATGATCCGAACAGAGCCTGAGATTGCATTCAGAATTTCAGATCTGACCCAACACCTACCAAGACAGGGACTAAAGGGAGATGGTTTTACTTGGAAGATTTGCTAAGTCTCTGAATTGCTAGACATTCGTCTTCAAATGTAAAATTTTAATGGGCTCAAATTAACAATGGGGTTCAAACAAAATACAGTTCCAAAGATTGCCAGAGATGATATCTTGAGAGATTTGTAAAATTCACCTGAAGTAACTTCTACCGGAAGTCACCTTTTGCAATGCGAAGCCTCCGACAACATCGATCCTCACTACATCTTTTGCTTCTGGTAGCATGCCTCTGGTATAACCATGAGTGCTACTATCAATGCTCTCCATGTCATTGATCTAAGAAAAATCCATGGTAAACTCAGATTATTTCTAACAACACTGAAAACTGAAGCAGATAACCATAACATAAGTTTTTGAATAACACCGTGTTTAGGAGAACGATAATTAGGTCATCCTGGAAGTATTCAAACTCAAAAAACTGCACAAGTGCCTCCCGAGCTGATAGTGGCCATGAAACCTTCACCCTTTCTTCCAGAACATGCAGAGAGAAAAAAAGTTGAGTATTTCATCGAGAAAATGAGATCAAATGGATTGAGTTCATTGTGAAGTATTGCACACACCTCACTAATGATATTTGCTCTCCAACACGGATCCTGTGCAGGCACTTTGAAGAAACTATTTTGAAAGCTGGAACAGTATACTGTGGCCACCTGAGGTACAGTGCGCATTGAATTTTGATTACCATGACAAATTTATTAACTTCAGACCACATAATAACTGTAGCTACATTGCTTTGCTTCAATACAATCGAGTCTTTCTGCCCTTATGACAGTTGATATACAAATGTCAGTCTACCTGCATTTCACCTGGTAGCATTTGCCAATTAGAGAATTGCTGTCTATCAACTTCACCCTTATATCGACAAATTAAAAGGTTGTGCTTTTGAGATATAAGGTTGGAATTTTCAGGAAGCTAATTATTATTTACTCTCCATCTATGAAAGATGCATAGATAACAATAATAACACCAAAAAATTGCATGCTTGCCAAGGTCGGCACCGTTGCTTTTATAGACAAATGATCCTCCATCCACATATAACTCTTCTATGAGACAGAAATAAAAACAGAGAGAGAATTTTGATAGCAATAGCACGTTATTCTTGTCAGTTCTCTAGTCGAAAATAATCTGTGAAAACCAACTAAGAAGAGTTACGAGAAGATCAAATCAACTGCATTCATCAGAAGAGAAGAGTAACAAAAATTCAAGAACATTAGCAAGGGATTACAAGAACTTCAAATCGGAGGATACAATGTGATCAACAAAGAACACTTACCACTTCTTATATAGGCTTGACTCCCATGAAACACATAAACCTGAAAACTCACAAGTCACTAAACTCTTGAATGCCTAAGATAAGATTTAGTCTTTAAGCTAATTAAAAATTTTATCTCAAGTCATAACATGGCAAAATCTAGAAATCCATTGTATACTTACAAGCATCTATAGGACCATCTATGTAGCCTTCAACAAGTAATGCATGAAAGGGAGTTCCAGGTGGTCCTTCACGATACATCACTCTGAACTCTTCATTGTCTTGTTTTAACTGTGAGAAGGAAAATTCTAATTTCATTATCTAATTTCACATAACAAATTGTTGAAGTTGTTGAAGCGGGTTAAGGCAATAGAGAAGTTGCATCCTGAGTGAACACAGTAGCTCACAGAGCAGCAGAGCATGTTTCAACAGTGAGTAACTAGTCTGTCCTAATGAAGCATGCGCCAGATAGAAAACAGATCATTAAGCTGAGAAAGATGCCTATCATGGAGCATAAATTTTGTGATAATAGAAAAGAAATTGTAGCATGCAATACATTTGTTTTAGATAAGATAAGGTAAGCATACTTTCCACTCGGAATGTGATTTTTCAACAGCTTTTGGGCCATCAATTCTGACAGAAGCACTTCTCAACATGCCGAGAAAATTTGAGACTTCTGAGGTCCGTCTCTCCAGTAGACCTTCACTACATTCTTTAAACAAAACAAAAAAAAAAATCCAAGTGACAAAGCAAGCAGAGGTACCATTTAGCCTTCATCTCACAGAAGGAAGAAGCTAGTCCAGAAAGCTTATCTAGGAAATGACATGGAAGTTTCAGAGCCAAACCATCAACTCCGTGAAGAGCCGTACTGAGCAGATGACTTTTTATGAGCGATTTCAATGACTCTGGATTAGTCAGGTCAGGTGATGCAAGAGTTTTGTCCAGCCTCTCCCTGTACTTTGAAATTCTTCCACTCGTATCCATCTTTACGTCTACAACAGACCTAGATACAGCACTTCACAGAATTTTTTTTTCTCCCAGATTAAAGCCCATTCAGAATGCTGATATTACTGCCAGTTCCTGCAAAATAAAACATTTGCTTGAACAGCTAAATTTTAATGGATGAAAATGGAATAACATTGGGTTGAGAAAGGTCCTCAACTTGAAACTGGATTGAGGTGAAAAAAAAAAAAAACCAGAAACAGTCTAAGCATCCAAATTATCCAATATACAGGTGGCATGACTAAACAAAAGAGACAGGCCATCTAAATACAGCAAGGAGAATGCGACTCCTGCCAGTTAAGACAAACAATAAAACTTGTGGATTTTCTGCAGTATGAATCTAAATCTATTGCCAAAGCCATGTCCTTTTTGGTTATATCAAAGCTATGTGGCGATATTTATTCACAACACATCAACTGAATTAGAATCGACCAGTTCATATGGCTACAGAAGTAAAGTTGCTAGCCATAAATCTATAAGCCGATCTATGAGAGATGGACAAGTCACAAGAAGTACCAACCACTCGTGTAAATTATCTGAACCCAAGATGAAACACAGTCAATACGAGCCACACCCAACGGGAGGTTAAAGAAGGCTGCAGAACACAAGATATTGATGGTATCCGGATGGGAAAAGCATGAATTCGAGCGACCTCGGCTTAGAAGAAGCTCTGGATATCACTCAGATGACAACCTTGACAAATCTGGACAAGAACCAAAAGCAGTCGAGAAACAGAGGTGGGATGGGAACAGGCCCCTGGGATCTCAAAAGTGATGCCGTAATTGCCGAGAGGAGGAGACAAGAGCCACCTGCTATGTGACCACCGAGGCGGGATATTGAACATATGGCTCCCCTCGGGCATAACGAGTTGCAGACACAAGATGGAATAAACCCAACAATCCCATCGACTAACTCTAACGAAGAGGGAACTCAGGTCAAATAATATTTACTATTTAGCACGCTGAGCTCCAATGAAGATATTCACAATTACTAGAGTACACTCTGCATTGTACTGACTAGTCTTATTAAATGAATTGTCCGGCCAATTCAAAATTAGCATAGAACCGTTTGTCATAATTACGGGTTGGCCCGTTAACTATAATAGATCGGACCAATTACGGTTCAAGAAAACATGAACTAGCCCGGAATCGTGCCTAAGTGGGCCGGTTCATGGTTCGTGCCAATTCAAAACTATGAACAGTGCCCTTTTCTTTTTTAATTCAAATTATTTAAAATTAATTAAATTTTAAGTTAACATATATTTTCACATTTTACTTTATACTGTTAATGCCATTTACATAAATAAAATATTATATTTTTTTGAACGAATATTAAAAAATTTTATTACGATAAATAGATGCGTCGATATAACAAATTACCCATAAGATGGAGGGTCGGGCATTGACCCTCTACCAACCTCTTCATTAATATAAAAATTACAATGTATAATATTAAATTACAATCACATAAGTTCAAGTGTGAAATTGAAAAATATATCATGTCACATGTCCGAATTCATCATCCTCGTCCTCTTCACGGATCCAAGCATCGAGAATGTTTTGCGTTCGTTGATTGGTTTGACTCCAATCTTGTAAACACATCACCACTTCTAATGTGTTACGAGCCAATCTTGAGCGTCATCCTTTAAGTGTTTTTCCAAATAAGCTAAATGCACTTTCTGATACTACTGTCGATACCGGTGTGCCAAAAAAATCTCGTGCCATATTTGCTAGCACACGAGATAGGTGGAGGAATGCTCCTTCCACCAATATAGTATATCGAATGATAGATCGGCGTAATCAACGAGTTGCGCCATCTATTGGACCGCAAGTTCATTGGTAGTGGGATGTTGGATACCTCTGTTTGCTGATGTGTGTATCATTACATATGGATCACCTTCGTCATACCATGGTTGGGTGGTGGTGGAGGTACTCATCGATTTTGAATTCTCGCTGACTTCTCTCATATTCATATACTCGTCTTGGTATACTGTGAAAATTCTTTGTAATATTACATGCACAAACTGCTTGTAACAATGAATATTAGTATTAATAAGAAAACTAGAATCATTATCATAAAGAAAATTAAAAAAAGAGTGCAAGCATAAGTTCTAAACTGTCGGATTTAACTATGGGATTTAATATTAAAGTAATAGAATAAAGAAATATTCTCATAATATTTTTAAAATTTTCTTGAATCATTGCATATATAAGTTCAAAAGAGTTAGTCATTTTTAAATGTTTAATTATCCAAGCAACTCAATAGAGTAGCGGAATTATGTGATGTGCTATCGGGTAGTAAATTCTCAATAATAATTCCATCACTTGTTTGAAAGATAATCATATTACTTATTTCAAAAATATAATCATCAAGTTGTTGATATTTATAATTAGCACAAAATTCAATTAATTGTTGATGGTAATGTAACAAGTTAGATAACATATAATCGTTGAATTTTACCTAGTGAAATATTCAGTTTTAAATTTTTTATAACTAAATCTATTTGATTGATAAATTAATTTAAAATATTGAATTATTAGTCATGAAGTTCTAATAAAATTTATTACATATTGAATGGATTACAAACCTCATTCTTTAATAAAATGCATGTCATCTTGTACAAACAAATTCAAAATATGGCTATGAAAAAATGCCCAATCTAGCATAGGGTTTATTGGTTGTTTAAAAATAGAAATTAATGCAGTATTATTACTCACATTATCAAAAGAAATACAAAATGTCTTATTTAATGTATTAAATTCACGACAAATGTTTAATAAAATTCTTAAAATATATGCGCTATTATGAGAAAATTCAAAAATTTTAAAACTTATTATACATATTTGCAAAATCCAATTAAAATTAATACAATGACATGTAATGAAAATATAATGATATTGAGTAAGAGCCATTCAATTATCACATATTAATTAAAATTGACAAACAGATGGTGCATATATTGTACTTAATTTTTTTTTAAATTTTCATATAATCTAATTATTTTATTTTTTAGTTGATGTCCAGATATTTACATAAAGAATGATGAAAATTCGTCATCATGTCATTATAAAAATTTTCTTCTACTTATGTAAAAGCGATATCTCTATCTACTACCAAATTTTCTATTTTATATTTAACTATTTTAGAATTAAATTTATAATATCCAGTAATGTTATTTGTAGTATTATCAAGCAAAGTTAGTTTGCTTATTACTAAGTTCATTTTTAAAATGTGTTTTAAAATGTCTAACTAGAGTACTTATACAATTACTGATTTTATGTAAGTATTTAACCTTATAAACTTTACAAGTAACATTTTCCTCCTTATTATAATAAACAAAATCCCACACACTTGATATTTTCCTATGTGATATTTCAGTTGTTGCTATTTATGTAGGAGAAATAGTTTCTTGAACATTAACATTAGTATTAATGTTAACGTTAGATATTGAATCAAAAGATGAACGACGTGCTATTTTTTTAATATATAATGCAAACACAAGTAATTAGAAGAATATAGGTGTAAACTTGGATTTGATAGTAGACACTTCAATAATCTCTTCTTGATTGTCCATCACTCGTTACTGAACTTGCAAAATAGCTTGTTAATTGATTGTTGATATAATTAACACTTCGATATCGACGATATTCTTGTAAAATTAATACCACTGAAATGGAGATTATTTGATAGAATTGTTAGAGAGATTTGAGAATGAATAAAAGAGTTGAGGAAATTTTATATGAATTGAAATTGTGAAAATGATAAGTTGATTTACAAAATTTGAGAGTTGTAGGTGAAAATGAGAAAATAATAAATTTTGGGATAAAAAATTATAAATTTGCGACTATTCAAAGATGCTATTAATTGCAATGACCATAAATATGGCTATTGTTGCCGATGAACGGGCAAATGAATGGCCATTTTTCAGCCATTGATTGGTCGCAATCTACGGGCAAATCAACGTGTAAGGAGAAAGTGACATCTAATGGGTGAGATGAGGATCTGGCAATTCGGGCCAATTGCTGTCCGGTTGCACAACAATTTCGAGCCGGTCACAATTATGGGCCGATTTCTAAACGATTACAGGTTGGTTTCTAAATAGTTTTAGATTGGTTCAACAGGGGTTTGCGCACGTGCTACTTACGATTTAACGGGCCTATCTTTTTGTCTAATAAGAGCAGTCATAGGTCGGGTTATTAGCAATCCGGTTCAATTTTAAACTAAACCGACCCGTCTAACATCTCTAGCGACAACCTCGGGCAAGAGAAGGGAGGCTAACAAGTTTGTGCGGGGACCACCCTGCAAGTTAGTTACAAAGTCTATAATGAAGGCTGCGTACCGGGGAAGATGCTGAGAACGACTGGCTATTCTCATCGCACAATTGCGTCTGTTCAGTTTATACTCTTATATATATATATTGACAAAAAGGTTAAATTAAGTTTCTTCCCTAAAAAAATAAATTAACTAAAGAAACTAAATCTATCGGGTCAAAAATAGAAAGAGAAAAATCGGCCTAATAGAATATCTCATGCAATCTAAAAATAAGATTTAGTGTAATAATATAATATTTAATTTAATTATTAAGATATTATAAATTTAATTATTATTAGAACTTTTATCTCATTTATTCTCTTTTTATACTACCTCTTTTTAATTTTGTGAACATCTACGTAATTTTGAAAAAAAAAAACTTCATCCTCGTATTCTTTTTTTTTTCTTACCATTTTCTTGACATGACAAAAACTTCACTGTCTTAAAAATCAGTTGGTCCTTTTATCTCCTATTTTCTGATTCCTTCACTGTTTCACAGGACAATAAGTGTTTCAGGATTTCCGACTTCTGAACAGCTAATACAATTTGATAGGAAATGCAAAGCCCAGTCACAGGACACCATCATAAATTTTCCGGTTTCATTTTCGTATCGTATATCAGACGGGCTATTCGGTTTGGATTAAGTATAGTGTGTTATTTAGCCCCATAGGAATTCAAAAAAAATAAACTCTTAAGCTTACTCGGACTGTCTAGCAAGGGTTGGAAATGAATTTCACTCGATTGGAAATTTAAGAAAAAGCAGTAATTATTTTAACCGGTTATCCATTTCCATAAAACTTGCAAGAATTAAGATTTTCTTCTCTAGTACACGAGAATTTTTGAGTTATTACTTTTCTACCGTGGATCAACTGATTACCCATTTTTATTCTTTTGTGTTAGTTAACTAATTTATAAAACGGTATATTATATGGTATGAATCGTGCTATTCTATTAATTATCATATATCAATTTTCAAGAATTTTAATTCACATGACTACACTACAATATTTTCCAGATTTCCCAGAAGGAAAGAGAAGATGGCAAATGTGGTATTATTTATATTATCCATGCCTTACTGTTCTAACCGACAAGCCAGCAGAAACAGTTCACGTTTTGCATACCGCACCACACCACCACCACCGCCCCCCAACACGACAAAGCAGTGACTGCGGACTGGACCAAAGAGCAAGATTCGCCATTATCAGGTTAAGCACTGAATAGGCAAGAAGAATCCGATTCTTTCAGCTTTCTGCCTACCGATCACCGAATAAACTAATCAGTTGCAAATTGCAGGCGGCAACAGGCAACATTAAGGTGGTAGCGCCCCCTTTAAAAGCTGTCAGTTGTGCCTATCTTCATTAAAGACCTCAATTCTCCGATCGGAGATCAGAGCAATGTTCAATTGATGCAGCATAATGGTTACTTAGATCTTTATATATATGAATGGGAGCCTACCAGATGTGCATTCTCAAGATGGGAAACGCCGGTTAGAATATTGATTGGTATGCATAACTATAATCACCAAAATTCTATATCGGCCGTGCAAAAATAAGATTATATATACATATACATATATATGTGTGTGTGAGAGAGAGAGAATTCTTATCATATAAAGAGTAACTCAAATGAGTACTTTTGGACCTAATTTTAAAATTTGGACCTGGCTCGTCCGTTCATATGGAAATCGGTCATTTATCATATCCGATTCTTATAAAAAAAAATTCAATTGTACTTACAATAAGGTTAATTCTAATTGAATCGACCGGTTTCTGATCCAACTGATAAACTCAATTAAATAAGTAAAAAAATAAACTAACTTAAAATTTAAAAATCTATTATAATGTATCTATTTTATTTTATTAAATTGATATTTATATTTTATATTATATTTATATTTAATATAATAGTTAAAATTATATTCAAATTATGATATTATGTAAATTTATTAATAATATTACTTATTAAATATACGATTCAATACATTGAACTCTCAATCCGACCCATGAACTCATGCTTACACCGGTTCTTGATTCGATTCAATTTTAAAAACTATCCTTTTGAATGATGAACCCAAAATGCTACATATGGTATCAAAACCAACACTGTCACACAACTATAAGGAATTATGGCTTGTTTATTAAAATTGTCCTCTAGTAAAGTTTGTAATGATCCGAATCTATACATTTCAAATTAGAGAGTGAATTTCTATTAAGTGTTAAATTTTCACTAGCAAACTTTCGATAATATTCCTCATCAGAAGCTTTTTTTTCTTTTTTTTTAATGATTTTGAACACAAAAAGGAGGCCGCTGGGAGCAGAGGAAGGGAGCCTTCGGTACAGAACCAGAGAAGAAGAGAGAAGACGAAATAGATGGGAGAAGAATGAAAGGAACACTGAGCTAATTCGTTGTGATGTCATCCGCGCCATTATTGCGCTACCAGGCAAATGTCAGACATGGCTTCGTTTCTCTTTTTTGCTGAATGACACACCCTGTCCACGTGATTCTTATTCGATCACATTCCAGAGTATGGAATGGACCCCACACAGTGAATGCGGAGAAAGGCCGTTTTGTGTACAGACTACACATCTCACCTGCCCTCCGTTTAAGGGCACTATCACCTTTTTCCGCTCATACAATTGCCTACACGTATATCTCTTTTTTCTTCTTCTTCCTCCTCCTCTCGAAACAAGGGTTTGATGCTTAGCTTTTTTCACTAGAAAATGGCAAAAAGGTCCATATTCAATTGACAGCCAAAGCCACCAGCGCAATCACGAGGAAAGCCAATTATGAAGGTACAAGAATGATTCCCAGCTCTAGGAAAGATAGAGCTGGAAGAGCAATCACTAGCTTTGGAAGAGATTCTTTGCCCAAAGGAAACTCTGACCAATCCTTCTAGGTTGCGTGTTGTTGATGGTTTATGAGAATGGGGGCATACCAGATCCAAGTGTCAATGGATTGTTCAATCCAATTCTTGGGCCTAGAGCATCAAACAAGGGCCTCAGCCTGCAAAGAGTTTTTTTCCCCTTTTCGGTCAAACCCTGTCTGGAGTTCAGTACTCACTTTCGGCCCTAATCAAAGGGGAAACAAAGTTACTATTACAAGGCCTTAAACAGCAGATCTAAGATGATTTTAGAACAATGCTAGATAGTAATTCGTTTCAACATGTATCTCACCTCATCACCAGAGCAATCAGAGAATTTGAAAAGCTCCAGGAGGGACTTTGACAATTACCCAAAAAATACTTCAGAATCCTAGTTAGTACTCAGCATATGAGAGGACAAATACATTCGCAAGTCAGTAAAAATATTATATGGCCATGTTATGGCAACAAGGGAAAGAGATGTCACAGGATAGTGGATTTAGAAATTGGGCATAATTGATAGGAAAGTTCTCACAGTTCAGAACCAAATAATTATCAGCAGTATTCGAGCTTGCAACCTAGAGGACCATGAGTACTGCGAGTAAACATAAGCTGGGAACTGCTGACCTGTGTGCATTGTTGCCGTTGATTTTATCAGACAAGCCGTCTGATATTCCACCCATTCGTACATCTGCATACGCCAGAAATTCCTAGGCCGGTTCCCTCTCCTCTAGCCGAATCCCCCAAGTAAGAGTATGCGACAGTTCAATCTGTCAGCCACGAGACGTTCCATATTTCTCCCTGGCCAGAAGAAAGATTATCGACTCAGTCAGGCCGTAGAAGAAAACAATATAACCTATATTTGTTGGCTGGATTGGGTTTTGTCCGACTTAAGAGACTATTTGTTTATCCTATTTCGGCCTTCCCAATCCTGCAGTCTTAACAAAATTCCACAATTGACAGCATTTGATATCAACTTATCGACGAACTGTTTAATGGTGAATTCCTTATGGAGAGAGAAGTTCGAACTTCAACTGAAATCAAATAGATAAACCGAACGGCAAACATAGTTAATAGTAGATCCATTAACACAGCCATAAAATGAAAAATCTAATTGACTCTGTCACCGATCATTCCCAGAACAGGCCATTAAGATGCGTCACATTCTAGCAGTAGGCGGTAGCACTGAGCAGCATAACCATCATTTTCACAAACGATAGAGAGAAATTCCAGCTTCATCTGAAATCAAACAGATAAACCAAAACGGCCAAACATAGCTAAATGTACTCACATTTCTTCTCTCAGCCCATAAAATGTAGAATCTGTTTAACTCGATCTCTGCTCGTTCCCGAGCCAGACCACTGAGATGGATCCTACAGTAACAGGAGAAGTGGCGCTTTCACAGTTCTAGGAAGCACGCACCATATACAAGCTACTAATCGCGCAATGCCGATGCAGTAAGTTGGAGACATCGCTCGACATGCGGAGCAGAAACTATCACAACGACAACGACCGTCGGCAGAGTTGCCTACCTTCTCCAGTGTGATGATGAGTTCGCTGTGAAACCATGAACGAATCAGCTCCTGGATCTGGACTCTCCGCTAAGCCTACGCATATCATCACATCCCATTAAGCGGGTAGCAGGCAGAGAGACCGATGATTTATAAGGGAGCGGGAGGAAGTTCCCGCCCGCCTATCTCTTGTTAAATTCGTGCCTCCTGATGGAAACGACGTCGTACATTGGGTGAAGATCCAACTTGGGCACATAGTATTTGGGTGTATACCATCATGTAGACAAAAAATCCAATAAGTCAAATCGAATTTAAAAATATGAATTTTTTTTTTCGCTTATAGGACTTGACAAGAAATTGAGCTTGTTATGTTATGAGTTCCTTGAAAACTTAGCCTATGGTCGGAGAGAAGTTTCCCGGCGAGAGAAATCCCGGTGATCGAAAACTGGTACAGCCCTGAAAGCGATTTTCAAAATCTCGTTTCATGGGAAAACATTACAGATGGAGCACGGATTAACAAGCGGATGATACTCGGCCTGCGGCCTGCGGGCCTGATTCTACAACTCCTCACTCATACTGTAAGCCCAATCATGTCTTCCTCTTCACGGACCCGACCGTAAGTCCCCGACAAAAACGTTTTCCACAGGGCACTTTCAGGGAAATTGACGACTCCTGTACGCACACTACGCGCATTTACCCATTCACACTGTTCTTTTCTTCGTATATTAAAGGTTTGATTGGACGTCAATGGAGCCGGAGGCCCACAGCATTGATTTATCCTGGACAGTAGCTGCTCTTCTTTTTTTTCTTATAAATCGCCGGTATCCAGTTGAATTTTATCCAGATGACTAATCTGAATTAATCCAGATCGGCCCATTTAAGAGGTTAAGAGCTCCCAACTGTAGATGGAACTCAAACTCGAGTCCTCTCGTTGGAATTATAAATGTCAAACCATTCTACCATACTCACCATGAATTAGTAGTTGCTCTTCAAACCTTCTTCTTGTTTGAATTTTCTCGGCTTTGCCACCGAAAGACAGAGACACATACAAGTTCGCATTGATATGGGGAAAGAGACATGTATTATATGTAGAGTACCTTTTTTTTTTCAGCTGCAGTAGTCAAACATGTGCTAATGGTATCTTTCGTCTAATTATATTTAATTAATTTATTTGTTGTCCTGGTCGCATATATAAGATCTCGAACTCGAGATTTTTTTAAGTGACACCGAACTACTTACCACTCAATTCAACCCTACTTGTATATGTAGCATACCTTTCCCTTGAGACTTCTTCTCAGTATTATAACTACCAATAACCAATCAATAATATAAGGCAATTGTACCTAATGCCATACCACAAATTAGGAGAGACAACTTGGGCACGGAGAGAAAAATTAAGGTCCCACCGCCAATCGTCCATGCAGAGAGCATAAATTTTCTACCAACTGCGATCAGAGTCGATCGACCATTTTCGCTCCCGTTCGATCATCCAAAACGTGGGAGAATACCACTTGTCTAGTTCGTGATAGGAGGAATCCTCCATGATCGTAGATTCGGGTCATACTGAGTACTTCCTGTATCGGGACGAGGACGGTGGCATATTCCACGTGATGCTCGGTTGAACATTCGATGGATACATTCGAATGCATGTTAATATAGTACGTTCAATTTATTTAATGATAAATGTATACTTGTAGGAAGGGGCCCCCAAATATGATCATATTCTTTCAGGCAAACCGCAAGATTCTAATTATTATCTCCGAGAAAATTAGCCCGTCGGTAAACTCATACTATGCAATATGTTATGTTCAAATTTTGAAACTCTCAAAATCTATACCTAATAATTAATGGCATGTCCGGTTGATTAATCAGTTATTACAATACTTACATTATCGACATAAAAAATGATTCTAAATATTGTAAATATGTAGACAAAAGAGAAAGAGATTGAGTGCGTTGAATGTCCTTATCGATGATATTAAAAATGTATAAATTTATTTTTTGTCTATAGAGTTAATTGTAGCTATGTATTCTCTTCCCCGTATTACCTCTTTCGGGACACTGTCGACCAACCCCTAAAGTCGGGCCACCCTTGCCAAAGCCTCCTTAATTTAATTGTAGCACAAATCTCCCCTTCTTTCTGCTTGGCAGTTCTCTACATTCTTTATTATTTGACATACATAATCTAATTACATTAATTTAAATTATTAGTTAATTAATATATCAATAGTTAAAAATCCTCACGAACTTAGACTTACTCCAACCAATTGCGTGGATTTTGACTTTAGTGGCGGATTGAATTTTTTTTTTATATTAATAATATTTGATATCGTAATAATTAACTAATTTATCAGATAATATATTATATAATTTAAAACTTACTATTAATCTTTAGATATCGATTCCAAAAAATTTCTTATCTTAGACTTGATTTAATACTTATTATTAGTTTAGAGACGAGTTGAACGTAGGATAAGGCCATGTCCTTTTGATTTAGCTAACTAAATTCCACCATTTTAATGGAAAATAATGATCCATTTTAATGCTTTGGGGGGTGGGGGCGGGATTTGTTAGGTTCCGCTTTTGACCCGAATAACAACCCACTAATGCCCAAAAGTCAAACCGCCCCTTTTGATCTGGTGGCACTTGCACTATCACTCACTCACCAAATATATCACATAATCAGATCTTGACATAATTAATAAGTAATATACTCCCACAAATCTCTTCCGGATAGTAGACCATATACCGTTTTGAGAAATGAAATTTGGTATAATAGTATCGTTTTTAACTTAATAATCAAAAAATTGTGGATTCGATTTTTATTGTGCGACTTCCCGTACTTATTTATTTCATTTCTATTTATACTATCTCATTCTAAAAATATGAGTATTTTATGTAATAATAATTATAAAAAAGATAAAGACTCCCTCCATATATACCATTTAACAACCGATGGATATTATCAATAGGAAATGAGAAAATTAAACACCCATAATTTCATAAATGAGCCTCATCTATAAAAAAAAATGAAATTAGATTGAACTAAAAGAAAAATAGATATTACGATGGAAGGCATTTAAATTATAAGTAGATTCAATTGGTTGAAAGAATAATGGAAAGGAAAAAATATAAATAATAACTTATAAATTTTATTGGTTTATAGGTAGTCTCAAAAGTGAAAATAGTATGAAAATTAAATTTAAAAAAAAAAAAGAAAAGAAAAGAAAAGGGCTTTTAGGGAGGAAAAAATAGATAAAGATGATAATTAAGGGGAAAAGACAGGCTGCGGTGGTGATGGTGGCCGCTGGTTGGTGGTTCAATTTGTGGAGAAATTTCAATTTCGAGCAGTCACGGACTGGAGGTGGAGGTGGACGATGCTTCAAAATCTCTCGGGCCCCCCAACTGCTCTCGGCAGTGGCAAGTCGTCAGCCGAACTCCCCATTCTGCCGCAGCTGCTGCTGATCTGTCATCCCGTACACGTGGCACCTCCCTATTGCTAGAGGCGCCATTCTCCCCCGGCCCCCACGTCCACCACTTTCTGTGGATCTACACGTGACGGCATTTTTTTCTCCAGATATCTCTCTCTGCCAGCGCCAGCCTCCCGTCTTTTAATTTTATCTCTTCTATTTGATGTGACATGTACTCCGCTTCTTCCGCTTTTCTGTTTTCCATTTGAAATACGGTGTCGTCGCATCCCATACAATATACACATGCGTACATTTTCGTGCACATAGTTGAGGGATATTGAGTGCTATAGCCTGCATGCACAGTGATACACACATGTCATAGGTCAGGTCGTCTAATATGAGCATACTGAAGAATAGTAGGAAAAGAAAAGAGAATAAATATGTGTAGTAATTTTATGCACAAAATTTTAATGTAAAATCTTTTAATTTGATCAATAAATATCAAGAAGGGTATGTGATTCAAGGTTACTTACGATAAAGGAATTATGTGTGGCAGATAAATCCTTACTCATGAATCTTAATCAGACTAGAGAAGTAATAATGATGATGATTTGCCCTATAAGATATCTCTGGCTTGGCATCTAATCGAAGGGTAAATAATCCTCTCCTAATTTCCCTGTCCAGCAGGCACATCCAAGGATAATATTCAGTTCCGTGTGTAATTGATCGGTAATTTAGATATATAAAGAGACATCCGTGAATTTAAAAGGGGTTAAGAATAAATTAGAGATTAAGAAGTATTAGAGATTTCACTAATAAAAATTAGATTGAGAATTTCATGATAACTCATCAATTACTCTTATTGCTAGATAGAGTATTGTATGGATATTAAGTAATGTGCAATTCATTAGATGAAGATTACAAAATGATTAGGCACCCATGATTGATACGTACAATGGACCGAATGTTAGGCTAATTATGATAAACACATGTCCCATGGACCTAATTGTCGAGGTGCATTAATTGATGAGTCTAACCTAAACTAAAGTATTCGAGAAGCCAAATCAATTAACAAGCAAGCGTATATATAGCAACTTGCGGAGCACATCATCAATTCATCTACCCAACTTCGGAGGCTTCCGGCCAACCTGTATTGATTGAAATGATCCGACATTCCTTCTCTTTTGAATGAGATAGGTATAATCTAATGTTCGGAAAGATTCGATTATCAATCAAGTAATTTTGTTGAAACTCTAATTTCGTAAGAATTAACTCAACTTATGAATACTGAGTGGTACACTGGTAATTGAACCTTCATATGCGCTAATAGCTTCTAAGCCACCTCGCAAGGGCCAAAGTGCACACGCGATCGAGGACATATCAAAGTTGTTAATGACGAGCAGCAGTAGGAAAGGGTGCAAATTATAAGCTAATGCATAAGGAGAGAATCGTTTCAATTCCGATCCCTTTTGCGAACTGAAAGGAAGGAAAAAAAATTGACAGGGATACGTAATCGAAGGATGCTTACCATCTACCTCGGTTCCCCTTCCTCGAGAACCCTAGACCACAAGCCAAAGGAAAGGAAAGTCCCTGTATCCCATGCCATGCTTTAAAGCAAAACCCCATATGATGATATTCCATTTCTAGCTCTTCGAGATGGGGAAACTGCGGCGCATATGCTATCAGACCCAAAGGGCTATGGCTATCCGGCTATCCCCCACCTAGAAAGTCATCATAATTGAGAAAGGAGGAGGAGGAGGAGAATCGTCCACCTGTAATCAAATCAGATATCTGGGGTTTTTTTTTATCATTTTCAACGTTGACTTGCCATCATAATTGACTATAATTGTGGGCTCTCTGTGTGTGGTGGGGTAAGAAGATGATGGAAAAAGGGGAAGAGGAGGAAGGGATGTTGAAGATGATTCCATTCAACATATGTAGAGCAATATCTACACTGTAATTACATCCTAAATATGGAGACAATCGGTACCATTTGGGATTTATTTTAAAAAATAGCTTAAGATACCGGTAACCAACATGGATAAGGTGATTACGCATCTATCTTATTTAATTATAATTTTTATATCCGAGTTTTACAAATTAAATGATTAAACAATAAGAGTTTCCTATAACAGTTAATCAATTATACTAAAATCCCAACTAATTTTATAAAATTGAGTTAAATAGTATATGCTTCGATATTATTACGATGTCATATCCCGACTAGCTAATACAACTCGTTTCGTACAATTCCGAGTGTGCATATTCCAATCTATTAGGGCTCGATATCTCGGATCCTGATTTCCCTTTCCATAAACTCAGATCCTCCCTATTGGTAATCCTTAGGAAGCAAAATCACACCAGATTTCACTTCACCAACTCCCCCCCCCCCCCAAAAAAAAAAACACAATGAGTGACCTGGAAAGGATCGTGCTCGGAATGGATCTGTTTGTTCTGTTGTGCCCGCAGAGCCCCGCGTGTTGAATCTTCAATACCCAACTCCGAAAGTCAACTTTCCCACCGCCGCGCGCGGCGTTATTTCACTCCAAATCGCTCCAAGTATCGTAATCCATAGTTCTTTTTTAATTACTTAAAAATTTATGATATTTTCTAAAAATTTTAAAAATACATACAACATTTATTATTCTCTCAGACACACACATATATATATAGTATTTAACTGTTTATTTACAAAATAACATAAAAACTTACCGTATTAATGTTATTATTAATAATTGGCGTGATATTTATGATTCGATATATATTTAGATGAATATTAAAGATTATATGTATTTTAAAAAGTGGTGAAATATGATATTTTTTAAGGAAATTTCTCCTCCCCTTTATTTTTGGGTAAAATGTAATCCACAGTTAATTTTACCCAATTAAGGATAGATAATCAGCTGAATAATTAATATAAAATTTCTCATTTCTTGTAATCTTCGCTTCGTTTTTATTAAATATTGGATGAGTGTGATATAATATAAGTGATTTAATTACAAATACATGCGGTTATAATAGCATTAAATTTTCACCTAATTAAATTTAAAAGCATAACTCGCAGCGGGTAGGAAATAAAAAAGTGACCCTTCAACTAATTAATTCTCTCCGTGGACTGTGTCGCAGATAAAATGGCTCCCCGTCTCTCGCTCTCTCTCTCTCTCTCTCTCTCAACAAAATAACGGCATCCCTCTCTCTCTCTCTCTCTAGAGTGTGCTTTTCCCTCGGAGACAAAAAGCTCCGAAACAACTTCGCTCAATCCGCAGCTGTTCCGTTGTTCTCTTCCGGGATCTCCTATGTGATCGGAACATACAAACGCTCTCTCTCTCGCACCCCCGCTCCCGGGCTGCATCTGAGGCTGTCGCTGGAGGAGGCTTGTGATTCTGCGGAGCCTGAGATTTGCGTTTCCTCCGATTGCCGGTAGGAATGGTGGTGAAGATGATGAGGTGGCGTCCCTGGCCCCCTATGCCGCCGAGGAAGTACGAGGTGAGGCTGGTCGTGAGGAGGCTTGAGGGTTGCGATCCGGTTCAGGAGGGGGCGCCGGGGGAGAAGCAGAAGCTGGCGGTTGAGGTCCGGTGGAAGGGTCCCAAGGCGGCCCTGATGAGCTCCCTGAGGCGGGCGTCCGTGAAGAGGAACTTCACTAGGCGGGAAGAGCTGGGGCGAGACGGCGTCGTCGTGTGGGAGGAGGAGTTCGAGAGCCTTTGCACTCTTTCGGCCTACAAGGAGAATGTCTTCAATCCCTGGGAGATCGTTTTCACTGTCTTCAACGTGAGCCTCTCTCCCTTCGATTCTCTTTCAAAATTTTTCTTTCTTTTCCGCTGTTTGGCTAATGTCGGGTTCGAGATTGCATACTATTCTCCTTATTTCTAATTTTTGTCCAGCTAAGAGAGTTTCATGAGACGAAACGTGTTATTATATAACGACGTATTAGGATTATATAAATCAGACAGAGGATGTTCTTATCTGGTCTGGAATGGTAGATTTTGTTGATTCTCTATGGACTATTTGAGGCGAATTATAATGCCTCTCTCTCTATTTTGTGGTCTTGAATGATCACCCAAAAAGCTTGCGATAGTCGAAATTTAGTTGCTTTCTTCTACTGTCTGTCCGTTGAATACTAATTTGAGAGGCTGTTGAAATAGTACTGGCGTATCTTCCCAGTTCAAACTTGGGCAGCATAGCTTAATTGTCCCTGTGAATGAGTCGGAGGCTTGATTATAAATTGTTGGCCTCGATCGTCGTTAGTAATGCTTATCAGGAGAAGTTTTTGTTAATTTTTTGAATTAATCAAGGTGCTACAGCTAACTGTTTGGGTTGACTTTTGGTGTCTGATGTTATATCAACGGGAACAATCTTCACCTACACATGTGGCGAAAACTGTTTGCGTAATCGAAGATTTATGTCCTGTCAGGACTCCGATATTTTCACTGAGTACAAGCTGTTAGAGTTTTTCCTCAGTAAAAGATCTATAATTTGCTACTGTCGTTTTTGTTCCAGGGCATTGTCCAAGGGGTGAAAAATAAGGTTCCCATCATAGGTACAGCGTCAGTAAATCTTGCAGAGTTTGCATCTGCAGAAGGACAGAAGGAATTCAATTTGAGGATCCCTCTTACAAACCAAAGTGGTTCATCAGATTCTTCTCCACTGCTCAGCGTATGTTATTCTGTCTTCTTCTATTTTCGTTTTCATTGTGCTTTGTTCTCAGCTGCTGAATGAGAGTTCAAATCTTGCAGTTATCGCTAAGCTTAGTAGAGCTGAGAACCTATCAGGCAACCGTGGAACCAGATCAGAGGGCAATCATACCTAGGCCTGGTTCATCAAATGGCGGGGAACCCGCTACAGCTGCAAAATATGAGTTGTCCGTTCTAAAAGCTGGTCTTAGAAGAGTGAAAATATTAACAGGGTATGTCTCTGTTAAAAGGGCTAAAAAGGCCTCTCACATGGAGGACTCCAGTGAGGGCCGTTCCCGTTCCTCAGGTAAGAGTGAGGGTGGCAAGTTCAATTTACCATATGACACTGACTCCCACAATGACTCTGAAGGAGGAAAGTCCGAGGAGGGAACAACAAAACCCTTTCATTATGGCACCCTCGCTTATGTGAATAATGCCAGGGGCCCATTCTATTCAAACAGAAGGATTGGTGGTGAAGATGAGGATTGGGTCTACTACAGTTACCGTTTATCTGATGTGGGAACATCATCGCCTATTGAGGATCCTTCTACTTCAGTTTCTCAGCAGGTACAAGTGAATGGTTCAAAGCGTGGGATATTGTCATGGAGGAAACGGAAACTAAGTTTTAGGTCCCCAAAGGCTAGAGGAGAGCCACTCCTGAAGAAGGCCTTTGCTGAAGAAGGGGGGGATGACATTGATTTTGATCGGCGTCAGCTTAGCTCCGATGAATCTCTTGCTTTCTGGGTAACAAATTGGCTTTTGAATTTTCTTATAATTTGCCTTCCGCCATTTTGTTGTACGAATTTAATCTTCTGCAAACACTTACAAGTTGTTGGAATGAAATTTATGTGGAATACTTTACATTTGCTTTATTTTAAATAAGGAAATGTGCTGCATCACCTCCCAAGTTACATGCTTGCGTATGAAAATTTTCATGGAGTGAAACCGTGCATTCTTTTTCTGTTTTCTATTATTCCTTTACATTTCAAGAAAACATAATTGAAACTGATTTCCCGGAGAGATTAGAGCATTTTCTTTTCATTTTTTTTCCGTTAAAACAGATGTTCTTGGTTGCACGCTACATGGATTCCCAATTGATCTTTCTATTGTATGGAAGTTAATCATGTTGCCCCTTGGCTTTGATATTGGCAGTGGAATAAGATTGATGATGATTCATCCGCAAACCGATCCTCAGTTTCTGAATTTGGAGATGACAATTTTGCCATTGGCTGTTGGGAGACAAAGGAGTTTATAAGTCGTGATGGGCATATGAAGCTTCAGACACCAGTTTTCTTTGCCTCCATCGACCAGCGGAGCGAAAGAGCTGCTGGTGAGAGTGCTTGCACTGCTCTAGTGGCTGTTATTGCCAATTGGTTCCAAGTGAACCGAGACTTAATGCCCATAAAGTCTCAATTCGACAGTCTGATCAGAGATGGGTCGCTTGAGTGGAGGAATCTCTGTGACAACGAAACTCATCGGGAAAGATTCCCCGATAAGCACTTTGATCTTGAAACTGTTGTCCAAGCCAAGATTCGCCCACTCTCTGTTGTACCTAGCAAGTCGTTCATAGGCTTCTTCCACCCTGGTGGGATTGATGAGGAGGGTTTCGACTTTCTTCATGGGGCCATGTCGTTTGATGAAATCTGGGATGAGATCAGCCGCTTGGGATCTGAGTGCTCCGGTGACAGCGAGCCTCATATTTATATAGTCAGTTGGAACGACCACTTCTTTGTCCTCAAGGTCGAACCAGAAGCTTACTATATTATTGACACATTAGGGGAGAGGCTGTATGAGGGCTGCAATCAAGCTTATATCCTCAAATTCGACAAGGACACAACAATCTGCGAAGTTGCAAATATTGAGAAATCATCCGAAGAGATTGCAACCCTGGGAGGACCTAACAGTCAACAGCCGCAATGCAATGCGAGTCCCGAGGAAGAGAGTGCCGGGGATGATCCAGTCGAGGAGAGTAAAGAGGAGGAGGTGGAGATCGTGTGCCGAGGAAAGGAATCGTGCAAGGAGTACATAAAGAGCTTCTTGGCAGCGATCCCCATAAGGGAACTCCAGGCCGATATGAAGAAGGGCCTGACTGTGGCTTCCGCTCCTCTCCATCACAGGCTTCAGATCGAATTTCACTACACGGGAATCTCAAAGCAGATTGAGGCCACTGCAATGGCAGAGGAGACTGAAGGCATGGAGGGAACTACTGGGGCTGGTGAGGTTGAGGAAGAAACAAGCTAGGCAACTTCCAAGCATCCAGAAGCTGTAGAGGGTTAACAAACTACTGACATTTTCTGTTTCTCTACTAAGTCAGCATCTCCTATCAGTGATGTCAACGAGGCTAACACACTGAGAGAGAGAGAGAGAGAGAGAGAGAGAGAGAGAGAGAGATAAGCTAATCCGAGATGACGTGTGAATGAATGATGTATCGGAGACTCGTATCACTGGTACCTCCTCGCGGGGCATTCTTTCTTACTTCACCTCCTCTTGCTTGCTCTGGTCTTCTTTCACACTTGCCGAGCACGTCTTTCAGAGGAACCGGTCACATTGATCGCGGGAATCCTTATTCGAAAAGGGGATGTCCCGTTGTCGTGCAACCCGAGCCGTGCGGGTTGAGACGCCGTGAAAGGTCCTGTTGTGATCTCCATGTCCCTTTCTTGGACGGAAGAGTCTGCAGGTCCTGAGAGTTCCTGCGAGATAGATTCCTTATTCCCATTTTCAAGTTCTGCTGCAACCGAAATTACATTTTAGAGAGGAGCATCCCTGCGACTGGTTTTACGAATTTTTCCTTTACGTGTTCTTGGGACAATGTAGAGGACGCGAGGTAGCATTCCATCCAGGATTATCCTCTCGAATCCTGAAACAGTAATCACCCGATACTTGTCAATCCTGGGACAAGTAGTCGAGTTCTATGAGGAGCAGCCCGCAGCATCGTCTAGCAACGCTGATGATTGTCGTGTCCTTGTGCCCGTTAACATTTGTTGAATAATTTTCTTTTCTTTTTTTGCCAATCTTTCCAACAGGATATCGTCCCTACCAATCCGAGATATAAAAGAGACATGAGTTTTATTAATGTGAATGATGGAGATCATGCCGATGCCACACTTCTACTGGAAATATTCATGATCGTACGAGTTGTTGATATTAATGCCGTCGATTGCTGCCAAAATGTCGTTAAGTTTCTCTTCATTCTGGATAAAGGAACTGCTGCCAATGGTAGTTAGAGGGAGGGTTCGACGACTTTTAAAGTTCAATTCGAGGGGGAGTCCCATCAGCACTTCTCCGCATGCCTCTTCAATAACTTAGATAGGGACCCGACAGCGACCCCTAATGCTAAAGTTTAGTGAAATCAACTGAAACAGCTAAATTATATGAATGAAGTTCTCCGCCCGGGGTGGAGAGATCGCCCCGGACACGAGCAATCGGAGTACTCTCGGACAACGTGTGTCCAGCACAGTAATACCTTTTACGAAGCTTTTGAAATGGCTTCATGTTCCCCTTTCATTGTCATGGAGCCTTCTCCACAGAAACTTGCCGATATATGCCTAGCGGATTAGAATTCAACCCCCGGTCATCATCGAACTATGTAAATTCCATATCGTCTAACTACAAATCATTTGAGTTGTGGCTGACTTTTTTTAACTGGGTCCATAATATAACCTCTAGCACGATTCATAACAAGGTTCAACTGGGTCTACACTAGAAAAGTAGTATACTAAAATACTAGGACATGGCGGTAACACTGATCGGCAGGCGTCTCTGAACGCTGGGACTCGGTGAAAATAACGCACCTCCATATTTGAAAGTCGACTGACAGCAAAGGCACTGCTTTTTGACATTCCACAACCCACGGGCAGTAACGGAGATCCAGTCACTCAACTATCGGAGACAGATGATATGAACCCGATGCTGAAATCAAACCCAACGCATGTTAACTCTCGGTTTGCTGTATCGTACATCTTCATCTTAAGGGAGTATGAGCCCTGCAAATGTTGAACAACAGGAGATGAACAGGCCTCGAGTGAAACCAATTATCAATGAAATTATACCGGTTCTTTAAAAAGGCAACCGCGAATTCAACTAAGGCTCAAACCAAAATTTTACTTTCAAGAGCATGTAGCGAAGAATAATATTATCCAAAATAACTTACGGGAGGAGTAAACCCTGGGAGGACTTGTGAGTGAGAAACCACGAAATCCCCTTCTGATACAGGGCAAGATGTCTCTGCACATAGGTCATGATTCTCGCTGTGAATGTGCCATCCGAAGTATGAGACATCGATCACCAGTTTACCCCCAGTGATAGGTTCCCCTGCAGTGATGTTAGAAGAGACAAATCAAACTCATCTTAGTAAAAAGAAGAAGAATACCTAACTACGCATGCTTGTTAAAGTTGACCCCCAAAAAAAAAAATAGTGACTTCTGGAGTAATTGTAATACTATTAAGTAGTAGCTCTACTTATGGGTATAGCACCAATGAAAATGTAGCATGCGATTGCACTTCTCATTGATCAAAGTGTTTCCGAAAAAAGAAAGTAAGAACCAGTAAACAAAAGCAGATGCCGACAGAGAAAAAGAACAATGCCAAAAGTGTTCACCTATTCACGTTGTTAAGTATTGGCCAGAAAAAAAAATGACCGTCTTCTGGAACAACACTATACGAAATAGCTCTATGATGGCATTAATGAAGATGTAGCATGCAACCCTACTTCTCATCGATCAAAATATTTCCAAGAGAAAAGCGAGAAACCCTGAGCAAAAGCAGAAAAATAAGTGACATCTCTAATTCCTCAATCGGCATTGATATATCAAGCACAGGCTGGATCACCCAGGCTAGCAGATCTTTAACATGACAGCTAAAGTAGGAGGAATCATTGGCAGTCAGCATAAAAACAGAGAACCTGAAGTGGAGGAGGCTGAATTAGTCGTACCTGTGGTCGCGGCAATACTAAAAGTGGCAGGCTGCCCTCTTGCCACGGGATTGGGTGATATCTCGACACCCGAGACCTTGACGTCATATTCCGTCTTTTTGTCTATATTCATCACGAAGATCAAAGAGCTATATCAGCATCCATGCATTCCTGCGTAACATCAGAACACCTCTAGGAAGTTTCCTTACGACCAATACCAAGTGGCACCCTATCCTCTATCAGCATATTGATTCACTCATACCACGAGTAAAAATGGTCATTAGGTAGCATACAAATGGTACCTCAATTCCATAAAAGACTTTAGAGCAAAGTTACTAGTTAATCATCGCATCGCAGCAGAAAATCTACACTTCAGGTCAACATATCCTCCATCAACCTCTATGTTCTTCAAATTCTACGTTTTTGGTTTTAACCAATCGAATAGCTCCGCGCGATGGCCAGTACCATATAAATGACACACAGTACACACGCATTTCTCCATCAGCCAATCAGAACAGGAGATGATCAAACTTGGCGATACTTAAGCGATTTGAGCATAAGATTTCAATCTCTTGCAGTATCACACAAGGCCGCGAGAAGGAGAAGCTCAGCCGGCAAGTCCACTAAGACTCAAGAGAACCATCAGTCCAAGCATAAGTCTAGCTAGCCAGCATGCAGAGAGAAAGAGAGGTGAGGACAGAAGAGGATGAATGGACAAGACTCACCGCAGTAGCTGACTTCGGTTGCCTCAGCCATATGCAGCAGCAGCACCACCACCACCACCAGGCAGAGGCAGAGAGACAACTCCGCAATTTTCATCAGCTGCATTATCTCCGTCCTTAGCACCTCAATTCTCCGATCGGGTGATGCAGATTTGCCAGGAGATCGATTTAATCGAGAGCTCTGATGATGGAGTGCTCGAGGAACCACACACCTGGTTAAACTGAGAATGCAGTTGGCGCCGCGACGACTGGTAGGTGCATGGGACAGGGATTTCTTCTCAAAGCGGCGTCGTACTTTTTGACTCCCAACACCGAAATATATTTATTTCTTTTTCTTTTTCGTTTTATTTATAATGGGCTTTGGACCGAAATGGGCTCCATTTGTTTTGGGCCTCCAAGTTAATTCGGCCCAATATGGCCTTCATCTGGCTAATCCGATCACACACTCATGACGAAGAGCTACTTCGGCTAAATCCGCAATCATCTTCATCTGCAGCTTTGTTAACACGATGCAACACGACATGTTCGCCCAGACATCTTCGCTTTCATTCGAAGAAACATTAGAGAAGATAAATTGCCACGAGAAAAGTAACAATCTCGTATTTTGAGCTGTCTCCGTCTAATCCCTAAAGTTTGACGGTCTGTTCTAGTTTCATCCCTGAAATGCACGGCTGGGTTTTCTCCGGCTTGCACCTTCAGGGACTGAGATGATTGATCAATGAAATTAGAGGACTAAAAAACCAAATGGATGAAGTCTATGAAATGGGGTGCAGTTGAAAAAAAAAGTGCATCTACTTAATTTTGCCGTCAATCGGGAGACACGGAGATGTCGGCGGGCTCGCATACTCTTAAGATAATTTTTATTAAAAAAAGAAAAATAATTATCAATCTCCATGCATTTGACCATCTAAATTTTATAAACATTATATATATATATTATATTTGATACCGTATCAACGGACCAATCTCTCAAACAATATATTATACAACTTATGGCTGCTATTAATTCCTGAAATATTGATCCCAAGAGTTTCAAGTATTAAACTAGCGTATGTACGATCAACTTATTGGCAGCTGGCTGACTAATTTATTTACACTCAAGATCCACCTTTTTTACGAGGAAAAAAACAAAAAAAGGAAAAACTTAAATTCTCGTGGGTTGACTTTAGAGGCGTTGACCTCGTGGTTAAGGCGGAAGGAGACCCGGTTTGATTCCTCTACCAACATTTGGAGACCACCGCATTTCAAATCAACTGTCCATATTATGTTCCCATTGATTTGCCACTTGATTTATGGTATATTTAGTGATACATTAGGATACAGGATTAGTCAGAATAAAAACTGAACATCTTACATGAGAGGAAATAAAAAAAATTCATAAATTCGTGTTAGTTGGGCAGGTTCGGGGACCATTATGGCAAGTTGTCCTAAGAAAACACCCACTAAAGGCTTTTACCTTTTTCAATGTATATCAAAAGGGTAAGTAATGTGGATCTCAGCCGCAAGTGACGGGAAATTATGTATTAATAACGTATAGGAAATTCGTTGGTACGATCCATCGATGAATGGACTGTTTTGATCTTCCTTTTCACTTTCGCTGATTAATATATACGACGTCGTTATTTGATACCGAGAAGCCATATGACTCGGTCCACAGTTCGTAAGGGCCAAGGTGACCTTTTTTATCGATCGAAGTGATTGGTGGCGGGCCTGACGGCATCGATAAACTATGACATATGTCACTAGCTGCCCGACCTGCCATATAATTAGCTCTAATGGGCGCGCTTAATATTTTATTAATTATATAGAAATAATAATAATAACTTGTGCCTCAGCCCACCAGGTTATGTTGGCCCCTCCATCACCGTAAGAATGTTATAATATCTTATTAATTTATTAATTCAATCACTGAAAAAGCTTTTGTAATTTTAAAAATGATGGGGGAGAGATAGAAGGATAAATAGTAAATTTACCATTCTGTCCTTAATATTTTACTTAACAAATATTTTAGTCCTTAATAATATTTTTGTACTCATCCCACCGCAGGCAGTTTTTACCATAAAAAATTCCTACATATCGACCTGTGGGCTAATTTGATGACAATTGGTTGAGTGTTTGAGTCATTTCGGTGGCAAAAAATTAAAATGAATCGTATTGTTAGTTGCATTAGTAACGAATATGTAGATTTACTCGATAATTACTATACACGGTGAGTTTCATTAACAAATATAAGATGTAAAATTAGTTAGTCATAAGTGAAGATGGGAGAGGAGATTTTATTCAATATTTCTCACGATAATTATTCATCTTAAACATGATCCAATATCACCACTAGGAGATAAAGAAGGAGGTTGGGGAGAGGCTAATCCACTTCCTTCATTAGTGGCCACCCCGTTAGATCCAACCCATACTAACTTTATTTTCGATTTTACCCAAAAAGTGAAAGAAAACCAATATTTTTTTATATATGTAGTTTAATACATTTTTAATGGAAAAATCATCATCATCATTTTTTTTATAAAAAGGATATAATAATTTCCACGTTATCATCTAAATTTGAAGGCATTCACTTATAGTTATGAATTCAAATTCCATAAGGCAGAAGGTCTAATAAGTATGTATTGAGTACTTCAAATGCTATCGACATGATCCCATGGAGAAAACTTGTTTTGAGCTCTCTGATTTTCATCTGAGTTGGTCCATCAGTTATCATATTAGTTATGAGAAAGTGCTAGTTCATCGTAAATAAGAGAATAATATCATTTTTTAGATGGAAATGAATTATATAATAATATTAAAACGGATTAATAATTACCTTGAGGGAATTTTTTATATTTTTAGCAAGAGCAACATTAGAAAAAGTGCAAGCTGTCATGACGATTTGTCCGACGCATGCCGTGGGGACTTGGCCTTTTCCTCTTTTTTCTTTTTCTTTTTTTTTGTCTTTCCAGCCTTTTAATTTGATATATGCAGTGCAATACGACGGATTATTCCACTCTGATAATCAGTAATTATTCTCGTATATCTAATTAATCAGTGGGTTGACCTTTCTTGATTAAATGCCCACTTGCATTTCAAATCAAAATTTTAATTATGGATATATTCATAAGTTCCATTAAATATATTATTTTCTTTATTTAAAATTGAAGCAAATGAAGCTTTATTAAATGAAATTTATTTTTTATTCTCAGGTGTTGCATTTTTTTTAAATTTCCAATTTTAGATTTTTGTATTTTGCTCGACTCATAATATTCACCTATATAAAATAAAATTTTCAATATGGTTGCAACAAAAAAACTTTAAAAATTGTTAATATTTATAGCTTTTCCTTTTTTATCATTAATTTAATTGGTGGGGGTGGGGGGACACATCCTCGTCACTCGTGCATTCCAAAGTTAGGCACCAATCTCATCATGCACCCTACACGTGGCACACGTCAAACTCCATGAGAGGTTTTTTTAAAGGGCCATACAAAAAGATGTCTTTTTATCGTGCAATATTCTCATACCAATTTCGACTGGTCTACAGTTGAGTCGGGATTTCTAGAAAAATTCTTGTTGACCCTCTCAATTTAGAATTCGATCCTTAAATCGCTTATTTGGGGTCTAGTGAGAGAATCACTAGTATAACTCCAAGTTGGTATTTTTTTTCTTTTTATTATTCTCCACATTCCTCTTATTGTACAATAAGAGTATTCGAAGCGGTTAATTTGAATTTGAGTTTAATTAATTAAAATATTTTAATTATGGATCGTACATGAAAATATATCGAGTTAGTGCAAACATACCCGATCAAATTAACAGTTCCTAAAGAGCAGCATAAATATTCACATGAACAAGAAAATTGCAAGGTCTGAATGGCGAGGGAGAGACCTGTGAGTAGGACCACCAGATTTTGCCTAAGGTTTGAAGAGAGGGCAAGGTAGCGGCCATGTAGTGCATATGTACATGTCTTAATACTTTAATCTCTTGTTTTTCCATCTCATTACTACAAATAAATATATATATATATATAAAAGGGGAAATGTCTGAAAAAAATATGATATTTTCCCTTCTTTATCAAATATACATTACTATCAATACTCGTCTAAAATATCATGAGTACTAACAGTATTAATATTTTTCGTTAACCTCTGACATGGTAAATTATTTGTGTATTCCATTAGCATCTCTTTACAGGATATGGGAAACATGGTAGGAGTGGTGAAGACGTGAATTTTAATGACTACTTTGATCAAAATTGATAGTTTCAATAGAATCTACAGAACGTGTGAAGTTTGTGCGTTTTCAAATTAATTGTCCTTAAAGGAAATCATGGACTGCTCAGCTTTTGCTATGTTATGTTGGTTTGGTCTCCTTTCACTTCCCATTCTTCCTTTTTACCCGGTAACCCTTTTGGGGCATAAAGGGGATCATAAAGTAGAATGAAAAAAAACAAAGCAGAGAATGCCATACTCATCTTTTATAAGTGTTTTTAGGTGATTTAATATTTTTTTCTTTTTAAATAAGATTTTTCGTACTTAGTATTGTAACTTAAGATAATTTATATTCATAAATAGGTTGATTTGACTCGAACATAAATTAGTTAATATTCAATAAAATCCTGAATATTAATGAAGAATAATCGAAAAAAAATTACATTAGTTAGTTTAATACGGGAGGAAGAGGAAGGACCATCTCACAAATCATTAATGAATTCACTGGATGAAAAGTGTCTGAACGAATTTATGAACTGATGGATGGAGAAATGCGAATCTGTCAGGTGACTCAGGCTCCCATTTGTCGAAGTCGATTTTTAAGGAGCAGTAGGATTAATTTTCCTCAATTTGATTTTCCCGAAAATCATTCACGTTTCTCTCCTTTTAACAAATACTAAAGGAAGAAAAGAGTAAATAGCATAGAGTCACGAAAAATTTAACTCGTTTATAAACTGATAATATGTAATATACTATATTTATGATTTGAAAGTCTCGGGATGGGAGTTGACGGTGGACCCCGAACTGTATAATATACTATCCGATAGATTAGTTAGTTGTTACAGTATCAGATATCACCGATATCGAGAGATATGTATATTAAGGTTTAAAAAGCAAGCAAAGATAGATGAAAGGGGAGGAATTGATTGATCATACAGATCATGTGCACCTAATATTACGACATTTTGGTCATATGGCTACCCAGTAATTAAATCATCGAACCTGTAACCATTTATTTCACCCAAATCAATTAATTTCTAGCTCGTAAAATAAGAGCTGTTCCTGTCGTGCCAATGTATCATATACTCAATTATATGCTTGGGGGGATATATAATTGTGATCTAGTATCCATTTTCCGCGCCCAACTGGGGAGAACATACACGGTTGTTTATGTCTCAGAGGACACGTATTTGGCTAAATCCCTTCCAATCAATCAATTCTATAGATAAATGGCACATTCTTGAGATGCAGTGTAATTTGTAATAACATTTATTGACCCTTTGGTATGTAGTATGTCTTAATTAGCTTCTTTTGCAACATAGAAGGGGTACGTACATACATATACATATATATAATATGATACTTACCCTTTAGTTCCATAGATTCATGTAGTTATAATTCACTTGATTAGGGTTTTAGCTCCACCCTTGAAGCCATCGTATATCTAGTCAATTGGCATGGAGAATTTCAAGGATGGAGGAAAACCATCTCACACTCCACACGAGACTAATAGTTCAATTGATCAATATAGGTTAATTGAAATGGTACGATACCCTATTCTTTTAAATAAAATCTAGAATTCAACACTTATTTTGTATTACTACCGGGTTTTTTGATGAGTGCTGGACAGTACACGGGGATAAAGGCCTTTGTATTGTCTTCATTTCATAACTTTTAACACCTTTCCTAATTGATCGATCAATGAAACTTGATGATAACACAAAGGAAGGACTAGGGCTTACCCTACCCATGCATGAGGTTAAAGATTCTCTTTAGCTCAACCCCTCTAAACCTACCTCGACAATGGACAAGACAAGGAGACCCACTGTAGCTCTATACACATATATAACAAGTCACGCACTTACAAAGGCAGTACGCAAAGTAGTTAAGCCAACAGATCCCTCGTGTGGCTCTTTCCTTCACATTTCTCCTGGTTCGTGGGACTCGTCTAGGGTTTCCCTGTTTAGGGCCTTTATGTCAATAACTATTAGCCTTTGGAATAAGTCGCAGGGCCCCCCTTACTGATGTCACCTAAGCTTTCTGGCTAAGTAAAGCTACAAAAGCCTCCTCATATATTTATCGTAATTGATCCGAGAGGAAATGCAATTCGGCAACCTTCCATTAGAATAAATACCTTTTTTTGTTCAATAAATTGTATTAAAAAAAGGCTTGTAAATCTAAAGGAATATGGAAAAGAATGGAGTAGGTCAATAAAGGAAGTTCACGGCTAGAATTAAATGAAATACCTATTAATTACCATTCAAGAGTAACGTTATTAGAGCAAACCACTTCTGTTCGATCCGAAGGCCGCAGTTAAGAGCATTCGTCGCACATCTGCTTGTGTAACTCGCTGATCGGTTCACCGAGCAGGGGAAGTACACAGATACCCACTTGCAGGTTCTTAATATTCGGCGCTGTATTAAGATTGACTATTTCCATGGTGTAATAACTTCTAAATTGTCTCTATAGATGAATCTATACCACATATATTTACGACATCTAAAGGATTGAGAAGGGATCAGAAATTTCATACACATTAGATGTTTTGGAAGTTTGATGGGTTTGATTAATTCATGTTTTAGACGGGTAGGCAATTAGGGGATAAAATTATCCAATCATGAACTAGTAATCCGAGATATCATAATTATAAGATAAGGTATATCGAACGACCACGATCTAACTCTGAATGGCCCATAAGGCTCCAATGCTACACATTGAGGGTGACTCCTTAATTGGGGAATAAGTTTTGGTTTAGGCCAGCGGTACTTGTCATTCTATCTGGAACCTTGTTACGGTAAATGTTGAATGAAAACACAAGATACGAGACTGCAATGAAGCTGAAAGACTAACAGTTCCAGCATCTGATTGCTAATGTTGTTGGGCATCTTCCCGGCAGGATCGACCCATCCGTGAAACATTGACCAGATATGACGAGACCCTTTTCAGCCATGACTGTCTCGACATAATAATAAGTACGAGAGTAAGAGTTAAAAGTTAAACAGAGCCGGGAGAAGCTATCCATATAATGATCCAGGCGGTAAACAATCATGATTATCTTGGTACTTTGACGTGCAAGCCGTATCATATGGTCCTATCGTGAAACATGTCTTGCATCTCTTAGTAGCACATTGATTGGATAACTGAGACGCTCCCAAAAAAGTTAGTAATACAGTTATTACAAATGTTATGGCTACTGTGTTCCCCTTTCCTATCATTTCTAATTCCGCATGGACTACTCAGATTTTGCGGTGTTGGTTTGGTCTTTTTTCACTTCCCATCCTTCCCTTTTACCTGATAACCCTTTTGGGGCAATAAAGGGGATCGTAAAGTAGAAGGAAAAAGGTAGAGAAAGCCGTACTCATCATTTCAATCCAAAATTTACCGAGGAGACAATCGGGTCGAATTCGGTTACATGGAAGAAGTAATCTGTTCTTGGTAAAAATAGGAAAACATCGTGAAGGATCGGTATGGAACATGTGCAGATTGCCTCACGGGGGATGGATGTCCAAATGGTGAAGCAAAGGCTCCTCAAGTTGGACAGAGCGACATTCCTGTTCGATCCGAAGAGAGCCGTAAAGAAATCGATTTTACAGATTGGGAAAGCGAAGCTCCATTTTTGGGCATCAAACACGGCAGACAATATTATTATATGTGATAAAAGGATGAGCAGCAATGGATTTCTTCTCTTCTCTCTCTACAGGTTTTCATTGTCCCTTTTGTATTCGCACAGAATACTAAAGCCTCCCATGAAAGCGAGAGTCCATTGACCGGTTCCCCTGAGCTCGCATTACACTTGTAAGCATTTATTTCCGGTCTCTCGGTCCCCCATCTCTCCCGCTCCTCTCCTCACCTTCCCTCTACGCTAGCCCCCTCTGTCCCCCTCTTCGTGCTTTAGATTGTACCGACACGGCTCCTAACGAATGGGGTTCTCCGCCTGAAGCTCCAACTTCCTTCCCCTTTACTCCTACTGCTGCTTCATCATATTCACAGACCAGTGAGCTCTCTCATTCTAGCTTTCCCTTTTTTTGGGTCCTGCTTAAATGATTCCCATCACTGGTTGTTGCTGTAAGTTTTGGAAACTTTCCTTTTCTGGGTTTACCAGTGAAATCGGTTCTGGATTTGTTGGTTCTATCTTCTATATTGTGCCAAAAGATTATCCATTTGTGCGTGTAGTGCTTTCTGTTCATTCTTCTGAGCTATTTGATGTCATGGAAATCGCTACAGGAGCCTGTTCTTGATTTTCACGCTTTCAGCGATACCGATCTGATGAAGATCTCTGGCTGAAAATCCCCAAAGAAAATTTTTTATTCCAGGTCTGCTGATTTTTCAAAATATTGAGAAATTCCATTCTGAACTGCAGGAGTTGGCTCGACTAAGCCCAGGGGAGAATATCAAGAAATTATGGCTATGGAAGCTGTCTACTTTAAGGAGCCTGAAGGGATTTTCCACAATCCCGTTGGGCAGCTCTCTTCGACTGCGCCTGCTCTATGGTGGACTGCTGGTTATGGAGCTCAGTCTCTTCAACCGAACAGGTCTGTGGACCACTTTGCTGCTTCAAAACTGTCGGAGCAAGGAACAAAACAGAATGTTGACAAAGGAAGCGTCGCTCACTTCACCATATCTTCTGGTAATCTTTGCCTTGAGTTCTGTCAGCTCGGTGATGTTACAGAAATATATATCGCCTTCTCTTTTTCAATTTTCTGTTTGTCTTTGAGGGTTAGTTTTGGCGGTATCATTCCCAAAGCGGAGAGAATTGGTTTGTTGGTTGATTCTCAGCTCTCTTCGACTTCTCTGACTGTTCAATGTGTCATCAGATGAGGAGGAAAAGACTTGTTAGAATATGTAATTTACTTGATAGCAGTAATATTAATACAATCAAGGACATTTACGCCATATACTATCAACGATATTACAGGGTTTTAACGAAATTATATAAGGCAGGGTGAGCGGATTATTTTCATTATTAAGATCTGAAATGATGCATTTCTGGTTGTTTGATTAGAGCAATACCGTCTGTCATAAATTCAGGCCTGTTATAGAGGATTCGGGTGGTGTTAATACTCACTCAGTGCGTATGTTTTCACTTAGTTAAAGGCTTGCTTTCATTCAGCACTCCTCTCTGCATGGAGAGATTATTTTAGACAATGGTTACACCATATCAGCATATATGTATTTTCTTATTTCTCTACATGGGCAAAATGGAAGGCTGATTTTAGAACTGAAAATTTCTATTTACACAAGTGCAAAACTAGGAAATAAAGAGGGAATTTGTTCAGAAGACCCCCGAAATTGCGCTTTTCTTTTGTACAAATTAATTTATTTTTGAAGTAGTAAAATTCATTTGGACGAAACTGATGATGGAATAACTGATGCACCAGGCTTGCAATGATTTGATTATGGGCAGCCTTCTGCTCCTTGAGGGCATTCTTATTTGTCCATTTATTATGGTTGTAATTACTATTATTTGAGAATGTACCTATTTTAGCAACTGAAAATAAAAAAAAATTATGAATTATGAATTTGGTGCTTTTAGTTCTAAATTTATAGGACAAGCATCATGTGCATTCTCTCTCAGTTTTTGTATGGGCCCTAATTGTCATGGTGGCAGTCAATTGTTTTTTCCCCTCTTCTTTTGCCATTGATTGGAGTTCATCATTCTCAACTATCTTTTTTGGGTCTCCTTATGTTTTTGTGATGAAGAACGGAAGGGAACCAAATGAGTATATATGTCTTTTGGTCTTATATTTTTGTTTGGTTGCCCTATTGAAAATTGTGATATGCATTATATTAGTATAAATATTTTCCTTATTAATGGAATGTACATGCTTTCAAAAAGTTCTGAGTGTTCATTTCACCAAAATTTTTAAATCTATTTCAAGTCTACACCGTCTCTTTTTCAAGATTATTACAAAAAACCATCCATTTCTTTCAATACCAGTGCATTTTTATCAAATCCATTCCCTTCTATAACATTTTATTCTAATGTATCAAACATGACTTGGTGTCTTCTATGGGTCAGAGTCTAGATCTCAAAGTTATTTGTTACTAATTTCAGGTGACTCCAGGAATTCAGGGGATGCTTTGAAATCTCAGGCAGCTCCACCAGAATATTGCTCCCGATTTGAACTAGGATTTAGTCAGTCGATGGTAATTTACTGTTTTGACAGCAAAGAGAAAAAAAAAATCACTTCGTTTGGGTAGTTTATGATACTATTTCTGACTACGTGCTCATCCAATGTAGATGTGTGCGAAATATCCTTATGTAGATCCATGTTATGGAGTCTTCTCAACTCATGGACCTCAACTCTCGGTGAGACTCCTCTGTATTACTAGTATAGGAATTTCTTTACGTTTGGATTGGACTTAAGGACATATTTATAAATAGAACATTGGCTATGACATACAGAGGAAGATTGCCACGGTTTTGTCAAGGGTAGAAGGTATTGTGAAAATTTTAGTTCCGTCAAATAACTTGTGTTTTTATGAGCTAGGGCCGTATTATGCTACCCATGGATCTTGGGACCAATGATGTCCCAATATTTGTGAATCCCAAGCAGTACCATGCAATCTTGAGGAGTCGCCAGCGTCGTGCAAAGGCCAAGATTAAGAACAAACGGACTCGAGTTCGGAAGGTAAGATTCCTCAATGTGATAAGACTCACTTGCACAGTTCATTTATGCACGATTTCCACGGAGTTTTTCTTCATAATTCCTATGAGCCTTAGTTGCTGAATGCTGATGGTAGTTGTAATTTGGCCTTAAATGTTTTTCTAAATCTTTTCAATAGATAGCTGGCCAAGGCTCGTGGGTACGGTAAACTCCATGATAATCTGCGTTTTCAACTTCAGTTAGAATGACTCAGTCCCTTCCTTTCCAATATACTTTCAATCAAAATGGAACATCGGAGGAAAATCACAAAAGGATTCCCTCATCGTTGTGTGGACTGTTTTCACCAGACAACATCCCAATTGCCTAGCCGATTAAATTCTTCCTCATTGAGCCCCTTCTCAGCCTTGTGAGGCTAGACATGAAGGCCCAAGTTTGGGCCTGTCCAAAGCAATGAGGCTAAACGCCACCTGAAATAAGGCAACTCCAGTATTAAGGAGCTTCAGAAGCTGAAATATGGCCTCTAGTGACATGCTCTGATCTTGGAGTTGAGATGTAGACAATGATCGGAGCTTAGTATGGAGATGTATAACGTCGGGGAATTTTTATGATTTCCACTATTAAGTCCCTCTTTTTTCATGGAAAGAGTATGGTGGCAGCACCTTATCAGTCAGACTAGATTCAATGGGATAGATTGTTTAACCGCCACTGCCAGGACAGTTTATTTTGTCCAATGCCTTGTACAATATTTACTTCCATGACCGGCTTTTTATATGCAAGTTCCTTTCGATGATCATCTACTTAATTTCTCCGGCAGCCTTATATGCATGAATCACGCCATCTTCATGCTATGCGCCGCCCACGGGGCTCAGGAGGCCGCTTCCTCAACGCAAAGAATTTGCCTAGTGGTAAAGGAGAAGCTAAGCTGAAAAAGGTTTCCAAAGGGCATCAGCTACTCCAGCCCACAGGCTCTCAGAGCTCCGAAGTCCTCCAGTCAGACAGTGGGACACTGAGCTCGCCCAGAGAAGCAAGTGGTTCCGTCATGAGCCTCTCGAGATCCAACGAGGTCACTAGCAATACTTATGCTCAGGAAGATCTCGGCAGGTTCCAGATGAGTCTCCTACATCCACCTCTCCACTTTCTCCCGGTTTCCGGCATGATTGATACTGGTCATAGTATTACGATGCCGAGCACTTGGGTCACGGCAGCTGATAACTGCCGTGACCTAAAAGTCTGAAACCGAAGGAACCACTAGGGGTTGGGTTGGTGTATGGGTTCTCTCATCATCACCAAACTCCCACTTCCTTCGGGGCAACCAAATGGAGAAGCTGTCTGATGGTTTTCTTTCAAGAAATCTGTTTTGGGCTTCTGTTGGAGCATTGCCCGCCCCCCCATTTGATTGCTTGGATAGGCAATTCATTCTTGGCTCATCCTGCATTGGGGCTTGTCTTTTGTTCAAAGCGAGAGGCACCTTAATGCAATCTAATAGGAGTAGATGATTGACAAAATAAAGGGATGTGAATAACAAACCTATCAGGAAACTTCGGATGATCAAGCTGGATGTATTTGGTTTTTGCTTGTGTTTTATCCTGGTAGTGTTTTCAATGTTAAGTTTGTTCTAAAGATGGTTCTCCATGGCTGTGGATTCCCTGGACTTGATCTAATGTATTATTTGCTCATGATGCTTTATGCTACTATCTCTGATTGCAATATGCTGAAGAGCTTTAGTCTGCAGTAAATGTGAGACTGAGATCGAAGATGGTGAATTTATACTACTAGGTAAAAGAAGTTGGACGGAATTCAACTCACCTTGTTCTGCGGTTTGGTTGCCGTGGCCTAACTATATTGGTATGATCATACTTCAGCCTGACACCAAACTTTACTGAAGCTACCATAAACATGCAGAAGAATAAATTCGATTTCAGAATCAAATTGTGCAGAATGTGGAAGAACTAAGTCACTCAACAAAAAAGGGGAAAAAAAACTAGAAGGAATGTGACAAAGGATTCTCGGCTTTTCCTAAGTTCGGCAAAATGGTCTTCGAGGGACTGTCATCCATACCATCTCGGGCTCCATTTCGATAGAACTTCGTTCATCATCCATACCATCTATAATAATATCAGCGCCCCACATATTATGCCTTCACCCACCGTGGGCGTGATCGAGTGATTCGGCACTCATAGGAGAACTCGAGTTCGAGTCCCACCTGCGACGGGGAGCTCTTAACCCCTTAAATGGGCCGACTCAGGGCGATCCGGATTAGTCAGCTGGACAAAGTACAACTGTACACCGACGGTTTATACCAAAAATGAAATCACCGCCTTCTGCTATCTCTCCACCGAGCTCTTCTTCATTCCATGTCATGCTCACCACTCTTCCCTCCTTCCAGCCACCGCCAGACACCTGACATTGTCCAACCGAATCTCGCTAAGTCCCATCATCTCCTCCTGCCGTGGGAACAGATGCTGAGAGCAGCCCTGAGAGCTCCGAATTGGCATCTAGCGTCGCCCTCTAACCCCACAACTGGAGACATTTTGACGTTTGGATGCGATTTTGGGCAAAGCTTTATTGGTCACATCAGTTAAATGGATGGAAAACTCAAGCCAGCTCTTGTTCCTGCATTATACCGTCACTGATACAAATATAAGTCCCACGGGACTATCAGCCCGTGAGCTAGTCAGCTACTATGATTTATACACGATAGCATTCTTGATAAGTTGGTGGAAGGATTTAGCACTGAATGCTCATTGTTTAAGAGATTTCTCACGTGGGACATAACTTCAGGGACTGTATATCCAACATTCTGGACAGAACAAAACAGACAAGCAGAACCATATCAAAGGACAGAAAGAAATCAATCAATCTACAAAGACTTATAGAATAAAAAAAGTCGGGTCGATGGATTTGGCTATTTCAATATCTTCACAATGAGGAGCACTGCAAGGAGAATAACGACCAGGAGTATTATGATCCCATAGCACATCCATTTGCGACTGCTCTTCTGGTAATCTCTTGCATCCTGCAGCCTCTCGGTGCCGCGTTGTACGAAAGAATGAGCTCTCATGACCTGGCTCTCTATGTCGTTGAGGTGCTCCCCCTGGGACTGCACCAGCACCGCCATGTCCAGGAAGACCTGGTGGAGCTCCTTCAGGTTCTTCTCTATCTGCTTCACAGCATCGTGCCTCTCCTGAATTTCCTGGATCGTGTCGATGATTTGGCCCCTGCCCTGCTCTTGGATGGCCTTCTGCAGGAACGTCTCGCTCTCACCTGCATATGCGAGCGATTCTCGATGAGATCGTCTTAGCTTTGTATTTTCAAGGGCTTGTATTGTCAAAACTCTGGCTTGTCCCCGATGAAATGAAGATTGGATCTATATAATAGATCAAAAGTTTCGCATTACTTAGCCGGAAAAATACTTGTATTGCCAAAAACATGGAATCACCACATCTTGGATGCTCTTGCCTTGCCCGAGTCAACGCAGTTAAAAAGACTAATATGATATGACTGCTTGGTAAATTTTGCATATGGTACCAGTAGAAATGAGGAGGTCCAGAGTCCTCTCGTCGGGGTTCTCCCCAGTGACGGTGAAGTAGCGACGCTGTACCGTCTCCCTGTACTCCGCTGAAATCTGCTGCCTCAGGCGGTTGAAGCCCTCCATCGAGTCCTTCAGCTTCTTCCTCAGGCCGTTCACCACTGATGTCCTGGTCCGGTCTGAGGACGATCCGGGGCCGCAGCCGGGAACTCCTCGGTTGGCTGCATTGGACCGGTCCAGAGCCTCCAGCCTCACCTTGACCACTTTGGCCTTGCTCAGCGCCTCCGCCACGTCGGCGTCCATCCTTGCCCTCAGCTCCCGCACGGCCTTGGCGTCGTGGAGGGTCTTGCTCTTCTCGTGGGACGACTGGAGCCTCCCCTGCATGGCCTCGAGCTCCCGGAGCTCCTCCTTGATGGACTCAACGTCCTCGAAGAACTTGTCAAGGTTGACGCCTCCACCACCGCCAGTGGGAGGGGTCAGCTCGACCCCCCCGGAGGCGGGGTGGATTGGCGAACGCTCGCTCCGGAAGCGGGAGAAGGAGCCGGAGAAGAGGTCGTTCATTTTCCTTTACCCTGGTTCTTTCTGCTCACTGGCTCCTCCTTTTCGTTGGAGTTCTTTACTCGCTTTTTTTTTTTTTTATCACAGAAGAGAATCCTTTCTCGTTTCAGATTCGAAGTATTTATGATTATGAAATGACATAAACGCAGGGGGATGGAGGAGTTGTCGTTTGTTGCTGCTCTTCTTCTTCTACTTCTTGGTTGGCTGCGGGAACTGGTCAAATCGGGACTTCTCCGTCAACTGCTCTGTAGTTTATTTTACAATGAGCTCTAGAGAAAGAGAGAGAGATAAAGAAGAGGTCAACTGAGCGGGCGAGGAGAGAGAAGTAGACCTTTACACCTTTTAGGATCGTTCCCTCTGCAGAACGGAAGACGAAGGACCGAAGAAGAAGACCGCGTCTCCCTGCACATTAAATATTTTTAGTCCTGATGGTGAAATTATTGTTTTTTTTTTAATGTTCTGCTGTCTCTCTCAATTTCTCCTTTAATCCCGTAATTAATTTTTTTAATTACATAAAAAAAACTCATAAATTTACGAGTGAAGGAAATAAATGAATATAAAAAAATTTATAATAAAAATTAAATATACAATTTTTAGTTATTAAAATAACAGTAATACTACTTTCAATTCTCTAATTAATTTGGTAAAATTGGTTAAGTAATAAAAAAAGGAGAGAGTAAGAGATTGTATAATCGGTAACTCACCACCATTTAAGAATGTTTAAATAATTTTTTGGTTTTTTATGAGAAAAAATATAATTTGCTAACGCTTGTAGATTGATAAATTTTATATTCAGTGAAGTTTTAATTACATATAATATCCATGAATTTAAAAAAAAATAAAAAATAAAAAATACAGATATTTTTATAATAAGAATCGAATTTATAATATTTTTATTATTAAATTTAAAATAATATTATTACACAAAATCTACGTTTAAATATTTATTGTTCAGTGTGTAACAATAATTTGTTAAGAGTTTATCTTTTTTTAATAAATAAATTAGCAAAAATATTAAATTACGTAACTTCTTTCCCACAGTACAGGTTTTGATTCAGAGTTTTCCATCCCAAAACAGACAAATTGTGAGCTATGATATTATCTATTCTGATAACTAGAAGCAATCCCAAATATCATATCGAGCACAATATACTATGGAATTAAATAAAATATTTTGCACTCCCAGAATTTAGATGTAACATTCCCGATCATTTCAGTTACCTTTTGGGAGTCCAACAAAGAAGAGAATGTTGCAGAGGGCAACTGAATTACATGAAGGAGACCAAAAGCTTCATCAGCTTGAGTTGGGGAGGAGGCCTGTTTCCTTTGGTTTCAAGACAAAATTCTCCTTCCATTCAGGAATGCTAAGTTTCTAAGATGCATATGTGAATGTCGGAATACAATTCTCTGAAGCCTCAACCATTGCCTGTTGAGCTAAATTATGCAAATTCATTGTTCTGTTTTCTTTTAGAAGATGACCCATGTTCTTCATAATGAACTCCAATTCTCGGTAAAGATTTAAAGAGATTGGATTCTAACTATTCCGTTAGGTGGGTGGGTGGGCGGGGCTGCTTCTCATCTTCTTCCATCCCCGATAACTGGTCCCTGTGTTCGAGATGAGACCGGGCAGGCTTGTCCCAGATACAACTCCAGGACAGATGGGATTACCAGCTCCTATTTCCTCGCCGCAGCGGGAAGGAAGAACCCCTCAATCCGGGCAGATGAGTTTACCTTTGTGCTTAACATATTTATTGCTAATTATATTGATGAGATCGATTTTTTTTTCTCATCATCTCATCGTGGGGTGGGGATCATGTGAAATTGTTTCGAAGGACAGACCGTGTGCCTTCTTCAATACATGCATTGCCCGAGGTAACACCCAAAAAATGGTTTTAAAATCTTAATTACCAAAGACAAAAATTTGAATGAAATGCTTAAAATGACAACATGGGAAGATGGATAATTGTCTCTTTTATTTCTGAGTTTTCTTGTGTAAATAGTCGGGCCGTTTTGTTTTGGGTCGACAGCTGGGCCTGTTTTGGGATCTTGGACTTGCCCAGAATGAATCTTTGTCAGTAACGACATGTGCTGGGGTGATGTCGAACGTGAGAGCAGACAATTTGAATCCGGTGTCGAAGGTTGTCATGGCTTAGCAAATGCAGCTCTGGGGCTCCATTTATTTGTCCTGCAGGAGAAGCTGTCTCTACTGAAAATGTTAGGATTCAGATTGGAAATGCTACATCTCCCACCGCAGTTACTCGACAAGAATCAAAAGCCTATCCATGCAGCATAGCCTAAGAATCTGTTAAAGCTGTCATCAGGCGAAAATGCAGCATCAGTATATTCAACCGAATGCACGTGTAAGGAAAACTTAATCATCCAAAGAAACCAATCCTTGCAGTTCAGCCATAATGCCTTTGTCGGATTGACGTCCTGTTTGGTAGACTCAATAAGTGAGCTCGGCTGTGGATGTACGAGAGAACTTCTGGTGTTGCCATATGCAGTGTGAAAGCAGATGTCACTCCGGGGCCGATGCTGCTGGAACTCGCCGACTTCTGCCAGGGTCCTTAGTTGGGCCTGGCATTGACGGGCCCGTCGATGTTGAGCCTGCAAAAAAGTGGATTGTTCATCGGTGGCATCCAGAAGCCCAAAAGACTACTTTTACAATGCAGTGCCATGTATTTATTTATTTAGTTGGGTTAATCATGGATTTAGATTGAGATAATATAATAAAAACTAAAAAAGGGTATGCAAAATTACAGTAACGGGAATGGAACTAGCAATTGACACAGGTCGGTATCATTGCATGGAACTTTCTAGCTTTGATGGAGTATATGTACCTGCCAGTACCTCTTTTTGTTGTTATGGATGCTTCAAATCGACCATTACTGCTTAAAAGTAAGAAACAACAACTGTTCTTGTTCTCTCATTAGTTCACCAGTGTGATTAGGTCAAACAACATATTTACTCCTACGGCGATGAGGCCCTGAGTTGAAGGAAAATTCCGGGAACAAGCTAAGACAACGATCTCGACAAAAGGGCTTGAATGGAACTTCCGGTATGTAGTAGGCGATCTTCAAGTACTATTACCACCGAACAACTCAGGAGTTTCGCTATATTCCGAAAACTTTATGTTTAGTAAGATCATCTTTGATGGACCTATCCTCCCACGTGCGATCGTATGTACAGCTTACCGCTGAGTTTAATATGTTCCACGCCTCTATAATCATTCGTGGCATTGGTTCATGTCGTACCTTGACCGGATGGGAAGCCCGATCCAGAAACCAAAAGTCGAACTTTCATCAGCTAGATGAATGGATGTTCTACACAGAGAGCCGAAATTGCACCATTTGCAGGTCTAAAGCGTCCGAGGATCATAGCAGCAAGAAAGTACAGAAGAAAAAGAATCAAAAGATTGCTGGAGTGGGGTCAGGTGGGACGTCAATAGAAATCCTGATCATGTATATTATGAGGTAGCTCAGGCAGTGGAGTCTCAGACTTGAGGACCTTGATCACCTCTCCTGCCTTCGGCCTCTCCCGCTTGTTCGGGTTCGTGCACCACAACCCGACTATCAGCAAGCACTCCATCTCCTTATCGTCGAACTTCCCCTCCAACTTCTCGTCGGCTGCTTGGAGAATGGCCCCTCCCACGTAGAGCTGCCACACCCAACGGACCAACGAGACGCTGAACTCCCCATCTTCGTAGGTCCTCCTTCCACATGCAATCTCTAAAGCTACAACCCCGAAGCTGAATATATCCGACTCCTTGCTGGCCCTCCCCTCGTTCAGATACTCGGGAGCTAAGTACCCGAGCGTCCCTACCACACCTGTCTTCTGGCTCCTCAGGAGCGGGTCTACGAGTTTCGCCACCCCGAAGTCCCCAAGCTTCGTGCTGAAGTCTGTGTCAAGTAACACATTAGCAGCTTTGATATCCCGATGGAGGACACATTGGCCAGCGTCCTCATGGAGGTAATGCAGTGCTGAAACTAGCCCGAGGACTATTCGGTACCTCACTTCCCACTCTAGTGTCCCTTTGTTCCCGAACAGGAAGTTGTCGAGGCTCCCGTTGGGCAGGTACTCATAGACGAGTAAGAATTCCCCCCGCTCGTGGCACCATCCTACGAACTTTACGAGGTTCCGGTGGACTAACCGGCTTATGATCTTGACCTCGTTGATGAAGATCTTCTCGGAGTTCTCGAACTGGGCAAAGATCCTCTTGACAGCAACGACATGGCATTGGCTGCTTAAAGTTCCCTTGTATACATGTCCAGAGCCGCCTTGCCCGAGCCTCCGGTCATTTGAGAACCTGTTTGTGGCTGCCCGTAGTTCTTGGTAAGTGAATCTCCGAGGCAGTGCTCCTTTCTCGATATCGGCATTTATGTACAAACCCGCATTTATGCCTACTCTTCTATGACCTTCTGTAGCCCATCTTTGATCCTTCCACTTCTTAGCAAACCACCAAGAGACGCTAACTATGATCAACAACAAGAAGAAAGATAGCACAATCACTATTGTGAGAACTCTAAGTAACCTATGATGCTCGTCACCACTTTCCTTGTCGTCCAAGTCGGATGTGAAATCCCATGAATTAACAGTATGCTGCTCAGCGGAATCACCCGTGGCCGCAGAAAACCCAACAACCACCCACTCTGGGAGGATTTCGTCGAGATCGACCCTGTGGGAGAGAGAAATCTCGCCTTTGACACTTGAGTTCCCATCGTATGCCCAGAACACACTAAGGCTCTTCATGCTTGAATTATAGATGATCCGAACGTTAGCGGACTTCCCACTATAGGATGAAGCATCCCAGGTGGCATAAACAGCCGAGGAAATCGAGTTGACATTTATTCCTACATGTTGCGTGCTTGGATCCCACTTCTTGTCCGTGAATGTATCAAACTCAACCATCACGATTGAACAGTTGTTATGAGCTGAAACTGAGGTAGTCGTGGTATTGAACAGGCCTAGAAACCCCCCTGCAGAGTTGTGCGGGATTGGGAATCCCATGGGAGCAAGGAAGAACACGAGACCGCCGCTGGATAAGGTCAAGTTGGAGGCCCCGATCGTGAAGGAGAAATGGGTAGTAAAGTCTGAGACGGAGCTGGTGGATGAGTCCCATATACGAACTGGTTCAGCATATGTGGCTCGGCCCACCCGGAACCGATAATCCACTCGGTTGAGCTCAATTGCACCATTCTTTGCTGCAGCATCGCCCTCATAAACTATATTGGTCGCATTGGGATCAAACCAGGTCATGTTAAATGACAAAGAACAGGCTAATGATAGGAAAAACTGCAGAGCAATGAAAGTGAGTGAAGCTTTATCCGACATTGTACGCTGTTGAAGTGTGTCCTGAAATCGAAACAGCTAGATTGTCTTGGACTGAAAATTCCAGTGTTCGACAAAGAATTATACTGGGTTCCACTGGGATAGAATATAGACTATTTAAATCCTCTCGAGAGCTGACTTTGATAAGGTCCACGAAGTTTAATTTATTGCAGATCGTTAACGTCAGTTCTGCAAGTGTTTCTAGGTGAAGTTCGGCCAATCTTAAATGCATGTATATATCTTCCCCCCCTTAGAGACCGATAACTATCACTTGCTCCACATATCCAGAGATATACAGGAAACACGATCGAAGAAAAAGGCAAACATCATGGCTGCATGCATTGGTTCATCTGATTCTTAAAACCCGTGGAGCGACTTCGATCTAACCGCTTTTGCATCCAGGGATAAAAAGAAACACGTAAGAGCCTCGACAGTTCAACGCCTGAGGAACAATGAGTATTATTCTAAACTTGGAGATAATGGAAGCATCATAGACTAATGAATAATGTCTAAGGGAATACGGGCATCGGGGGAACGGATATTCCTTGCTTTCGCTTCCTGGGAGAATAAGAAACAGGAATGTATGTGGGAGAGTGCTCGCATGATGGGAGATAGATGTCTGAGCTCATATTTTAAATCGTTGACCTTTCTAAATTCGAACATTACACGCCGGATTCCAGTGGTTAAAGGAGGGGAAGGAAAAAAAAAAGAGTAGCTTGTCGGGTTCCAAGGGTGGTGCAGCTAGGGCTGCTCATGCTTGAACCTAACCGAATCTCACTAAACCGTTAAAGTGTTTCGGTTCAATTTGGACACTATATAATGAACCATAATCATTATATAGTCATGAAATCGAATTATTTTGAATCAATTTTATGGTTCGATTAACCGGTCCATACCTTTTTTTAAAATAATTTAAAATTAACAAATTTAATATAAATCGATCCAAAAGCAAATAAAAACCACATTAAAACACAATAAAATAAAAATATTAAAATCATGAAAAATTCAATTAAAAATAAATTACATATACAACATTAAGATTAATAGGTATATTTAGAACGAAATTTAGCATAAAATAATATAGAATATACTGTACATCAATAAAATAACCCACATCTAACTATGTTTTACTTTTTAAAAGAATATTTCTAATATATTTACAACATTAAATTTTTTTAAAAATATAATTCGACTATTCAAATTATTTAACCGAACCATTTGGATTTACTAATCAACCACACCGCTTCACCTTAAAAAACCACATTATATCAAAGCTGGTTTGTCCCGAACTAGTTTTCAGTTTAGCTCGGTCTAGTTCATGGTTTGATCCGGTTCCCAGTGTGCAACCCTTGGTGCAGCAACTTGCGGTACATTTGGGTCGGATGAGCTGTGATCCTCTTCCTTCTGCACGATCTCCTTTTATAATGGTCATGAACCCTGAATCCGTTGATAAGCTGTTCAGGATTTGCATCCATCAATTGCACACTTGAGTACTGGCTGATGTACTACTGCTCCATCTAAGCCACCTGGAGGTAAATTTATGCTATCGGTTCATAGAGTCATTCGAAGAAACTGAGGGGACACAGATTTACTCGTCAAACCTCACTGTAGATAGCCCCCTACTGGATTCACGGGCATAGCCGGTGTAGGGATTATCACCCATTTTCAAACTCGAAAAAAAAATATAAAATATCATATAAAGTTACACCGAATATATTTATTTATTTAATCCGATTTTCTTATTTTACTCCCTTAAATCCATTATTTTTACTGATTTTTTTTTATTTCATTTAATTTCACATATTAAAGAATTTTTATGGGTCAGTTGCAAGCTGATCCGCGCCCTCCATGCCGGATACGACCGTCGTGAATAATGGGACTCCGGGTGTCGGATATGGCTATTGTCAGAGCCAGCCCAAACTCAAAGGGCTGGACCACTGTGGCCCATTTCCCTAAGGCAGCCCGTCAAAGGCCCGAGCCCACCTCGTTTCTCCTCTTCCCTCTTCGCAGTCGTTATCTCGCCGTGACGCTGAACGTATAGGAGGTTCGTCGAGTTCGACGTCGGCCCCGGCCTGATGTGAAGGAACCTGGAAACCCTAGGACCTACCGGGGAGCTGACCATGCTCTGGAGCTCTCAAACGACCTGAGTAAGCTCCGAGACCAGACATGGGCCGACCAGAACCGTGCGTGCTATTCGCCCAGACATTCGTCCACCCACACCTCGACGAGTATGTCGACGAGGTGACTTTCCCTGGCCGCACTCACGCTGTTCCTTTCCTAACTATTTTTTTTCACCTGCTTTGTCATGGAAGCTCTAATGGCTATGGAATGGACTCACATATGAACTCTCTCGGTTCAATTTCAGCTGCTGTTCACTCTGCTGAGTTCAAGCAATCGTGATGTTTCACTCTTTGTTAATTATTTGGAATGGCATTTTGTTTCTATCTTCAGGTCTTGTTTGCTGAACCTGTGGTGGTTACTGCTTGTGAGTTCCTCGAGCAAAGTGCTCCGTCGGCGTGCCAATGCATAGCACTTGTTGGGTATGTTTCCCTTTTATAGTGGCTGTTCTATTGCATTGTGAAATTCTGAACTTTCTGTGGGATACTCGAATTATCATCAAGCAACAAGGTGCCTACGGTTTGACTTTGTTTGGCAATATAAGTTGGAAATAGATTTCATGCAGTCTTAAATAGTAGGGTGGTGTATCTTAAACCGCAAGGACTGAACTTTGATGTTTGTGCAGGGCTACTTCACCTCCTTCATTTGCTCTGGAAGTTTTTGTTCAGTGTGAGGGCGAGACAAGATTCAAGCGCCTCTGCCAGCCTTTTTTGTATTCTCATTCTTCTTCAAATGTGCTAGAAGTCGAGGTACCTGGTGATCGATACACTATCCATGTCTTCCTCCGTAGATCATCTTGTTGTTTGATCAATGAGTTGCCAGTCTTTAATCTCGATTTTAGTGATAAACTACCTATTTGAATAGCCATTGTTAAGCTGAAAAGTTTATTCTTTTCTTGATCTATCACAGTTCCAATCTAGGCAATTCATCTGATTTTATTGCTTGATCTGTCATTAATATTGGTTGCCAATATGCTGCCCAAATGAAAAATCTATGGGATTGTTCATATTGTTGAATGGATTTGAGGAAAAGAATGAACCTCTTTTACAATACCTGTTTTTCTTGTCTGATTTGGATTAAATATACGTTTTTGCTTGCTGGCATAGTTGCAACCACATGTCCATGTCAGTTGGTGTACTTAATGGGTCTTTATTCAGTTTTTCATAGGTTCCACTACTTTTGAGAAGGATTTTTGCCATTTGCATGATTATTGCATATCATGAAATCCACGAGGCTTCTTGGAATTCTTTGCATCACATTTGCTATGAGGGAGCATGTGAACTCATCAGTTGTTTATCAACTATGTTGATTTTGCATTTTCAATTTTTGTGTAGGCTGTGGTCACTAATCATCTGGTTCTAAGAGGCAGCTATCGCAGTCTAAGCCTAGTAGTTTATGGGAACACAGCAGAGGATCTTGGCCAGTTCAATATAGAATTTGATGATAGCTCTTTGACAGATATTGTTAGCTCAGTTGAGGGGAATCTTGAGGATCTACCTTTGCCCCTTAATTGTGCTAAGTTCAAAAATGAAGAATTAGTATGCTCTCTGCAAGCATTGCTTCAACCTGTTAGTGTTTTGGACATATCTGCGGAAGTTAAACAGCTTCTGCAATTAGTGTTGAAGATATTAGAGGTTCAGGAACCTGGGGATGCTGTACATAAGGTTGTGGATGCTGTAGTTTCAGCTGCTTCTGCTTATATCACAAAGGGCTTACCCAGTAGAGCAATCGATCAGAAACCTGTTAGCTGGGGCAGATCCAAGGACAGCAAGGAGCTGCAGATCGCTATCAGTGAGTCCAAAACAGAACTTGTTGAGCTTTGTAAAGTTCTGCAGCATGAATCAGGAGATATGTTGGTTGAGTTATCGACTGAATGCTCTTTACTTGAGCATGATAATAATCCAGTTACTTCAAAGCTTTTGGTAGATATGTTTCACCAATATTTCCATTTTGAAAGCAATGCCTCTAATGTTCGACATCCCCTGCTCTCAAAGGTGAGTAATTCTGGGCAGTTTTGTAAGTCTTGCATCTCGGTTTTCTCCTCTATTATGTATATTCTGTTTATGAAATTGGCCAAATGGGATCTAATTTGATGCCTTTGTTATGATTATCAGAGCAAGAATGCCATCTTGTGGTTGAGTGTGGCTATTTTGCTGTGCTCTGCTAGAGAAAGCTGCTTTCACTTTGTCAATGGCGGTGGAATGGAACAACTTACACAAGTAGTCTGTAATGACCTGCAGAATTCAGCTGCTGTTGTATTGCTTCTTTTAGGAGTAATGGAGCAGGCAACTGGTCATTCAATTGGGTGTGAGGGCCTTTTGGGTTGGTGGCCTCGTGAAGATGAAAATATCCCAATGGGTACCAGTAAAGGTTATAATCAGCTGTTGAAGAAGTTGTTGCAAAAACCACGCCATGATGTGGCTTCTGTTGCAATCTATGTTCTCCGTCGTTTGAGAACATATGAAGTTGCATCTAAATATGAGGTATGGTTTTACTGCTGTTGAAGGTGTGCCTGATATCTTATGCAGGTTTGTCTGACACATGTTTCCCTCTATCTTTGTGCCAGTATGCAGTTCTATCTGTTTTAAGAGGTCTCTCTGTTGATGGTTTAGTTACCAGCTCTTCAGAGGATATGCTTGCTAGTGCCAAGTCTCAACTCAAAAATCTTCGGGTAAGTCCTAATATTTTATGGCATTGGTAACTAACAGCCACAAAAGTTCTCGTCTCAGGCTCAATAGAAGTGGAGTTACATGTAATATTGGTTTCTAGTGTTGTCTTGCTTCTGGGTTTTGTATATGGTATTATAAGTTGTTTCGTCATTTTGTTTTTCTGGGCAGAAATTGGTGAACTCACATGGTCCAATTAAAGATCCTTCTCAAGTTGCTGAGGCAAGGAGATCACTTATACTTGGTCAAAACGAAGGATCATTGTCATATAAAGTGACCAGCAGCTTGCTCACTTCATCAAGTTCTTGTCTTTCCAATTGGGATCTCGACCCACATTTGCTGGCCCTTCTCAAGGTAAATTATCTCTCTCATCATTTATTTTTCTAAAGGATGTGGAATAACCATCTTTCTTCAAAAGTATGCACATTAGCATAAGAGAGGGAGGCGTGAGCTGTGAAGGCAATGTAAAGAAACGTTGGTGAATCACTGTTCCTTTGGCTTCTAACGATGTGCTAGGCCAGGAAATGGTTGGGAATAGAGTAGCTATTCCTTCTCTGCATGTCAAACCTTGATTGCAAAATATTTATTATTGACTTTATGAGTATCATGGGTTACTGGTAAAAGTTCTTGATTGATATGCATGTATAACAAGTGACAGGCTGATAGGATTGTCTGTGATACTTTACAAAGAAAAGAAAATTTTTTAGGGCGGGAAAGCCATATTCTTGGCCCTCTATTTCTGGTGATTACTGATGGTGGAAAGTTCAGAATTAAGGAGTAAAATGGTTGGATGCATGAAGGAGTTTCTTTTCTTTTTTTTTAAAGTGTTGAATGAAGAACCTCATCAATCATGCACAAAATAGATGTCAAATGTCATATGCAAAATGGTTGGTACTGTACAGAAATTCATGAACATGATATAAAATTGATTGCGTTCATGCATCCGCTCTTGCTTTCAATATGATGTTTGGTAACTTAATGCATGTGTATATATTGTCAGTGAGGGCCATAAGGCAATCCGACCTTTGACTGAAGAATGATGAAATTTCTTTTCTTTCTTATTTTTTGTTGTCGCTCTGATATCATCATATCAGCTGTGCTGTATGATGTTAAAAAGTACTGTGGTTATGAACAGCAGCCTTCTGCTGAATGTGGCACAAAGATTTTTTTAATTGGATATGTGGGGATTAAAGGGGCCTTGGTTGTTGGGCTCTTTCTCCTCCTGTTGGACTTGAGATGAATTGTTGTTACCCTGCTAATATTGATGTTGGTTAATGGTTAGGAGAGGGGATTTTTGCCGCTGTCTGTTGCATTGTTGTCATCTTCAATGTTACGTTCAGCAGAGGGACATATAAAGTACTTGTACATGGAGATAACATTATCTATTGGGGCGATAATTTTTTCACTGCTCCTTTCTCATTCAGGTATAGTATCTCATGCATCTAAGAGATATATATATATATACATATATTTATTTATTTATGTAAATGCGGGGATTCTTTGGATTTACATTCTGTAATACTTTGCAGGTTTACTTTTTCTTGCACATCAGGCTGAACTTTCTGCCTTGTTAATTCAGGCCCTTAAGGGTTCTGATTCGAAGGAGAATGATGAATGCCTTCCTCTTCGATATGCTTCCAACTTAATATCCAAAGGTTTCTTTTGTGGGCCACGTGAAGTTGGAATGGTTTTTGAAATGCATTTGAGAGTGGTCAGTTCTAATTCTTTCTGGGCATGTCGGCCATTTTATTTATTTTCTTTCCCCGCTATTTTCTTGTGTGCCCTCATGGCTAAGTATGATGGTTTACATTTTTGTACAGATTAATGCAATTGATCATTTGCTCACATCTGCACCACACTCTGAAGAGTTTTTGTGGGTGCTATGGGAACTTTCTGCCTTTTCTAGGTGAAAACGTGGATGTTTTTATCTGTTTGTTCTGAGCTTATGAAACTCAAGCATGACTAAAATTTGGCTCATGATTTCAGATCTGATTATGGTCGTCAGGCCTTACTTGTTATTGGACATTTTCCAGAGGTAAGGCCGATTGGTGGGAAATGTCTTTTTTGACTGATGGCATATTGTGTACTTATTTATTTGTTTACTGTAGTACATGCAAATTTCGTTTTTCTGCTGAGAAATTACTTGGAATGCAACATACTATGTATTTTTAACAGCTTAAGTGAGGTAGCATTCCTAAATTGCAATTATTACTCATATACATTTACTGTTTTTTTTTCAGCCAAACTCATACATTTACTAAATTGAAATAGTGATATATTATCTTTTATTGTAATTCTCTTTGTTCAATCAGTTTAGACCTGACCTTCCATTGCCTTTTAGGCTATTTTAGCATTGATTGAAGCATTACGTTGTGTCAAGGAACCCGAGCCCGATTCAAAGACCACAGGTACTTAATATACAGAATGACTAAGCACTGCAAAATAACATGTCATGTTTAGAACTATTCAAAGACACGTTGTGTTTAGTTAGTCCATTAAATCTGGGTAAATATTGTGTTTTCAGGAGCTTCACCTTTGGATGTTGCAATCTTTCACTCAGCAGCAGAGATTTTTGAGATCATTGTTACAGATTCTGTTGCATCTTCTTTAGGTCATAATTGATTTCTCCATAATCGTTATTTCTCTTTTTTATATATTTTTTTCTGCACAAAAGATTTGCACCATTTTGGTGCTTTCATAGCCCATAATGAGATCCTATGTACAGAAAATATCTGAAATATATCTTCTTTAGGTTCTTGGATTGGATATGCAGTTGACTTGCACAGGGCTCTGCATTCCTCGTCACCAGGGTCCAATAGAAAAGATGCTCCTACTCGGCTTTTGGAATGGATTGATGCTGGGGTAGTTTATCACAAAAATGGGGCCATTGGTCTGTTACGCTATGCTGCGGTATTAGCTTCAGGTGGAGATGCTCATTTGACTTCGACTAGTGTTTTAGTCTCAGATCTAATGGATGTTGAGAATGATATTGGAGATCCTTCTGGAGGGTCTGACCTTAATGTTATGGAGAATCTCGGGAAAATAATCTCAGAGAAGACATTTGAAGGAGTAGTACTCCGTGACAGTGCTGTGGCACAGCTTACAACAGCAATTAGGATTCTGGCCTTCATATCTGAGAATACTGTATGAGCTTGCCTAATGTCTAATGCATACAATACATTTCTTCTATTTATATTTCATCAGGCTCAATATATACCTTTTGGTTTAGATTGTTGCTGCAGAGCTGTATGATCAAGGTGCCATGACAGTTTTGTACTCAGTTCTAGTGAACTGTACATTCATGCTTGAGAGGTCCTCAAACAGCTATGGTGAGTTACACTTTTAATACCCTGCAACAAATCATGGCTTAATATGGTTAATTTCTAGAGGGAATGCTTGAGGTTTATTTGGCTTCCATGTGCCTACTAGACATGAAAAGCATCATATGATACCTACCCATTATCAATGTAGTAGCACAAGCCTGTTGCCCAAATGAACTATATGCATAAGTAGCAGTGAAGATTTATTCCTTGAATTGGTTTGTCAATATGATCTTTTTGCTTCATTGATAAGGTATCAAGAATGATGTACAAGGTATGATTCATATGAGATGTAAAAGGAAATGTGTAACGAATGAAGATCTTGCACATCATAATAATTTTATCTTTTATTACTTTTAATCCCTAATCCGATCCCGATCTGATGATTTTCCTTATTACTTCTTTGCAACTCTTTGGACAGATTACCTTGTTGACGATGGAACTGAGTGCAATTCTACATCAGATTTACTGTTGGAACGAAACCGTGAGCAGAGTTTGGTGGATCTTTTAGTTCCTTCATTGTTATTGCTGATGACCCTGCTGCGCAAATTACAGGTGCATTAGTGTTTAACTTCTGCTGCACTACTTGATTCCTGTCTTGGAATGATTCTTGTTGAGATACTGAATGTCTGTCTTCATCCACGTTTGCATCAGATTCCATGAATAAAATCTCATTATGATCCTTCAATATTAGTTTTTTTTTTCCTGGTGCATTCAGTATATAAATTTCATTAATGGTGCACCAAGAAGGTGCATAAAGTCATATACAAAAAAGAGGCCGGAGATATATAAAAGCATGAGCGCATACATAAATCACTCATGATTACTCAACAACGAGAGCCCTCTATACACTTGATTATTCCAAAAGTGTGCATCCCCCTACATGCATGATCCTTTAGTAATAGTTGTATGATGAAGGCAACTGTGTTACAAACCAATTGATGCTGGAGAATTCTGCTTTTGCTTGAAAGCATTGACTTGTAAGAGATTGCAGACGTTCTGCTTTTATTATGTATATTTTGAAACATAATATGCTAATCTTTCTGCTATACTGAGATCCGTTTCTGTTATAGGAAGTGAATGAGCAGCACAGAAATACAAAATTAATGAATGCCCTGCTGAGGTTGCATCGTGAAGTGAGGTATGTTGGAAATTTGACGCAATGGTCATCATTCTTGTGATGATTATCTATTGAGTGTGTATTTTGATTTCAGCCCCAAGTTAGCAGCCTGCGCTGCAGATTTATCCTCTCCATATCCCGATTCTGCCCTAGGATTTGAAGCTGTATGCCATCTGATTGTGTCAGCACTAGCTTATTGGCCTGTTTTTGGGTGGACTCCTGGCCTCTTCCACTCCCTTTTAACAAATGTTGAAGTAACTTCTCTGATGGCCATGGGCCCCAAGGAGACCTGCAGTTTGCTCTGTCTTCTGGTAAGCATTTTTTCTTCTTATCCTTTTAATTTACTCTTTCCTTTCCTTTTTTGGTTAGTTATGGTCATAGGTGTCTCCAGTCTTGAAAGCTGCTTAAATGGCAATCAACTGCTGCATCTTTTGCTATAGCTTTTGTCCATTTTTGTATTTTTCCATATACCAAGATGCCTTTTCATCTAACATGTCATTCTCATGTTGCTGCATAGACCCCTTTGACATGCAATTACTGATTATTTGTTTCTTGGATCCATTTTGCACCACAAGAATGATTTGTTTCCAGAAGAAGGTGTATGGCTTTGGAACAATGGCATGCCTTTATTGAGTACACTCAGAACTTTGGCTGTTGGGACAATGTTGGGACCTCAAAAGGAGAGAGAGGTTAGCTGGTATCTTAAGCCGGAACATCGCGAGAAGGTGCTTTCACAATTGACACCACAGCTTGGCAAGATTGCAGAAATGATCCAGCATTATGTTATTTCTGTATGTATATTGTTCTCGCATTTATGTTGATATCTTCTCTTTTAATCTAGTATTTTGGAGGGTTGGATTTAGTTAATACTTAAATGCTTCCCTTTTACTTAGTCCTTTTTTGATTGTGCAACTTGCAACAGGCCCTGATCGTGATTCAAGACATGCTAAGAGTGTTTATTATTCGTATTGCATGTCAAAAAGTTGAAGATGCTTCTATATTGCTTCGCCCGATATTTTCATGGATTGGTGAAAATATCTTGAACACATCCTTTCCATCTGAACTAGATGCTTACAAGGTGAAAATGCTTGTGCAATCTCCATCTATAGTTTTGGGCCCAATCACATTTTTGTTGTTTGGTTTCTCAGGCTGCATCATTCACTTACAGTTTCTTTCACTTTCCCCTTCTTCCAGATTTACAGATATCTTGATTTTCTCTACAGCTTGTTAGAGCATCCACAAGCTAAGGTTACTCTCTTCTCTTCTTTTTCTTCAGCAATAACTTTCTTCCTCCACTTTCCTAGTCTCTGCTGGTTTGAATGGTTATGTACTTGTTTTTCATCAGGCTCTCTTGTTAAAGGAGGGGATTGTTCAGATTCTAAAGAAAGTTATGGAAAAATGTTTGGATTCCCTTGACTCAGAAACTAAAGAGTATCCTGAGAACAGTACTTTAGCTGATCGTGGTTTTCCCATGTTTAGTTGGTGCCTTCCTGCATTAAAGTCTGTATCACTGCTCTGTAATTCTAGAAAACCTTTGGAACTGTCTGAGAGACCTGATCTGTAAGTTCACTGCCTTTATCTAAGATAATATCTTCTTTTCTTGCACTAGAAATTCAAGCTCACCTGTTTGAGCTTGCTGTTGATTAGGCAAAATCTTGATCTGAGTGGTGGAGATTGTGCATTGATTTTGCCCTTCCTTCTCAGGTTTTTCCAGGTAACTGCTTATTCCTCTAGCAAATAAGAAAAAACTTCCTTCAATTTGTTCTTGTTTGGTTTGGAGTAACTGTTCGCCTTTGCTATTTAATAGATCTTTATCATTGGCAAAATTACTACTGCATGACAATGATGTTCACTAACCTAGTATGGAATTTTTTGTTTGTAACCACATATGATAATGTAAATTGTTGTATTGCTGATACGGAGAACTATTGTGTCTTCTCAGACCCTACCAATTGGAAAAGAATTGATTGCTTGTGTGGGAGCTTTCAAAGAATTTATTTCTTGCACAGAAGGTTGCAATGCTTTCCTTGATGCTTTCTCTCGCATCCACTCTGATGAGGAGGTGCATGAACAGAATAGAGTTTACGAAAGTAATCCGACTTATGACCCCATGGATTCTCGGTGGACAAGTTCTCCCCCCTTGTTGTGTTGCTGGAAGAAACTGTGTGATTCAATCATTTCAAATAATGATCTGTCTACATCTTCTGCGGAAGCCATTAATATATTATCTGCAGGCTGTATATCCTTATGTAGAGACGGGAAAAGGTGTGTTTATGCACTTTTTAGCCTCTTGAATTGAATTGGTATGATATAGATGTAACATCACTTTGTGATGTACAAATCCTTGGAAGCAGTTGTTTTCAGATTTTTAACCTCCAAATCTTGTGGTCAAGAATAGGAACTGTGCTAAGTGCTTGTCTTTCATTTACTGATATCTTTAGCTAGCTTTCCAATTTCTACCTTTTCCTTTGCAACCAGTCATTTAACTTGCTTTCTTGAAGAGCAGTTTGGACATGAGAGGGGTTGCCATAGTGAAACATCTCTTTGGTCTCTCAAGTGATGTGTATGTGGTGGCTGGTTCTCTTGAGGAAAACATGAATTACATAAAGGGTGTTACTGCTTTTTTGAATTCCAAGGTAAAATGAAAGAGAAATTTAACGTTGCCTGTTTATTACACGGCATTTTATTGAGTGGCTGACATTTTATGTGGAATATAGGTTGCTGAGTCATCCAAGTCACTGCTTTTACTTCTGCAGAACCCCTTTAGCCCTATTGATACAGCTAATGTTTTCCCTAGAGAAGCTCTTAATCTGCCATCGCATGACATTTCCACTTCAAGGAGGTACCTGAGGCTAGATAATTCTCACAAGTCTGAGGATATCCTTCAGATGGAAGAACTTTTAGACAAGTTCCTGTGGGAGTGTCCAGAAATCTTGCCTGATAAGGGAGGAGCACTTCCTGCAAAAAGGAAGCTGGCATCAGTGGAAGGCCCAGGAAGGCGTGCTCGAGGAGAAAATCCTCCTGCTGATGTATCAGCCACAGGTTCATTCTCTCGTGTATCTGGTCCACCTTCTGCACCATCTGGTCCAACCCGCAGGGACACATTTCGGCTGCGAAAACCAAACACAAGCAGGCCACCCTCTATGCATGTGGACGACTATGTGGCAAGAGAGAGGAATGTCGACAGTGGCACTGATGCAATTGCAATTCCTCGGGCTGGATCTTCAAGTGGCAGGCCTCCCTCCATCCATGTGGATGAGTTCATGGCTCGTCAGAGGGAGCGTCAGAACTCTAATACGACGACAGTTGTGGGGGAGGTATCTACCCAACTGAAGGCTTCAAATCCATCTCTAGCTCCAAATGGTGAAGCAGAGGCAGAGAGGGTAAGCAAGAAAGAGCTGAAGGCCACCACCGATCAAGATGACGACATCAATATTGTCTTTGATGGTGAAGATTCTGAACCTGATGATAAATCCTTATTTCCTCAGTTGGATGAGAACTTGCATCAGTCTTCCCCAGTAATTGTCGAGCAGAATTCTCCTCCCCGTTCTATTGTTGAAGAGACTGAGAGTGATATTCAGGAGAGCGGGCAATTCTCTCGTATGGGAACACCAGTTGGTTCCAATGCTGATGAGAACAATGCTCAAAGTGAGTTTTCGTCAAGGATGTCAACTGTTTCCCGAGTGGTGGAAATGCGGTTGACCCGAGAACTGAGTGTTACTTCAGAGAAGAAATTTGATCAACCCAGTGACCAGAGGGATGTGATGGCAGCAAACAGCTCAGGATTTTCTGCGATGTATCATCCATCATCAGGACCAGGACGAAATGATTCAAGGATGAGCCCACAGACACCATTTGTGAAACAGAGCCCACAACGTTTAGGGAATAATTTACAAATTGGTGTGGGACAAGGGCCAGTATATGATCAGAAATACTTGCAGGGTCAACCACCTTTACCTCCTATGCCTCCACCAATATTGATGCCTCAGTCATCTGATTCAGTTCCTACTCAATCTAACCCAGTAATAGATGGGCAGTCCTCTGTTCCTTCTCCATTTCAGGTAAAAAATGCAATGCCCTTTTGTATTGTTTTGGTCGCAAGAGAATGGTTCAGTTTTTTTTTCCCCATAAAATTGGTGTTCAAATTCCTTTGCTTGTCTCGATCAGAAATAAGACTGATTTATTCTTGAAATGGACCCTTTTTCTTGTGGACATGATCGGTTCTGAATCCATTTTATTTTTGGCAGGTTCCATCAGATTATGTATCTGTTAGACCTCTTCCACCACTTCCTCCTACACCACCCCCGTTTTTGTCTAGTCCCTATAACTTAAAACCTTCGAACCTGCAACCTTCTGGGTATGGTCAGACTAGCACTGGAACTGAGTTCACCCAATCCTCTGGTATCCCAATTCCGCATTCCGGAGCAGGAACGAGAATTCCTTCCTATCCTCCATCTCAATTAATGACACCTGTGGGCTTTAACCGCCCAGCCTCTGCCCCAATGAATTTCTATGGGAGTTCACAAATGGAAAACCCAACTATTCAGCCAATGCATTCTCTTCCTCAGCTGCAGCCTCTACAGCCACCACTTCTTCCTCCACAGCCGCCGCCACATCATCTGAGGCCTCTGACTCAGTCTTCTTCGCAGCAATCGGACCAGGGGTTGCCCATGCAGAGCTTGTTGCCCTTGCAGGCACATCCCTTGCAACAGCAACAGCCTCAAATCCAAGCAATTGGCAATGCCTTTTATCAGTCCCAGCCACCCGAGTCTTCTCACCCTCAGTTGCATCAGCAAGGGCATGTTTTGCCTAAGCAGGGGGACGGTGGATCAAATCAGCAGAAAGACTCTGGAGTATCACTGTCTGATTACTTCAAGTCTCCAGATGATATCCAGGTATTGGTGCCAAGACGCCGTTAGAGAATTGCTTAATACCCTTTGTTCTTCGAACCAGCATAACTATGGATTCATGGGTTATTGATTTCAGGAAGGACTCAATAGTGAAAGTTATAAAAAAAAAAATTTGAGTAACTGATTGACTATAAAATTTCGATAAAGTTTTGTGGGAATAGAAAAAGATTATCTGGCAGGTTAAAATTGCTGAAAAAATTTATGTGGGTTTCTGAGACCCAGACCCAGAATTGTCCGGCTGGTTCCACCCTATGAAAGAATTGTGTTATTTTCTGGTTGTCTTTTAAGAGCTAGTAAAACTTGCATGTGTTTGATATTACGGTCCCTGTTGTTGTCATATGGCAGGCTTTGTTGAGTGACAGGGAGAAGCTTTGCCAGCTCTTGGAGCAGCACCCAAAGCTCATGCAGATGCTTCAGGTTAATCTTCCTCCTGAGCAAGTTTCACTTATGATTGCTGAATTCTCAAATCATATGATGTATAGCAATTGTTTGAGGGACTAGATAATCCGGAGGAAGTTTTTTCTCCCATCCTCTCTGCTGAACCTTGTTTCATGGTTGTCATTTTGATGGTGGAACTTCATCCCACTTCAATCCCGTGCACAATTTTCACTTTCCTTCTACAATTGGTTCAACAGGAAAGGTTGGGGCAGCTGTAGGCTTGAAGCTCTTTGCTCTATTCAGTCAACATTCCAACCTTCAACATGTGTAAGCCCGGTGGCATACATATATGCTCGTGAACCTACCACGGGACGGTAGCTTTGACTCTTGAAAAGCCTGTGTTGCATGCCCCGGAACCTCTTGTTATGTACCATCATTGTCCATGTACCTTGTACATACATGTAAAATTTTGTCTTATTACTTTCGTGGCCCCATATTAATGTTATACGCAGACTGCACGTTTCGCTTTCTCAATACATCCAAGCCCAAACCCAAACCCAACGATAATAATTATAATTTGCTGAGTCTTGGAGTATCATGGGATGCTGCTCGCAGCGGAATTTGCTGAACATATTTTCTACGTATCGTTCGTTCGTTCGTTTTCTTTACTGTATCGTAATTTCTGTACACACATGAATTGGAAAGAATAGTGCCCAACACTACGAACCCTAATAGAGAGATCGCCTAGAGCCTATGTAGTAGAAGGTTTTCCCTCTTTCGTTCCTTCCCTCAAGATGGACACGAGGAAAGCAGACTCCAAGGCACGCAAGGAGAGTTCCTCCACGACCGAGCATTCATCCTCAGCATCTCTGCCGCCTTCTCCTTCGCTTTGCCGCTGCACTCCACCTGAAGAACAAGGCATAGTTTAGTCACGGCCCTGACCTGCAGCATCTCCTCTAGGACCCTAGGAGTCCCCGAGAACCTCGAGACCGACAGCAGGATCCTGACAGCCATCTCGGTCGCCACCTGGGAGACCCGGAGTATTTTCTTCGACACCACCGCGATCCCGGCAGGATGGCCCAGAAGCTCGGCCCTCCCATCTGCGCTCTTGCACAAGATGTCCATCACCACAAGCGCCATCTCGCAGATCCTGATGTCATTTGACGAATTGTTGTGCTCCAGGAGAAGCTCTACAAGGACCGGGACTGCTCCAGCCTCCACCACCGTGATCCGATTCCGACTAAGCGGGCTTAGATGGACGAGCAGCTTCAGTGCGGCCTTCGTCGCCCCCGGAGAGATTCGGTCGCGCAGCACTCGCACAACCTCAGCGAAGAGCTGGTTTGTGCTCACTTGGCCGGTGATTTTGGCCGGTTCTGATGCCTCGAGCATTTTGTTCAGGAGCATCACTGCATAGGCGCGAGAGTCAAAGGTCACGGTCTGCATCACTCTTGTCAGTGACCGGGCAAACTCGATGTCGACGAGGTTCCTGAGCTTCGCGTCGGAGATGTGGAGGCTGTAAATTATGCTCAGGGCCTCGTCGGTCAACGGCGCCACTGCCCCATTATTGGACGATGCTGCCTCACGAATGATCGAGGCCAGAAACTCGATGGTACCGGCCGCTTCAAGGCACCGTTTGTTTGCATTGCTGTGGGAAGCGATCGACTTGAGCCTCCTGAGAGAGTCGAGCTTCTTCTGGGGAGACTTGGAAGCTTCCTGGATGAGCTTGGCGACCTGAGCCCTTCCGACGGGGGCCTTCGGGGTCGGGATCCTCTGGACGCCTCGGGAGGCGTTGATCACGCACCAAGACTGGATCAGCCTCCGGAGGGTGTGGTTCGGGGTCAGCTCGCAGTCGGGCGGAACCGGCTGCCTGGTGACGGGGCAGGTGCGGCCCCCGGAGGAGGATGAGAACAGCCATCGCTCGATGCTCTCCCGGTCGTAGGTGATCCCGGTGGGGATGGTGATGGGGTCCTTCATGATCTCGAGGGAGATCGGGCAAAGGAAGTAGGAGGGAACTTCGATTTCGTCCATAACAGCTCGGAAGATAAATCGAAAAGCCGGAGAACAACTCTAATGCAATAACACACTTGGGTTGAAGGGTATATAGAGAGGGAGTGGAGACCCGAGAATCCGAACTGAAGAAATTTGGATAAGCGGAGAATAAGGTTTGAGACCCTTTTTATATATATGTTGAAGCCGAGAAAGTCAAATCGAAACACGGAAATATTTATTCTCTTAAAAAAAAAAAAAAGAAAAGGCAAAACACGGAAATAGCCCACAAACATGGGCGACAACTTTTCAACGTTATTTAACAGATGTTTTTTTAAAATTATATATACCATCATAATTTTTTTTCAATTTAAAAAAAAATCAAACTGAGATATAATTTAAATTTTGTTATCGACGTCGAGGCAAATTGCATGTAGATGGTCCATGGAGACGACGGACATTCAATTTACCTTTGACTCTCTCTCTCTCTCTCTCTCTCTCTGTCTCTCTGTCATTCATTGATTCAAAGCCTCGTGCTTTTCTTCTTCGCGTTCTTTGCTGACATTCATTCCGTGGGAGGAAGCTGCCGACAGCTCAGTTGGACACAGTACTATGAGTCATACATATACATTTATATATATATATATATATCCTTCCTCAGCTTCCCTTGTGTGTCCCATTAGCCCTTCTCGACGCTTCACCCTCGATTCAACTTTTTAACGCCTAAAATATTTACCAGACATTTACTACATATCAAGTTATAATAGTCCATGGTATCGAGACCAATCGAAAGCTGATACTTTTTAGTGTTCATTCTGATCAATAATACCTCCGTGCTCGTGAGTGTGATTGGATGGAGGTGAAGGAGATGACGGTGGGGGGGGGGGGGGTGTTGAGGATGAAGTGATCTTTGATGCAATTAGCCGACGTCGCCGTTGGGGATAATATCACGTGCTCACGAGATGGTAATTAGGAAAGTGCACGTGCTAATAACACCCACGGCTCTACGGTTATTAGAGATAATATTTACTATATATTAGGAAATTAAGTATTTTAGAATAAAATAATATATATTATTTATATTAGTTGATATATTATAATTAAATAATATTTAATTTGAATAAATTTAGATATATTAAATATATTAATTTTTTAATTAGTTAATTTTTTTAACATGTAAACATATAAGTTATCATATACATTTTTTAAATTTAAATATTATAATAATAATACTACCGCCAAATATTCATATTATTTTCTTACTCTCCCCCTCTCACACCGTCTTGGTCTTCCCCTCTCTCCGTTGACCCGCGGTGCCACGTGCTTATAATAGTCCAGTGGAGACCATCACGCGGTCAAAAGAACAGCCGCCGTAAAAAAAAAAACGGGGGCGACGACCGCAGAGCTGTCACCAATCAGGCAGTCAACATCTCCCATGGCGATAGCACCTTCGTCACCCAACGGAACCACTGGCCCACCACCCCCCGGGTCGTATTTAGACGTGTTGTGACCGCGTAGAAGCCCAACCCCAGAGGGCCCATCTTAAACTAAACGGCCCACTGGATCAGCCCATTCTGACGATTAGTAGGGCCATCAGCCCATACGTTTCTCAAGAGGCCCATCACTTTAGCCCATATGGACCAGACTCGAACTGACGGCCTTCTAAGAGGCTCAACGCAGTTAGTTAATTGAGGTCACCATTCATCGCCTCATCACAAGGATTATACGGCATTTCTTCTTTGCTGATGTTGGGGCATGATAGTTTTAGCTTATGATTCATGTAGATCGAACGCTTGATCACAGGTGGTCATGATACGACATCTTTCGAGGATGATGATTCAGGCTGGAACTATCCAGCTGAGCTAACCGCTTAATGGCTGCATTCTCTGCCTTGGAATCTCCACTGTCCTTTTCTTTAGTCTGTTTGAAATGGTTGCGTGTGGATAATATCCACATCAAGATTCAAAAGAATCCATTGATTACATGGTCTTGTTGGTGATAAGCCGTAAAAGCAAACAGAACCATGAAATCCGAGACGAGGGTCCGCTATTTTCGGAGTCCCTGGGGGCAGATTGATTCTCTCTGACTGACTGAAAATTTATGACCGTGTCATCAAATTCCCTCCAATTGGATACTGAGCGAGTCCCGTGCTAAAGGGATTGGCACCTTCATCCAATGGTAAGTGGAGCTCTTATTATCAAGAGCAAGAGCACCTGGTTTTGCTTTACAGTAGTTTAACAAGCTTCAAAGTCGTGAATCAGTGAGATGGGAATATAATCGAAAATTTCTTTTATAGTTAATAATGAAAATTTTGAAGGAATACTTTGCCTTAGATAAAGAAGGATAAGGCCAAGTGGAAGACATCTTCATGTCAAGTAGTCCTTTGTCCTGATAGTAACAAGTCAAAAAGGCAACAGTGGTCTTGCTTCTAAAGCAAAACTTTCAATGGAATTTGTTGCCCCTTTTCATTTTCTTCTAATGAAAATGCAACTTTTTGTTTCTCCCTTTTTTTTTTAAGAGGAAAATGAAAAATCTCCCTCCTTACTTTACCTTAAGTAATTCCCTGTTTTTCTTTCTTTCTTCTGTCAAAGTTTTCTTTCCCCTTTCCCTTCACCACTTTTCTTGAGCAGTTCAGGTAAAAGCCTTGCTGAAGAAAAGTAGGCCTTTTCCTCCTGTCTTCGGCTTACAGCCACTGCTTAAAGTGCATTCTTGCTGCAGATGGGACGGAATACGCAATCTTTACCCAGTTCAAGTCACCGATGAGCTCAGATTTCCTCGATATGGGCACCACAATGACTTTTATTGCAGAGAGTATGGGATAAAACAGGTTTTTGACAGTAGCAATATTTATATTCATACATATATACTTCACACTAACTGTGATGGTACATCAATACAACTACCGATCATCCGACCTTACAAAAATATTATACAATCCCCAAGCATTATCTCTGAAATCCTAGAATTTCTAAACAAAACATCCAAAATATGTTCTATGGGAAGTATAAGGGTCCTATACTAAGCAAATGTAATTCCCTTTTCTTTACACTACCATGCCACTTTACTCTATTCCCCAACAATGGAAGGGGACAAAAATAGCAACTTCATGTTTTTTTTTTTCCTAATGTTTCCCCACCTTTCCTGTGATTGAATGTGAGAGGAATCAGGCCACAAAGTCGGGCAACAGTTGAGCCGAGAACCTCTTTCGGTTCTGGATGTTGATGCTCTCATAAGCTGTGGAAGAGTGGGGAGGAGGAGTAATCGGGTTACTGATGACACCAAACTCATTTCCTTCCCCAACTTCTACGCGTCTTCCCAAGTGAATGTTTTGGTTCGGCAGGAACGACTGGTGGTGGTCAATTGACACTGAGAGGTTCTCGGTGTGTGGAAGCCCCAGAGTGAGGGAGACAGCATTCCCAGGAAATGTTGGACTCGGAACGAATTGATCCGCTCCAAATCGTCCAATTTCCCCAATCGGATATTGTCCAAATCCTCCAATGAAGTTCGTGGGTCCGCCCATTATCGAGTAGCCATCTCGGCCTTGTGCCCTCTCATCCCCAAACTTCATTGTCAGTTGATCTTCAAGGGATGGGACATTATTCGATGAATGCAACATCTCGGTGCACCTAGGCTTCTTTGGACTGACCTGTGTGATCCCCTCTAGCTCTGATGACCTGATGAGAGTGAACCCAGGTGGGGCGCCAGGGCTTTCTTTGATGGAAGATGTGGACATTGCCGAGATTGCAGGTGCATCCTGGGTCATAGGATTGGCTCCCTTCGACTTGAAGCCCTTGCTCAAAATATTTTCACTAGGAGGGCCCTTGTCTTGTAGAGAGGAGGATTTTGAAGCCGAGTCCTCATTGGGATCGATACTCTTGCTTCTAGTTTTCTCATCCACCCCATTCTGTTCATGTTCCTTCATCTCCTCCTTGTACATGTCCTCCACCATTGGCTTCCAGAGCCGGACTCGAGCATTTATGAACCAGTTAGAGACCTGCATGTAGAGTTGGAGATATTCAACTTTCAAAGTCAAGAATATACCACAACTCCAATATAACCATCTTGAAGAACCATTCGAGATAGGGCATCTAGGAACACCATTTACTACTCGCCAATACCTAATGGTATTTAGTCAGGCTCTTAACACGTGAAAAAGTTGGCGGCAGCCAGTAATTTCTCAGATGACATTTGGTTACTACGGTACCTGACTCCTTGTAAGTCCTGTCTGTTTGGCAAGCATGTGCTTGTCGGAGTCCTTGGGATACCTGTGTTAACATTAGAAGAAGAAGAAGAAGAAGAAGAAGAAGAAGAAGAAGAAGAAGAGTTCATTAGCTTCACTCAACAAATTAAGAAGCTAATCAATTCGAACAGTTAAATAGTTCATCAACCAGGTTGGTTCTTACGGGTGGAGGAAGTGTTCGAAGAGCCATGCACGGAGGATTGAGACAGCGCGCTCAGGCAAACCTCTCTGGGGTCTCCAGGCATTGTGCTGGATCATTCCCAACTGCTGGAGGGCCCGCTGCTGCCGGATCTGGTGGTCCACGAACTTGAGCCTTGATCCTTCAATCTTACATCCTGGGCTTTCCTCCTCTCCCAGGCTCTTGTTTGCTGCCTTGATTTGGCCTGTTATGGCGTCCTTCAGGCACCGGAACTGCTTTGAGATCGTCTTGAGGGCAAGAGCTGTGTAGGTCTTGGCTGACCTGGTTCCTGCAGCCTGCTCGAATGAGGAGATCACTATCTGCATCTGGAGGTGGTACTGTCTATATCTTTGTTCCACCTACCAAAGGAAAACGGAGGTGATGAAACATTAGCTGTTCAATATGCAGTTCTTTTCCATTACGGAAACTCAACTTTTCATCTAAATTTACTTCTCTTATCGATTAGGTTTTCTCTCTGAACTAGGGATAGAAGGCTAGAAACTGAGAAGAATAGTATCGCTTCATGGATCCACAATAATAAGTACAATTGCTTAGTGTATTGTAATTCAAATGGGACAGAATCGAATGGTTACCTCATCGAGCATGCTGATAAGCTTAGCCCTTTTCATCTGAATCTCCTGCCTCTCGGCTGTGGAGAGCTCAGAGGCGCCACCCTTGCTGTCTTCTTTCCCTGGAACCGCCACTGCTGGAGAAGATGATTCTCCAGCCGCCTTTCTATGCCCGCTGCCACTGGCTTGCTTTGAGGTGTCGGCCTTGTTCATTCCACTCCCTACGTTGACAACCTCATCGAGGAGCTCTTGAGCCGCCTTCAAGTACTTGGAGCTCAGCAGCACTCCCTGAATCCCCGGGACCCCACCATTGTTGGTGATTGCTGAGGCCGAAGATGGGGATCCACCGCTGCCGGCCCCACCTCCATTGGATGCCACCGTCTGTGGTGGCTCGCGCTCACTGCGCATGGATCTGAAGCCAGGCGGTTGCTGGGAGGAGAGGCTGAGGGAGAGACCACCTTGCTGGGACTGGGACTGGGACTGGGAATGGGAGCCATGTGGTGTTTCACGTGCAGCTGCGGATGGTTCCACTGAGCTCCAAAGGTTGTACTGAACCCTCGGAATCAGGCCGTGCAAAGGTGAGATCTCTTGTGCCACGTGCATGGTGCTCTGATGATCCTGTGAGGCCACCGAGGTAGAAAGTGGGATGCCAACAAATTGCTGTGTCTGCTGAGGCATGTGAGCAAGGTGGCTCGTGGGGGCTCCGGCAGCAGAAGCCGAATTCAGGAACACGAGGTTGCTACTTCCTGGTGGTGGAGCATCGGCTGTAAACTGCACATAGCTCGGGTTCATGAGCACAAGGGTCTGTAATCCATCCGGGGCTTGGATTTCAGAGTTCTGATGGAAGTAAGTCGCCATCTATGATCGATATACTATTATTCGTCAAGGAAAATCTCCTCCAATCTGGGGTCACAAAGGTCAAGTCAAAAGTGAGTCGACCCAACTGAATTCATATGACATCGGCTTAATCCTGCAAAGAAATCTGGACTGGTACCTTAATTCAGAAACTATGTGGATTGGTCGAGTATGTAGCTCGAGTTCAACCAACCCATACGCGGATTCACCTTATGGATGCGATGCAATCGAACTGATCAGAAGAGTCCTGAAACATCACAGCGTTGCTAATAATGAAGCAAGCGGAATAGTCAATCACAGGAACGAAGGAGAGAGAAGGGGGTTAGGATATGGAGCCATATAAGTTTTATTCAGACTGCAGGCGGAGAGGGAGAGAGGGAGAGGGATATGGAGAGAGAGACTGACTGAGAAGCTGAGAGAGACAGAGGATTCAATGGAAGGAGAAGATGATGATTAATAATATTATTTTAGAATCAACATCTGAATTCTCTCTCTCTCTCTCTCTCTCCCCCTCTTCTGCGTATAAATTATGGGAATTGGGAAGTACCTGATGATTTGAAGGAAAGCCGACGGTGCACGTGGTTCTCCATCTTCCTCTCCACTGCTATCAATATCATCATCATCAACGGCCTCTGCAGCAACTTACTGCAAACGAAATCACTTGACGGTCAGTTGAATTTCAGTCCTGTTCTTGGGAGGGAGAGAGAGAGAGAGCGCGGTTGTGTGTTAAGAGCGTACATGGCAAGAAAGAGAGAGAGAGAGAGAAACAGCTCAACACCCGCACGCCTATTGAAATTAGAAAGTACTAAATAAATATTCTAAGTGCTGAGATGCGATGAGCAGAGAGTATCAAATGATCCAACTCTCTCTCCTCTATCTGCAACTCATCTCCTCTGACAGGTGAAGAAGAAAAGCAGGTAAGAGAGACAGAGCGAGGAAAAAAAACCAGAGACACTCACAGAGAGAGAGAGAGAGAGAGAGAGAGAGTTGAGATGTCAGTCTGATGGCCATAAAAGAGGAAAAAGAAAGATGCCCATCTTTCTATTCCCCTCATTATCCACATCTTCAATAGCTGAATTATAATAACCAAGACACAGGAAATTGGAATTTACATGCTATGCCAAAAGCCATAGGGTGCATGAATGTAATCTCCCTCCCTCCCTCTCTCTGCTGTTTTATGGCTCTTGTGCTAAGAACCTGCCAGAGGATCAGAAGTAGTGAACAGTTCTCTCTGTCTCTGTCGTTGTCTCTCTCTCTCTGATGGATTGGCAGTGATTTGTTGATTTGACCGACCCTATCATCTTAGCGACGAACTCAGTGGTGATAACTCAGTGTAAGTGGATACCTCGGATCCACAACCATGAACCACATAACTCAGGACAATCAACTATACTTTTGGCAAACTATGTTCTGAATGGCTTGAAAGTGTATGAATTGAGGGGTGCATGAAGTTTCGACGGCTCTCACTTAAATAAGTTTTTGTATTTGAGTTTGAAAAGGATATATAATTATAAAAAGTATTTTTTTTAATATAAATTAATTGAAACTAAATTAGTGAGAGATCATGAAAAAGGAGAGATACAGACAACTGAGAAAGACGAGGAAACGTCTGATTCTTACACTCACCCAAAAAAGATTTACAATTGAAAAAACCAAACCCAAAGGGCAGTTGACAACAAATTTTCCGGTGGCCCTACGTCCACACCCTGTGGTTGAGAACCCGCCAATGGCATTCCGACACATGGACAGATGGAATTAATAGTGTTAATGATAATAGACCGCCAACATGCACGATTCGGTTGAGATGGTCCGGTATCTCTAAAATTCCAATCCGAATCTCGTGAATGGAAATAATTTATATTAAAAGAGATTTACCACTCCGGGTGGGCCGACCTAGCTCGAGCACGATGATCAGTCATGGTGCAATGACTTCCAAATACGGATTAGTTCGTACAAAAAGACCGTGAATTTGCCGTATAATATATTTTCTTAAGGCAGTTTAATGGTGGAGGGTTTTATGTCATTAAATAACATCTCTCGGTCCTTTTCACGTTTTTCTTTTGTCTTGTCTTTTTTTTTAATATCTTTCTTTTTTGGTACAATAATGGAATTCATGAACCCCTTTTGCGTGTGTGTGGTGGGATGAAGGGAGTTCGGAGATAAAAAGCAACCGAAGCTACCCACCACCATTAACCACCACAGTCCACCCCTACTTTAATTTTATGTTTTCTTTTTAAATAATTAGTCTCTCTCTCTCTCTATATATACCTATATTAATGTTAAAATAATTAAATATCACTAATAAAAAAAAATTTCATTCCAGTGATATGAATGTGAAATATTTATAATCAATAGAATTTTATATCTTAATATGCATAACACTTGATCCGTATAGGTCTAAATATAAAATAATGAGCGTGATAGGAAGTATTAAGGTGAGAGAAGAGGGCAAAAAAAAAAAACACACTCGAGGGGGATTGTCGGTCTCAGAGAAAGCTATTCATATGTGTGATAAGTCGATCGAATGTGATGGAATGCTACTAGCAAAACTAATATAGTAGCCATCGCAATGCATGATTAGTCTATCTTGGCTCGATCATTGATCAATAAGCACGATAATGTACTTCCGTTGGGCTCTTTTCTTAGTTAGGATTTGATTAAATGAATTGCTTCGTATGGATAGAAATTTACCTAAACTTCCGTCTTATTCGGGATTTTAAATATGTTTTTATAGAATGGACAATCTACCCTAATTACCAAGAACCAATAAACGCTCAACAAGCTCATCAATCAACAGAGCACTCTTAATTGGAGATTTGACACTAACCCAGCAAGCAACCCTACACTAGCCATCGCCATGATTCACGAGGGGAAATGCACATAGGAAAAGTGGCAACACTTGGGACTGATTGACGATGCTTTTACCACCTCAGAGCATCCCTTTCCATGGGTATTCGAGAAAAGTGCTCTGTCACGGTCGGTAAGAAATCATTGTAAAATTGAGGGAAAAGTTACTGCAACTGCAGCTTCCAATCGTGTCCTTTCTGATGTTAACAGGAGAGATCAGTTTTCAGTCAGACTCTCTCTCTCTCTCTCTCTCTCTCTCTCTCTCTCTCTCTCTCTCTCTCTCTCTCTCTCTCTCCAGTTAAATTCATCTCTGCTTACCGTACGTACGATCAGTAATTAATTCTACACTCCGCGATCAATATACATACATACATATATATTCATAATTAAGTTATCCAAAAAAGTTAAATCAAATTGTAAAATATTTCCATTTCGAGATCCTCTCGCATCGCACGCATGGCAACATAAAAAACGGTCGAAGGCCTGGTTTGAGATGTCCGACACGATAATGCGGGTCTATATTGACTAAACAATGTACCAATCAGCTGATGCGTACATGCCCGTACACATGCGATTGAGTGCTACATATCACATCACTATATTGTGCATACACACACATGCATATATTGTTGAGAAATATAATCAGAAAATTGAATAAAAAGATCTCGGCATATAAAAAATTAAATACTACTATCTTATTAGTTTAAACTTTTTGATTAAACATGAGTTAATTGCTCTTATAAGTCCGGTGGAATTTCTGTATGGTATCAGAGCAAGTTATTATATGGGTTCACACCTCGCTAAGGCTCGAGACCAAAAGAATGCTTGAGATCAGTTATTGATAAACCCGAGACCGGAAGAAAAAATGCCCGGCTCGTGGTAATTATGGAGACCAACTGCCCGACCAGCCATTGGATTAGTTGACTTCCTCATCCGAGTACAAAAGAGTATGCCCGGTTCATGGACAGTTATTGAGAGTGGGTGTTCATGGGACGTGTCACGTGTGTGCCATGTTGGTATGTGAGAACGAGTGTTGAAAAATTGAATAAAAAAAGATCTCGGCATCTAAGATACTGAGTACCATTATTCTACCAGCTTAAATTTTTTGGTTAGACATAAGCTCATCGTTTTTATAAGTCCGGTGGAATTTCTACATATATAAAGGGGATGCTATCCTATGTTGCATCTCAAGGAAATGTGAACAATGATTTAAGCAATGGCTAACACAAGTGTACATACATAGCACTAATGCATCGGATCCTACCAGAACTAGGATCATTACTTTGAATTCTGTTAAGTAAGATCTTGTTAGATTAGTCATGATCCAATGATTTCTCTATACCAATATTTTATAACCAAAAATGTGTATGTGCGTGCATAGATGTCTAGACGACGGGTTCAACGAGGAAAGTCCATTAAAGGGTCATTGCCTCTACTAGTACTACATTTTGATAAAGACTTAGTACTGGTACTACATAAACTCTTGTCTGATTGTGCTGTGTAATTACCTCTTTCAATCTTACAATCTTTTCATCAGGAAAAAGGTGGGGGGGCGGTGGCAAAAGAAACAGGAGATCGAGTATGATGAAATAGAAAGCATTGTAGTTTTATAAACAAAAAGAATTCATTGTTGTGTCAAAAACAGGCAAGCTAAAAGAGACAACATATAGAAAAACAAGCAAGGTAATCTTACTTTATGGGAATGTGTACCATTATCAAGACCTTTTTTTTTTAAAAAAACCCTAGCTGCATCCACCACCACCACCACCATCATAATCGATTGCATTGCATTGCATCGCATTGCTGCAACACAACTAATCACTATTATTTATATAAATATATATGGCTTATGATGAATCTGAAATGGAAATAATACATAAAGTTTTCATTGACAAAAATCGAATTCAAATAATTTTTGTTAAAAGTCGAGAGTAATTACATCATATCGAGTCACCTGTCATGTTATATATTATGCTATTACATATATGATACATACATATATATATTTGGTCATTGAATCAATAGTGCAGCAGAGAAATTACACAAATTTTCATGGGGACCCATCTCTTTGAGTGGGGGGAAAAAACATTATCTTAATGCATAGCTGAGTTGGTGCTCTCTTTCCTAATGTTTGTCATAACCCAAAACAGTCATGAGATGATCATAGCAATAGTTTATAAGGAAATCTTATCTATATAATCATTTATATATTACTATATTCTTTTTTATTTGAATATGGTTTCTATATTGATATAATTATTAGTTTCTCTGCCCCTCTTGTTTTTTCCTTTTGGTGGGATGAAGATCGAAACCCGAACCCCGTTAAAGTTATAAAATAAACAAATATAGAGACAAGGTGTGATTTCCTAAGGATATCCCTCAACAGAAGAATATCGAGCGCTAATGAATAGAATTGCATTAAAGCGACGAGCCCCCCGATGAATCGACAAAGCAGAACTGCTCACACGAGACGATTCACAGAAGAGTTGGCCTCGTGAATCGTACGATAGAATCGTGTTAGGTAGAACGCTGGCGGAGCATGGTTGGCTGCTGCTGCTGCTGGGATAAGATCATGGAGTAATTTATTTTTAGGCAATATGAAGGAAGAGAACATCAGCGTGTGGAAATCGACTTAGGAACGAGTCAGTGACGTACTGCACAGGTTGGAGCTGTGCAGAACAGAACCCGTTGCCGTAAGTCAAATAATTCAAAGTTGAAGTAGGCAAAATATGTGACCCAAAAGTTCAAACCTATCATGCCAAGGCGTTCCACATTGCCATATGCCGAGCCTAATTCCCCCATACGTTCATTTTTAACATGGCATGATTAATCTCACCCATTTTCTTCCAAGGGCTTATCAATATCTTTAAGTAAGTATTTATTTGACTAGTGACATTTTCCCTCCCAAATCTCATTGTAGACTACGTGGGATTACCCCGTGGACGATCCAAGACCGCTGATTTAAGATCAAAGTCGTTAGCTAATTCCATCCTTCTCCTCCTCGCCCTTGTAATTTACGGTCAACCCACCCCCCCTCTAACCCTTTGACGGGTGAGGATAATCGGATTTTTATTTTTATTTTTATTAGTTGATGAAAAATATAATAAATTACTTAACACAAACATATAATTACACGGAACAATTTAGAGGAATTATTCCCAAGGGAAATATTGTTATTTTTGGATTTCTCATTTATCAAAAATAAAAAAGGACCGCTCCCTCCGAGAGATATTGAAAGTCTTGAAGAGATTGGAATGGTCCAGAAACGTCCACGTCACACGCGCACTAAACGCTCGCCCAAGTGTCAAGACAACCCGTGTTTGGCCCCCCACACGCCGGTAATTCTCTCGTCACGCCCTGTCATGCGATGTCATAAATTATCAATCAATTCATGGGAACATGATTAAATGGATATTAGCGTGTAAATAACAATTAATTATTACTAATCGGGATCAATCTTATTAATACTTTCTTACAATGTTCTTTACTGTTGGGGCCGATCCAAGATGCTACTGGAAGTTAGGCGATGGGGGGCACGGGGCCCGTTCCACGTGCCACCTCCAGCGGGGAAAAGCACTCCCGCGGCTTCTTTTGGACTTTTGCTAGGGACAAAGGACTCCCCCTCACCGGCCGGTCCCCCCACACGGCCCACAGCCACGGCCTCCACACACATCCCCCCACTGTGTACGCGTCAACCAAGCAGCCCCCATGGCCCTTGCTTTAACGAAGATTCGCCCCCACTCTCTCTCTCTCTCTCTCTCTCTCTCTCTCTCTCTCTCTCTCTCTCTCTCTCTCTCATATTACACTCAAGAAATTTTATTTAATAATTCTAATAATAGAGGCTTAAATATGATTAATTTACTAAAATTAGGATTATATGAATTATGTATTTCTATTTTTTATTATAAAAATTATGTAATAATTTTACTTAAAAAAAAAAAGATATACTCCTTCATGACTTCTATAAATTTTATATATTATCAAGATTCGCGATTTCCCCTTTTTTTCTCATAGAGTGGGCCCCGCCGTCCAATCAAAACGACCTTCCCTGCCTTTAAGGCGTGTAATTCCACGAAACGAGGGGGCCCACGTGTGTCGCCCCTCAAGTCAAGAAAGCGGCCAATCGGAGGAGATACCCATGCCTACCCAGCAACTGCTATTTATCATTTTATCTTTTTAAAACATTATGAAGATTTTAAAATTCAAATTACAGCCGTATTAATTCATATTTGAGTGATGCTAATATACACGTCAGTCGAGAGAGATGGATTTAGAATTGGTGGAAGCGGCAACTGATCCCTTACGTTCATGAAAGTCGATTAGATTTTTGTATAATTTAGTGGATTTTTTTAATTTAATGATTTCATATACATTGTTATATTCGTTTCTTTAATTAATTTAGTCACTATTTGTTTTTTTATAAAGATATGTCGTTGGAGCCCTGATTGGCTCCCTTGATTGTGATTTTTCTTTTTTTAAAAACTCGAATATAAATATTAATTAAGAGATCCACAAATTGAAGCGCTTACGTATCTCAGCCGTTTATCCTCAGGAAGAGTACGTAAAAGGAAGACCGTGGAGGGGAAAAAACCGTCCCTGTCGGCAGGCAGGACATGACTGGATCGGAAATGTGTCTCATGCGCGTCTCACGTGACGGGATACGCCCCCACCCCCCAGCCCAGGTTAATTTAACCTGTACCCGGCAACGGCTCGGTTAACTTGTGGGTCGGCCACCTGGGTCGGGTCTGCCCGTATGCGGAAATGACCTCTTCTGCCGCAGCTTCCTCGACCCCCACCCAGCCTTTTACTTTTTCTCGAGCGATCAAGGTCGATGCCATCGCCTCTACGGCGGGCTGAACCTTGTTGATCCTACCAACTGCAAGATCGTATTGGCCCTCTGATCTTTGCTGGCCACTGATTGACCTGATGGCCACGGTTTCTGTGCCAGCAAATGAACTGAGACACAAATTTATGTTGTACCCTGGTTGCAATGCCAGCCAGCCACTGCCTCTTCAGGTCGATGCCGAGGCTGTTGCCGAAAACTCATGAACATGAAAAAAAAGAAAAGAAAAGAAAAACCAAGTTACACCGATGTTTTATATGTATGTATGTATGTTTAGGAAGATTCGTGATCAATTCATGTAGATCATTAATAAATGCTATGGTGTTGATAATTAATGATGAAGACCTAGCTATCCGTCATGATTGAAGAATAGAAAATTTTCTTAATAGTAGGTACATTAATTAAATTAACATATTATTATGCGTGATGAATTTCATTAATTAATTATAAGTAGGTACGAGAGGGACAATGTGAAAGCAAGGAAATTTCTGCCCTTCGACGTGGCTCCTCTTCTTGCCTTCAAAAGACTCGATAAATAAGCCGAGTAATTAAGCTCCTTCTTCCGGGACAGCTGTGTGATTTATTTAGATGGAGCACATTATGTACTATATAAATCCATGTTCGAGTTCGATCAAATACCACTTAACTAGAGGGTGAAATCCTCTGGATTATGGGTCGTTTTGATTAACAAAATGTGATTTTAATATATTAATTAAGGGTAAAGTTGCATTATTGAATTATATCATCTATGCGAAGCTACCACCTCACAAATGTTTCTTTGACAGCTGACATTTCTTTCTTTGAAATTATTAGGTGTGGACTCTCTGCTCGAATTGGTTATAGGAAACAGCCAGTGCAGACCCATCATCTATTAATTATAGAATGGCCCACTCTACTCCACATATATATATATATATATATATAATGCAACGTCATAAAAAGGAAAAGATCCGTGACTTTAGACTGGAAAAGAGAGAATAAACGGCCGGATTATGATGCGAAATTAGCACATCTTAATCTGAGAATGAAAGTCATATTATTGTATTACACATATGAGTTTACTGTCCCTTCGTTTGCATGGCTGTGTACACTTTCGGCTAATACCAAACCCTACTTTCTTGGATGGTTTGTGTGTTGGGCACGCACTGTCGGCCTACACCTACGAGTGTGATGGCGAGTTGGGGATACTTGCCCTTTTTTTTCTTCATAGAAGCCACATGTACCTTATTACTTTGCGCGTGTTGATCCGCAAGACTGAATATGCCCGTCCGATTGTTCATGACCTCGGGCATACCTGCCCTTCTCCTGTATAAGTCGAGAGACGATCATGGGCACGTTGATGGGGTTCGAAGGAGAGGGATATATCAACATATGTATTGGATATTGGTAGTACCCCCCCTATGAAATATATTGCCCACTATCCACTTGATCACAATCCTAGAAAGTAGTGGATTGTGACCTTAATGAAGGGGACTAGGGTATCTCCTTTTCCTTCGGGACACAAACATATCTTGGGATGAGAAATAATTATATATTTATAAAAAGGAAAAGGAAATCTACACGTGAATTGCACGGTGATATCCAAAAATTTAGTAATTAATCCATATTTGAATTGGTCAAGTTCTTCCTAATTGGAAATAAAAGAATTCAATAAGTAATAAATTTTATTCATTCATAAATCTCGAGATCCAATATGTTGTGTAAGTTAGTTCAATGCTAGCTCTGGTTGATTAAGCATGTATTATGTCAGTGCTACGTTCATTTTCCACTAAAGATCAAACTTCTTGGTGGGGGGAAAAGGAAAAGTAAAACACGACTTTACGTGATGCCGTTTTTGGGGGTGGTTGAGAGAATACGACACCGGATCTAGTAGGATCCCGGCGGCTGCTGCTGATTCCCTTCATCAGAGTATATGATTATATTAGATGAAGAATGGACGTTGATATCAAAAAGAAACTGGAAGATTCGTTCATCTCATTGGCTTATCAGTATGTTATTATACTCTTTGGATTTTTTTTTGGGGGGGGGGGGGGTTAAAAGGGACATTTGCTTCATTGTATTATAATATGACAGGGTCTAAGGTTTCCTGTCCTGTTGATTGTGAAACAAGAGAGGGTGTTGGTGCCCCAGGAAGCAAAGGCATGTCTCAGTTCCATTTGATAATGTAATATATATATACACACACACACACTCAAAGAGATGGGAGATGTCATTTGTTTGACCTATGTCATGATCATCACATGTCTGATCTCCATCATACATGCTTTTAGAAAGAAAAAAAAAATACATTGTGTGACTTTCAATCAGTTTCAAAGAGGTTTGAGGTACTTTAATCCGTTGGTCCATGCATCTGAGTGAAAGGATTGTTCAGGTCCCCCGAGGAAACTTCCTTCTCGTGGATGCTGCTTCATGGCCTTTCGCAAGTCGAGAGGAAATTGAGGTTGAGGAGAAGACAAAGAGAGTTGTCAGGGAAACGATGATGTAAGGGAGAAGAAAGCACGACGGGGAGTGTCCCACTTCTATCGGTTCTCACCGGTCGATCTCCTCGTGCCATTTTTCCCCTGGGATGGGAATAACCCAAAAGGTTGACCCGGCTACGTTGCATGTGGGCATCTGGAAAGCACATGGGCCTGTGAGCATAAGAGGATTTTGGGCTTGGGATGGCACAGTCATATGCTTGCTCACCAGCCGCAAGTCAAGTCAAACTACTTGCTGAAGTTCCTCAGATGACAGCCTCCTCAGCTCTAGACATCGTTTTGGACTTTCAGAGTAAGCCGATAGTAAAGGCCACTTGCTGTGGTAACTGAGCTGGACCACGTTGTTCACTGCAAAGCTCGAATTTTGCCAGCCAGAGATTTATGTCCATCGATCACGGTCAATTGAAGTTTGAACATTCAACAGCTCAACTGGAGCTATAAAGAACTGCAGTGCCGGATCAAGAGATTGGGTGCCTAATATGTGGAAAACAAGAAAGGCAATTTATCGGAAACGGAGGATGAGGTAATCAAGCTTGGATGCTAACCTTTTTCGCACTAGCACAAGAGATGGATCTATAGACACGAGGATACAAAACTTCTTCTGTTATAGCTTTCTTGACTTGTTCGAGTCACATGTGAACTACACTATTCTACTAGACTACCTGGGAGTCTATACAAAGAACATTTTGCCTGTCTCACTCTCAGGGTCCAGGGGCTCCAAAATACAGACCTAACTATATGCAGGGAATGATCATGGGCACTGCTGGAGATACGACCGAATTTACCATCCATATATTATAGGATTCTCGACATGCAGAGGCAGGAGATGTAGGTCCTTGCTGTGCTGCTCATCGTAGTCAGGAGTTCCTGGGATGGCCCCAGAGCGCAGCCTGAGGAACTCATTCCAAGTGAGAGAATAGTGGGCGAATGCCAATCCTCCATCGACCATTTCTGTCAAACTCGGCAGCAACATTGACTTCGACATGTTCCCCTGCGACTTCTCATCAGGCCTCCTCTCATTGTTTAAGACCTTCTCGAGATCAGAGTACTCCAAGAACCTCCTGGTGGTGGCTTCCCGGGAGAGTTGGTACCTCTGCTCAGGACTGAGAGGCTGTGGCTCTTTTGCTAGTGCCTCGTTTACCTTGGTCACAAAGTCCTCAGAAGTGCTATAGGTCAGGCACTTGGGGAACGACCGGAAGAATTCGTTTGATGGGTGGTCTGCACAAATAACGAGCTTGCCCATTGCGAGTGCCTCCGCTGTGGCAGTGCATAGAACATCACTAACGCTGGGATTAATGAACACTTTGTACCTTCAAGAAAGAAAAAAAAATTGGAAGACTAAAAACTCAAAAATTGAGAGGAAAGAATCTATATTTCACTTCAGCACACTAGAATAATTGAGTCATGCCGGCCTATAAGAAGGGATTCTTATGTAGTAGATTCATGGTGTCTTACCCATGAAGAGAATCATCTGCACGGTCTTTTCCTTTAAGAAAATTGAGATTTAGATTCAGTCTCCTGGCAGCGCTCTGAACTTCTAGTGCATCCTCACCATTTCCAAATACATCAAGCTTAAGACCATCAAAATCATTGTTGTGCTTTGCTAACAGATCGATCAACTCCCTGTACCCCTTTGCCCAGAAAATAGGCGCCTTTAGAGATCGCTTGCTGACCAAACTCCCTTTCTGCAACCACTTTTTCTCCAATTTTCAAGAATTTGGGATTCACCCCATGAACATTGCAAAGTACAGATCACATGGATAAATCTTGTGTAGCAGCAGAAAGGTGAAGAAGCTAAAGGACAATGTCAAAGAAGTTAGTCCATCAAACATAATTCAGCAAATTAAAGACAAACAAATAGATGAAAACTCTCATAACAAACTCTGCCAGAAGAATTGTTAAAAGATTAAAAAAAAAAAACTCACGAGATACAACCTTGTGGCAGTATGCCCTTATGACCCAATTGTTTATGTGCTACACAAAGAAAGCATGGAGAGCCTCATTCTTCTCCCGCTTGATATACTTACTCCAAGTAATTGGTATGGAAAATGCCAACAACATAGTTAAACTTGTCTGTCCAATGTCTACCATGTTGATACCAGCTCAAGTGTTCAGGCTCTTCCAGGATAGCAATGTCAGTATCTTTTGATGGGATGAATTGGGAAGCGTCTCCAGCAGGAATTATGCTCCTCCTCTCTTTAGAGAACTGAAGGATGGAAAATAGTCAGATATAGGCTTTTCTTTTCTGTTAACGGATAAATGACCTTTCCTGGATAAAATGAAATCTTGAAATTGGCCTTAAAGCCTATTCTTTCCTCAAGCCAGTTTCGTATCTAGGTCTCCTCCTCTTCAGGAGAGCTGAAGGTCAGATTATTGGGGTAGACTAGCTCCTGATCTGATTTACAAAGCCAAGGAACCAACAAGGTCACATTCTGTCCCGCAGACTTCGGCAAGTATGCTGCCTGAAATAATGGATTTACAGCCGTTCCTGTCTGTCATCCACGGGAAACTTCCTGTCATAACAATAGCAACATGCCTTTCCTGGTCAGTCATATCATTCTTTGAATGGTCTGTCCAAAAGCCACCGTCATAGCAATGCCTGGTGCTCTGAAGGACACTTGCTATCCTCAAGTCCAGTTCATCGTTGATACTACCATTGCCAACCATACGAGATTCCCGTTCTGACAGGGGTGAAATGAGAAACTGGTTCTTCTTTTTGCTCCACAAGCTTTCGACTATCTTTTCGCATAGATCTGCCACAAAATGTCCACAAATGTTAGAACTCAAGTCGATAGTGCTTGCACGACATTCCATCTTGACAACTGTCAATCCTCCAGCACAAACCGATGGAGTGGACACAGAGATAGAACAACTTGAAAAGGTCACTTATACACGTCGAGACAATAATTATGTGACTAGACAGGTTCAAAGCACAAGGTAAAGCTGACACCTACCCTGCCTTACACCAAATTGATCTAGAAGCGGTTCAGACTACCTCACCAAACATACCAGAAGTTCATCATCAGGGTCCTTGTAAATTGCTTTCTGGACAAAGTCAGACAGAAGGTTAGGATGGCAGTTGGGATGGTGTCCACTTATATCCATCGAAAGAGTGGAGAGTATTAACGAAGGAGGAAAAAGAACGAATTTGGTGGAAAGCTTGTACATAGTTAGCAATATGAGACTGGTTATTTCTAAAATTCAAACTTTAGAAAGGAAAATTTTGGCCAGGGAAAGCATACGAAGCGTGATTTGACTTTCTCCACCAACTCCCCACTCCTGCAGCCCTCAGAGATATCTGCCCCGAGAGACGGAGACGGAGGCGGAGGCTTTCGGGACGGTCTTAACGGTCAGGACGCTCTGGGGGAGCACACGTGGCGTCCGCGTAGGCCGGTGTTTCCCCGTCGAGATCCCGGGGGAGGTGACGTGGACGTGGACGAATGAAACGTGGCTTATGGTGGTTGGGGAGTAGCGGGACTCGGCGGGATTAATATTCTTTCTGGAAGGAGGATTATGCTGTTTTGGCGGGAGGTAACGGGCGTCTAGTGCGGGTTCTTGGACAGCTTATGGTTAGATAGATTGGGAGTCCGATGCACCGTTGACGCAGTTCATGTCGGCAGCTAATTCCTAAGGAGGAGACGATAATTACTGCAAATAAGACGAACTCTTTCTGCACATTCATCATCACGTCACGTACAACTAAATCGACACAACACAAACTTACGCAATACATCCGAGGTCCACCAATGACTATGCACACCTTCGCAGTTCTTCACAGGAGTCAGGGACATGCAGAAAGTAACTACGTTGGAATTGGTGTACGTAGGCAGGCATGCAAGAAGATGCAACATATGTATCGTTTTAAAATGGAAAAAACTCGGTGTTCCAAAACCCTTTTGACTACTCGTGCATCTTTCGGATCTTCCAAGACATGTGAGTGGCGACGATTAAATGCGGCACGCAAGACGCGCGAAACGACTAACTTCAACTTCAACTTCAACCCTTTAATGATCGGTAGACTCTCGAAATCACACGTGATTGCAACAAATGACGTAACGACTGAGAACACTTCACCTCGACTAGGACACAATTTTATATCACATGGGAAGTTGATTGGCAGGATCTTTGATTGCTGAGATCAGACAGCTACACAGTCAAAATCTACACAAACACTGGTCTCTCTCGCAGAAAAGGGAAAACCTAGAAAGTACAAGAGAGAGTCAGTAGGAGCCACTTGGCACTATCAACACATGGAACTGTGTGGTGGGCTGATAGGCGGTGAGCTCCGGAGACTGTTGGTGAGCTGCTGAGCTTGAGTTCCCATTATCCATTTGTCCATTACGGCTCTCACATTACGGCTCCATCCACAGTGTCGCATTTCAATGCCACGAGGGTCCCCTATAGTGTTGCAGATTTTAATTCTGTTCGATTCACAACCCCTGTGGTGCTAGATATTACTTGGGCCAGGCCGAGCGTTAGTATGTATGTTGTGCATTCTGAGCTCAAGCTAAACCTACATCGGGGTTCTTCAATTTATGACTCATGAACTGAAACCGTCGGAATTTGTTACTTAGCTTTTCATGAATGTATGAGATACTTTCCATGTTGTGAGATTGCGTTACGGTCAACGGCCGAGGCAAAAAATTTGTCGGCCCAGAGTTTGGGGGGAGGAAGAGAGCCCCTGATGAGCCCAAGGTATCGGGTTTTGTGGGAAAGAACAGCCCATAAAAAGATCTGTTCCGTTCACCTCTGGGCCTGTCGTCATTGTCATCAGATCTGTTAATCAGCACATCCAACGAACAGCGTTGTTGTTTTCTCATGGTGATATTTGATTTTTATGTTACTGCCGTTCCGAGATTTCACTATAAGCCTGTCGAACATCTTCAGGAACGATGAGGATTTTTTCCCGGACGCGTTACGGAGTGTGATTGCTTATGGCGTCAATAAGGAAAACCGCCCCCTTGGTCTCCTCTCTTATCTTTAATCTCATCACCGTAGAAAACCTGTCATTGCCTCTCTACGCCACGTCTTCTCTCTTCCTATTTGCTTAACTGCTAAGGATCCCTCATTCCTACGCATTCGGCTACATCATGTCTATCTCTTTTTCTATTAGGAATCCAATTCCCTCGTAAAAGAAAAGCACAAGACCCAGAAACAGAGGGTGAGCGGAGATGGGGCTCCTCTCCAACAGGTACTTTCTAATTCTTCTTCTTCTTCTTCTTCGGTGAGTTTTGTGTTGTGGGGTTGTTGAATTTGGGAGCAAAAAGCGTTCTTGATTGATCGGTGAAAGGATTTCTATGGATGATGATGGACTCTGAATGATCACAGGGTTGACAGAGCGAGCCTGAAGCCCGGAGATCACATCTACTCTTGGAGGACTGCTTACATTTACGCTCACCACGGTCGTATCCTTGTCTCTTCTCTTGTCATCCCCTGCATATCTTCAAGCTTTCTTTCCTCGTTCTAGTATTCAGATTCGTTATAGTGGAGTTTATGATAGATTCTTGACAAGAATTACTTGGATCTTGCATTTGATGATTTCAGGATTCATTACTTTCTGGATAGGCGTGTCTTAAGATTTAAGCTTGTGATAGTCATATGATGATTGACTAATGTCGGTCGCAGTGCTCCCAAATATCCTATGCTGTTGTCCTGTTATAGATATCACATTAGCCATTATCCAGAATCATTCACTTTATGTTAGAGTATAGGCATCACCGTCTCTGCTCAATGTCCTTGGAGCACAACTTCAAAGGTATTCCGTTGCAATGCTGGGCAATGGAAAGACCTTTTGTTAGCAGGCATTATATTCAGTTTCTGGTCTGATACTGGTGAATGTTTCTAAAATCAGGCATCTACATCGGAGAGAACAGAGTCATTCACTTCACTAGACGGGGCCAAGAAGTGGGGACAGGCACAGTGTTGGACCTCCTACTGGTAAGCTCAGGACCGTCTCAGTCCCATGTCCCATGCCCGACCTGCACTCCTCCAGAGATGGGCCACGGGGTTGTCTCATCCTGCCTTGACTGCTTCCTCTCAGGCGGGATCTTGTATCGGTTTGAGTACTCGGTCTCCCCCGCTCACTTCCTCACAAAAGCCCGAGGCGGGACCTGCACTCTTGCAGTGTCCGACCAAAATGACATCGTGATCCACCGAGCTAAATACCTCCTCGAGAATGGATTTGGGTGCTATAATGTCTTCAAAAACAACTGCGAGGACTTTGCTATATACTGCAAGACGGGTCTCCTGGTACTGGACCAGAGAGCGATCGGGCAAGGTGGGCAAGCTGTTTCCATCGTGGGTGGCCCCCTCGCAGCTGTACTTTCGACCCCACTCCGCCTTGTGACGACTAATGTGTATGGGATGGCAGCAACAGCCGTTGGAGTCTATTGCATGAGCAGATATGCGGCGGACATTGGGAGTGGGATGAGGAGGGACGTTGTGAAGGTGTCTGTCGAGGACCTAACTAGGAGGCTTGCCACGGGATCGCTCCAAGTGATGGAGCCTCTGCCAACTCCTGTTAGTTGATTAACAAGCGTATTCCTTATTTGCATAATAATTTGTTGGTGTCTCCGGTAACATTTGGAGATGAAGTATCTGCGACGTATCTGCATCTGCTTTAATGGTGCAGCCTTTCTATTTCTTGTGTTGATCATGGATCCTTGATAGACTGGTTTTGTCATACTTTGTCCAATTTATTGGTCATGTCTGAGATGAAGATACAGAGTGATCTGGAAACCTTTCTTGCACATCTTATTTCTATTTCTTGTGTTGATCATGGATCCTTGATAGACTGGTTTTGTCATACTTTGTCTAATTTATTGGTCATGTCTGAGATGAAGATACAGAGTGATCTGGAAACCTTTCTTGCACATCTTATTAGATAGGTCAATACGTGAACTGCCATTCTTCAATAGGCAAATCAGCCAATGAATAAGATAACTCATGAACAGATAAGTTAGAGTATCTTTAGTAGCAATCCAAAAGGGAGTTTCCTAAGAACCGAGCGGGTACGCATAACAAAAACTCGCAGGGTTGTCAGTTATAACTGCCACTTTGATGTCAGACGAGCAGTACAGCATTGACACAGCCATCATTCTCGGGATTGTTGGTCACCTGGGCATATTTTCCTGAAACCATCCACAGCATTTATGTCAGCATAGCAGGAAGAAGATAAAGAGAGTGAAAATATGTCTCAATGGAGACGGATAACTCACCCCACACGACTTTCCCAGCTGGCGTGACCAAACCCAACTCACTCACATTCACCTGATCGTGTTAATAGAAACGTCGTTCAGAAGGCATCAGCAAAAAAAAAAAAAAAACTGCTGCAACCGCTTGCTGCATGAATAAATTGGTATGAGGGAGTTACCTCGATGATGGTACCCTTGGTCATGACACCAAGAGAAGTATACATGGGACCATTTGGGTTCTTCTTCACACCAATAATCTCGAGATTGAATGTGCATTTAAGTTCAGGGTGCGTAACATGGGCTTTATTGAACCGCAAACCTGAGGGGCGTATGAAACGTTCATATTTGGGAGGCTTCCTGGTAAATCCTTGTCCCACAAAGGTGACTTTTGTCACCATCCTCTTCCACTGCTTGGCTGGAAAAGTAACATACCAGAGAATCAGAAATGCAAGCACGCAATCATTTTGAAGTGTCTCACGTAAGAATAATCAACAGTCAAATGTAACAAATAAAGCAGCAGACAAATTTGAACAGGATATCAACCTGATCTTCACTGAAGTCTATTCCCAATTATATCGTGGCATACAACAGAGCAATTAAAAATCCGACGGGTAAAAGAGGGAGACACTAAAAAGTCACCAGAATTAAAGAAGCAAGCATGAGTGGCGGGAAAAACAAAGCAATGAAGTGAGAGAGGGGGTGGGGTGTGTGTGGAGGCGAGGGGGAAAAGAGAGAGAGTGAGAGCTTTGCAATGTACTTACTCTTGCGTTTACCCGATCTGATTACTTTGAACATCTCATCTTCAGCAACAGGTCGTACCTAGGTGAAAGACAACAAGGTTTTATGAAGATCAATCTGACAGACATTTTAAGTGATATGTAGTGAAGAAGCAATGGACCTGTAATATCTTTGAATTTCTTCCTCTACAAACAAACTAGCATTTTTCAACATAACAATGAAGGAGACTAACTCACTTTAGGGAGAGGGACCTCCCACTTCCCGGCTTTCTCTTTCCTCTTCTGCTTGATCGTGTTGCTGAGTACCTGCAACGAAGTAACATTACTCTCATTAACCAGCAATGATAACCTGAACTCGAATCCTAATCAATATTCTGCCCAAACAGATACCTTGGCTCGTGTTGTATTCTCACGATCAAGAAGATATGCAGGGACAGCTCCATCTTGGACATCATCGTCTACTTTCCGCCTACTTGTTGATTCCTCATGCATAAGCAACCTGTCCGTCATGCATAATTTATGTTAACACATTATTCTGTACTTTTTCAAAGGCACAAAAGAATGCTGTAATACTACCAAGAAAGAAAGTAGAACTGAATTTCCAACACATTACACTATACATTAAATCCTTAGTTCACCAAGGCAAATTAAAAAAAAAAAATTGTGAGTAATGCTTGGAACTTATCAGCTTAGAAAAGCTCAAAACTCATCGATCAAAGATATGGATGCACATTATTCCTAGCGATCAAGTTCGTCCAAATCACCATCAAAGGAACTAGCTTTGGAGCATGCACATTCAATAAGATTAGAATTAGAGACTCACGTCTTCTTCATAAGAGCCTTTTCAGCATATCTTTTCTTCGCAAACATCTTGCCCTTGATACCCAATGCCTGAACGCAATCATTCACAATGCACCCCGGAATGAAAACACAGCTCATCATTACCAAATTCAAGCAAAAGGATAATTCACAGAGTGGGGAAAAAATCTCCACGAGAGGGAGGAAAAAAGCGAACCTTTTGGGCCATGGCGGAGCGCTTGTGAACTTCACGAGCCTCCCTCTTACGCTTACGCTCGAAGTGATCATGGCGGTAGCCATGTCGCTTCCTGTGAAGCTCTATGTAATCTCCTTGCGGCTAAGGTAAGAAATAAGCAGATGTATCAGAAAACAATTCACACTGAATCCACACGAATTCAGCAAGATTAATCAACAAGCTCAAGGAATCGAATAGAGGAGATGAACCATGGCAAATTCAGCTTCAGTCCCGTATAGAAACACAGAGAGGAACTGAGGAAGAGTAGATAGCAGCAAAACCCTAGATTAGGGACTCGTCAGAGGTGGGGCTCGCGTCGTGGCAGAGGGAAGAACCGGGTTTAAACCGGTTTTGATCCGGTCGATGAGGCTGTGGAAATGGGCCGTGAGGTTTCAGCTACGGGCGCGGCCCAAATAGATTAATGGGCCAAAGCCCATGCAAGGAATGTGGCAGGTTTTTTCTCAGCCGTGGAGAAAATATTTTTTATGAATTAATCTCTTTTAATTCCTTTTCCTTCCCTCTGTCATGTCCCTGTCTTGGAAATTACATTATAATAACGAAACGGGACAGCAACAAGGAGTGATTGTTTGGGGCAATCCGAGAAGGCCACAGACTCTGGCACAGAGGTCAATTCATTCGAGAAAGCATTCCCTAATACGACGTCGCACATATCACCCATTTTTTGCAACCATAGATGATGGACGGGGGAGCTTGAGGAACAGTCATGGAACTTAAGACTTAATAGTAGGGCTCTGATTGATGTCGCTCGTGTCCCATTGAGCTCCCCGAGGCTGACGCACGCTGTTGCATTTTGGCAAAGTTTGATTAGATCCATTTCTCTCTCATTTGTGGCCGAGCTTAAGATCCGATCTCTTGCGAGTCGCATGAAGATTCGAAGCACTTGGGCAGGTGCGCTCGCCACGCCAACCTTTTTCACTTCTTGATTAATTTGGACAATTAACTTCCCATTGGTAAGTTGTCAGCAAAGGACCAATTGTCATTGGAATGGAATAAAGGTGTCCTGCCAATGAAAATTGCTTCGACTAGAAGAGGGTAAATCCACAGATTGGCTAAATTGCTGGCCCGCCAGATTCCTTCATCCGGCAAGAACAATCAAATTTATTGTCCGGTTTCTAACCTTATCTTGCACTTACTTTCCCTTTTTTTTTTTTTTTTTTTCGATTGGGCTGGTGATACTAAAATTAAATAGAAGAAGTTAAGAAGGAATAAAAAAGTATAAAAAATTTTATAATAAAAATTAAACCTAAAATCTTTTAGATTTTAGAAAAAAAACGATATCATTATATTAAATCTCCTTTCTGACATATTTTTTCTTTTTCAATTATGTGTGAAACCTTAACACTAAACTGAGATAGGGGAATTAGAGAAAAAGTGGTATAAAAATATTATAATAAAAATTAGATATGTAATATATTAATTATTAAATTAAATATAATATTACTTATTAATTCCCTCCCATTTTTTTCATTTTTGCACTTACTTTTATGACCACCAATCCACCAATATTGGGATTTGAGTTAATAACAATTACCAATGGCATGGTAATATGAACTAGTTCCACTGGTGAACCCCTTAAAAGCAAGATCATAGTTTTTCACGGTAGAAAGAGAATTTACCGTCGTAGGAATTTTAATTCCGAATAAATCCAAAAATATATATAAATTGGTCGTGAAATTCTCGTCCGCTTCGGCCATGGACAAGAAGCTCTCACCTTAGAATATTGGGGCCTGGTTTTGTCTCCCGGCGGGGGGGTGGTGTTGGTGGTGGCGCGCTTCGGTTGATCTAATCAAATCCTGCCTTTTCCACCGCCTAACATTTCAGTTTGATTAATTATTGATTCTCGTGCAATAATTAAGGCTTTATCATTAAAATTGAACTTATCATTAATCAAAATCGATGGAAAAATATTGTTGGGATTATTAGATTTGCGGGTCCGACGTGTCCCTCGGTGCTGGTGGGACGACTATTACTGATTGATTGGTCCAATTTGTCTGTACCTCCAATAAATACGTGAAATTGTTCCTTTTTATTTTCCCCTTCTCCGCGATTATCGATCTATCGATAGAGCAAAAATAAACATTACTAATCGACTGATTCATCCACGAAATTGGTGCTCATGCACGTACTTTTCACCGTTCAAGACATTGCAAGCCGGCCAGTTGTCCCCGGTGATCATATCATTACTCAACTCCTTATAATAATGTATATCAGATTCACAGTTATTATGATGACCGATACATTTATGACTGTCAAATTTTCTTTTCTCAGATTCAATAGAGACAATTGAATTTTATTTATTGATACTTGATATCTAACCCTTAATCTTCTCGACTTATCACAATTCTCGTGGTGTGATTTAGGGCGGCATACAATTGAGCAATCTATGCGGTCGTGCCAGTGAATCATTGTGTTTCCTGGTGAAGGTCGAGATTGCTTTATATCGATATTGGTTTTTGCTCAAATCCATGGTAAAAATTCACCACCAACTTCTAGATTCACACAAGCGTATGTGATTTATAATTCAATTCTATATAATGGTCTTGAATTTATTGGTTTAATTTATCAATATATTTCTAAAGGTACTTCACACATTTTATATTATATGAATAAAATTAATATAATATATATGTATGTATAGAATCCCAACATTAGCATACTGAATTGGTCGGTAAAGGCTTTACGAACCAAACTGTTGACTGTGTCTTCCATAATGATATTTAATGAATTATTCAATTGTTGGACGGCCAAAAAAATACAAAAAAAGCCTTCTGTCTCAGTGTCGATGTTTTGACTCGAACAGGAAACTGGATCCTCTTTTAAGCCCCATCACCTAAACCCAAAAATTGTCGGCATTTTATCGTGATTTAATTTAAATTCTTTTAATTTTATGTTATATTGTATCGAATTATTATGTCAATCAAATATTACTGGCCGTACATATGAGTGTATGGGATGGGACTGCGTGGAGGTGGATCATTTAAATGGCCTCTAATTTCTCCTATGTTGTTATCATAAATTCTCAGTGGCTGTCACATTATGACGGTCCACAGTCGATTGAACATTAGAACATTTGCAATAGTTTGGTAAGGAAACCGGTGGCCATGATAGCAATTGCATGCACTTGTGGCCGAATTTCATTTGTTGCTCCATTGACTCTCTGTTCTTTTTCTTTTTTTTTTTTGGGATAAGCGATCCATTGACGTGCCCAACTGTTACACATTATAGCTAAAGGAAATTATATGTATGTATATGTATATATATATATATATTATAAAGAGCCAAAGACACAACCCGTGATGATTCCAATAACTTTCGAGTATTTAATTCGAGAATTTCAATGCTAGGACGAAAGGGATCCATCCATCTGCCATTGAATTAATATATTTTAAAATAATACATTTCTTTTTTTAATTGTTATAAAATGGGCACGTGGGTGAGAAAAATAAAAATGTATAAGGAGCTTGATTATAGAAAATCATGCCCAAAAGCTTATTATCATATATTTTATAAGTGATATTATTATTATTATATTAAATTTTCTCTCTTAAAATGTCATAATTTTAATTTGATAGCCGAGTTAGCAGCCTAGTTTCAGCGAGTTCAATACCTTGATTTGGTGCCTATTAAGAGAGAAATATGGATGAGAAAAAGTAATTTAATATGATAATATTGTTCTTAATTTAATAATAAAAAATTTATATATTTGATTCTCATTCTTCTTTTATTTTTGTGCTAATATTTTCATATTTATTTTTAAATTTATAAATATTTTATATAATAATAAAAAAAAGAACCAAAGCATTATTGGGCATCGAATCTTATATATAAGATTGGATTTGGTTCCGGTTCATGAATCCAAGGCGGTTCTCATCAAGTTGGACCCCACAGCGACCAGTTTAAATGAGCACGTGAACATTGTCGTGCTGGTCCCGACGGAGGAAATCGTCCTCGTCATCGCTTCTAGTGCTGAGGCTTGATCGAAGGGAAGTGACTACTCATTGGGAGATAATCAAGCGAACTGGTTACATGAACATTCGACTTTTGGTGGGGAGTCTTGGTTTGTCATAGATTCCCGGGCTCCTTCCTTCCATGGACCAGAACACCTCGAGCCAACCCACACCGATCGATATTTCATTATTTATTGTCTTGAGTTTGGTCGAGACTTAACGAAATAATTAGACCCGTTGAACTTTATGAAAACAGAAAAAAAAAAAAAAAGAGTGGAAGATTAGCATACTAACAATACATGACCTATATTTACATCAAGAATTAAGGGAGGACTTTTGCTCTATTTTTCTCGTGCTTCATTTTCTCTCTCTCAATAGTTTATTTGGCTGAGCAATTTTTTTTAATTTTTAATTTGTTTCTTTAAGGCCCCTAATGCCAAGGATATCTTTTTTTAATTATATATAAAATTTATAAATTTATAATAAAATATAAAATATAAAATAAATATATAATCCTTTAATTATTAAATAAAAAATAATATTAATAGCCGCCAAATCCCCCTCTCAATCGGATGGGTCAGGTACGCATGTCCTCGCTTTACGTGCTCGATTGAAAACCATTTTTTAATGAATTATTATTATAATTAACAATAATAAATATTTATTATTATTATTATTATTAGCATTACGGATAAATTATTATATATTCCCTCCAGGTATGAATACAGGCCGGACTCGGGTGGCACAGTCCATTCTAGATGCGTATGTTTCCTCTCAGTTCAGAAGGAAATAATTAAAAAAAAAAACAAATTTTGATAAATGGTATTATAAATTATATTAACGATAATTGGATTTAGAAAATTTTAACATCAAATTAAGGACAACACTAATACACCATTAAAAGTGACAGTCCGCTGGTAAACTGACATCACACAGTATATTAGATTCAGAATTTGAAACTCTTGAGGGTGGGTATTTGGGATTTAATTTGCGAGTTCTAAACTGTATAATACACCATTCGATTATTATGATACTAGTCACCACCGATCTAAAAAAAAGAACTACGCTAATACATAAAACACCTTTTTTTGGTTATACTGGGGAGTCGAGAGGAAGAATAATGAAAAAAAAGAATAATTATTTGCCGGACACGTTCGAAGAATTTAGAAAGTAATTCTTTTTCTCTTGCTGAAGCTGTGCACATGACGAGCTCTATCCGACGCCGTAATTTCAATATTAATTAATCACAAATCATTTAATCTGTTTAATATTAGAGAATGTAAGCGACAAATTCCCTGATTAAATTGCCAGGGGATCAACTTGGGGGTTTTTTTTAACACGATCAATCAATATATAATTAATGCAAAGAGTAAAGGGTACGTGAGAATAAGTTGGAGTAAATTACCATTTTAGTTATTATTGAAGATGATTTTGTACTCTGGATTATTTTTTATTAAGTAAGATTTTAAATTTATATTTTATAATAAAAATATTATAATTATAGGAATTTTAAGTTTTAACGTACTGATTCGATCTAGAATTTAATTAGGCCACGGCTATGGATGGGTTCCTGGAAATATACATTACTGGCACGTTCTATTGTCAGTTAGATGACCGACCGAAGACGCCCGTCTCCATACCCTCACGAGCGCAGCACCGTGCATGCAAATGCATGGCTTTTGCTAGCTCATCCCTCACCGGATTAATATTGACATCCCACCAACTCCGTCGAATGACACTAAAACCTCAGATCACGACTGAAACATTAGCTCTTCTTTGCGGACTGGCATCAGATCTTTCTTCTTCTTCCTTTTTTTCTCACTCATTTTCAGCCATCATAGTTAAACTATCCAACGAAAATTGATATACTTATAATCAATTAGGGTCATTGAAATATCTGAATTGACTTATATTGGGACCAAGAACAAGAACTTACCGTACTTCTCGTCATTGATCAGCACAGTCTAAATTCTGCCGTCGACTTTAATGGGTAATCAATGTGTGGGAATAGCCTCACGCATTGTGACAAGCTAATATTTAAAGTTTAACGGTCCCGACGGCCTCCGAGTCCAACTATATGGTATATATGCACACCGAGTTAGGCCGATTCAGTTGGACGGTGGGAGTTCTCAAATTGACCAAATCCGACAAAAACCCTTTACCTTTACGAGAAAATAAGGTCTTTTATTTTGATATCTTCACAAATTCCTTTTACGTTTTTTTTACACATTAAAAAAAGAATAAAATATATAAAAAAATCACATAATATATAATATCTTAATCAAATATGATATTAACATACTAGACATCATTTATCTGCACGGTCGTTTGATATTAGTTATATATATATAACGAATAATTACCTTAATTATCTGGGGAATATCTTAACCATTTTAATAGTAATCTCATGTGCGGCCTTCGCGATCAGGATGATCTGTCCTGTCCCCCATAAAATAAAGAAACGAATCATTCCACGTTGTTTCTTTCTTTTGGGTCTTGCTGGTTCGCAAGAATTGATAAATCGGGGATCGGCTCCTGAATAATTTCTCAGCTGGACAGAATGAGCGAGAGGGGATGTTTCTCGGTTCTCACCGCACTGCTGCGCCCTCAGCGGGTCAAAATCTCAGCCGTGACAGGACGGTGCTTTCCCCCTGACGCAGGGAATCACGGTAGCCAGAAACATGCTGATGAATGGAGAGTGGGCTGGTTCTATAGCAAAGCCACGTCCCACAGAGCTACACTGAAACTTAATTTTCGTTCATGGTTGAACAATCTAAAGATTAATTAAATGATAAATTTTAATACAATAATTGCTGTAATATGAATATAATTGTTCTTGGTATAGACTCATATGGATTAATTAAATTTTAGAAGGGATTTTAAATTTTTTTGGGGGAAATTTTTTGGTTTTCTTTTTCTTTCTGGATGAAAAGAGGATGCTAACAAGCAGGCAGAATTTCCATTTGTCCTCGTTACCCAACTTTCCCCTTTCTTGCCCAAAAGATAACTTCATCTGCACAGTCCTCTTCAGCTCCTCATCCTTTCAGGGATCCTACTTTCGTGAAATGTTACAGGAAAAAGCTATTCAGCTAGATTTCTTCTCTCTCTCTATCCCCCACCCCACCCCCCCCCCCTCCCCCTCCCCCAACCCGCCCTCTTTTTTCTTCCCAATGCCCAGCTGACGAAGCCCTGACGCTGAGTGAACTGAGCTTATCGACAGGTCTTCAATGGGGATTCAGACTCATTGTTGTGAGATTCTGCTTCTGGGTCTGTTCCTTTCTGCCATCCCGGTGGCTTTTTCCGTCACAGACCCGAATGACTTGGCGGTGCTGAAGCAGTTCCAGGACGGGCTGAGCAACCCGGAGCTGCTGGAGTGGCCGCAGAACGACAAGGACCCATGTGGGTCCCGCTGGAAGCACGTGTACTGCAGCGGCTCGAGGGTGTCCGAGATTCAGGTTCAGGGACTGGGGCTCAAGGGCCCGCTCCCCCCGACCCTGAACCGGCTCACCGCCCTCACTGACCTCGGCCTCCAGAAGAATGGCTTCACGGGGCCAATCCCGTCCTTCAGTGGCCTCTCCTTGCTGCAGAAGGCCTATCTCGACTACAACGGCTTTGATTCCATCCCCTCGGACTTCTTTACGGGACTCGACAGCTTACAGATTCTGGCCCTCGATGGGAACGCCTTGAATTCCTCGACCGGGTGGATGTTCCCTAACGGCTTGCAGAACTCGGCGCAGCTCATAAATCTCACCTGCAACGATTGCAACTTGGCGGGCCCATTGCCCGATTATCTGGGGAGCATGGCCTCCCTAACCGTCCTGATGTTGGCCCGTAACTCTTTGTCGGGCGAGATCCCGTCGAGTTTCGAGAACTCGAGCCTTCAGACACTCTGGTTGAATGATCAGCGGGGTGGTGGGATGAGCGGCCCAATCACGGTGGTTGCCTCGATTCTGAGCCTTAGGACCCTCTGGCTCCATGGAAACAGCTTCTCCGGGAAGATCCCGAGCAACATCGGTGACTTGATCTCACTAAAGGACCTCAATTTGAATAAAAATCAGCTCGTTGGCCTTGTTCCTGCTAGCTTGATAGACATGGAGTTAGATAATCTAGATTTGAACAACAACCACTTGATGGGCCCTACCCCTAAGTTCAAAGCAGAAAAATCAAGCTGCGCTTCGAACGCCTTCTGTCTGTCCACCCCTGGAGCACCCTGCGACGCTCAAGTTATGGCCTTGATTGGGTTCCTCGATGGGGTGAATTACCCCGCGAGGCTCCTTAATTCTTGGAGCGGGAACAATCCTTGCGATGGGCCATGGCTCGGGTTGAGTTGCAACGGCAAGGGAAGAGTTTCAATGATAAACCTGCCCAGGAACAGCCTTAGTGGTACGTTGAGCCCCTCGATCGCAGACTTGGCTGAGCTTTCCTCAGTGAGGCTCGCGTCAAACAATTTGACTGGTAAGATTCCTGAGAGTTGGACTTCCTTAAAGTCCCTGACCCACTTGGATCTGAGTAACAACAATATATTGCCTCCTTTGCCTAAGTTTGATCCCTCAGTGAAATTGGTCATAAGCGGAAATCCCCTAGTGAAAGTTGATGGCAGTGGGAATCAGTCTACACCTGCCACATCGCCTGAGGCCAGCTCTTCGGGCAGTGGCTCAAACCCCCCAACAGGAAGTGGCTCATCTTCTTCCCCAACAGGAAGTGGCTCATCTTCTTCCCCAACAAGAAGCTCTGGCACCACGTCTTCGGGCTCTCCTACTGAACCAAGCAAGCTAAGGAAACTCAAACCAACTTTAGTCGCTATTGTTGCCCCTGTTGCCAGTCTTGCAGTCTTAATATTCCTTGCTGTTCCTCTCTATTTCTTCTGCAAGAGGAGGAAGGGAGCCCCCTTGCAAGCCCCAAACTCACTTGTGGTCTACCCTAGGGACCTGTCTGATACCGACAATGTAGTTAAGATCTCTGTTGCTAGCAACACGTATGGAAGCACTCCGCTCACTGGGAGTGGGTCCCAGAGCAGGAACAGCAGTGGGCGTGGAGAGACCCATGTGATCGAGGCCGGGAATCTTGTGATCTCGGTCCAAGTCCTTAGGAATGTGACGAGGAACTTTGCCCCTGAGAATGAGCTTGGACGGGGAGGTTTTGGAGTAGTTTATAAGGGGGAGCTCGATGATGGAACGAAGATCGCTGTGAAGAGAATGGAGGCGGGTGTGATTAGCAATAAAGCACTGGATGAATTTCAGGCTGAGATAGCTGTGCTCTCAAAGGTGAGGCATCGGCACCTAGTATCCCTCTTGGGCTACTCCATAGAAGGGAGCGAGAGGATTCTTGTATATGAGTACATGCCACAGGGTGCACTCAGCAAGCACCTCTTCCATTGGAAGAGCCTGAAGCTGGAGCCTCTCTCCTGGAAGAGGAGGCTGAACATTGCTCTGGATGTTGCTCGTGGGATGGAATACCTTCATAGCCTTGCGCACCAGAGTTTTATCCACAGGGATCTCAAGTCCTCAAATATATTGCTTGGTGATGATTACAGAGCCAAGGTCTCCGACTTTGGGCTTGTGAAGCTTGCACCCGATGGGGAAAAGTCTGTGGTCACAAGACTCGCAGGGACTTTTGGGTATCTTGCACCAGAATATGCTGGTAAGTACTTGAAGCTTTTTTGTCTATCTAATTGAATAAAAACTGGGATACTATTATTGCCCAGTTACAGGAACTGCAGATTGATTGAGTTAATGTTCTTAAGGCAAGTTGTGTTGAAAGATTTGAGACCTTCAGCCATGTTTCTCAGAGGAAAATTGAATATTTGCTCCAAGCTCAATACTTGTTGCCAACAGCTATCTTGAACGCTAAAATGTGACGAAACTCATACAATCTCACATTAAATGTTGTCAGAGGTGTCTGATAAATGTTCCTTTTTTAGATTAAAATTTACAAGCACGTATTAATTGTTACTTCCAAATTGAAAAAATCCACAACCTGTCAATATATGCTAATTTGGAAAAGTGCTTTCATCGAAGGAGCAAGAATTTGGAGAAGTGCTTTGAGGACAATATCTAGCTGAACTTTCCGGAGTGTAGAAATGATTAGTTGCGATTTGGAATTTGAGCTGCATATATTTTTCTGTGTTGCATGTTTTGATGTCTTCATTTACTTGTCTTAACTCTCTCTTGTGTTCAGTTACTGGAAAAATCACGACGAAGGCGGATGTCTTTAGCTTTGGGGTAGTGTTGATGGAACTATTGACCGGACTCATGGCCCTGGACGAGGAGAGGCCTGAGGAGACCCAGTACTTGGTGGGCTATTTCTGGAGCATAAAGTCAGACAAGGAGAAGCTCATGTCTGCAATCGACGCTGTCCTTGACTGGAAGGAGGAAACTTTCGAGAGCATCTCCGTGATTGCTGAGCTCGCGGGCCACTGTACTGCAAGGGAGCCAGGTCAGCGGCCTGACATGAGCCATGCAGTGAATGTGCTGGCCCCGCTTGTTGAGAAGTGGAAGCCGTTCGACAATGAGGAAGAGGAGTACTCAGGAATTGACTACAGCCTCCCGCTGACACAGATGGTCAAGGACTGGCAAGAGGCAGAAGGGAAGGACCTGAGCTACATGGACCTCGAGGACAGTAAGGGCAGCATTCCCGCAAGGCCTACAGGATTTGCTGATTCCTTCACTTCCACCGATGCTCGGTGAATGTCATGGTTATTTTCTTCCTCTTTTTACCCTTTTTTTCATGAAATGCGATTGGTGTCAAGATGGTGATTGTAGATAAGAGTGCCATGACCGGTCAGTGAAAACTTGTTTTCAGCTATTCTGCCATGATCCATCGGCCTCGTTTGGTTATATATGTTAGTGCTGAGTGTTGATATAAGGTGTAAAAGAAGCTAATTGTTTCCAATTATAGGAGTTTAATTATATTCAATTAGCAGAGTATCTGTTTGACATCTTGGGCAAGTACAGGGCCATATCCAATTCCTATCCTGCCTGCAAAGATTTATACTGGATGTCATCTGGCGACAGTTTTCGCTCTCCATCAGTCGCTTGGCTTCTTTGGCAGATGAAGAAAGACAAACGTAGGTATCATGTCATGTCTGGCAGGGGGACACTGAGTGATTGAGTGAGTGGGTGTCCTTTTCATCTGACCCTAGTATAGGAAGCAGCATTATGATCCCTGAGGACTTCGACATAACGTTATGCATGAACCTCACCTTACGTGCAAGATGAAGAGTCCCGGGCCAGGGACTGGATAATTTGTCGCCTTACTTGAGTGCCGTGGGATCAATTCTTCTACGCAGTGTCTGTTGTCTCGAGAAGAGGTACAAAATGAGGTAAATCCATCAGATCTAGACTTGGCAATGTTTTCGGGCGGGTGGTGGCTCCAAGCATTGTCGACTGAGACTGCGTTTGGTGGAGCTCGTAGAAGTGGATGCGAACCTCAGCTTAAATCTTTCTTTTTCCCATTGATATTGAAAGGCGAGGAAGGATTACACCCGTCGGCTATATTTCCAACCAGGGCATGGCTGCTTTTCTTGGCAAAATACTGTTATCAACTTAAGAACATTCTTAAAGCGAATCAAACCCATCCGAGACAGCCTATTCCGTTCGTCTTTCACTTGTCACTTGCTTAAATTAGCAATACAGACCTCGTAACCATTCCAACAATGTCTACGTCTCTCCCATTCCATGCGTTTTCTGTTGCTTTTCTCTTTTCTTTCTTTTTAAAAAAACAAAAATTCTCATCAGCCCATCTTTGGTTCAATCCTAATCTCGCCCTTCCCTCTCTTCCTGAATCTCATCGGTTTAGGGAGGGAGAGAACCCATATCGACAATATCGATGGCATCCTCAGCTGATCCTGATCAATCTAAAAAACATCCGGACCCTGAAAACAGCTCTCTGGCAGTGAATCCTCCGCCGCCGCCGCCTGAGGATGCTTCGAGATCTTTGGAAGGCCATCCGCAGTCACCACCATTACCAACACCGGCCACGGCCGGTCAACCTAACCAGCTGTCGCAGCCTTACCAACAATCCCATCAACCGCAGGCAATGGGTTACCCGCCAGTAATAGGATACCCGCCGGGCCACCCTCCTCCTCCGTATCCGCCCGGTTACGGACCGTACCCTAATTATGTCAGTGCGCCGCCACCGCAAGGAGGATACTACCCAAACCCGACTTATTTGCCGCTGCAAGGGCCGCATGGACGCCAGTCGGGAATCATGTCCTCTGGCTTCATCCGTGGTGTCCTCATGGCCATTATAATCCTCGTTTTCCTTTCGGCACTTTTTAGCGTCATTACGTATATCGTTGTACGGCCAAAGCAGCCCGTCTTCCACCTTGCGTCGTTCTCGGTCACCAACTTCAACGTCTCCAATGCCGTTCTCATGGCCAGCTGGGAGGCCAAAGTGACCGTCGAGAACCCCAACGAGAAACTGAGGGCCTACTTCAATCGGATCGAGAGCTATGTGTACTACGAGGAGCCAGAGAACTACCTGGCATTTAACTCGGAGTCGGAGGGCCCTGTCTCGGTGGACGTGAAGACAAACACGACAATAACCTTGAGGGCCTCGATGATAAACAACGAGCAGCCCGATAAGTCGGTGTTGGACAAGATCGAGGATGAGAGGAAGAGCGGGTTAGTGAGCTTCGGCTGGGGATAAGGTTGATGGGGACGTTCAAGTCGTCATCGTGGACGCTCCTGGAGCGTATGCAGGTTTCCTGCGAAGATATCAAGGTCACGTTTGGCCCCGAGTCCACGACCGGAACCCTAGCAACCAGCGACAAGCCTAAGGAATGTTCTGTTTACTCGACGTGATGCTATTTTTTGCAATAAAGGTGGCACATAACCCGAAAGAGACAGGAGGGAAAGGAGTACAGTAAGTCCCGTAAATGAGATCAAAGTTAGACCACATCTGAACTCTTGAGTTGATAGCTTCAAAGTCGAGCGATGATAAACTGATTTACCACAGTAATGGTATATATGTATAGGCTCTCTTCTTCAGTGGAACATCAGTACGGTTCAAATTCCCTCGAAAATGTAATTTTCACGAGACAAGCAGATACCTTTGGCTGCCCAATAGAGATTGACTTCCAAGTAGAGTGATCATTTCTCCTTGTATATTACCCAATCAAATGCATTCGGTTTATTAATGATAATTCCGATTTTGTTGAATTTCCGGTCACCTTCAAGAAGCTAGACCTATTTAGCCAATTCAAAAGTTCAAGTCGAAGGTAACTGGACTCAACCCTTATATACATACATACATATATATACTAACACGGTCATAGGGATGGGTTAGCCTAGCCTGGTGATGAGGCGAGCTGGTTCTCCGTCGGGAGCCTGTTCTCTTGATGGCCTTTGGCGTAGCTGCAGGACCTATGACCGGAGTTGTTCGATCAAGTCATCGGCTTAGCAGAACGTGGGTGACGCGCTTCCCCGACTTCCCAGCTGGATTATGCACCCTCTAGATTTACCCAGGCAGAAGCAACTTCCTTCCTTCCTATCACCTCTTGTAAATAACTTCTCCTTGCTCAATTAGTAATTACTTGGGCTAACTTCTCAGCACATGATCATACCTCGAGGGTGTCATTTAGGCTTATACATTCGGACCAAGAAAGGCAGAGCTTCTCGGATCAGACTTTATGGGCCTCTAATGGGCTTTTCATCCATCCACTATCCCTCCCCAATGAGGCCCAATTCCAAGAGGTCCGGCCCAATAACTCATTCAAATGGGCCGGAGGGCAACTACATTGCACCTGCGATGAATTTTTTTTTTCCCTTCTTCTCGACGAAGAGACCACGATGTTAAGGAATGGTTCTGTCAGTATGGCTTAAACGAGGAGGGGGGGAAAATGTTGCTGCTTTGAGTACGCTGAACTCGGGAAATTCAGCCCGATCTTCTCGATGTACGGAACTGAATCATCGAGCAGCAATGTCAGGGACAATCAGGTAAGTGCCGCGGAATCTGTTGACCCTTGGGATTGAAATGGCGGTGGAAAATGACCCGAGCTAGCAATCATAGAAAAGCGGGGTCGTCTTTCCCGGACTTCAATAGGCTGATCTTCACCGTCCCATTTTGACCACAGCCACGAAGTCTCCTCTGCGTCCGTCTCTCCTCTCTTTTAGCACTGCCATCGCCGTAAGGGCAGGCTCATCATGGAAGTACTCCGCCGACCACCGTGCTTTTCTGACTTCGGGTCCCTCGAGCACGGCCTATTCCCATCCAATCACAATGAATGAGGTTACATTTTTTTTTAAAGTGTTCACTTTGTCAGCTGTGAGGAGGGCTTAGAGCTCGGCTGCGCGGGCACCGAAGTTTGGGCTCGTAACACATACATAAGAATGTCGTTGTCGATGGATTGAGGGATATAACAATGACAGCATGGACGTGGCTCGAGTTAGCTCTCTTTTCCCTCTTTCCTCAAAAGACTGCCAACTAAAGATGGAGCTGCCCCCGAGACAGAGAGGTAGGGAGAATTGAACTTTTGTCTCCATCCGCTTTGGCTTTCGAATTTCTCTTTCGTCGTTCCTTTGATTGTTTATTATCATCCCTCCCTTCCCCCACACCCCATCTTTAAGCTCTCTCTCCCTGCAAGGCCATGGAAGTCTGTGCCGTGCCCTTTTCCCTCTCGATGGGCCGGGCATTGGGCCGATAATCTGTTCCACCAGAAGTATGTCGGATGATCCACCCACTGCTCTCCTGTACACAAGTAACTCCATGAGAAAACCTTTTTTTTTTAATTGTATAAATCATCTTGTATCAATCACAAATTTCCTCTTGATCTAATTTTCTCCTATTCCGGTTGAGTCCCATCGACCTGCTGAGGAGTAAAATGCTTCTAGCTAGTCATCGATTTTTTCCTCCGAAAATACTTCGATCCATTCCCATGTCTCATTTTCCCTTCTATTTGTCATTCTTTGATTGATAACGAGGGGAGATAAGATCTTGCCTGGCTGCCTCCATCATTAGCTTCACTTCTTGCTCGATTAATTAATTAATTAATTAATACATTAAGTGCAGCATGATGATAGCTTTCCTTGGGTGAGCTACAGTGGAAGCCTTTCCCCCATTGATGATTGCTTCATACATCGGAAAAGGCAAAACTCCCAAAAGCAAAACACAGATAAGATCAGATTTAACTCCAGCAGATTACGATCAACATTTTAAATAAAATTATGCTGGCCACAATGAGCTTTTCTGTGAAAAAGACACCGACTTTTTTCTTTTGTAATTAAAAGGCATGATCCCTTTTTGCATTTGCTTAAGTTCTAATTAACCCATCTCTTTTTTATTTTTCCATTTTATTCAATTATGTTAATGTTACGAGTGTTCAAGAACTTATTCTGGCAAGGATTGGCCGCTGTACCTATAAAATGAAGGTAATCTAGAGAATCGATCAAAACTGAACCGTCAAGACATGGATCGGACTCATTAACCATGTCTAGATAGCTATATTTTCATAAGCTTATGGATTGCAAAAACAGGTCCCGGATCCTATATGTTATCATAATCACTTGCCTTTAGTAAAGCCATGATGGAGATCGTGAGAAAGCTATCTATCTATCTATCTATATATATATATATATATGGATGTAGAAGTAGTGCATTAGAGTTTTGCATACATATAACTCACTGATCTTGTTCTGAAGCTGGTGCCGACACACAATTCATAGGAATATAGCAACCGACAAATTCCACACTTCATGCTATAATCTATGGTTAAAGCACACTGATCTAGGAGATAATAATGGTACCTTTGTGCGATATTAAAGCGGACACGTCTGTGTGAGCTTTTCAAGGCTGAGGGTGGATGGTGATCTTTAATATACATACATACACATATATATAATATGTATTTGTTGTGTGCATACATATGTATATGTCTATAATTCCTTTTATCTGCAAGCTCTCTCTTTGTTATTTGATTGCATGCATATGCTCTCCACACTTTCCCTTATATGCTTTCCAAAGCTGAGAATGTCGGGTTACTGCAAAAATCGGAAAGAACAGATAGAGGAAACTCATGACCCGATGATGAATTATTATCTCTTCACATATAGATTCACTCTTGAAACTGAATAATTAGTCACTACCCACTCGAATTCCTTAAGAAGTATTTAGAAAATTTAAAACATATGCTATCAAAACAAAGTATAAAACTGATTTATTCTATTCCGGACGCTGAACTTGAAACTTATACACTCGTATGAACCTCGATGCTCGAGTTGTTATCGTCGAACACACACTTGACGATGAAGTCAGTCATTTGATGTCGTCGCCGGATTCGACAAACATTAATTAAAAGGATTATGAATGAAAATTGAATTTAAATCCCATACTCTTCTACTGTGATTGGTATCATGTCATTGCGGCTAATTCTAATGTTTTCTTAATGGCTTCTCCTCTTGCGCCATCATCGTTGTGTTATGGATCGACCCTTTTTAAAGGTATATGAATGCTTACTAGCATAATGAACTAATAATACTTTTGATGGGCTGTCCTATTCCTATATATACACGTTACACACATAATGTTATAACTGACCAAACGATCTGAGATTAAACAAGAAAACTAGGAATTTGGTTGGTTTCTATATGTACTTGCACTTCCAAATCAGCCAGACAGCGTCGATGATGAATGGATGGGCAGGACGACGAAGGCATCACCAGGGGGAAATTGCAATTATTTTATGAACATGTGCATGCACTGCATGCCGACAGGAAATGGAATATTCCAACACACACTGTTTTCTTTCTGATAATTCGTACGTAGGGAATATAAACCGAGTTCCAATCTCCCAATATCACATTAACTTCTTTTACACGAAGCTGGAGGAATAAAGGAAATGAACCAAAAGGTATGCGATCATCGACAGACCAAAGGAATCTGAATTACGGCGTTAAGATCGATCCAGGACAGAGACATGATGATTCCTACGAGCTCGGTGATTAACTAAGAAGATCATCACAGTAATGATAATTAAGCTGGTGTAGATGACTTACGTATCGGTATGTTTGGGAGGAAAAAAAAAAGCCCAAAACATTTGACGTTTGAAACTGTGTGGACGTAACCCATAATCTGTAGATGCTTACATGAACATTCATTGCCGCCAATTGATTCATACAACCCATTTGAGAAACAACATTCAACGTGCTATAACTCATGAATTTCGAAATGAATCACCTTGTCGACGTATTCGGTAAATTTGACACTGTTTGGGTGCCGGCGGTGATCATCAGTTCCGCTACCGCCATGGCCGGCAATGGAGATGTTCAGGTCGAGGGACAAGCTAGGGTTTGTCTCTTTCTCTTCATCTTCCTGCATCTGTTTGGTAGGGGAGCGCACGGTCGATCTCGATGTCAAGCTCCTGGAGCACAGGATGATGATTGCATCTTTTAGATCAACTTCCTCTCTGGAGGACTTAACGACTCTTCCTCTTTCAATGGCTCTCTTGAAATGCTCTTGAGTATTGCAATCGGCTTCTGCAACATCTTCTATCAAGAAGACCCTGTGGGGATTGTCGCTCACAGCTTCGGCGAATTCCTCGAAGCCGCAGAAGCTCCTTTTATCTCGGGTCTGGCTGCTGATGGAAATCGAGACTAGGCTGTTGTATGAACCATGCACGAGCCTAGCAAGTTCTCTTGCTGTCTTCTGTTTGCCATCCCTGTCAGGACCTTGAAAGAGGAACCATGTGTCATTCTTAATCATAACCCCGTCATCAAGCTCTTTTATGTTTATTTTTCTCTTTGCCATTCCAGATCGGCATCTCAGTATCGAGATTGCGATCTCGGGAATGATATGTTTCTGCCGTGGAACCTTTT